>JARCFY010000006.1:10165000-10765000 GCA_029233225.1 Lepidodactylus listeri | reverse complement strand
TGTAGCAGCAAAAAAGAACAAGCGTCCAGTTGCACCTTAAAGACTAACAACATTTGTGGCAGGGGATGAGCTTTTGTGAGTCACTGCTCACTTCTTCAGATACAGCTAGAATGGGAGTCCATCTGTCCTATATATTTGAGAGTAGGAGTGGTTTCAGAGGCCTAATGACATTAGCAGGCAAATGGCAATAGCAGGCGAAGGACAGTAGCAGACAGGATTCGATTAGGTGTGATATGCAGAGGAGTAGTAGGCATGGAGAAATGAACATTGGTAATGAGAAAGGAAACCTAGGTCTTGATTCAGTCCAGGAGGATGCATTGTCTCGAATGTCTCTCCAGCAGTCTCTCTTTCTAATCTCCCTTTGAAATTCCTTTGCCAGATGTGTTGAGTCTCAGATCTTGAAACTCCAGGGGCAGAGCCTTAGAGCCCAAGGATATGCCTGAAACTTGAAATCAAATGCAGCATATTGCAATCCAGTGTGCCAGTTTCTAAGACAGGGACTATCCAAAACTGTTGGAACATTTCCTGGCCATTGTGTGACAAATTGCCCAGGTGCACATTGTCTCTGCTATCATTTCAACCATAGTATGTGTTAAAGCATTATTGTCAGCCTGTGCTAACAGCTGTTTTGCTTACTGGTCACATCTCCGGCTCCAATTTTTTATTTGTCTGTACAAACTCCCAATATCACCATACCACTTAACAACAGCAACAAAAAGCTGGAAGAGAAAGTCCTGCAAAAAAAGAAGAAGAAGAAGTAAGCATTTACCTGGAGAAAGCAGTTACACGCATCTGCCAGCTTTTGTTGTCAACCATCCCCCCCCCATTATGTGCCCCACAAAATACTTCTAAAGTGCACCTGCAGATTATACCAGCAAACACTGATTTCCTGTGCACCTGTTTGCTTGTTAGTGGGAATGCAGGAGTGTGAAAGTATTTGCAAGGGGGGGGGAACGGAGGTTTAGAAGGAATGCATAATATTTCTTGCACACATCAAGTTCCCCCTTTAAATGTACCTGTTAACCCAGAAGCACAGAACAGCTGTGCCAGAGCTATGGCTTGCCCAAGGTCATCCAGCAGGTGCAAGTGGAGGAGTGGGGAATCAAACCCGGTTCTCCCAGATTAGAGCCCGTTCACTTAACCACTACACCAAATTTGCCAAGAAGAGGAGGAGGAGGAGAAGAGACTGGATTTATGCCCCGCCCTTCACTACTCGAAGGAGTCTCAGAGTGGCTTACAAACTCCTTTCCCCTCCCCTCCCCACAACAGACACCCTGTGAGGTAGGTGGGGCCGAGAGAGCTCTTTCGAGAACTGCTCCTGAGAGCACAGCTCTGAGAGAACTTATGACTGACCCAAGGTCACACCTGCAGCTGCATGTGGAGGAGCGGGGAATTAAACCCAGTGCTCCCAGATTAGAGTCTGTGCTCCTAACCACTACACCAAACTGGCCATGCTTATTACCTACCCCACCCCCCAAAGCTCATCTGGTCTTGTGCAGCCAGAAGTACATAGGAAACTTATCTTAGCTATCCAACCAAAGAATCGTAACCAGGAAACACGCCACCCAGAGGCAAGGGGATTAGGGAGCAGTTTGCTTCTCATGGGAACTTGTGGGCTGCCAAAGAGGAGAGAGAGCTTTGGCCAAGACAGAGAGCTTCCTCTCTGCCTAGGGCTGCTGGTAAGCCCGGTTGTCCCCCATTACTCAGAGTGACAGCAGGGAACGTACACAGCAGCAACACTGATACTGAACGCACTGTGATGTCACTTCTGGGGAGAACCCCAAAAGTTACATCAAAACACTGAAATTGACACCATTTTCTTTGTACAGTTTAAACAGAACATAGGCAAGACGCCTTACGCCAATTACATTCTATGATGAGGAGGAGGAGATGGAGGAGATTGGATTTATACCCCGCCCTCCACTCCCCAAGGGAGTCTCAGAGCGGCTTACAAACTCCTTTTCCCTTCCCCTCCCCACAACAGACACCCTGGGAGGTAGGTGGGGCTGAGAGAGCTCTTTCCCAAGCTGTCCTTGAGAGAACAGCTGGTACAGAGCTATGGCTTGCCCAAGGTCATCCAGCCAGGTGCAAGTGGAGGAGTGGGGAATCAAACCCGGTCCTCCCAGATTAGAGTCCGCGCACTTAACCACGACACCAGACTGGCTCTCTAATGTGTCTTTAAGCAGATATGCACTAGTCTCTTGATGAAGTCAATGAAGCAAAAAAGGGCGAAGGCTCTAGATTCCGCTCTTCGTTTCGTGCCCTTCTTCAGAAAACAGCTAGTACTGGAGGACCCCTGAAGTGTAGTTGATGGCAACTTGTTGGGCCTTTCTCTGAGCCTGCCATTTGCACACCTCCCTAGCTGCCCCCACACTCCAAGCTTTACTTAGTTTCATCCCCTCACTCTTTTCCCCAAAGGACAACCCTTTTGAAAAATATGGTTCCATTCGTGTTCGTAATTCATGATCGCTAGGAGCCTGAAGCCAGTGATTCACCTGAAGACTCTAGGCCATAGGTGTATTATGATAGAGGAATGCAGGGTACCTTGACTCAAACTCAGGTAGGCCTTGATCTCACAGAAAGCATTCTTTCCAGCAAATGAAGCAATAAACTCAGATTTCAGGCTCAGAGGATATGAATTCCCTTCATGGAGATAGATCCAGGTGGGGTAGCCGTGTTGGTCTGAAGCAACAGAACAAAGTTTGATGCTGGGTATAAGCTTTCGTGTGTAGGCACACTTCTTCAGATATCAGAAGAAGTGTGCCTGCGCATGAAAGCTTATTCCCGGAATTAAACTTTGTTGGTCTTAAAGGTGCTGCTGAACTCAAACTTTGTTTTTTATGGAGATAATTAGGCAGGGTGGAGATGACCCTCTTGCCTGCCCTTCCCACTGTCTAGCAACTGTGCAGCTCTCCAGTGGACATCTGAGATCCATGAGATTCAGCCAATGACAGTCAGAAACATGTTGGCCTGCCACACACCCCCTGTGACATTAGGACGACTTAGACAATTCCTGCAGCTATTAGCCTCCTCCCATCATGCATCATCATAGCTGCAGGGCGTGGTGGTGGCTACAAGCATGGACAGCTTCAAGAGGGGATTGGAGAAACGTATGGAGCAGAGGTCCTTCAGTGGCTATTAGCTACAAGGTATAGAAAGGAACTTGCAAGTAGATAAATAGGTACCACTTTGGAGGGAAGGCAACAGCGTTCCATGCTCCTCGGTGTCTAGTCACGCCGGCCACATGGCCATGGAGATGTCTTTGGATAGCGCTGGCTCTTCAGCTTGGAAATGGAGATGAGCACTGCAACCCTAGAGTCAGATTCGACTGCCTTTCAAGCAAGGGAAACCTATAGATAGGAACTCTTGGTCTGGGGCAGTGGTGCTTTGTATTCTTCTTTCTTTCTTTTTTGGTATTTGTGTCTGTCTGTCCCTGGAAGTCATGTGGACCTACTGTGTGACACAGAGCTTTTCTCACATTCTTATAATATAGATTGCATATTACAACCATCTTGTTTTCTGAGTTTAGTCCAATCCTAACATTGATCCAATCTGCCCCGTTTGGTTTTAGAATTAATTTCATTCTGGATTATTTCCTTGATGTTATGAAAAAAAAAAAAAGAGGAGCTGAGTCCTGAAATAGGCTATATTAGGAATAAAGCTTTTAATGAGAATAATTAGGAATTAAAATTGGCAGTGGTATAAATTGAGTCATCATCAGTAGCTTGTAAGAAAACGATCTGACATGAAAGAAAATTGCTGCTAATTTGATTCTTTCTCCGTATTATTTCCTTCAAAACAAACAGGTTTCTCGGTTTAAAAATGACATAAAAGGAACTCATTTCCATAAGCTTTTAAGAGCTTCTGGTTTTGACTGTTTGTTTGTTTTACCCAAAAAAGAGGGGTGGCAGAGCAGGAGGGAGTTGCTCAGGAGCAATCCAGCTTTAATCCCTTTTATGTAAAACAGATATGGACAGATCTGTTTTGCATAGGAATTTTCACAGATTAATTCAAGAAGGGGCTATTTTTGGCTGGGATGAGAGACTAATGCCTTTGATCTCCCTCTTCTGATGTAAAGCCTACATTGTGGCTGTGGCAGAGTAACAGTCTAAACAGTTAACAGGTTGATGGTGTTTATGTGGCTCGACAATGAAAAGGGAGCTTAGGGTCATAGAACCACAGAGTTGAAAGGGGCCATCCAGGCCATCTCGTCCAACCCCCTGCTCAATGCAGGATCAAAGAATCATAGAACCACAGAGCTGGAAGGGGCCATCCAGACCATCTAGTCCAACCTCCTGCTCAATGCAGGATCAAAGAATCATAGACTCACTGAGTTGGAAGGGGCCACACAGGCCATCTAGTCCAACTCCCTGCTCAGTGCAAGATAAGCCTAGAGCATCCCTGATGAGGGTTTGTCCAGACGCTGCTTTAAGATTGCCGGGGGGGGGGGGCTCACCACCTTCCCAGGCAGCTGATTCCACTGTTAAAATCATAGGCCGAGGACAGATTGGTGTTCTGCCGCACTTCCGCAGCACGGCAAAACATGGCGGGGGGAATTGCCCCCACTGTCCAGCGTTCACACGCCGCTGCAAGGAAGCTGCCTCCACCTATCACAAGGCAACACTTTTGGCTAATATAACCAAACTAATGAGACATATAAACCACACTGACTGGATCTCTATAGGCAACGACCTATTTGCTCCATGCCCTATAGACTCACTGTTATGGGACTCTAAATCTTTATCCCAACTAACCAAGGTGCACAACCCCTATCTGACACCAATGCTCAAACTATGGAGATCCAAACGCAACCAACTTACCCACAAAATCTCCAAATACGCTGCCTTTACACACCAGTCATGGTTCAGACAGATGACTAACGACCCACTCAGGCTCAAATGGAAGAAGGCCAAACTTTCCAGATTAATAGACATCACAAATAGGAAGAACCTACTAAGCAAAGCAGACATGGAAAAGAAACGAGGTGCATCAATCCCATGGTTTCTTTACCTAGCTATTCAACACTACAGCACCCAAATAGGTCTGACAACAATCTTATCCCAAAAATAACCGACTTTGAACTCCTGTTACAGTTATTTGAAAACCGAAATAATGGGTTGATATCTGCAACATATTCTCTATTAAACAACTTGCAAAACACATCTCCAATGCCCTATCAAACGGCTTGGGGCAGAGACTGCACAACGGTCCTGGACAACAAACTCTGGTTGAATATTTGGACAGCAAGAGCAGGTTTCCCGGTTCCGAACTCCTTGGAACTGCAAAAGCACAAACTACTCACAAGGTGGTATCTCACCCCACAGAAAATCTCCTACGGAAACCCTTCTTACTCACCCTGGTGCTGGAAGGGCTGTCACCAAGTAGGCACATTTGCACACTGTTGGTGGCAATGTGACAAAATCTTCAAATTTTGGGAACAAATTGAAGCAAAAATCAAGGAAATCACGCACACTGAAACTGAAATATGCCCTGAATCACTTTTCCTGGATCTCTGGCCACAAACAATACAATCTCATAAGTCAAGACGCACTCTGGAGGTTATGGTATTCGCTGCCCGCACTGCAATTGCTTCCTACTGGAAAAACCCAAATCCCCCATCTTTAATGTTATGGTACGGAAAATTATGGGACCAGTACCTAATGGAGAACATCACTCACAGATTGAATGAAGCCTCCATGAATCCGATCAAGTCAAACTTCAAGGAAAAATGGAAACCAATCTTAGATTTTCTTTCTCATGAAAATGCTATCCCGAAATGCTGGGAAGACTTACAGAAATGGTTGTGAGCACTCAACTTATTAAAAGTAATTCCCACCACCACATTACCTGTGGAAAGGTATACACAAACTGTTTGCCTGGTACATAACTCTCAATAAAATAGTACATTTGCCTGACAGATGGTAAACCAAAAAAGGAATGTTCTACTTGCTTCTCCACTGTTTATCCATACAGTTGTTCATATTTACTTTCACATGTAATATGATATGTACTTTGCTCAACAGTTGTATTGACTCTGAAATATTAGTCAAAACCCGGTAAATATTGTAAGGACGCTAACTGTTTCATGTTAAACCTAACCTATTCTACTAGCACTGCAGCTTTTGTTCGGAAAAGCTTTTTCATAATTCTGTTTTTATAATGTTACAGCTTGTATTTGCTTCATGAAAATAAAATAAAATATTAATTAAAAAAAAAAAAGGAAGCTGCCTGCAGCGTCCAGACTGCGGGCGGCTTCCGGCGGCGGAATGCTATGCGGCTCCCCCGGCCCGGCACGCGTTCACATCCACCGGAAGCGGGTGGAACACGTGCGCAGCAGCTGGGACACCACTTTGAAGTGGTGCCCGGCTGCTGCGGGAGGAGCACGGCGCCGGACACGTTGTGTCCGGGCCGCCTCCTCCAGGCAGATGTGGCAGTCTGGACTGCCGCTCCGTCTCCGCTTTTAAAGCAGAGGCAGAGCGGGCCAGACTGCCAGTCTGTCCTCAGCCATAGAATCACATAGAATCTATTGCAAGTAGACAAATAGGTACTGCCTCAGTGGGAAAGTAACAGTGTTCTGTGCGCCTTAAAATTTAGTCATGCCAGCCACACGACCATGGAAAGGTCTTTGGACAGCGCTGGCTTTTCAGATTGGAAATGGAGATGAGCACCACCCACTAGAGTCGGATTCGACTGGCTTTCGAGCAAAAGAAACCTTTAGCCACCCACTGCTGAATCCCTAACTATGCAGTCCCCCCCCCCCAAAATGTACTCCCATTGGCTTCACTATATATAAAGTTGTGTTCTACTGCATTCAGACTATTGACTTATGGTCAACTGACATGGCAGCCTCAGAAAGGGGCTCTCACAGCAAGTGAGAAGCAGAGGTTATGCCACTGCCTGCCTCTGCAGAGCCTTCCCTGGTGGTTCCCCACCCAACATACCTTAGGGACCGCCTTTCTCCATACATACCCCAGCAGGCACTGCGGACGGGGTCATACCATCGACTTTGTGTCCCAGGCCCCAGGGACGTCAATCTCGCCAGAACTAGAGCTAGGATCTTTTCGGTGGCGGCTCCTGTCTGGTGGAATGAGCTCCCGGAGAAGATCAGGGCCCTGCGGGACTTAATGCAGTTCCGCAGGGCCTGCAAGACAGAGCTCTTCCGCCAGGCCTTCGAATAGGAGCTGCCACCAACGATACCACCCATCACATATGCTATCTGTGATGTAGCCGGCTCAGTACAGCTTAGGCCTGGTGGCAAGGGGGCTCGGACCTACCACTGGGTAGCCATCTGAACACATGACATTGGAAGCTTTTATAATGATGTATCTTATTTATTGGAACTGATTTAGCTGATTTTACCTGTTTTTATGTATTGAATTGGCCTGCGTGCCCTTGTAAGCCGCCCTGAGCCCGTTCGCGGGGAGGGTGGGATATAAATTTGAAAAATAAATAAATAAATAAAGTGCCAACCCTGCTTAGCTTCCAGGATCTGATGAGACTGGGCCACCCCACATCATTCCACACCCCAAATTACAGCATGAATGGAAGCATCCTGGAGTATCCAGGGATGAAGGGCTGTTCATGAACCAGCTTATCCTTGGCTCAAATGACTGGATGAGAGGGAGCACCCTTAACTCTTTGGGTGAAGAAGGACTTCCTTTTATCTGTTCTAACTTGACTGCTCAGCAATTCCACTGAGTGTCCATGAGTTACATATATGTATATGCACATATATGCATATAATGTATTAACGGTGTAAAATGGCTTTAAAATGATACTCATTTTTTAAAGAAAAATATGTCCAGTTAATGGTGGAAAAAAGATACTTAAAACAAGGAATCATTTTTGAGAGCAAGAAAACAGAGTGAACTAAAACCAATGAGGGTGACAACATACATTTTTTTTTTAAAGATATAAATATGAGGGTTGGCCCATCCATACTTTGTTTTTCTCTTTAGTTTTGCCCCTCTTTGCCTTCCTTATCTTTCTCTTTCCGAGAGAAAACTTCAAATTAGGAACAAAAATGAAAATCCCATCCATTTCAGATTGAGCTCCTTGTAAACTGTGGAGTCTTTCTGAGCAAAAATTCTATTTTGTGAGCTACTGGCATTAAAGTTGTGAGCGAGCGGTTTGTCTACGGCATGAATTAGTTTGCTCTGGAGCCATCTTTCCTGAGCTGAGACAAAGATGTGTGAGCTGGGGGCTAAAAAACTGTGAGCTCGCTCACACTAACTCAACTTAGAAGAAGAAGAGAAGAGATTGGATTTATACCCCACCCTTCACTACCCAAAGGAATCTCAGAGCGGCTTACAATCTCCTTTCCCTTCCCCTCCCCACAACAGACACCCTGTAAGGTAGGTGGGGCTGAGAGAGCTCTCCTAAGAACTGTCCTTGAGAAAACAGCTCTGACCCAAGGTCACTCTAGCAGGTGCATGTGGAGAAGTGGGGAATCAAACCCAGTTCTCCCAGATTAGAGTCTACACTCCTAACTACTACACCACACTTGCTTAGAGGGAACACTGGCTGAGACCTAATTGTTAGTACTGAACCAGCAGTTGAAGACCAAACCATTATATGACCTTCACATTGCTCCCCACTCTGCATATCTATGATCTTTGAGTGAGAAGGTAACTTGGGTTTTGTACATATCTGATCTGGATGGCCCAGGCTAGCCGAGTCTAGTCAGATCTCAGGAGCTAAGCAGGGTTGGCCATGGTCAGTATTTAGATGGAGTCCACCAACGAAGTCCATGGTCGCTATATAGAGTTGGGCAATGGCAAATCACTTCTGTTTGTCTCTTACCTTGCAAATTGTATGGGATCACCATAAGTCAGCTATCAGTTGATGGGGCTTTCTACCACCTCTCATCCATGCATTTTCTCAGAGCCTGACTGGTATTTGAAACCTCCAGATCAATAAGGATGGGGGTGGGATTCCCTTCCTTTATCTTGGGAGGCACGCAAGTGATTCATCACATGCTAGAAGATATCAAAATATTCACCCAGTATAACTACCAGATTATCTTTTTTTATTTATTTGTCTGTTTAGTAATGGAGCAGCTAGCTGGAGAAAGACTTCTTTAAGAATTTGTGGGTGCCCAGGCTTAACTTGGTTGATCTCCTTAGCTTTCTTGCAGTTGGCGGATAAAAGTGCAGTGGTTTGATGCAGCTTATTGCAGAGGTGAAAGAGAGAGAGAGAGAGAGAGAGAGAGATGTATTGGGCTGAACAGGATAAATGGAACTGACATACATTAATAAAACACTTTAGTTTCAAAATCGTTCTGCTGTGGAGGTGACTCATCCATCTGGCAACCAGATCTTGTCGAGATCTCAATAGCGGGGAATTCAGCGAAGGAGAGACTGTTGTGCAGAAGAATCCAGGTAAGGAATATTGATTTAATGGACATAGCTGCATTGAGGCATCCTGCACTCTGCCATATAACCCCCCCCCCCCTTTAACAAAACCACCTTCTCAAGAGCAGATGAGATTGTTGGTTAGGCTGAGAAACAGTGACCCTTCTAAGGTGATCAGTGCAGTGATCTTCAAGATCTCCAGACCTGGGATCCACCTTTAACCCAAATAAATTTGCCTGGGACCCAACGAAAGGCAAGCACATGACAAGAAAGGGAGGAAGCCACAATTCTGATCTCACTGGTATCAAGCCCAGAATTGAGGGCAGCAGACCAAGAGATTTCCCCTCCCCACAACAGACACCCTATGAGGTAGGTGGGGCTGAGAGAGCTCTTTCAAGAACTGCTCTTGAGAGAACAGCTGAGAGACTTGTGACTGACCCAAGGTCACACCAGCAGCTGCATGTGGAGGAGTGGGGAATCAAACCCTGGCTTTCTGGAATTGTTGAGGCTTTTATGAATTATGGTTTATTGTCAAATTATTCTTTATTGTCTTATCAATTAGGTGAGCCACCCTGAGGGTAGGGTGGGATAGCAATCGAAGAAAATAAATAAATAAATATTTTTGACTGTTTTCTGGGCTTTTATACCTTGGCTGGCTTGTATTGGCTAATTTTTATTGGCATGGTTTTTTTTTTATTAATGTTATTGATTGGTATGATATTTTGGTGTGATTTTTTATTGTTTTAATGTTATCGTTTGGTTCTCGTTGACAGTTTTAGTGGTCGCCTGCATTGGGCAGGTCTGGAGAGGTGGGCTACAGACCTTGCAAATGCACAGGCGCGCCAGGAGGAGATGAAACTCCGTCACCGTGACGACTGTGCAGCTGCAAAACTGCTTGGCATGCTGCTCAAACAGGGCGGAAATGGGACCAGGATATCAGAGGCGCAGCGCCTAAGTGATTGCAGCTGTCGAAAATTGCACGTTCGCGCGCCGAACATGTTTGCAAGGATATTCTCATCATCCGCGAAACAAACCGCTTCGAGTTCACGTGTTTAGAAATGCCATATATAAACACCACCAAGGAGCAAAACAAACATAAATGGATTGCCCCATTCAGGGAGATCTTTGCTGGGCAATCTGTGATCCGATCAGAGAGGGCGCAGGGCAAGGACGCTTCTGTATTAACGCTTATTTTGCAGAATTCCGTCCCTTGAGAGACTGGGCTTGTTCCTTCTCTGTTCCGCTTCCAACAGTGAGTTGCACCATTTCTGCATTGTAGGCGAAGGGATTTGGTTTGATGGCCTTGTGCGCATTCACTGTTGCGATTATCTTCAGCTCTCTTATACTGTCATGCAGGCCCGTAGCTACAGTGAAGCTTTGGGGTCCGGCCCCCTGACTTTCCACCAGGGCCCTCCAACTTACCACCCTGTTCAGGCCCCTCAACTTATTTCCCATGCAAGGGACAGCAGCAAACCTCGGGCACCCCCCCCCCCAGCAGTGCTTGGGGCTCTTCAGGTTGGAGAAATCACGGCTGAGGGGTGACATGATCAAGGAGGTAGAGCAGGTAGAGAAAGAGGTACTTTTCTCCCTTTCTCACGATACAAGAACTCACAGGCGCTCCATGAAACTGCTGAGCAGTCGGGTTAGAATGGATAAAAGGAAGTACTTCTTCACCCAAAGAGTGATTAACATGTGGAATTCACTGCCACTGGAGGTGGTGGCGGTTACAAGCATGGATAGCTTCAAGAGGGAATTAGACAAACATATAGAGCAGAGGTCCGTCAGTGGCTATTAGCCACAAACTATAGATAGGAACTCTCAGTCTGGGACAAGTGATGTTTTGTATTCTTGGTGCTGGTAGGGGGCAACAGTGGGAGGGCATCTAGTGTCCTGGCCCCACTGCTGGACCTCCTGATAGCCCCTGGTATTTTTGGCCACTGTGTGACAGAGTGTTGGACTGGATGGGCCATTGGCCTGATCCAACATTGGCTTCTCTTATGTTCTTACATGTCATTTTATGCAATTCATGCCAAACAAATGCAAAGATGGTTGGAATTATGTGGCATTCTGGAGCTGAGAATGGTTCCCATTCCTCTTTCCCGCTGCAGGAAAAAGAAAAAGGAAAGAAGAGGACAAGGCGGGAGTGAGATTCCCTAAAGGAGCGCTGAAGGTCACCTTGCTGACTGTTGCCAGACAACGCACAGATCACCCTCAACCATCCTTGCTGGCTCTCTTCTCTGAAATGAACAGGGCATACAGATCTAGGTTAGAAGAAGTACCTGAGAGTCAGTTTGCTATCTCCAAATGCCCTGGCTGAGATATGTCACTACCGGTTTAGTTCAGTTCCTGCCAACACAAAGGCCGGTCTTGGAACTCATAGATGAACAGTCTGGATATTGTACACAGAAGTCACATTCCCACTAGTTTCACTTCCACAGTGTGCACACTTCAGGGGCAAAAACAGTGCTCTGCTGGATCTCCAGTAAGCCATCTAGTCCAGCATTCTGTTTCAGAGCCAGTTTGGTGTAGTGGTTAAGAGGGCGGACTCTAATCTGGGAGAGCCGGGTTTTATTACCCACTCCTCCATGTGTAGGTGCTGGCATGACCTTGGGTCAGTCATAAGTTCTTTCAGAGCTGTTCTCTCAGGGGCAGTCCTCAAGAGAACTCTCTCAGCCCCTCCTACCTCACACGTTATCTATTTTGGAGAGGGCAAGGGAAGGGAATTGTAAGCTGCTCTGAGACTTCTTCAGGTAGTGAAGGGTGGGGTATAAATCCAATCTCCTCCTCCTCCTTCTAAAGGTGGCCAATCAGTTGCCCTGGAAGACCAACTAATAGGTCAAAGAGGCCAAGAGCTTGCACTGATGCCACCTCCTAGCTAGGGTTGTCAACCTCCATGTGGGGCCCAAAGATCTCCTGGCATTACAACTTTTCTCCAGATCAATGCTGTCCCTTAGGCAGGGAGCTGTTCCTGTTGGCAGCAATAAGTTGGACTTGCAATAAGATGTTTAAATTAGGGGCAGAAAGATACCTATGAGATTTGGGGGGGGGAATACAGTCATTCAGCAGTGGAATCACTGTCATGGGCCAGCCAGCTGCCACCACCTCCTTGCAGGAATCTGAAGAATCAGGCCCCACACTAATAGAATCTCCACCTGAGCAGATGAATCCAGCAGGAGACCCAGTGGGGAAAGCATCGGAAACCAAGAACGCATCCCAGTCACAGCTGAGCAGCTTGATCATCCAGGAGGAGAAAGAGATGGCACAGAGGCCTGCTTCCCCTCCAGCCTCTCCTGACCCAGTACAGTGTAGTAGAAGAAGAAAGATGAAGGAGAACCCACTTGACTGCTCAGTGTTAGTGCCTGCAGGGGAGTCTCTGCAGGTCCAGGACTGTCAGGCAGATAGGGAACCAATAAAAACCAACACCTGTAGGAAGGTGAATGCAATGTTAAAGAGCAGCACCTGGCCCTTGGGGATGAGTCAGCCAAAGGTGCAGATAAAAAGAACACACTGAACAAGGCTCAGTGTGGAAGCAACTTTGCCTGCCACCTCTCTGTGCCCTAACCTCTTCAGCGAACCGAGCTCTACCCTGCCCCTGATGCCTTGTACCTTGTCTCTGTTAACCTGTGCTTGCTCCTGAAGCCTGAAACCCAGACCCAAACATCCTGGCACTCAAGCCTTGGAACTGGAGCCCTGGACCCTACTACCCTGACTCTTGGACTGGACCTTTGGACATCCAACTCTGGATTAGTTTGTAGATCTTACTCCTGTGTATTTCTGTACTTGTGGTCATTGTATTTGTGTATCCCAGAAACTCTGAGCAGAGCAGCAGTGCCAAGCTCGGCCCTGAACGTGATAATCAGAGGCCCAGTGAGGTGGTGAGCTCCCCATCACTGTCAGCCTTCAAGCAGCAGTTGGACAGCCCTGACCTGGATAGCCCAGGCAACTCGATCTCATCAGATCTCAGAAGCTAAGCAGGGTCGACTCCCACAAGTATTTGGATGGGAGACCTCCTTGAAATACTAGAGGTGAGAGGTGGGGGCAGGCTTTTCTTAGCCACCTTTCTGAAAATCCTCCAGGCCCCTGGTAGGGGTCAGTCTCTAGAAGTCACCATGACTTCCAGGTGCACAAGCAGTCAGTCACCAGAGGTTGCCATGATTTCCAGGTACACACACACACACATGCACATATAGAAAAGGCAGCAGTTGGACAACATTGAATAGGGGCCGCTACTTCCACCTTCCCTCCCCTCTCTGTTTTTCTCCTGCAGCATACCTATTAAGAAGAAGAAGAAGAAGAAGAAGAGATTGGATTTATACCCCACCCTCCACTCCCCAAGGGAGTCTCAGAGCGGCTTACAAACTCCTTTTCCCTTCCCCTCCCCACAACAGACACCCTGTGAGGTAGGTGGGGCTGAGAGAGCTCTGACAGAAACTGGCTTGCCCAAGGTCATCCAGCAGGTGCAAGTGGAGGAGTGGGGAATCAAACCCGGTTCTCCCAGATTAGAGTCTGCACACTTAGCCACTACACCAGACTGGCTCTCAGCCTGACCGCTACTTGTACCATCTGCCACGAGGAAATAGGGGCTCCGGAGTGATTAGGATGCCGCCATCTGAATTTTTCGGACTGAGTGTTCAGCACCTTAGATTGTTAATTTGTGTTCTTATGTGGCTTTAAATATAATGTTTTATATTGTTTTGATGTTTTAGTATGGTTTGAATCCTGGAGTACCAGGTCTTGTATGCCGCTCTGAGCCTGCAATCACAGGGAGAGCGGCTTAGAAATCAAATAAATACATAAATACATAAATAAACACACTTTTTTTTTTGCTGATTCAGAAGCAGCTGCCTTTAGACCCTCAGTCTTTTATTTTTTTTTCCCAATAAATTTTTATTAATGATATTTAAATACAAAAACAAGAATAAACCATAACAGCAGTACAAAGGAAACCAATATTACAACAAGCGAGTCTAACAACACAGGGAACTCTAGTACAAAAACATAAATATAAAACTTAGAACAGTGTTTTTCAACCTGTTTCGAGCTAAGGCACATTTCTTTCATTGAAAAAATCCCGCGGCACACCTGACAATATCTCACGGCACAGTGGTTGAAAAACACTAAAATACAAGATAAATGGGTCATTAGTTGCCTCAGCTCAAGTATTAACTATGACAGTATTACAAATACACGTAATAGCCACTCAACTTGAAATCGTAAGTTACAGATCCAAAGTGTAATGGCTCCTTCCCATAACATTGACCTGAGTTTCAGAAGAAATATAATGGGGATGTATTTTAACGCGTCCCGGAAGGTCAGCCCGGAAGGCACATTTCTTTCATTGAAAAAATCCCACGGCACACCTGACAGTATCTCGCGGCACACCAGTGTGCCCCGGCACAGTGGTTGAAAAACACTGACTTAGAAGCAGTGAAAACTACTTTAAAAAAAAAGCAATTTTTCATAAAAAGGATTTTTTTGGTATAATTTTACAGCGATTTAGATCACTTACAATAGGAAACCAGATTGCCTGAAACGATTCTTGCCCTTTTCCTCCATGAGGACCAGGAAAATTAACAATTTTACTGTAAACAAAACATTCCCAAAGTTTATTTTGCCAACTATAAAGCATTGGGATTTTGTCCGTCTTCCAAAATTGTGCAATTGTGATACGCGCAACTGCAATAAGTATTGAAATTTGTGCTTTAACTCTATTATTATCAATCTGAATTAAACTTGATTCCAGAATGGACAACACACTTGTCGGGCATGCTTTAGGCTGATCCTGCATTGAGCAGGGGGTTGGACGAGATGGCCTGCATGGCCTCTTCCAACTCTATGATTCTATGATCCAGGGACTAATTTTAGCTGCATTTGAAAGCATGCCTTCTGTTTCAGCCCACAAATAACCTGATACGCAACCGAGAAGATTAAAAAGCAGGCAATCTCTATTTAAGGATTACAGACTCACCTGCCCGGCAGACATAATTTCCTGTCTTCTTTGGATTCCAAAAAGCTTCTTTTGAAGGCTTAGACTTTTTTGCCCTCCCAGTTATACAGGATGCGTAGGAAATCATCCTGAAATGTATTATTGTTTTAGGCAAACCCAGATGCAATTACCAAAGGGGACAAAGAATGAAGGAAGGAACAAATAAGTGATACATACTTCAGACTGTAATAACTATACTTCTTTCTGAAAATAGAGGTTATAATCTAACCATTAAAATTCCATAACCAACTGCTTTCAGCTATTTGCATGTAGGGACTGATGCAAAGCTTCCAAAAAAAAAATATCTATTCCTACTCTTAAGTTTCCCATTTTCCAGTCCCCTGCGGAGAGCCATTTTCTGGGAAAGTGACTTCATCTAAATAATATTTAACTACCCAGCAAAGAATATCAACAAAGACAAATTGCCGCCATATTTTAACATAATCAAACGTCTGCGGGAGGGGGCTGATGTGAGATTTGCTTGCTTCCAGAAGCATGCGGCAGACCTGAATGTGGGTGCAACAATGCATCTTCTACCCAGAGAGACCAGAGCATGGAAGAGTTCCAGGCAGAGCTCTGATTCTCTCTCTTTTTTTTGTTGTGTACTCATGCAGCAGAAATGTTGCATTCCACAAGGAACACACGGAAGTATCCTTAGGTAAAGGTAAAGGTTTCCCTTGCTCAAAACCCAGTCAAATACAACTCTAGGGATGTGGTGCTCATCTCTGTTTCCAAGCTGAAGAGCCAGCGCTGTCCAAAGAGGTTTCCATGGTCATGTGGCCGGTATGACTAGACGCCGAGGCACACGGAATGCTGTTACCTTCCCACCGAAGCGGTACCTATTTTCTACTTGCAGTTTCTTGCTTTCGAATTGCTAGGTTGGCAGGAGCTGGGACCAGAGATGGGAGCTCATTTCGTTGTGCGGCACTCGGGTCTCGAACTGCTGAACTACCAACCTTCTGGTCTGCAGATGCAGTGTCTTAACCACTGAGCCACTGCAGCTCCTGTATCCTTAGGGAAGTATCCTTAGGGATGCTCAAATGCTGGCCAGTTTGGCGGGCTTCCTGTTTGCCAGTGGTGATCAGGCAGCCAATTAATCAGCAGGCTGTCCATCTGTTTGCAACCTCTGCATGCCTACTGGCAACACCAGGGTACTTCCTGCCATTCAAAGCGAGCTCTCAGCCGATGAGGGATTAGTTGGTTGTGTCAGCCTCTGATCTCCTGCTGGGGAAATGTTGCTTTGTACCCTGAGAAGACTTTTAGGGAGAAAATCAGGAGCTGGCTCCTAGCCATTCTTCTGGAAATTGGGTTCTTCTCATCTCCCAGACTGGAACGTTTGCTGCCTCCCAGACTTGCTGAGATGCAGCAAATTTGGAAAGACAGGAGGCATCAGAATTCCAGCTGATTTCCCTTCTCTGCAGTCCAAGCTGACATCTTGGGCTACAGAGAAAACGAGAGAAACCGTCTGTGACTCACAGCCCTTAAAAAAGGCTTCAGAATGCTGCACTATCAGAGTATTTGTTGGTGAAGAGTTAAATCTCCTCCAGAATGGAGAGCTTTGAGTGAAGGCTACTCCAAGCACTCTGATTGGCCAGCTCCAGCTCAGGGCAGAAATGTGTATTAGCGGGGTGCTGAGGGGGAATGGGGCATTCCAGCAGATTCCTGACTGGAGAGAAGAGAGATGATAATCGCCTCTGTTCAGTATCTAGTGGCAAAAGAAGAAGAAATTGGATTTATACCCTGCCCTTCATTACCCGAGTGGTTTACAGTCTCCTTCCCTTCCTCTCCCCACAACAGACACCCTGTGAGGCAGGTGGGGCTGAGAGAGCTCTTTCGAGGACTGCCCTTGAGAGAACAGCTCTGAGAGAACTTGTAACTGATCCAAGGTCACACCAGCAGCTGTATGTGAAGGGGTGGGGAATCAAGCCCAGTTCTCCCAGATTAGAGTCCACACTCCTAACCACTACACCAAGCTGGCTCTTGAGGGAAGAACTCCCTTTGCAACTTCATTGTGCAGCTATTTCTCAGAGGGAGTGCAATGGTTAAGAGTCTAACTCTTTTGCAGCTGCATTTCCCCCCCCCTGGCAGCTGTTCGAGTTGATTGAAGCAATTTGAATATAACCCTGATTGGCTCACAGTCTCATCGTATCAAACTAGGTAAGAATGGACTTGCTGAGAAATTTGTGACAATTCAGTCAGCCACAAATCATAGAAATCACATAAATAAATGCTGTGTTTTTATAAAATGTATATAAAATGCTACTTTTTGGTGTTTGGCTAAGTGGTCCCTAGTGATGCTAACAGTTGTCGAACAGTACAATGGGCATCATGTACAATTTAGAAGGCTACAGTGTATATAAACTGTACATACAGGAGGCTATATCAGCATTAGAAAGTTTTGATTAATTTTCTGTTTGACAGTTTGGCATGGTGCCCACATCCAAGTATCCAACCATAGAAGCAGAATTATCTGTGGAATGACTGTCATCTTTATTTCTATTGGTATCTACACAGGCTTTGGAGAGAACATCTTATAAATAGTTGTAAATTGATGTTGGTCTCACTGAAGAAGAAGAAGAAGAAGAAGAAGAAGAAGAGATTGGATTTATACCCCGCCCTTCACTACCTGAAGGAGTCTCAGAGCGGCTTACAAACTCCTTTTCCCTTCCCCGCCCCACAACAGACACCCTGTGAGGTAGGTGGGGCTGAGAGAGCTCTTTCCCAAGCTGTCCTTGAGGGAACAGCTGGTACAGAGCTATGGCTTGCCCAAGGTCATCCAGCCAGGTGCAAGTGGAGGAGTGGGGAATCAAACCCGGTTCTCCCAGATTAGAGTCCGTGCACTTAACCACTACACCAGACTGGCTCTTTGATCACCAGAAGTTGATCAAAATGCAAGAGTTGATATCCGGGATCCTCATGTGATGAGTCTTCCATTTGATGTTGATGTCTCTACAAATGTGGACTTACTTTCTTCTTGAAGTTGACTGCACAGACTTTAGTTGATTGGTATTGTTACACTACTAGTCGCAAAGCCTGTCGTAAAATCAATACAACGGGCTCTAGAAAGGTGGGGGGTGGAACAAATGTATTGGCTGTTTCTCAGGGTGCTTGCACACAAGCCCCCGTTGCCCATCTGTTTTCTCCCCCCTCCCCCGACGGCCTGCAGAACGCAACACAAGACAGAAGGGGTTTAAAGTTTAAAACCCTTCTCTCTGGAGTTGCGCCACAGCAGCAGGACAATCTTTCCATTGTATCCTACAGGGCCATTGAATACAATAGGATATTGTGTCGCTGCTGCCGTGCAACTCCAGAGAGGGGTTTAAAGTTTAAAACCCTTCTCTCTTCAGGCCTTCCGCAGCTCATCCGCTTAGCCGGGCAGGCCAGGGGAGGTGGGGGGCTTTTCAGGCCTTCCATGGCTTGCTTGCTTAGGTGGGCAGTCCAGGGGAGGCAAGAGGGCAGGCAATGGGGAAAGGCTGGGTACTCACCTCCTGAGGTTACCTCCTGAAGTGAATGTGCCTTCTGAGGGGATTTTTGGCACCTGCCGTTTCTGTGGGCAGGACTCAGGCAACGCAGCCAGTGGCTAGGGACACCCTCTTCTGAATGACACACCAGGAAGCCAACTGATTTTGGGGCATGTGGAATGCTCAGGAGAGCCCACAGTGAAAACAGAATTATATGTAAGGGAGATTATGTGTTTCCTGTAAATTTGCATTTTGTATTTTATATATGATACTTCTTTATTATATAAAACGATATATAAATAAACACCATATAAACCCTTCATGTATAATTATTTGAATATTTAGCATCTTATTACTGTTGTATTTGTTGTTGTTGTTGCTTATCATGTTCGATTTGGCAATAAATCTGATTCCAGTCTGTTCAACAGGCATTTGCAGCTCTTTGGCCTGAGCTCACAAGGCTAGGTGTTTGGTTTATGTCTGATCAACACTTTGGAACATGGTAAACTGATGGGTCAAAGATACCTGTGGTGAAATTCACAGCATCCTTGTTATCCCATGTCTCCCAGCAGCAGCAAATGGGGGGAAAATAACTAACGATGAGCCATTTATTTTGCTTTCTTTAAAAAAAAAATCTTTGTGTTATTGTCGTAATTGGCTCAGTTTTGGACTGTCATCATTGATGCTTTTCTTATGCAATTTTAAGCCATTTGAGACCGTTTATCCATCATTTCTATTTACATGCCTTTTTATACCATTTTATGCCATTTTACATTGTACACGGTTTAAAAGTGATTGATGCAAAAAAAAAAAAAAAGACATTGACAAATGTGTCAATTTTCCTGGTCAAAGTCTGATGCAAGAAACCAGTCTGAATATAAGACAGTCTGGGATTCATTTATCTGAAAGGTATATTTGGATCCAATCATCCTACTTCCAAACTTCATCTCCGTGCTTGGGATGTAATTGACTTCAAAATATATATTTATACCCTGCTTTCCCTCAACTTAACAATAAAACTTAACAGTAAAAGCAAACAACAAAATACCATTATGGAATACAAACATGATGATCTTGGTGTCTCATCAGGGCAGTATAAGAGGATAAGGCCCTTGGTAGGGTTACCAACACTGGGTTCGGAAATACCTGGAGATTCGAGGGTGGAGCCTGGGGAGAGTTGGGTTTAGGGAGGGGAAGGAACTTGGTGGGGTACAATCTCAGACAGTTCACCTTCCAAAGTAACCATTTTCTCCAGAAACAAATAAATGTTTTAAAATAATAAATAAGTGAATAGTTCTGGGAGATCTCTGGCTCCCACCTGGAGGTTGCTAAATCTAACCCTTGGAAATTAGTTTCTTCTTCTTCTCCTTCTTCTTCTTAATCATCATCTTCTTCTTTGTCTTCATCTTCCTCATCTTCTTTTTTTAAAATTTTTTATTGATTTTTCTCTATAACTACAACTATAACGCTACAATCTAAGCTACATATACCTTATACAGAGAGTACTTTATCATTTGCTTAATACTACCTTGTTACATAATATAATTATGAAGCATTTAAAACCTTGGATAAATTTCAATTACTTGTTACTGCTACTATAGAAGTTATCAAAACTATTTGGCAGGCACGCCCACCTAGAGAAATACGGTTAATTAAACCATTTATAATACATAAGTGCAATGCTTAATAAAACAGTTTAATCACTATTTCTTCTTTCGTCCTCTTCTTGTCTTAACAGTCTCAACTATTTTTGGAGCTGCAGCTCCCTTTTCCGAGTCAGACACTTCTTCTTCACTCTTTGAGCTATCAAATCCATACATGCTTTCTTGCGAGGCCAGTGAACCATCTGAGTCTCTCCCAGTTTTCTGCTCTTTGCTTTTTTCCAGAAATTTTTTCTCTTGTTGAACAGAGTCAATCTTATACTTCTTATCTTTGATGCTGAAGCATAGTCCTTCTGGAGTATTCCAACAATAGATGATAGACTCAGACTGGAGCCAAGATGTCAATTTTCCATAGGCTTTCCTTCTTTTCCTTATTTCAAATGGGATATCCTTCATCACTTTTACTTCTTCTCCCAGGATCTTCAGAGCTGCTTTGTTTGTGGTCCTAAGCACCACGTCTCTTGTAGATTTTTTGGAGAACCTTATCATAATTTCACCAGGCAGGCTTTTCTTTTTAGTATAATCTGGATAGGTTCTGTAAACCATATCCATATCGCTTTTTATATCCGCTGCTTTCATGCCTGTCACTGGTTCAAGTGCTTCACTTAGCAAATTTTTAAGGTCTTCTCCTGTGTTTTCTGGCACATTCTGAAGTCTTAGGAAAAAATTCGATCTATCCATTTGTAATTTCAAAAGCTGATCGTGGTGGAAGGCCTTTTCCTTCTCTGCCTTTTGTAGTCTTGCGTCTTGGTTTTTTACTGAAGTTTTTACTTCCAGAAGTTCTCGCTGCAGCTTCTCTGTGGATTTATTCGACTCTTTTAGTTCTAGCTGCATTTTGTCCATTTTAACGTTGAGAACTGTCATTTGGTCCACTAGAGGTCGCAATAACGAGGAGAACACCGCACTCATCTCCGTGGTATCAACCTTTGAACTCGGAGCTGTACTTCCTAGTTTGGGGGAAGGTTTCGGTTTCCCCGTCATTGTTGAGACTTCGCTCTTTGTTTATAGATAGATAAGATGAACGAAAGGAGCAAATTTTCAAACAGCGCTTATGTCCTTCTAAAGTTTATATCTCCAAGTGAGCGATGCTGCCATCTAGCAAGGCGGATGGGCTTTTATTCCTGCAGTAACGCCACATAAAGAGTCTCGTAAGTATGCTAGTCCCGGGGGGGGGTTCACTCCTCCCGCCGTCTTCCCGCTGTGTTCTGCTTTTCTTACTTCAGACTCACGTTTTCTCCATGCGTAACTGTCAGTTCCAGCCTCATTGCTTCGCACTCTCTGCTGCTTCTCGGATTTGCGCTTTCAGCCATACGGCTCCCACGGCGGGGGAACCTATGGGGGTGATGAAAAGGGATCTCTATCCCTCGGTCACCACCGTAGGGAGAGATCCCCTTCAGGCCACCCCAGGCAGAGCCCCCTCACTGGGGTCTCTGGGGGCTCGGCACCAGTCCAGAGCCCCTTCTTCCCGCCGGGTATGGATCGCGCTCCCCGCAGATGTGGAGGAGCACGTCTGCCATGCTCGCAAGTCTTGCCGGAAGTCATCTTCCTCATCTTCTTCATCTTCGTCGTCTTCGTCATCTTCTTCTTTGTCTTCGTCATCTTCTTCTCCGTCATCTTTATCTTTGTCGTCTTCATCATCTTCTTTGTTGTCGTCTTCTTCATCATCATCTTTGTCGTCTTTTTTGTCATCTTCTTCGTCTTCTTCACCGTCACCTTCTGGAACAGCCTCGGTCATATCCATACTGGTGTACAATAGAATTGTTCATTTTGGCTGTAGCTCTCTAGATTCCAGAGCAGGTCTTTTCTAACACCTAGTGAATGACATTCTTGAACCTGGGACCATCTGCATGCCTATCATGTCCTTTACCACTGAAGCACAGTTCTTCCCCTACATATGAACAGGACTTCACAGCTATTTCACTATTTTGGGCCCACCTAAAGCTTTTCCAACTTTAGGTTTGCCAGAAGTTAGCATACTCTCTCTTTCAAATAGAAGGAAGAAGGAAACCCGTCAAATGCAATATCGCCCAGAAGATGAGCTGATCAGACAACTGGTGGATATTCTTTCTGTTTAGCTCTTCACTGCAAAGAGCAAAACACTTAATGACTTTTGCAGGGTCGTTCCTGGCAAATGGCTGGGGACGAGGGCAAAGCAAAGATTCGGCAAGGCCTTTTAAAATTCTTCTTAAGGAATACTTCTAATGACATTTTTTTTCCAGCCAGCAAACAGGCTTCAAAAAGACTGACTTTCTGGAAGAACATTTCAAGCTTCTTTAACTGATCTGCATTTTCCCTCCTGTAAAAATAGGAAACATCGGAGGGCAGATACAATTTTTGCCTTGCATAACCTGGAGCGTGGAAGAGAAAGAAGATAACATCTCCAGAACACAATCCTAAACAGTTCAATTTAGAATCACTTGTTAGCCAAATTGCTTTAATTTAAGATGAGCAATTGGCAAAATACCGGGTTACAGCCAACTATACCAGGGTCCCACCCCTCCCAGGAGTTCTCCAGGAAAAAGGCACATGAGGTGGATGGCAAATTAAATGCTGTTTACTGAATGATGTTGTTCAAGCATACACAAAACAGAATCACACACACACAGGTCTAAGGAAATTTAGATAGAAAATAGCACTGTTGCATTAGCAGGAGTTTCATTGATGGGTGATACTTTACCTATCCTGGAGATGGATCCTTGTTCCAACAGAAGATTAGAGGGATTGGAAAGGAAAAATGGGGGAGAGTGATCTAAACCTGCAGATACACACTTCTTCCTGGCTGCGCAAACCATTAAAGATGGAGGCAAGGTAGTGGGATAGCAAGCTGGACATAAAGGGGGGGGTAAAGCAGATAGAGGGCGATGGCTCAAGAGACCGATTGCCTCTGTGCAAGGTCTTTTATTAGGTGGTCTTGGGGGCAGTCAGCACTAACCACAACCCACTAACACACCTACTAGGTCCGTCCCTTTCTGACCCTACCATAGGTTAAAGGTAAACAAAAAGGAGGAGGGCCGGGGAGTGGACAATATTGCAGAAACTATGATCTCACCAGGAACACACCTTGGGCGAGGCCCGATGACTCACCGGGGCCACTTCATTGTCTGTCAATGGCCCTGGCCGACTGGGTGATGGCCTGCCCATCAGTTACCAGGCAACCGCGTTAGCATAATCCATTCAGGTATGTTGGAGGGGGCAGGGGTTGACCAGCATGGTGTGACAGAAGGAAACCTCATGGAAGGAGTCTTTGTCTCTGTCTTTGTGAACTATGTTGGGTGTCAGTCTCCTGGCATGGGCTGGAGCTTTCCCCTGCAATGGTGAATGCACATGGCCCTTCCAATGCTAGCAACCCAAGTTCAAGCTTATGAATCTTAAAATCCATAAGAGCACTTAAAGTGCCTTGCTGGCCAACACACTCCCAAGTCTATTCCATGGGGCTTACTTCTGGGAAAGTGATCTTAGAACTGCACGGATAGACGTTTCATTCTAGCTGTCTATATTTCATTTGGACCAAATAACTTTTTTATTTATTATTGATCATTGGTATTTTAGAATAGTATATTTTTATGATTACACTGGTCAATAAACAGAACAGCATCTGTTCCAGTGTCTGCGCCTTGTCAGTAAACCTTTGCTAAACCCAAAACTGAGTGCTACAGAGATAGAAATTAAGGGAATTTTATTTCCTACTCTCCCAGTATGCTGTGGACCATAGCCTTTGATTTTGTTCATTTGAAACAACTCAGCGCATAAGGAGAGCCCTGATGCATGAGACCAGAAGTTCATCTACTCATAAGAACATAAGAAAAGCCAATGTTGGATCAGGCCATTGGCCATCCAATCCAACACTCTGTGTCACACAGTGGCCAAAACACAAGTGCCATCAGGAGGTCCACCAGCAGGGCCAGAACTTGAGAAGCCCTCCCACTGTTGCTGCCTAAACAACAAGAATACAGAGCATCACTGCCCCAGACTTAAGAATATGAGAGAAGCCATGTTGGATCAGGCCATTGGCCCATCCAATCCAAAACTCTGTGTCACACAGTGGCCAAAACCCAGGTGCCCTCAGGAGGTCCAGCAGTGGGGCCAGAACTCCAGAAGCCCTCCCACTGTTGCCCCCCAAGCACCAAGAATACAGAGCATCACCATCCCAGACATAGTGTTCCACCTGTATCTTGTGGCTAATAGCCACTGAATGGATCTCTGCTCCATATATTTATCCATTCCTCTTTTGAAGCTGACTATGCTCGTAGCTGCCATCACTTTTTGCGGCAGTGAATTCCATGTGTCAATTACTCTTTGGGTTAAGACGTACTTCCTTCCTTTTATTTCTTTTTTTATTTCTTACAGAGGACGATCAGAGATCCCCCAAGAACTTATGCAGGGAAGTCAAAAGCTCCTTCCACTTCTGCTGCAGAAACATCTTTCAGAACTCTATTGACTCTGAACATGGAAGGGTTACATACACGAACACATGGAACTGCCTTCAACTGAATCAGACCATTGGACCATCAGGGTCTGTATCAACCACTCAGACTGGCAGTGGCCAGGGCTCATTTCGTAGCAGGAGCTCCTCTGCATATTAGACCACATGCCCCTGATGTGGCCAATCCTCCAAGAGCTTACAGTAGCCCCTGTAAGAAGAGCTCTGGAAGCTCTTGGAGGATTGGCTACATTAGGGGGGTGTGGCCTAATATGCAGAGGAGCTCCTGCTAGGAAATGAGCCCTGGCAGTGGCTCTCCAGGATCTCAGGCTAAGGCCTTTCACATCACTAGCTGCCTGGTCCTTGTATCTTGAGATAGGCTCGATGGCATTGTACCCCACTGAGGTCTCTGTCCTCATCAGGCTCCATCCCCAAATCTTGGGGAGTTTCCCATCCTGGATCTGGTATTCGTAACCAGGGCTATTTTGGGGCAGGAAAGCACAGGAACGGAGTTCCGGCTGGCTTCTGAGTTGGCCACACCTATAGCCCCCCCCCTCGGGTTCCTCAGGTGCCTCGTAAGCCATGGGGTGCCTGGGGAAGCCAAGACAATCCCTGCAGCCGCGGGGCACCTGGGGAAGCCGATCCTGGGAGGGAGCTGCACTGTCAGGGGTGTGGCCTAATATGCAAATGATTTTCTGCTATTGGATGTGGCCTATTATGTTAATGAGTTCCTGCTGCACTTTTTCTAAAAAAAAAAAAGCCCTGCCCGTAACTGCTTCTCCCCTCCTGGTGACCAGGGGGTACCTGCCAACCCTACGCAATTACATCACAGTGCGAGAATTCTACGGTCAAGTTTTTTTGCCACAGTTCTGATTCCAGCGCTAAAGGAAAAGTTTAATAAAAAAAACTTATCTCCTTGACTGCTGATTTTCTGAGGGCTTTTTTTTTTTTAATGGCGAGAGCAATGAAATGGGGGAAAACATTAAAAAAAAAACACCAGAGCATCGTGCTTAGCACTGGATATATTATTGAATAAGTCTCCTCTGAGGAAGAGTTGCTATCTTGAAAGCGTTCATTTAAAACTTGCCAAGACCCCAAGTTAATAGGGGGAAATCTCTGGCGCATCAGCTCCACTCCATTAATGAAGTATTAACAAGGTGATCTTATTTTAATGTGGAAGATGAAAGCACGGCGCATGAATTTCTCACTAACGCTGCTCCGCGTCGGAGGGATTATCCGAAAGCGTACTCACATCGTTGCGAAAGATGGAGGGGAAAGAAGAAAAACACACCACTAAATTTAACTAGATTTGGTTATCTGATGTGTGTGTGGGGGGGGGGGGGGCTGTAAAATCTCGGCTGAAAATGCATGATAAAAACACAGGTCCCGTGCCTGTGATCAACACAAACCACATCTTAGAAATGTCCCTGGAAGATGATCACTGCTTTCCAATCAATGGCCGGCTCATATTGTCAATAGCTCTGCCGTTTGCCTGCTGGCAGTCGGCAGTCCCTCACCTCCACCTTCCATCTCCTGTCCTTAATAATATGTGGAGTGGGGGCAAAAACGTGGGGATATCCAGGGGTCCGCTGGAGCAGGAGCGCAGCTCCGGAAGTGAGGAGCCCAGGGGGCGGGCACATGACCAAGCCCCGCTCCCTCCTCGGCTTCCCCGAGCAGTGCAGAGGCACAGCGCCCCGGGGGAAAGCCCTGCTAGGGTCTTTATTGTTTTTAATGTTTTGTTTTAATATTGATAATTTTATCATTGTTCCTTTTATGACTGTGTGCTGCTTTTCCAGAGACTTGCTCAAGGTGGCATATAAATTTTCTAAGTATACCATTTTTTATCTGGGCACATGGCACATAGGTACTGGAGAAATTTCACCAGCCCTTCAGCAGCTTCCACCCCATCAGTTTGGTGTAGGGGTCAGGAGTTGGACTCTAATCTGGGAGAACCGGGTTTGATTCCCCACTCCTCCATATGCAGCTGCTGGTATGACCTTGGGCCAGTCACAAGTTCTCTCAGAGCTGTTCTCTCATGAGCAGTTCTCAAAAGACCTCTCTCAGCCCCACCTACCTCACAGGGTGTCTTGTTGTGGGGAGGGGAAGGGAAAGGGATGGGTGGTGCACATGTCCTGGGTATCTCAAGTCTACTTGAAACCTGGTGGTTTCAAGGGAGCAGGAAGAGAATGAGGGAGTGTTCTTTATGCTTATTTTTATTGCACAAAGTATTGGATGGGGAAGGGAATGGAGGAAGACCAGGTCAGTTTCACTCACCTGTGGAGTGGAGCCTGAGGGGTGGGTGTTGCCTTCTGACACACTTCCGGTATGTTAGGGGGTGTGGCATATGCAAATGAGTTATGCTAATGAGCTCCTGCACTTCTTTTTCTACGAAATGACCCCTGGGGATATCACTGTCGGTGATCCTCCAGGAATTTCCCCTGGGCTCCATGGTCTTTACCATAGAGAAATTCCTGGAGCGTCACCCAGACATGATATCCTCCTGAACACTCCTCAGGCACCATCCCTAGGGTTGGAAAATCTGGGCTGGGAAATACCTGGAGATTTAAGGGGTGGAGCCTGGGGAGGGCGGGGCTTAGGGAGGGGAAGGACCTCACTGATATAATATCGCCATACAGATGAGCCTCCAAAGCAGCCATTGCCTGCAGGAGAACTGATCTCTGTTGTCTGGAGGTCAGTGGCGACTTCCAGATCTCCAGGCTCCACTTGGAGGCTGGCAACCTTAACCATCCCGAAGATCTCCCAGCATGTGCCAGCACATGGCTTGGACCCCTAATTGTTGGCTACTGTTGCCACAGAAGGGAGGATAGCAGTAATTATTCAATGTCAAGGATGTGCAGGAGAATACTAGCGCCACTCGAGAGAGCAGTTAACAACCCGCATGAAACAAATCAATCAAATGCTCCTTGGTGCCTGAAAACATTCAGCCACATAGGGGAGGGGCTGTGGCTCAGTAACGGAGCCTCTGCTTGGCATGCAGACGATCCCAGATCCAACCCCCAGCTACAGGGACCTACATGAGCGATCAGTGACCCACATACCTTCAGGACCACCACTCTCAATATGTCCCTGGAAGAGCATTGCGCTCTAGCAATAAGAACCTTCTCATGATCTTTAGCTCGAGAGAGATCCAGCTTTATACTAGGGCCAGGGCCTTTTTGGCCCTGGCCTCTGTCTGGTGGAACTCACTGTCAGAGTTACTCACCATCTTAGACAATTCAATGTATTGCTTGATGGATACATTGTCTTTTTAGTCATTTTCAATGTTATTTAATGGATCGTTATTGTGTTGGTTTTGATGTAAGCCGCCCTGGGCCCTGCTTGCAGGGAAGGGCGGCCTAATAAGTTGAATTTAATAATAAATTTAATGATCTCCAGTAAGGATCAGGCTGTAGGTGATTTGAAAGATCTCAGCCTGAGACCCTGGAGAGCCGTTGCCAGTCTGAGTGGACAATACTGACTTTGATGGACGAAGGGTGTGATTCGGAAGAAGACCACTTCATGACATCTCTGGGTGTGCTAGCGTTCTGGCAATATGCCTTTACAAATGGCTTTCCCTAAGAATCGGAAACTCTCCCGTGTTATACCAGGAAAGAGTGAATGAGAGAAATTCACCCAATACTGAAAAATCACCTGCCTTCATAAGGGATTGCCTGTTGAGTCACTAGGTCTTGCCTCCCTCCAACCAGAAGACAACTCTGGATCAGAGACTCATGCAGATACACAAGATAAACTTTGGGGAACATGAGTGTGGGAAGGGAGAGGAGATTGTAAGCCTCTCTGAGACCCACTCAGGTAGTGAAGAGCGGGGTATAAATCCAGTCTCTTCTTCTTCTCTTAAAGGTGCTACTGGACTGGAATCTATCAATAATAAAAGGATGGATCCACCCATTTGTGGCAGGCATAATTCACCAGAACATAAAGCTAGACTCCTCAGAATTGGCCATCATTTTCTGGATGATCATAAGAACATAAGAGAAGCCAATGTTGGATCAGGCCGGTGGCCCATCCAGTCCAACACTTTGTGTCACACAGTGGCCAAAAATAACAGGTGCCATCAGGAGGTCCACCAGTGGGGCCAGGACACTAGAAGCCCTCTCACTGTTGCCCCCCCCCCCCATCAAGCACCAAGAATACAGAGCATCACTTGCCCCAGATTGAGAGCTCCTATCTATACCTTGTGGCTAATAGCCACTGATGGACCTCTGCTCCATATGTTTATCTAATTCCCTCTTGAAGCTGTCCATGCTTGTAGCCGCCACCATCCCCTGTGGCAATGAATTCCACGTGTTAATAACTCTTTGGGTGAAGAAGTACTTCTTTTTATCCATTCTAACCCGACTGCTCAGCAATTTCATGGAGTGCCCACGAGTCCTTGTAACTGTGTGAAAGGGAGAAAAGGACTTCTTTCTCTATCTGCTCTATCCCATGCATAATTTTATAAACCTTGATCATGGAAGCTGCAGTGACATACCTGATGGGAACTGGGACATCTTGGCCCACATTATCTCAAGAACACCCCCTGATGGTGGTGGTGGGAAGTGCCATCAAGTTGTAGCTGACTTACGGCAACCCTGTAGGATTCTTAAGGCAAGAGATGCTCAGAGCCAGTTTGGTGTAGCGGTTAAGAGTGGCGGACTCTAATCTGGAGAACCGGGTATGATTCCCCACTCCTCTACATGAAGCCAGCTGGTTGGCCTTGGGTCAATTGCAGGTCTCTCAGAGCCATTCTCTCAAGAGCAGTTCTCCCAGAGCTCTCTCAGTCCCACCTACTTCACAGGGTGTCAGTTATAGGGAGAGGAAGGGAAGATGATTATAAGCTGCTCTGAGTGAAGGGCGGGATATAAATCCAACTCTTCTCCTCCTCCTCCTCCTCCGCCTCCTTCTCCTCCTCCAGAGGTGGTTTGCCATTGCCCTCTTCTGCATCACAACTCTGGATTTCCTTGGTGGCCTCCTATCCAAATGCTAACTGGGGCCAACCCTTCTTGGCTTCCAAGAGCTGATGAGACTGACAGCATTTAGTTCAATTGCTGACAAGATATCAGTGAGTCATGGACCAATGTGTTAGATCCTGCTGATCTAGTTTGACAGCTGGGGAAGTCATATGACCAGAATTGCATCATATTTTTGCACACACTCATCATGACTCAGCTATTAGAGGTGCAACCTGATTGGTTGGTACTGGCATATATTGCAGACAGTTCATTGCTCTTTGCTCTCTCGTGGAGTACAGCTGTCTGCGTAGCACTCTGTCCGGTTGAACCCAGAAATTGCTACTAAAAGTACTATATATAGTTCCAGTTGTTCAGTGTAAATAAATGTAAATACTCTGTATATATGAAACAGAGTCACTCTGCTATTTTTGCGGCGTCATCATACCGTCAGAGACTGCATTAGTCTGGGCTATCCAGGTCAGGGCAAATTCTTGCTATGCGGATCTACTATGAAACTAATGAAGCCTAAGCTTCAGGGCCCCTAATCCTGGAGGGGCCCTGAAGCAACTTAAAGCAAAAATGAGTGAATTTTTCAACAAAATTGATGGAGTTTTTTAAACGGTTTGTTATTAAAATAAGGCTTTTTTAGTGACAGGATCATAAGCCAGTGGGTTGAAGTACTTAAAACTGACCTTAACATATGCTCTAATGCCCGTTCCATATCCTTGTTGGATGCTGCCCTATTGTTGCTGGTTGGAAAGGTGCCCCCCACAGCAGTTCAAGCTTTAGGGTCCCCAAAATATAGCTCCACCACTGGCTACCTCATTTGCAATGGAAGGTAAGAGTCTTTGTTAGCGGCAGGCATAACTCATCAGGAAAAGCACTGAGACATCTCGAAAGTGACCACTAGGTTCAGTTGATAGTGGGAGTTAGTGCCCAACACAAAGTGAAAAAGTAATGTCTACAGTAGGTCCAGAAACCTCCCATGCTATTTGTGATGGAACCTAAGGTTGTCTGTTTGTAGCAGGCATAACTCATCAGAAAAAAAAAAGATTCAGATGGGTAGCCATTTTGGTCTGAAACAACAGAACAAAGTTTGAGTCCGGTGGCACCTTTGAGACCAACAAAGTTTAATTCTGGGTGTAAGTGTGCACACACACTTCTTCAGATGCTTGGAGGCTCCTCAGGACAGTGTATATACCAGTCTCCCATCCTCCCTTTTTTCTTCACAACAACCCTGTGAGGTAGGTTAGGCTCCGAACAAGTGTCTGGCTTAAGGTCAATCAGCATATTTTACCACTCAGTGGAGATTTGAATATTTGTCTCTGAGATTTGGACTCCATCACTTTAACCATTATATAACTGTCGATGTTCTAACTCAGGAAAAGCTCCCAAGGAAACGGGGAAACCAGTGATTTGGAAAAGGCTACATAAAATTCTCAAGAGGGTTTTGAACACTCACAAAATGAATATGTAGCCCCGGGGAAATTTAGTTTGTCTCGCTGATCGTGAATTCATTTGACCCGCTTTAAATTTAGACGCTGAAAAAAAGAAAAAAAGAAAAACCCTTCTCTGTCCAAGTTTTGCTATGTGTTTTTTAAGTACGCAAAAAATGTGTGCACGGACATAAAATCCATATTTAAATATGCCATCACCCAAAAAAGACTATACTCTTTTTTTTTGCTGCGTGTTACTTGCAAACTTTATTGTCTGCGGTGACAATCTGTCTTTTGAAGTGCAGCATTTGAATGAATGCATAATTTAGACTGCATAATTTGGAAATAAAAATAAAAATACTGTCCCTGAATTTGCCACTTACATAAGTGGTATTGCTTTGGGAACATAACTGTACATTTGGAAATTGCACTTTGGGATAAATAATTCACGCTGCCATATATAGAGATAGATCTATATTCTTTTCTCGCTCTCTTCCTAACTACTTTGCTGAAATAATCCTCCATCCGTCTGATTGCAAAGAAGATTTGTTTTAAGGTTTAAGTAATTCATTGAACAGCTCCAATCATATCAAAAAATTCAATTTACATTATTCCCCATGAGCAAGTAGATTAGAGATAAGTATTTAACAAAAAAAAAGCCGTTACAGAAGGGGAATTGTAAACTTTTTCTCTTAATATCAAATCTGTTTTTTTTTTTCCAGCTGTTCAACCAGGGCTCAATACCCTGCTTCTGTCCCTTCACCACATACTGTTGCAGTGGACATGGGGGGTGGAGGCATCATCAGTTTTACCACAGGGTTTCCAGCAATTCCTAGAGTTACCCTGTCACTGCTGAGTAGAGCCAGTGTGATATACTGGACAGAACTGTGGACAAGAATCCTGGGCAACCTGGGTTTGAATGCCCACTTCTGCCTTGGAAGTTCATTTGGTGAGAGCCAGTTTGGTGTAGTGGTTAAGTGTGCAGACTCTAATCTGGGAGAACTGGGTTTGATTCCCCACTCCTCCACTTGTACCTGCTGGATGACCTTGGGCAAGCCATAGCTCTGTACCAGCTGTTCTTGGAAAAGAGCAGTTTCTGTCAGAGCTCTTTCAGCCCCACCTACCTCACAGGGTGTCTGTTGTGGGGAGGGGAAGGGAAAGGAGTTTGTAAGCCGCTCAGAGATTCCTTTGGGTAGTGAAGGGCAAGGTATAAATCCAATCTCTTCTTCTTCTTTATTGGGTGACCTTGGGCCTGTCGTCAACTCATGGCCTGGCCTACCTTGTAGGGCTGTTGCTGTGGGAAAAATGGAGGAGAGGAGAACAACATTTGAAAAGCCAGTTTGAGTCCGAACTGGAAAGAAAAGCAGGATATAAGTAAATAAACACATCATCCTTCTCTCTGTTTTGACAGCCAGTGTGGCGTAGTGGTTAAGAGTGTCTGGCTAGGATCTGGGAGACCTGGGTTCTAGTCCCTACCTGTGCCATGGAAGCTGGCTGGGTATGAGAGCCCACAGAGTCAATCAACAACAAGTGTCCATAAGCAGGAAATCTTTATTGAAGAAAGGTCTTACTGGTCATCTGCACTTTCGGTGTTAGTAATGGCAATCAGATCTGACACCAGTGGAATTATACATGACTCAAAAGGTCTCTAGAAAAACACATCCAATCAAGGCAAAGAATAAAAGGTGCTGAAAATACTGGCTCTTTGTTCCCAAGCAAAAAGCGGGAAAGATACATAGCCAGACCTAAAAAGCAACAGCAGCTGGTAGAATAGTCTCCCAAAGTCAGAGAAGCAGGCGAGGCGATAAGCGTTCCGTGAGAACAGGGCGGGTAAGACATTCCACAGACATGAGGCCCACCTGGGGCAGGAGCCACCTCCCACCCGGGGGATGGCAGCATTAGCTGACACTGGGTGACCTTGGGCCAGTCAGGCTCTCTCAGGCTAACCTACTTCACAGAGTGGTTGTAAGGAAGACACAGAGGGGACAGTGGTGCCCCCCGCCTCCTCCCGACTTCCTGCCAAGGCCCCATGACTCTTGGGAAGAAGCATAGGTGTCACCAGGGGTCCGTTGGAGTGGGAGCGCACAGGAGCACAGCTCCGGGAGTGAGGAGCCCAGGGGGCGGGCACATGACCAAGCCCCGCCCCCTCCTCGGCTTCCCCGAGCAGTGCAGAGGCGCAGCGCCCCGGGGAAAGCCCTGCTAGGGTCTTTATTGTTTTTAATGTTTTGTTTTAATAGTGATAATTTTATCATTGTTCCTTTTATGACTGTGTGCTGCTTTTCCAGAGACTTGCTCAAGGTGCCAGATAAATTTTCTAAGTATACCATTTTTTATCTGGGCACATGGCACATAAGTACTGGAGAAATTTCACCAACCCTTTAGTAGCTTCCACCTTATCAGTTTGGTGTAGTGGTCAGGAGTTGGACTCTAATCTGGGAGAACCGGGTTTGATCCCCCACTCCTCCACGTGCAGCTGCTGGTGTGACCTTGGGCCAGTCACAAGTTCTCTCAGAGCTGTTCTCTCATGAGCAGTTCTCAAAAGACCTCTCTCAGCCCCACCTACCTCACAGGATGTCTTGTTGTGGGGAGGGGAAGGGATGGGTGGTGCACATGTCCTGGGTATCTCAAGTCTACTTGAAACCTGGTGGTTTCAAGGGAGCAGGAAGAGAATGAGGGTGTGTTCTTGACGCTTATTTTTATTGCACAAAGTACTGGCTGGGGAAGGGAATGAAGGAAGAGCAGGTCAATTTCAGTCACCTGTGGAGTGGAGCCTGAGGGGTGGGTGTTGCCTTCTGACACAATTCCGGTATGTTAGGGGGTGTGGCATATGCAAATGAGTTATGGTAATGAGCTCCTGCACCTCTTTTTCTACGAAATGACCCCTGGGTGTCACTTTCAGGGCAGCTGGGGAGCTGGAGCCCCCCCAAACTTTTCCAGGACGTGCCGAGCCTCCCCCCAGAGACAATAGCCTGTAATGTCTCTGCCCCCCCCCCCGGGGGAAATTGGAAAGTCCCTTGGGAAGAAGTGGGGGGAGGCCATGGGTGCCTGCACACCAAACTATAAATGTGTCCCTTTGAATGGTTTGGGGAGAAGAGGGGACTGCGGGGCTGCACTGCAAGCCACAAATTCACGGTTTGGAGTGCAGGCGCACATGGCTTCCCCCCCTTCTTACGTAAAGGGTTTTTTTTAAGCTCAGCCTATGTGAATTTTATATTTTATGTTTTATTTCAGTGTCCCCCTACTTTTTAAAAGGCTCCCCTAATTTTTTTTTTTTTTAAACCCTGGCTACAGGCCTGAGAGGAGAGGAGAATGGTGTGAGCTACTTAGGGTCCCAGTCCCTCCAAGAAGGCCCAGATATAAATCAATGAGTAAATACATGGCATAGCGACATGGATGACTTATTTTGTTTTTGTTGCTCTCTCGCCATCAGTTGAAGCTGGCCAGAGGAAGGCCTCCCGCTATAGCTTGAATCCTGGCATTCTTAGATGGTGCCATTCTGCCCAAAGATCAGATAAGCCAACAGTAAGAATGGGCGTCAGGCCAGCTGGCCAGTGGGAGACAGCTTGGGCAGCATGTTTAAGCCCGGCCCATTTCTCCCTCCCTTCACCTCCTCCTCAGGAGGCATGGCAGTCCCTTGTCCCCTGTTAGTTCAAAGTGGGTTTGGACCGATGTTCCCTCTAAGCTGTGGGGTCTTGTGAGCAAAAATGCTACTTTGTGAGCTCCTGGCATTAAAGTTGGGAGCGAGCGATTTGGCTGCTGCATCAATTAGTTTGCTCTGGAGCCATCCTTCCTGAGCTAAGACAAAACAGATAAAAGGAAGTACTTCTTCACCCAAAGAGTGATTAACACATGGAATTCATTGCCACAGGAGGTGGGGGTGGCTACAAGCATGGACGGCTGCAAGAGGGAATTGGATAAACATATGAAGCAGAGGTCCATCAGTGGCTATTAGCTACAAGGTGTAGTTAGGATCTCTCAGTCTGGGGTAAGTGATGCTCTGTCTTCTTGGTGCTGGGGGGCGGGGGCAACAGTGGGAGGGCTTCTAGTGTCCTGGCCCCACTGGTGGACCTCCTGAGGGCACCTGGTGTTTTTGGCCACTGTGTGACAGAGTGTTGGATTGGATGGGCCATTGGCCTGATCCAACATTGGCTTCTCTTATGTTCTTATGTTCTTAGGTGTGATCCAGAGGCTAAAAAAACTGTGAGCTAAAGGGAACACTGGTTTGGACTGGTTGCCTGAGGGACCAGGTAGGATTTTCTTTACCTCAGTGACTCAGAATGGCAGGGCCAGTTTCAGGTTTTGGGGACCCTTGGAAGAGAGTGCTCGTCCCCTCCCTTCTGGCCCACCCACCCACATGCCTCAACCTGCCTGTGTGTCCTTCCTATGGCCACTCACAAGCTCTTCTACCACTTGCCATCACAGCTACCTGCCCTGAAGGGTTGCCAGTTGGGAAATACCTGGAGGCTTTGGGGGTGGGGCCTGAAGTGGGCAGCTTTGGGGGGAGGGACTTTAGTGGGGTATATTGCCAAAGAGTCCACCTTCCGAAGCCGGAGCCATTTTCTCCAGGTGAACGAATCTCTGTCACCTGGAGATCAGTTGTAATCCCAGCAGATCTCCAGCTACCACCTGGAGGTTACAAAAGTTGAGAGATCACGGGACAGGTTCTCAAACGAAATATACACACCATGGAAAATGACAAAAATGGCAAATGATACAAAACAATTAAATTTACGTAATGCAATTAATATCTCAGTTTCTATGTATGAAAAATCTGACATTCTTTTTGTGTCCCTTATAAACTTAACTTCTGAGATCTGACGAGATCGGGCTTTCCTGGGCAATCTGGGTCAGGGCTACATTTCTGAAAATTCTTAAAACCAATACCTCTCCCCTTCCTTAAGTTACAATATGGAATTATAACTATCCCTCCCTCCAGTGCACACAGAGTCCTGAAATTCTAAGACAGGGTAGGTAGGTATGCAAACCTCACTTCCCTGGTGGCCACCAAAACAGCCATCTTAGAAACAGGGGCTGCGATCATACACACAATTAGCCCCAACATAGGTGCGAATGTTGGGAGGATTAAAGGAGCACAATCAGACAACAACATCTGGGAAGCGCCCCACAGCCACTGGCAACCTGTTTTGCTCTGCTGCAAAAGTGGATTTAAGACACCTCAGACAGTCCAGTAGCAAATGGGTTGCTACAGGCCACAGATGGACTTTTCCATGTCTGATCACTCCAGCACGCTTTCATGGCGTCAGGATGGTTTGATCGGGCCATCCTGACTCCGTGCTGTTGTTTTTTTTGCCCTTCTCAGTATGCGCATCATCGCACACTCCATAGGGAGCCCTCAGGGCTGAGGTGCAAATCACCAATCCCTCATTTAAGCACATCAGAAACAAGCTGTAAAAAACAAAACAAAACACCGACTCACCTGCGGTTGCGTCTGATCACACAGTGGTGGACTGCACCCGCAGCTTCAAAAGACTGTGTGATCGTGCAACTGCAGGTCAACTTCCACCGGAGGAAATAGCCTCTCTTCCCCCCCCCCCTTTATCTTGTGTGTGTGACCACAACCAGGAAATGTGCATCAGAGTGAATTGGGGCTGGCCGTGCTTTGGAGACTGCATGCAAACTTGTTTGTCTTCCCCCCCAATGGTCTGTTACTCGACAGCTGAAAGGGCAGTGCCAGAAACCTTTTCTGGCAGATCCAGTTGCTTTGTAGCTTGGGCAGCGCCCCCCCCCCTTCGGTTCTTAACCTAAAGCACAGCACCATATAACTGCTGCTAACTATTCCACATTTGGCTGGGGATGGACAGGGCAGCGGGGGGGGGGGGGGACTGGCCTTTCAGAGAAGTGAGGTTATCAGAGGAAGGTGCCAATTATCCCAGCTCTTAGCAACAGCATCCCTCCTCCTCCTGCGGAATGAAATTGCAAAGGCGATCCAGGTATGACTGCCGAAATGCCTTCCTTTCACCAGCTGCACCTGTGCCTTTTGTGTGCGTGCCACACAGCTGTGCTGGCAACTTCCTCGGCCCTCGACTCTATTCACAAGGTCCGGGACCAGTCCCAGGACCCGACAATGGCGAAAAGCGGGTTTCTATTGTCAGTTCCATCAGAGGCAGAATATCCTTTCCCTCCTCCCTCCTCAACTCTCCTGCCTCCTCTTTGATTCTTTTGCCTTTGTAAATGCCATTTTTGGGTGGCGGGGTGGGTGTTTGTTTGGTTGGCTGCCTTCGGTACAGAAAGCATGAGAGCTGCACCGAGAGTGAAAGATCTAGCCCAGGTGTGACCAAACTTGTTTAATGCAACAGCCACATAAAGGCCAGATGTTTGAAAGCCACAAGACATGAACAAATATTACATACACATTTTTATTGGGAAGTATGCAAATTTGCTTTTTATTAACATTAAATGAGACTGCCAAAAATAAAAACAAAAGGGGGGGGGGGAAACAGACATTGATGCTGATATTTATTTGTCCAGTGATAATTATTTGTTTGCTAATGATATTTATGTATCTAAAACAGAGAGAGGTGGAAAGAAAGAAAGCAAGAAAGCAAGAAAGCAAGAAAGCAAGAAAGCAAGAAAGCAAGAAAGAAAGAAAGAAAGAAAGAAAGAAAGAAAGAAAGAAAGAAAGAAAGAAAATAGATAGGGAAGGGGGGGAGGGATAAGGGAAGAAAGACGGAAAGAAACAGAGAGAGCAAATAGATGGGGAGCCTCTCAAGAGCCACACAATATGTGTGAAAGAGCCTCATGTGGCTCCCGAGCCACAGTTTGGCCACCCCTGGTCTATCCACTGCAGGCTTGGCAGAGGAACCTGCAATCCTTGCCTTTCCAGTCCAGTTCAGGGCAAGGACGGCTCGGTTTGAATCATAAGGTGAGTGCAAATCGCAAGGAGCAGCCTTGGATGCTGGGAAGGGAAGAGTTCTGTTTTAAGGCACCTCTACACACACAAAATAACACACACTTTCAATCAGTCCCATAGCTACAGTGGGGCATTTTGGGACCTGGCCCCCTGACTTCCATCCAGACCCCAGACCCCCAGCTTTCTGGGCCACCCAGAGGACTCCTGTCTCCCTGGGCTGCCTGGAGGACTCCCCACCACCACCCCTTCCCCAAGCGCAGCTCGCCTCCCCACGTAGGCAGGTAGAGTGCAATCGCTGCAAAAGGGAGGGTTTTTTTAAAAAAATGTAATTTTAATTTAATTTTTTAATGTTGTGACATCAGTGCCCCCTGACTTATTTAAAGCCCCTCCCCCGTTACAAAATCCTGGCTACAAGCCTGCTTCCAATGCACTTTGCAACTGGATTTTACTGTGTGAAATGGTGAGATCCACGTGCAAACGGTAGCTGAAGAGGATTGAAACTTCATTATACGACACTGGATAGCCCAGACTAGTGGGGTCAGCCTTGATTAGTATTCGGACAAGAGACCACCAAAGAAGTCCAAGGTCACTATGCAGAGGCAGACAATGGCAAACCACCTCTGTTCATCTCTGGCCTTGAAAACCCCACGTGGTCACCATAAGCACTTGAATAGGAGAGACCACCAAGGAAGTCCAGGGTCTCTACACACCAGAATTCCAGAAGCCCTCCCACTGTTGTCCCCCAAGCACCAAGAAGACAGAACCTCACTGCCCCAGTCAGAGTGTTCCATCTATACCTTGCAGCTAATAGCCACTCATGGACCTCTGCTCATGCAGGATATGGCAGCTCCATGTGAGTTCACACAACTTCTGTGCAAGATGATTCTCTAATAGAGTCCAGCAGGGACTCAGGGATCCAAGAGTGGCCACCAGTCTAGAGTTGTGGTCCCTGAGACAGCATGGTGGCAAGTCTCTACCACCAGAAATATCCCCCCTTCCGAATTATAAGACTTCTGGAAAGACGTATTAGAACTGTAGCATCCTTCAAAGGGGGAGATGAGTGAAATCCATTAGGCAAACCGAGACGCCTCCCTAATATTCCATTATTTCAAAATGGTTTCGAATTCCCAGTGCTTACCAAAGAGCATTAGCACATTTGCCATTGGGTTGTACTTTCCGGGCTCTCCAGAAGATCTGCTGGGAGGAAAGATTGACGCTAATTTGTTGATATCCTGCCCACCCTTCCCTCCCCGTGCTAATGCAGTGAATTCTTAGGAGACCCAAAGTGTGTGACACACGCAGATGGCTCACAGCTCACAAACAACCTTTTGGATAGGCTATTTCCTCCCCCCACCCCTTAATGTTTTTATTCTGTTTTCTATTTTTAATGGCAACGATTTCAGTTAAATGGAGCTGAACACCGGCCCACAGGGATGGCATTGCTGGCCCGTTCTCTTTCTACACCTTTGTTCTGTTCAGGATTAAACTGGCAATCAGTTTGGAAAGGATGGAAAGGAAAGTGTAATCAAGGCCTTTGCTACCCCCAAGTAAAAAGGGAGCGATCTGTCGTGTTTTTTACGGGTACAACAAACCCGTGGAGGATAGGTCGAGCAATCTGCAGCCACCTTGTCGAGTTTGCAAGATAAGAGACGTTCAAAGATGGTTTGCCACTGCCTGCCTCTGAGTAGAACCCCTGGACCGATTTCCCACGAGGCGCTGCTCCAGCATCGTCCTTCCCTTTGCCCCAATTGCATGCTTGAATTTCCCACTATTTGCCCTGCACCGCATTTCGATCTGCGGCTTTGTCCAAATTCCCCCGCGGCTTCAGTGATCCTCAAAAACCAGGATCACTGAAGCTGTGGGGGAATTCGGGTGTAGCTGGAGGTCAAATTGCGGTGCAGGGCAAATAGTGGGAAATTCAAGCACGCAATCGGGGCAAAGGGAAGAACGACGCCAGAGCAGCGCCTCATGGGAAATCGGTCCTGGACTTCATTGATGGTCTCCCATCCAAGTGTCAACCCAACTTAGCCTCCAAGATCTGATGAGACTGAGCATATTGTGGCAGATACTAAGCGAGACTGGGCATTTCTGTATAGTGGCCTGAATTCGCTTGGGCCTCTCTGTTTGGTTCTCTGTCCCATAAGGCTTTGAATGATTAGCTGTTCTTATACCTCTCTCTCAGGCCTGACAATGCCCTCTGCCCTAAACTGTAGCTTACATTCCCAAGAGTCCATGGTGACGACCTCTCGAAGGCTAAACATCTTGAGATCAGAGCAGGTAGCTCCGTTGCTCCTCCTTGACACAGGGAGAACATCTGGAACTTTCTGACTTTACAGATTATGAGATGACTCTAAGCAGAGTTCAGTGGGACATTGAGAGGCATGGGCTGCCTCTTGACATCGTCCCGATTGGCATCTCCCATCGCTTGCACAAGGTATATAAAATGCTTGCCCATGTTTCATTCTGGGTTGCCCGTCAACAGCTCTTTGTGAGTCCTTGATGGATGGACAGGAATGCATTCCTTTCTGAATTTCACAGTGCCCTATCTCAGGTGTTAAGGTTTATGAGGTTTATGTACACGGAATATTAAATGGTTAGAAGGTTGGATACTTTTTGCATTATGGTTTTTGAGTTCAGGAAACCATATATAAGGGGCTGCAGTGGCTCAAGTGGTTAAGATGCTGAACTGCACCCTGGAAGGTCGGTAGTTCAGGAGTCCGCGACCCGAGTGCTGCATGACGGAGTGAGCTCCCGTCTCTAGTCCCAGCTTCTGCCAACCTAGCGGTTCAAAAACAAGAAATTGCAAGTAGAGAAATAGGTACCACTTTGGTGGGAAGGTAACAGCGTTCTGTGTGTTTCGGCGTGTAGTCATGCCGGGCACATGACCATGGAATCATCTTTGGACAGGCTTGGAAACAGAGATGAGCACCACATCCCTAGAGTCGTATTCGACTGGCTTTCAAGCAAAGGAAACCTTTATCTTTTAAATCATAGATATCATAGATACTTTGGAACTCTCTCTCTCTCTCTCTCTCTCTCTCTCTCTCTCTCTGAGTCTATAGGGTCCCCGCCAATTTCATCTCCCTCCCTTATTGAGCTGGGTGGAGATGGGAAACTTATTTTCCCCCCAACACATACATACATACATACATGAACATACATGAAACTGTCTTATACTGAATCAGATCATTGGTGCATCAAGATCAGTCTTGTCCACTCAGACTAGCAGCCATTCTCCAGGGTCTCAGGCTGGGGACTGAACCTCGGACCTTCTGCATGCTAAGCAGAGGCTCTACTGCTGAGCTACCAGCCCCTCTTCATCACTCTCCAAGGTCTCAGGTTGAGGTCTTTCATCTCACCTACTGCTTGGTCCTTTTAATTGGAGATGCCAGGGATTGAACCTGGGGCCTTCAGCATGCCAAGCAGAGGCTCTACTACAGAGCCATGGCCTCTCCCCATGCATTGGGCTAACCATCTAGAAATGGTGGTGGTGGTGGTGGTGGTGGTGGTTGTTCAATCCCACAGTCGAGTCCGACTCTTTGCGACCCCATGGACTGCATCACACTAAGTCCTCCTGTCTTTCGTCATGCTCTGGAGTTTGCTTAATGTCATGTTTGTTGCATCGATGACACTGTCTAACCATCTCATCCTTTGCCGTCCCCTTGTTCTTTGACCTTCCATCTTTCCCAGTATCAGGGTCTTCTCCAGTGAGTTCTCCCTTCTCATTGGGTGGCCAAAGTATTTGAGCTTCAGGATCTGGCCTTCCAGGGAACAGTCAGGGTTGATTTCTTTTAGGATTGACTGATTTGATCTCCTTGCTGTCCAAGGGACTCTCAAGAGTCTTCTCCAGCACCATAATTCGAAAGAATTTATTCTTTGGCGCTTGGCCTTCCTTATAGTCCAACTCTTGCAGCCATACATCACTAAAAGAACCAGGACATTGTTGATGTGAAAGTCCTCTGTCTTAAGACTGCAGGGAACCACTGCCATTCTACTCAGAGGCAATACAGACCTTGATGGACCAATGGTCTGATTCAGTCCAAAGCAGCTTCTTGTGCATTTGGATTTGAATGTGAAGTTGTATGTGTGGCTAAGACAGAGTGACTGCCCCAGGGTAATTCAGAATCAAAGCAGAATGAGGCTATGAGCCTAGTCACCGGACCCAAGTCCACCACTCTATCTGCCGTGTGTGTGCATAAAGTGCCATCAAGTCACAGACTCTAGCAAGGGGCTTTCAAGGCAAGTGAGAAGCAGAGGTGGTTGGCCATTGCCTTCCTCTGCAGAGCCTTCCTTGGTGGTCTCTCATCCAAGACATATGGTGACCCCAGCAAGGGGCTTTCGAGGCAAGTGAGAAGCAGAGGTGGTTGGCTATCGCCTACCTTTGCAGAACCTTCCTTGGTGGTCTCCCATCCAAGACTTATGGTGACCCCAGCAAGGGGCTTTCAAGGCAAGCAAGAAGCAGGGGTGGTTGCCCACTGTATGAGTCTTCCTTGATTGTCCCCCTTCCATGTTTTGACCCTGCTTAGCTTCCAAGATCTGACAAGACTGAGCTACTTCATGCTGCCTTCCCTCCACTCTAACCACCAGACCAGACTTCTCCCAAGTTGGAAACCCTAATCCCTGCCCTTCTCCTCTGCCATTTCCTTACACGTTGGGCATGAAATATTTCCCACTTATCTCTGTCTAGGCCATGACGGTCTCAAGAAATGGAAGGCTTTTGAAAAGGGGCTTGCAGCCTGCCGGAAAATTGGGTTGTTTATTTCAAAGGAGGAAGAGAGGAGGTGTGTACAGGAGGGGTGGGGTGGCTTTTCTCATGTTCTTTGTTGTCCCTCTCTTCGGCAGTGTGATTTTTCTGTGCCCTCCCCTTATTTTTAACCTTGAAAGCGACCGTGTCTAAATGGTATGAGTCACACCTATATGCGCTGTGGGTGTGCAGAGGCCGTCGCGACGGAGTCCACGAATGAATATGCACTTGCTGCTAGGAGGCTGTGTTCGGCTGCCTTTGTGCTTCGGAACACCTCCTCCTCCTTCTCCACACTGGAGGGGAGCTGTTTGAAAGTGGGGCATGCATTAGGAGGGCGACAGAAATGCTTTCCATGTGAAGAAGGACCTGCGGCTTTCTAGTGTGCCCCCAACCCAGGTCTAATCTGAATTTTCCAAGCACCGCTTCACCCTCTGCAGTCTTGAATCTGGCAGCGGATATGGGTTCTTGAGGATGGAGATTGTTCAATAGTGGACATGAGGGTTTTTCAAGATTTTCAAATCGGGCGGGGGGGGGATTGTGTCTCTCTCTGAGAGGCTACGTAGGGGAAGCGCATCAGTGGTGAAGCTGTACCTAGATGGTAGCACTGTAGTAGCAGACAGTACGATCATAGAATCGCAGAGCTGGAAGGGGCTATATAGGTCATCTGGTCCAACCCCCTGCTCAATGCAGGATCAGCCTAGGACGTCCCTGACAAGGGTTTGTCCAGCCGCTGCTTGAAGACTGCTGGTGAAGGGGAGCTCACCACCTCTCTAGGCAGCTGTTGCACAACTCTGACAAGCTCACAGTTTTTTAGCCTCCGGCTCACCCGTTTTTGTCTTCACTCCGGAAGGATGGGCTCCAGAGCAAACTAACTGATGCAGTAGCCAAACGGCTCGTTCACAACTTTAATGTCAGTAGCTCACAAAGTAGAATTTTTGCTCGCAAGGCTTCACAGCTTAGAGGGAGCATCACCTCTTGTCTTACTTCAATGAGTTCCGCTCCCAGTAGGCAGCTCATGAGAGGGAGGGCAGGAAGGGCTGCCCCGGTGCTTAGTTCTCGTGGCCCTTTCTTACATGTCCAGCAAAATGCTGATCGCCACTTTGGGGTCAGGAAGCAGTTTTTCTCCAGGCCAGTTTGGCTGGGGATCCTGGAGATTTTTTGGTTGTCTTCTGGGCATGGAAGAGGAGTCACTGGGTGTGTGGGGGGGGGAGGTATTTGTGAATTTCCTGTGTTGTGTAGAGGGTGGGACTAGATGACCCTGGAAGTCCCTTCCAACTCTATGATTCTAAGTCTACCCCCCAATTCCCCACTGGGAGGTTTAGCCACTGTGCTAAACTGCTCCCAGTTTGCCCTCCCCAAGGGAAAAAAATCTGACCATGGGGCTACTACCCACCAATACTTCCTCTAAGCTGCGGAGTCTTATGAGCAAAAATGCTACTTTGTGAGCTACTGGCATTAAAGTTGTGAGCGAGTGATTTGGCTGCTGCATAAATTAGTTTGCTCTGGAGCATAAGGACATAAGAACATAAGAGAAGCCAATGTTGGATCAGGCCAGTGGCCCATCCAGGCCAACATTCTGTGTCACACAGTGGCCAAAACCCAGGTGCCCTTAGAAGGTCCAGCAGTGGGGCCAGGACACTAGGAGCCCTCCCACTGTTGCCCCCCCCAAGCACCAAGAATACAGAGCATCACTTGCCCCAGACTGAGAGTTCCTATCTATACCTTGTGGCTAATAGCCACTGATGGACTTCTGCTCCATATCCTTCCTGCGTGAAGATAAAACTGTGTGAGCTGGGGGCTAAAAGAAACCAAACTGTGAGCTGGCTCACACTACCTCAGCTTAGAGGGAACACTGCTCCCCACCTGAAACTATCTTCCTCTGATTGGCAGCCCATCTTACGTTTGCCTGCTTGGTCTCTGAGTAAATACGTTGCGGCAGAGCTTTTCCCGGTGAGTATTCCCTCCCTGTGGATCTGTGGTGTGAAAAGGGCTCAGGGCTACAGAAGTGCTCCACATGACCAAGGCACCGCTCCCCATTCATTCCTCACATCCCCTTTGTGAGTCGCCTGGATCACTTTTATTTATCATCTTAAGCTTCCCCATTCGATAGACACAGAGAGCCACCGGGGGACCAGAGCCGGCCACAAACAGCCTGGATCTCATTTGCCAAATCCCTTCCATTAAGTACATGATGGACGGCGGGGACAAAAATACCCACCCAGATGCCGTGCCATGCTAGCGAGTGATTTGATGCCATTTGTAAAAAAAAAATAAAGACCGAAAATAACAATAATGATAGAGCAGTCCCCTCGATGGCTTTGAGCTGGCAGGTGCCTCTGTAATTTAAATGCTGGTCAGTTTCCTTATATATATATATATAGCGAGGGAACATGTGTATTTAACTTTCTCAGCATGCCGGCAAGCTTTTAAAGCGCCATCACGCTGATGCTAAAATAATAAGGTCCACCAGCTAGGCGATCGGATTGCTTTTTTTATTGCTCAGTTTGTGCTGGGAAGGCACATTTTAATTCCAAAGGTTATGGCTTTTAAAGGAGCAGCCCCTCCTGTTTTCCCTCCCCTGAATGCAAGCTGTGGCGGGGAGAGGGAAGGAGGAGGGGAGGGCTCCCGCTCCTATGCTAATGTGGAAATCTTGCCTTCCATCCTCGGCTTCTATTTTTTTCAGTCGTCCTGCTTCTCACCCTCCCCTCCCCTCCCCTCCCCTCCCCTCCCCACCTCCATGAAAAGTTTCAGTACCACCTGATCCAAAGGAAGAGTTGCAAAAGCACTTGGCAGCCTGTTTGGCCAGATGAGGGATTAAAAATTTACTTGCCAAAGGGAGGGGGGAGCGGAATGAAAGAGAGAGGAAGAAGCTGAGTGTAATTACTGCTATTTGCGAGGTTGTTCTCTTGCCGCTGCAACATTTTGACTCCAGATTAAGGGGGAAGGGGGATTCTCTCTAGCCAGTCGGAAGCCTTCCATGCCATTATTCAATAAGCATTCTCAGTAGGGTTGCCAGGTGTCCAGTTTCGAACCGGACAGTTTGGTGTTTCCCCATTCTGTCCAGTAAATAAACGGAGAAAATACGGAATGCTGCAAATCGAGCGTGTCCAGTATTTTTGTTGATCTAATTTCAAATGTTCCCAAAACAAACCCCCTTTCCCCCCCCCCCGATTTGTGAACTAATTGCAGTCCAAGCAGAGACGTAAGGGAGGACTGGGGGGGGGGGAACCCTGTGAGTTGTATCCAACCAGCTTTTCTGCAGATGAACTCGGTGGGAGGTCTCCCTTTGGACCACCTGAAATTGCTATGTTGGGAACATGGGTCCTCCTCCTTATAAGTACTTCACCCAAAGAGTGATTAACACATGGAATTCACAGCCACAGGAGGTGGGGGTGGCTACAAGCATGGGTGGCTTCAAGTGGGAATTGGATAAACATATGGAGCAGAGGTCCATCAGTGGCTATTAGCCACAAGGTATAGATAGGAAATTTTGGTCTAGGGCAAGTGATGCTCTGTATTCTTGGTGCTTGACAGGAGGGCAACAGTGGGAGGGCTTCTAGTGTCCTGGCCCCACTGCTGGACCTCCTGATGGCACCTGGTGTTTTTGGCCACTGTGTGACACAGAGTGTTGGGCTGGATGGGCCACTGGCCTGACCCAACACTGGCTTCTCTTATGTTCTCCACATGAAGCCTGCTGAGTAATTTCAGGCCAGTCACAGTTCTCTCTGAACTCTCTCAGCCCCACCTGCCTCACAAGCAGGCCCCTAGCTACAGTGGGGCATTTTGGGGCCTGGTCTTCTGATTTCCTGCCAAGCCCCCCTGACTTCCATGCAGCCCCCAGGTCAACTCTCTGGGCCACCTGGAGAACTCCCCATCACCACGCCTTCCCCAAACACGGCTTGCTTCCCTGCATAGGCAAGCAGAGCGCGAACGCTGCAAAAGTGAGTTTTACAAATTTTATTTTTTATTTTATTTTTTAATTTTGTGATGTCAGTGCCCCCCCCCCCATTGAAAGGCTCCCTGAATTACAAAATCCTGGCTACGGCCCTGCTCGCAAAGTGCCTGTTGTGCAAAGAAGTAGGCAAAGGTGATTGTAAGCCACTTTGAGACTCTTTGTAGTAGAGAAAAGTGGGGTATAAAAACCTACTTTTCTTCTTTTCCTACATGGACAAAAGACATCTGGGATAGGAAGTGTCATATGGATGGTAAAGAGTGAAAAACCTAGTGAGTGAGAAAATCTGATCCACTTCTATGTTTAAGTTTCATAAAACATTTTCCCTTTCAGAACAAGGAAAGATATTGTTTTGTAAGGTAAGGTTTTAAAAATATTGTTTCCATTACCCTTTAATCCCTTCGTATGCTTTACAATAATTGTGGAAGAAAATCCGTAAGCATTTCCTAACTCCCATGGTCTGTTGTTTGCTTCTGATTCTTGCATTTTCTTCAGCATCTAAAAGAAACTAGTTGGGGTTTGGAAATGTACCTAGCAAATCAAGAAGCAAGTGGGGGGGGGGGGAGAGAAAATCCATGCCAATATTCAGCTCACCAAAGTTCATCGAAATAACTACGAAAATTCAATATAGGATGTTTCCGGAAACGATTCGGTTTAAATTTCTTAATTTAATTTATCGAAAACCTTTCTAACCTCCTTTTCCTGCTTGGGCGCAAGGTACTGAACCAGAAAAAAAGAAACTAGACTATAGTATTTCGAATGATTTTTATTTATTTATTTATTTTAAAATGAGATTATATTGGTTTCTTCGCCCTGACCTGGATCGCCCAGGCTAGCCCGATCTCATCAGATCTCAGGAGCTAAGCCGGGTCAACCCTGGTTAATAATTGGATAGGAGACCACCAACAGAGTCTAGGGTTGCTATGCAGAGGCAGGCAAGGGCAAACTACATCTGCTCATCTCTTGCTGTGAAAAACCCACAAAGTCGCTGTAAGTCAGCTGTGACTCAACGGCACCCCCCCCCCCGAATAATACAACCATAGAGTTGGAAGGGAGTCAGTTTGGTGTAGTGGTTAAGTGCGCGGACTCTAATCTGGGAGAACCGGGTTTGATTCCCCACTCCTCCACTTGCACCTGGCTGGATGACCTTGGGCAAGCCATAGCTCTGTACCAGCTGTTCCCTCAAGGACAGCTTGGGAAAGCGCTCTCTCAGCCCCACCTACCTCACAGGGTGTCTGTTGTGGGGAGGGGAAGGGAAAAGGAGTTTGTAAGCCACTCTGAGACTCCCTTGGGGAGTGGAGGGCGGGGTATAAATCCAATCTCTTCTTCTTCTTCTTCTTCTAACTTTCCATCAGCCCCCCCCCCAACTTACTACCCTGGACAGGCAGGCATGTGGGGCCCAGACAAGACGCGCTCGCTGGCCAGCTAGTGGGCAGAGGGCCCAGTGGCCCAGTGCAGCCCTCCCCCCTCACCTTGCCTCACCCCATGGCACTCTGCTCCGCCCCCAGTCGGGCTACTCCTGGCAGCCGCCCCTCACTGTCTCCGGCCCCAGCCAGTCCCTTCCACACTGGGCAGAGTAAGTGAGTGCCCTGCCTGCCCGCCTGCCCTCCAGGGCACCGATGGTCAGGACAGGATGATGAGTGGGTGTGGTGGGGGCCGCGGACCCTCTTTCCAAAACAAGGAGCGGGGCCCCTGGTGGCGGAGTGTCCGCGCAGAGATCGGGCAGGTGCACTCCTTTGTCCCAGGGCTCCAGGACGATGACTCATGCTTCAGGCCCAGGCCTGAGTGGCAGTGGCAAGGGAAGGGGGGGAGCTGGGCGCAAGAGAACTTCAACTCCCCCCCCCCCCCCGCAGCACACCAGGACTCAGTCGGGACTGGAAGTCAACTCTTTGGAAGGCCCTGATTCAAACACTTTTTATTTCAATTTCAGTGCCCCCTGAATTATTTAAATCCCCTCCCCGATATAAGAAATCATGGCTACTGGCCTGCTAGGAGTGCAGACTCTAATCTGGGAGAACCAGGGTTGATTCCCCACTCTTCCACATGCAGCTGCTGCTGTAGCTTTGGGTCAGTCACAAGTTGTTTTCAGGGCTGTTCTCTTACCTGCAGTTCGCAAAAGAACTCTCTCAGCCCCACCTACCTCACAGGGTGCCTGTTGTGGGGAGGGGGAGGGAAAGGAGTTTGTAAGCCGCTCTGAGACTCCTTTGGGTAGTGAAGGACGGGGTATAAATCCAATCTCCTCCTTCTCCTCCTCCATCCTGACCTGGGTGGCCCAGGCTAGCCCAATCTCATCAGATCTCAGAAACTAAGCAGGGTTGGCCCTGGTTAGTACTTGGATGGGAGACCTCCAAGGAAGTTCAGGCTCACTGTGCAGTCGCTGGCAATGACATACCATCTCTGAACATCCCTTGCTTTGAAAACCCTACAGGGTCACTATAAATTGTCTGTAACTTGATGGCATAAAAAAGAAGCCCTGCAGATCCAGGCAGCCATTTTGACTGGCTGACCGCTTAGCAATGAGGTCGAGCAGGCCACACCCTTTCATAGAGGCCCCACATAAACATGAGAAAGAGATAGGGTTGCCAAGTCCTTATGACTTACCGGTGGGGAGGAGTCCTCCTGAGGCCGGGAGCTTCCCCAGCGTGCATGCTTGCACGCACACTGCAATGATGTCACCCAGAAGTGACAATCATCTCGTTGGGGGTGTTGCCAGGGTGACGCTCTGGCAACTGCCCAAAAACTCTATGGTACCATAGAGTTTTGGGGCGATTGCTAGAGCGTTGTCCCGGCAACGCCCCCAACGTGATGACGTCACTTCCGGGTGACGTCATAACGCTGGGGAAGTCGACGAATACATGGGTGGGGTTCCCCCCGCCGGCCAAATGCTGGCCGGCAGATCGGGAACCCCTGTAGCGGGGGATCCCCCGCCCCCCGGGCTGACTTGGCAGCCCTAGACAAAGGTAATCTTCTGGAAGGAAGTGTTTTCACACCCAAAATAATAGGAGGGCTTTCTAGGAGATGGGGGAGGGGGGAAGCTAGGGTTGCCAGGTCTGGGTTGGAAAATACCTGGAGACTTTGGGGGTGGTTCCAGGAGATGGCAGGGTTTGGGGAGGGGATGGGCCTCAGCCGGGTACAATACCATAGAGTCCATTCTTCAAAGTAGCCCTTTTCTCCAGGGGAGCTGATCTCTGTCAGCTGGAGATTAGTTGTAAAAGCAGGAAATCCCCAGGCCCCACCTGGAGGCTGGCAATCCTATGGTAAGCTCTAACACAGAACAAAGATAGTTTCTTCATAAATCTATGCTAATGGTGTCCTTAAAGCAGGGCGGGGAGATACTTCATTATGATGTACTGCTTGCATAGCTAGAAATAATATATAAAAAATCAGTCTAAGAAATGCGGCCCTCACCTAATGTGAAATATTCTTGCGGAAGCATGGTCTTGTTTTTTTCAGAGTCCCAGTTGCTGAAGCCAGAATTGAAGACATTCCCAGACGGTTATAGCCTTCCTGAAGTAGAAAATCTTTGCCCTTGAGACTGAGAAGCAGCCACCACCCCAGAAAGCCAAGGGCTCAGATATCCATAGAGTCATAGAATTGTAGAGTTGGAAGGGATCTCCATGGTCATCTAGTCCAACCCCCTGCACAATGCAGGAAATTCACGAATACCAGTGTTCCCTCTAAGCTGAGTTAACATGAGCTTGCTCACAGTTTTTTAGCCTCCAGCTCGCATATTTTTGTCTTCACTCAGGAAGGATGGCTCCAGAGCAAACTAATTTATGCAGCAGCCAAATGGCTCACTCACAACTTTAATGCCGGTAGCTCACAACATAGAATTTTTGCTCACAAGACTCCATAGCTTAGAGGGAGCATTGCCCCCCACTCCCAGCAACCTCTACTCTATGCCCAGAAGATGTCAAAAAAACCTCCAGGATCCCTAGCCAAAGTGGCTTGGAGGAAATTGCTTCCTGACCCCAAAGTGGCAATCAGTGGGTCTGTAAGGGGCCACAAATACAAAGCAATAATGCAGTGTTCCCTCCAAGCTGAGTTAGTGTGAGCTAGCTCACAGATTTTTAGACTCTGGCTCACACATTCTTGTCTGAGCTCAGGAAGGATGGCTCCAAAGCAAACTAATTTATGCAGCAGCCAAACCGCTTGCTCACAACTTTAATGCCAGTGGCTCACAAAGTAGAATTTTTGCGCACAAGACCCCCCAGCTTAGAGGGAGCACTGGATGCAACCCTTCCTGCCCTCTCTTCTCATAAACTGCCTAAGTTCACATAATCTGCATTGCTGCCAGATGACCATCTAAGCCTCTGCTTGAAGCCTCCAAAGATGGAGAGCCCACCACCTCCTGAGGAAGTCTGTTCTGCTGAGGAACCGCTCCGACTGTCAGGAAGTTCTTCCTAATGTTTAGCCAGAAATTCTTTTGATTTAATTTTAACCCATTGATTCTGGTCCCGCCTTCTGGGGCAACTGAAAACCTCTCCATGAAACGACTCCATGGCCATTGTCCACTTTCCCTCTTCCAAGTTCGGGAATCTGCCCCACCCGCCCCCTCTTTCTCTTCTTCCTCTTTTAAAATTGCATCTCAGACCTGGAGGCCCCCAATCCCAAGGTACCCCTAAGTGAGGAAGAAATAAATTAATAAGGAACTCGGCTATGCAGCCGACTCACCCAGCTGTTTTCCAAAGCCCAACATTTATTCAGTCGGCTTTCCAAATTAGCCCCCTACATACTCATGTTCTCCTTGCATTCAACTACAAATAATTAATACACACGCTTAAACGCTGCTTTGGTGGACGATAAAGCCCCAGTACGACCACTAATAGTCACATAAAAGCCCAACGCAACGCATATAAAGCATGCTTTGCAATTCATCCTCTTAAACAGCTGCTAAACAAAGCTATTTATTTTGAGATTCTTAAGGAAGTGTGTTATTTTAGGAGGTTTTTTACGTGTGAGAAGAGAGAAGCTGTCTTCATGGGATTAGCAATGCAAGGCTGTACCTAAACACACACACACACACACACACACAACATTGTTTTTCCAGCACATCAATTGGTGGCAAAATAAATATTGGTTTTGCATTCATAGGGGGAAAAGAGTATAGTGGTTTCTAGGACAAGATGACCCTGGAGGTCCCTTCCAACTCTATGATTCTATTATTCAGGTGGGGTCTGGAGATCCCTCGGGTTCCCAGACTCCAGGTGTGGGATGAAGTTCTCCCAGAACTACAACTGAGCTCTGAACCACTATGGGGGTGATCACATGCGCGAGATAAAGTGGGGGGGGGGGAAGCAAGGCTATTTCCTCCAGTGTAAGTTGACCTACAGTTGCGCGATCACAAGGATTTTTGTAGATGCAGGCACAGCCCGCCACTGTGTGATCAGACGCAACCGTGGGTGAGTCAGTTTTTTTTTTAACCATTTGTTCCCAATGCGCTCACACAAGGAATCGATAAATTGCACCTCTGTACTGAGGTCTCCCTATGGAATGTTTTGGGGTGTGCGCTGATGCACATACTGCAATGGAAGAAAAAAACCCAACGGAGTCGGGATAGCCTGATCAGACTATCCCAACGCCATGGGAGTGCGCTAGAGCAATCAGATGCCGGAAAGTCCATCTGTGGACTGTAGCAACCCATTTGCTACAGGACTTTCCGAGGTGTTTTTTTTTTTAAAACTCCACTTGTGCAGTGGAGCAAAATGGGTTGCCTACAGCCGTGGGGCACTTCCCAGATGTCGGCGTCTGATCATGTTGCTTTGTGCCTATGTTGGGGCAAATTGTGCGTGTGATCACAACCAAAGATTAGTTCTCCTGGAGGAGCTTCAGAGGGAGACTACATGATCTCATCAGATCTCAAAAGCTAAGCAGGATCAGCCCTGGCTAGTATTTGGATGGGAGACCCTAAGGAATACCAGTGTTGTAACATGGATTATGGTGAATTATGGTGCTGGAGAAGACTCTTGAGAGTCCCGTGGACTGCAAGGAGATCAAATCAGTCAATCCTAAAAGAAATCAACCCTGACTGTTCCCTGGAAGGCCAGATCCTGAAGCTGAAGCTCAAATACTTTGGCCATCAAATGAGAAGGGAACACTCATTGGAGAAGACCCTGAAGAGAGCCAGTTTGGTGTAGTGGTTAAGTGTGCGGACTCTAATCTGGGAGAACCGGGTTTGATTCCCCACTCCTCCACTTGCACCTGGCTGGATGACCTTGGGCAAGCCATAGCTCTGTACCAGCTGTTCCCTCAAGGACAGCTTGGGAAAGAGCTCTCTCAGCCCCACCTCCCTCACAAGGTGTCTGTTGTGGGGAGGGGAAGGGAAAGGAGTTTGTAAGCCGCTCTGAGACTCCCTTGGGGAGTGGAGGGCGGGGTATAAATCCAATCTTCTCTTCTTCTTCTGATGCTGGGAAAGACTGAAGGTCAAAGAAGAAGGGGACGGCAAAGGATGAGATGGTTAGACAGTGTCATTGATGCAACAAACATGACATTAAGCAAACTCCGGAGCACGACAGAAGACACAGAAGGTGTGGTCCATGGGGTCACAAAGAGTCGGACTCGACTGTGTGACTGAAAAACAACAACAAAACATGGGAAAAGGCAATGTCAAACCACCTCTGAACATATCTTGCCTTGAAAACCTTATGGGCTCACCATATGTCAGCTGTGACTTGACTTGGTGGCAATTTCCACCACCATGTCTTAGAAAAAATTTCAGAGCCCGGGGGACCACAGATTTTTTTTTTTATAAAAAGAAAGTCTTATTCAGCAAGAACAACACTCCATAACTCATAGATGGATTTTATTTATTTATTTATTTATTTATTTCATTTATATCCCGCCTTGCCAGTTTTTCACCAGCTCGAGGCGGCGAACAACATGAAAACAGCATAAACCAGGTTTATAATAGAAAACATTTTAAAACCAACACTACATTACAAGTACACAAGATGGCGACTTCCGATCACTCAGGTGGGCAAAGGCAGCAGGGTGCAACCAACCAGGGCCGGGGCGATGGTATCGTCCGCTTTCTCTTCAATGGCGGCTCCTATTTGAAAGCCTGGCGGAAGAGCTCCGTTTTGCAGGCCCTGCGGAACTGTGATAGATCCCGCAGGCATGAACAGGTGAGCTAAATCAGAAGTACATAAAAAGAGCCCTGCTGGATCAGACCAGTGGTCCATTTAGTCCAGCTTCCTCTCTCACACAGTGGCCAGCCAGTTCCTCTGAAGGGCCAACAACAGGGCATAGAGGGTGAGGCCTTCCAAGGCCGTTAAAGAAGCATGGCAGTTGAGGTGCTACAGAAGTTGTCTCTGTAGGCTAATTACAGGGAATACCCCTTCAGATCTCTGACTACAGAAGATTAGATTGGATTGTCATCCCAAAACCAACAAATACCAAGGAATTTGGGGGGGGAGGGGCTGTAACTGAGGAGGGTGGCATTTCAGAGGGTATCACATCACATTTTACATGTCACTCTAGGAATTTCCCCAATTTCTATGGTAAAGACCACAGAGATTGGGGAAATTCCAAGAGTATCACCATTAATGCTATCCCCTCATCTTTCTCCTGCTCCTCAAATCTTCAAGGACAGGAGATTGGGGCCAAGGATGTGGGTTTGCCTGCCACAGGTAGGCAAATGGCGAGTCAATAAGGCTAAATGAAAAAAAGTGAGATTTGGGGATCAGACATTTCATCCTGACTGCGCCACTTCTAGTATTCTTTCAGCCGAGAACTCACTGCTTTTCCCTTCTCATTTTCAAAGGCAGGCCGCATCTGTCCATCTGTAATGCCTTTCCACACCATTAAGCTATTATAATATACAGCCATAAAGATAATGTGAGTGTAAATTATTGCATTAACATTCCAGTCATTGACACATCAAGTCCCAAGTGAAGACAAAAAAAAGCTGATACACCATTTATTTGTAAAGATCAAAAACCAGAAGCTAAACATCCTCATTCCAAAATAATTGCTGGGGGACAGGGGCGGGGGGATGTCCACCCCAGTAGTCTTTCCCATTTAACACCATGCAAAAATGTGACTGTATGTTTGTTTACAGATCAGTGAATTTAAAAAAAAAACCACAGGAAAAAAGAGAGAACAAATAGGAGAGATTCAGTTATATTATACACATATACCCTGATCTGGTTGGCCCAAGCTACATAGATCACAGAAGTTAAGCAGGGTTGGTCCAGGATGGTATTTGGATGGGAGACCTCCAAGGAATACCAGGGCTGTGACACAGAGGCAGGCAATGGCAAACCACCTCTGAACATCTCTTGCCTTGAAAACCTTATGGGGTCACCATTGACTGCGACTTGATGGCGCTCACACACACACACACACACACACACACACACACACACACACACACATCTTTCATGAACCTTTCAACCTCCCCCCCCCCAGAAAGGGCTTCTTCTCTTTGGTGTTGTGCCCCCCCCCAGCGGGCAGCAGGATACCATAACTGACTTCAATAGTTAGCAGAGACTAGGGTTGCCACCTCTCCCCCCCCCCCATGGGGGCAGGTTTTTTCCTGCTTTTGGGGAACCCAATCTGCCGCCAGACAGCTGGCCAGCGGGGTGAGCTCCACCCCCAAAGAGCCCCGTTGCATGCAATGTACCTGGTGTGATGACATCACCCAGTGGTGTGGGGGATGCCTAGCATTTGGGTAAAAACTCTGTGGTGGCCATAGAACACCCCAGGAGCTGGGCTGGAGCCCCCCACCAGGACAAAAGTAAGACCTGACAACCTTAGTGGAGACTAACCAGACCCAAGGTTGTTCCTATATTGCCACATTAATGGATGTAACAAAATCCACATAGGCTTCCTCATGAGCACAGTAAGGGCTCATTTCGTAGCAGGAGCTCCTTTGCATATTAGGCTACACCCCCCTAATGTAGCCAATCCTCTGAGAGCTTTCAGAGCTCTTCTTACAGGGGCTACTGTAAGCTCTTGGAGTATTGGCTACATCAGGGGGTGTGGCCTAATATGCAAAGGAGCTCCTGCTACGAAATGAGCCCTGACGCAGTTCCTTTCACCCACCCATTTCTTCTCTTCAAACCACTGGGGGTGGGGCGGGGGTGGGTCTCTGCCCTGGGGCAGTTCCACCGGGCCCACCCCAGTTTGGTAACCTTACCTTGCCCCAGGTTGAAGCTCCTCCTCCAGGTACTTCTTCCTTCCTTTGTTGCACCTCCTCAGCTTGGTTCAGCCAGTTTGCATTAATGACCTCCCCCCTCTCTTCGGACATGGCCCTTTTATCCCTTGGGTCAAGCCCAGCTCCACCCCTCCTTTCTCGGAGCCTTGTTGCTCTTTTAAGTGCGTGGACTCTAATCTGGGAGAACCGGGTTTGATCCCCCACTCCTCCAGTTGCAGCAGCTAGAGGACACTGGGCAAGCCATAGTTCTGTCAGAGCTGTTCTCTCAAGGACAGTTCTTGGAAAAGCTCTCTCAGCCCCACCTACCTCACAGGGTGTCTGTTGTGGGGAAGGGAACGGAAAGTAGATTGTAAGCCGCTCTGAGACTCCCTTGGGTAGTGAAGGGCGGGGTATAGTTCATGAACAGCTCCTCCTCCTTCTCCTCTTCCTCCTCCTCCTCCTCCTCTTGTTCTTCTTCTTCTTCTCCTCCCCTTCCTTGACTTACCCCATTCCAGCTGGGTTTCCATAGGGCTGCTACTGTTTTCTTGTGAGGTGCCCCCAACCTTTCTTGGAGCATCCACTGCCTTTTGCCCAGTAAGTGGAGGCTCCTCCATTGGTGCCCTTGTACCACAACTGTTCATTTCAGGGACCCTTAAACAAGGGTAAACATGCCTACTGTTTCCATGGGAGGGAGAGAAAGACAAGTCATCCCTTGTGTTGCCTCGGCAACAAGGATGCCTGTCATCCTCCGGCAAAGGACCACATTCGTTCTCTTGCCTCCAGGGGAGGATTGGCCATTTAACCTACAGGGGAATTTCCCAGTGTGCAGCTGCCTTGGAGGGCTGCTGGTGTCCAAGCTCTGGTGACAGCTGGAGAAACATATAAGTACCTGCATTCTTTCCCAGTGTGGCATATAGCAGTTCTGTAGAGAGCCAGTTTGGTGTAGTGGTTAAGTGCGCGGACTCTAATATGGGAGCACCGGGTTTGATTCCCCACTCCTCCACTTGCCCCTGCTGGATGACCTTGGGCAAGCCATAGCTCTGTACCAGCTGTTCCCTCAAGGACAGCTTGGGAAAGAGCTCTCTCAGCCCCACCTACCTCACAGGGTGTCTGTTGTGGGGAGGGGAAGGGAAAGGAGTTTGTAAGCCGCTTTGAGACTCCCTTGGGGAGTGAAGGGCGGGGTATAAATCCAATCTCTTCTTCTCTTCTTCTAAAAGGAACCTCCATGTTCAGAGGCAGTCAACCTCTGAATCTCAGTGCCAGGAGTCAACATGAGAGGAAGGCCTCGGCCTGACTGCCCTGTTGTTGGTCCTCCAGAGGAACTGGCTGGCCACTGTGTGAGACAGAATGCTGGACTAGATGGACCATTGGTCTGATCCAGCAGGGCTCTTCTTATGTTCTTATCAGGGGAAGGCCTCGGCCTCTCTGCCCTGTTGCTGGTCCTCCAGAGGAACTGGTTGGCCACTGTGAGGAAGGGAGCCTTGATTCTCGAAAGCTTATACTCCAAACATCTTGTTGGTCTCTAAGGTGACTTTTTTTTGGTGTCAAGTTGTAACCTTCTTATTATGACTCTGTAGAATTTTCAAGGCAAGAGACCTTGAGGGATGATCTGCCATTTCCTGACCCTGTGTAGCAACCCTAGTATTCTGTGAAGGTCTCCCATCCAACTACTAGCCAGGGCTGACCCTTCTTAGCTTCTGAGATCCAATAAGACTGGGCTAGCCCAGGCCATCCACATCAGGGCTCCTCTAAGGTACTCCTGGACTTGAATCTAGATGTTCTGCCAAGTATTCTCTGAAATATTATCTCTGATATGATTAGATCACTGTACTTTTTTTTTTACAACCCAGTAAAGATGAATTAGGGATAGATGGAGGCCATGTTACTTAACCAAGTGTCAGTGGTTATTCATGGCAGTCTGGAAAACACAGAAAGAAAAGTCTTAAACTTCCAAAGACTGAATTTTAAAGGAACTCAGCAGAATGATGTTAATATGGCTTATTAATCATGGTTATGCATCATCTGGTGTCAGCACTGAGCTCAATACAAGTGCAGGTAATAAGAACATACTTCTTTCTGAAAGTAACCCATCAATCCGTTGGCTTTTCATTTTGAGTCATAAGGCGACACTTCTATTACGGCTATTTATTCATTTTATATGGTGCTCGTGGTATGCAAGAGACTTTGATGGTTTCATTAGTTGGTACAAGGAACAGCTTTCGAAAGGAAGTAAGAGAATCAGGGATTTTCTGGCATGGAGATCCATGTCTAGGGCTCAGATCAGTCATAATACAAAACCCTGGTTTAGTTCAACTGTGGTTAGTTTGTGAAACAAGGATTTGGCTTGGTGATGAGCTAGAGATGGGCCACAAGGACCAATTTCCCACAAGCAGCTGTCCCACCATCGCTCTTCCATTTGCCCCAGTTGCATTGGTCAATTTCACACTATTTGCTGTAGGGCTGCATTTTGACCCTCAGCTCCCCCCAGTTTCCCCCATGACTTCTCTATCTCAAAAAACAAGGATTGAGAAGACACGGGGGAAATCAGGGGAAGATGCAGGTCAAAATGCAGCCACAGGATGAAGGGTGTGAAATTGACCAATGCAACTGGGGCAACTGGAAGAGAGACGGTGGCACAGCTGCTTGTGGGAAATCGGTCAAGAACTAAGCACTGATTCAACCCTTCCCACCCTCCCCCTCATGATCTGCCTCAGTTCATAGAATCAGCATTGCTATCAGATGGCCATCCATCCTCTGCTTAAAAACCTCCAAAGAAGGAGAGCCCATGGTAGGGACAGTACTTAATGTTGCAACCTGACCCAGGACCACTCTGATGCTAACATTTCCTTTTCTCTTGGGAAAACTGAACCTGTGTGTAAGCCATTTCCTGCTTCCTTGCAATGACATTTTCCTTGTTAAATGAATGCAATTTTATACATCATTTTTTTGCCCTGGTTACGTATCTATGGAGAATATAAATGGTGTGTGTTTTTAAAATGGTGGGTGAGTGGGTGGGGAGAGAGATAAACAGAGCAAAGGAAACCCATCCTGGTGGAACCAGCTGTCAGACAGTATGTGGGCACTGCGGGACTTATCTAAGTTCTGCAAGGCATGCAAAGGCATTCTTCTATTTCACTTTTCATTAGTCGGGTCTTTTTATGAGGGCTGCGTTTTAGTTTTATTTGCAATATGTTTGTAATTGGTATCTGTTAATATTTTAGCTGTCGTTAGCCGCCTCGAGGCCGCTTGGTGGTGAGAGACAGCATATAAATTTAACAGCAGCAACAACGATGAAAACGGGCAAAACAAAAACTTTCATAACAATTTAAAAAAACCCCAGCAAGCATAGTCACACATCCCTTCCTTTGGTGGTGATGGATAGTGGCATCATTTTTAGGATGTGGACCAGAATGGCACGTCAGAAAATGCTTCGACACAGGGTTTTATTTATTTATTTGTTTGATTGATTGATTGATTGCAACTCAAATGAAAAAGGCCAATGCTATGCTGGGGGTTATTAGGAAGGGAATTGAAAACAAATCACCCAGTATCATAATGCCCCTGTATAAATCGATGGTGCAACCTCATTTGGATTACTGTGTACAGTTCTGGTCGCCGCACCTCAACAAAGATATTATAGCATTGGAAAAAGTGCAGAGGAGGGCAACTAGAATGATAGAAGGGTTGGAACACTTTCCCTGTGAAGAGAGGCTGAAGCACTTCGGGCTCTTTAGCTTGGAGAAACGACGCCTGAGGGGTGACATGATGGAGGTTTACAAGATTATGCATGGGATAGAGCAGGTAGAGGAAGAAGTCCTTTTCTCCCTTTCTCACAATACAAGAACTCGGGGGCACTCCATGAAATTGCTGAGCAGTCGGGTTAGAACAGATAAAAGGAAGTACTTCTTCACCCAAAGAGTGATGAACACGTGGAATTCACTGCCACAGGAGGCGGTGGTGGCTACAAGCATGGAAAGCTTCAAGAGGGAGTTAGATAAACACAAGAAGGGGGGACCCGTGATACTCACGGGGGGGGGGGAGAGAAGCTGTCAGCCACTCAGGCCCGGCGTTTCCCTCCCTCCCTCCACCCCCTGGGCTCGCTCTCACTTGGACCCTTGTGGCTTAACGCCACTTGGACCCAGTGTTTCCCTCCCTCCCGCCCCCTGGCCCGCTCTCACTTTACTCAGGCCTGGCAATTCCCTCCCACCTACCCACCCCCGCCTTGCTCTCACTTCGGCTTGAGTGGCTTAATGCCACTCGGGCCTGGCGTTTCCCTCCCTGCCACCCCCTGGCTCGGTCTCACTTCTCCCCTCCTACCCCCCCTCCAGCTCCGGCAATGAGGCTTAGGTGTCTCCCAACCGCCGGGCCGCCCCACTTCCCTGAGCGTTCCCTGCGCATACACAGTGAATGTTTTTACTTTTGGGGGGATTTAAATATCCCCTGAAAATTTTTAAAAACTTTTCATATTTTTTTGCACATTGGGGAGTGCCCCCTGTGTGTAGGGAAATCTCCCTGCCCCCAGGTGCCCCCCACATGGATTTAGGTATCTGCACGCGGGGGCACCTTTGCTACTAGTGTATAGACAAGTGGAGACCCACAAGAAACTTGCGGGGAGGGGGCATTTCCTCCTTCTCACCTGGCCCACCGCTCACCCCCTCCCCCCATGGGCTCCTGGCAGTAGGATACTCGCAGGGGGCAGGTGAGCCTCTCTCTCCTCCCTCCCTCCTCCCTCCCCAAAAACAGTGGCGGTGGCCGTGCGCTGAGCCTCCCCTCCTCCCTCTGCCCTCCCTTCCCAAAAATCGGCGGTGGCAGCCACATGCTAAGCCTCCTCCCCTCCATCCCCACCTCCCCCTCCCTTCCCAAAAATTGGTGGTGGCAGTGGTGGCTGCATGCCGAGCCTCCTCCCCTCCTTCCCCACCTCCCTCCTCCCTTCCCAAAAATTGGTGGTGGCGGACGTGCGCCAAGCCTCCTCTCCCCCCTCCCTCCCTGGAAATCAGTGGCAGTGGCCCACCCGCCGAGCCCTCCCCTCTGTGCCTGCGCAGAGAATGCTTTTACTTTTGAGGGGATTTAAATAACCCCCCCAACGTTTTTTTTTAACATTTAGGATTTTTCTGCACACGGGGGAGTGCAGAAACCCCCCTCCCCCAAGTGCCTCCCCACACAGATATAGGTATCCGCACGGGGGTGGGCACTTCGCTATTAGTATATAGATATGGAGCAGAGGTCCATCAGTGGCTATTAGCCACAAGGTATAGATAGGAACTCTCAGTCTGGGGAAAGTGATGATCTGTATTCTTGGTGCTTGACAAGGGGGTCAACAGTGGGAGGGCTTCTAGTGTCCTGCCCCCACTGCTAGACCTTCTGAGGGCACCTGGTGTTTTTGGCCACTGTGTGACAGTGTTGGACTGGATGGGCCACTGGCCTGATCCAACATTGGCTTCTCTGATGTTCTTATGATTGAAATATATCCCACCCTCACCACCAGCAGGCTCAGGGCAGCTTACAAGATCCCACAGAATATTGGGACACGTAAAACAACACATAATATTCAACAGTTAAATTTTCAAATGTAAGTCTTAAAAAGTTCAAAATTCACAGAATTTGAATTCTACATGGGGCAAAACCTCACCCATTCTGGGATAATTACAAAACCATGTTAAAAGAAGTTTAGGAAACGATTCCTGCTGAGCGATCCAGTCACACCCGCTGCTGACCCCTTTGCCAGGGTAAGGCTTAGTTCAGTGGGGGATCAACAGCAACCTGGGGTTGCCCAGCTGCAGCTGGCAATGCCCATGTGGAACTGGGGGTGGGGCCTGACATGCCACTGCTGAGCCAGTATGCTTAGATCACTCATGGCTGAAAATGGAAGTGACACAAGGGAAGCTCTAGCATTTCACCAAAAAAAACTCTATAGTTTTTCCATAGAGTTGTTGTGAAACGCTACAGCGTTCCCTAGGCTACTTCTGGATTTAACAGGATGTGAAGTAAGTGCACCACTGCAAAGCTGGTGTGTGTTCCTTCTCCCTGATTCCTCTCACTAGTGCCCAAGATGAAAGGCAGGGAAGGGTGGGCTACAAATTGAACATAATCTTTTAATTAATTAATTAAGGTGCCAGCAGGCAACAAATTTATTTATTTATTTGTTTGTTTGCTTGTTCTATTTGTATCCTGCCTAGCCAACAAAAGGGATTGCCAGGAGGCCTCCTGTGATAACAGGAGTTTCAGCATCCCTAGCAATAGGGTGACCCCAGCAAAGGGCTTTCAAGGCAAGTGAGAAGCAGAAGTGGTTCGTTCTTGCCTTCCTCTGCAGAATCTTCCTTGGTGATCTCCCATCCAGGACTTCTGGTGACCCCAGCAAGGGGCTTTCAAGGCAAGGGAGAAGCAGGGGTGGTTGGCCATTGCCTTCCTCCACAGAGTCTTCCTTGGTGGTCTCCCATCCAAGACTTATGGTGACCCCAGCAAGGGGCTTCCAAGGCAAGGGAGAAGCAGGGGTGGTTGGCCATTGCCTTCCTCCACAGAGTCTTCCTTGGTGGTCTCCCATCCAAGACTTATGGTGACCCCAGCAAGGCGCTTCCAAGGCAAGTGAGAAGCAGATGTGGTTGGCCATTGCCTTCCTCCGCAGAGTCTTCCTTGGTAGTCTCCCATCCAAGACTTATGGTGACCCCAGCAAGGGGCTTCCAAGGCAAGCGAGAAGCAGAAGTGGTTCGTTCTTGCCTTCCTTTGCAGAATCGTCCTTGGTGATCTCCCATCCAAGACTTATGGAGACCCCAGCAAGGGGCTTTCAAGGCAAGGGAGAAGCAGAGGTTGTTGACCATTGCCTTCCTCTGCAGAGTCTTCCTTGGTGGTCTCCCTTCCAAGTACCGACCCTGTTTTGCTTCCACGATCTGATGAGATAGGCCTATACCACACTGCCTTCCATCCCAACATTAACTATACCTCCCTGGATTCCTTGATTAATCAGAAAACATTTTAGCAGTAAACAATATTGACTGGGAAGGGTTGACAGCCTATGGAGCCACTAGGAGCCAAGCCCAAACTTCAGAATGCTTTTGGCTCGCCTTCTAAAGCCTCCTGGTTTTCTAAGCAGGCCAGCTGCTCTTTCGTTCCTGAAAACCTGATACCCGCTAAAGTTTCCTTGAATGTGAAAACACATGAATTTTACACAAAAGGTAAGAAAATAATTTTTAAAAATGAGCTTTTCAGCCGGACTAATTCCAACATCATCAACACCGCGTCAACGCCCGAGGACGTTCTCTCGAAGCGATAAAAACTTCAATTGTTTCGGAGAAACTTTGAAACGGTCAACAGATTCATTAAAAGTTGGTCAGGAGAGGGGCGGGCGTGGGTCCCCCTCCACCTGGCACTGTGCCAGAGCACAGGCTCCATCTATTTATTATTCATGCGCCGTTATGAGAAGCAGCCAAGTACACTTTGCATTTCTGAAAGAAAGCGGGGTGGGGGACTCAGGCACCGATTAATGACCCGGCACTCCACTCCTAATGCATTCTTTCAAGCCAATTAGCTCCCATATTTATTGCAATTCCATATTCGAATGTGAGAAGTTGATTTTGCAGGAATGAGGAGGTCCAGAGGTTAAGTATGTCGACCGTAAACTATCTACCCAGGGTAAAGAGAAGCTGATTGCTTTGGTGATTTAAAAAAGAGACAGAGGGGGGTCACTGAAAATAGGATTCACCGCAACCTTTTTTCAGCCTCCAAACCCACGATGGCAGATTTTTATTGTGTCTGATTTCCCTCATTAGGGTGCAAACACGGATGGGGGGTGGGTGGGGGGAGGCGATGCAAGGATTTGCTCAGCCCGAGCAAAGGCAGGAGACGGGGAGATGTTTGGACTGTGAGAGGCACTGCTGTCCCATCTATGGCATGCGCATGGTGCCACCAGGCTATGCGCAGGAATTAAATCATGCCTGCATGATGCTGAACCATACAGGGTGCTCTCAAAGGGGCAGAGTGTGTTTCGGGAACAGCTGCTTCCCAGTTTTCTCTCTTGTTTGTCACACTGTCGACAGTATGTCATACGCAACCCTGATGAAGGACTACTTCTCTTTATGTTTGCTAGTTGCTCGCTTATAGAAGGCAGCTGTCTGGTCATGTTCCCATCCCCCCTGTTTGTGCTCAGTGGAGCGGGGGGAGGACGTGGGGTGAAATAAAGACCTTGTGTAATGTACAATATCACTTCCAGGTGAAAAAAGGCAGAAGTGACGTCCAGTGCGCCCTCTGAGCTCTGGAGTCTTGTGAGCAAAAATTCTACTTTGTGAGCTACTGGCATTAAAGTTGTGAGCAAGCGATTGGGCTGCTGCATCAGTTAGTTTGCTCTGGAGCCATCCTTCCGGAGCTCAAACAAAAAATGTGTGAGCCAGAGGCTAAAAAACTGGGTGCTAAACTCAGTTTAGAGGGAACGCTATGACATTTTAACCTTCCGGGCTATTTGGTGCTGATCTAAGAGCAGAAGTTCAATTATAAGGAAATTTCAAAGGGGGATGAGAAAGAAGGACTGCTGAGTTGCCACTGATAATGAAGCTCAAGACGATGCATCCTCCTGGACTGGACTGAGACCTAGGTTTCCTGTCTCATTACCAATGCTGATTTCTCCATGCCTACTCTATATCACAGCTAATCCAATCACGCCAGCTATTGTCATTCACCTGCTATTGTCATTTGCCTGCTAGTGTCATTCAGCATCTGAAATCACCCCACATTTGAATAATTAGGACCAATGGGCTCACATTGTAACTATATCTGAAGAAGTAAGCAGTGACCCATAAAAGGTCATCCCCTGCCACACGTTTTGTTAGTCTTTAAGGTGCTTCGGGACTCTTGCTCTTTTCTACTGCTACAGACAGACTAACACAGTGACCCATCTTGATCTCACTGCTCCGAGAGATGCTCTAGGAAGCGCACCCATCTCCATGGTCAAAACTCTAGAGACTGGTGGAATTCCTAGAGCAGGGGTGGCCAACCTGTGGCTCGGGAGCCACATGCGGCTCTTTCACACATATTTTGCGGCTCCTGGCAGGGCGGCTGGGGAAGCAAAGGGGAGGCATGCTTTTTCTCTCTCTCTCCCTTCCTTCCTTCCTTCCTTCCTTCCTTCCCTCCTCCCTCCCATCTATTTGCTTTCCTAGTTTCTCTCTCTCTCTTTCTTATAACTGGTTTTCCTCGTTTGTTTTTATTTTTGACAGTCCCATTTAACGTTAATAAAAAGCAAATTTGCATATTTTTAAAAATAAAAACGTGTGTGTGATATTTGTTCCTGTCTTGCGGCTCTCAGACATCTCTATGTGGCTCTTACGTTTATTCTATGTGGCTCTTACGTTAAGCAAGGTTGGCCACCCCTGTCCTAGAGCATGGATTGATGCAGCAACTTCAACAGAGCTTGTTTGGTGTAGTGGTGAAGAGTGGCAATAATAGATTCAGGTGGGTCGTCATGTCGGTCCGAAACAACAGAACAAAGTCCGAGTCCAGTGCCACTGGATTCGAGCAATATTAAATAATGGGATGTCTCAATATATCGAGCAACGAAGCCATCAAGGTAAGATGACTGATGCTTCCCTGAACTGGAATTTATCCAGGGCGCAAGAGTGAACATCTTTTCTCCCGATTACGCACTTCTGCAAGCAGTTACTTTAACAACCTCGCATTTGCATATCCCTTGAATGAAAACGTTCGGAGAACAGCGAGCAGCGCTGTATATCGCCAACCCCCCGATGAACCCAGACAATGCTTTCTCCATGTCTGTGAGTGCGATTGCTACACGGATGCATATAAAAGACTCTGGGAAATTAATTTCTCCAACGTACAAACAGTGGTTGGTATTTATCAACTTTCGATTTATATTTTCTCGTCAAGCCAGCTGGAAAATTGGGTGGAACGCAAAGACTTCATTGAGCAGCCAGATGCTGTATCTCAGCTGACTTGTCACAGGCCAATAAATCCCATAGGCATATGTACCAACCTTTATTTGGTTCGTAAGTCTTGGTGGTAAAATCTCGAGGATATCAGGTGGAGGGGGATCTGAGGATGGGGGATACGGTCTTGCATAACCCTCTACAAATAAAATCAAATGTAGCTTAAAATGTGTAAAATGAGAGGCTGTGGTTCAGTGGTAGAGCATCTGCTTGGCATGCAGAAGGTCCCGGGTTCGATTGCTGGCACCAATAGTTTTAGCTGAAACCGGGGCCCTTTTTATCTGTCATTCCTGCCTAATTTTGCATGAAATGAATGTCTTTCCTATACTTGGAGAAGTCTCTGATGCTCCTCCGCTGTGTGTGGGGGGAGTGCTGGAGAGACTGCAGATGTGAGAAGCTGGCAGCCCTGTGGGAGTGTGGAGCGAAGAAGAGGAGAGCTCACGATTGCCCTTCCATTCCACCTCCCCTCCCGGAAGGATGCACATCCCTAAGTGTGCCCAGGGCCCATGGGCAGGCTCCTTGTAGTGGGCCGGTGCACCTGGGCCAGCAGCAGGTAATCGTCCAGCTACTTGGGCTCTTGGAGGTTGTGGTGGTGGACGAGACATGCCCCAAGCTGAAGCAGTCTTCTCCGTCTCATTGTCAGGAACTGACAGTAGCGTCTCTGTGCTTTGCTTTCGTTTCCTTTGTTCTGACAAACCCTTTGGCTTCACCCCTTATTTGTCTTGTCCCGCCCTTCCCATTTGGCGGCTGTAAATGTCACTTTGAAGTATATTGGATGTTCTGGGTTTTGTTACAATCTGTAGGCGGGAGAGTGGCGACCACATTCCTCAAGCGTCATCTGAAAACAAATGGTCTTCACTCCCTTTCATGCCCTCCTCCCTTGTTCCGGACCTGAGTATGTTATCTTGTTGTGAAGACCTTGGGCGCTTATTTATGGCCGGTTGCCTGGGATGTTGTGCCTAGCTTCACACATGTGGGTCACTCAGATCAAGAAGGGAATTTATAACTTTCTCACCTTGCTGTGGGAACCTTAACAGTCCTTTTCCTTTTTTCCCGCGTTCACCCTTCTACTCTGATTGGCCCAAGGCCGGGGTTCAATTGACACTTGAAAGTATATTAACACTGCTTGCCTGTCATTAAGTATCTCTAACAAACATTGAGAACCTGTTTGCAGTACTAGACAATAAAAAACTTTGAATCAACAAAAGTCTGATCTGTTGCTGTCTATTCAGAAGCCTCACACTCATGTGCTTTAGCTAGCTGAGCTGAGCACTTCAGTGCCTCGGCCAGTGGGGCCTCTATGTTGATGGCCATGGTGCCACTTTGACACCTAGATTGCCAGTGTGCTGTGGGCCCCTGCCTGCCTGTCTTGCTGCTCTGCTCCCAGCGGGCTCTGCAGCTCTCACTGCCCAGGCTAGCACTGAGCTCACAGCTGTAAGATTTGGAGAGGGCTTTGGAAGTTCTGGAGTGGGGCATCGCCCCATATGCCTGTGCTAGCTACGGCCCTGGGTACTTGGAAGATAGACCTTCAAGGAAAACCCTGCAGAGAAAGGCTATGGTAAGCCACCTTGCTGGGGTTGCCATAACTCAGCTGTGAGTTGCCAGAGCTTCACACACATTCACAGAATAGATAATGTGAACAACCTTCATCTGAGATTCTGGAGAGCTGCTGCCCTCTGAGTAGAGAATATCTATCTATCTATCTATCTATCTATCTATCTATCTATCTATCTATCTATCTATCTATCTATCATCTGTCTGTCTGTCTGTCTCAATTTTTACCCTGCCTTGCCCACACAAGCAGGCTTAAGGCGGTGTACAACAGTTAAAATCCAATAAAATAGAGATGCACCAAACAATGCACTAAGTTACAGTAGAATTTTTCAAAACCCGCAATATAAATGCAAAATGCAGTTGCATATGTGCGATGGGCCGATATAGCCAGCGTTCAAGATTGTTTTACTCACCAATAACACGAGGGCCATGAGGGTTCAGATGTAGATAGCTTTGTTCATCAGCAGCAGCTCCTAGTTGAAAGCCTGACGGAAGAGCTCCATTTTACAGACCCTGCGGAACTGTAAAAGGTCCCACAGGGCCCTAGTGTCTTCTGGGAGCTCATTCCATCAGTATGGAGCCACCAATGAAAAAGCCCTGGCTCTGGTGATGGCCAATTTGGCTTTCGGACCAGGGAGAGTCAGGTGATTTTGCGACCCTGACCTCAGTGCTCACTGGGGAACATAAAGGGAAAGGCGGTCCCTCAGGTAGGCAGACCCATGACCATATAGGGATTTAAAGGTCAAAACCAGTACCTTGAAGCGAATCTGGAATGCTATTGGCAGCCAGTGTAATGTCTTCAGCACAGGCTGGATGTGCTCTCGTACAGAGAGGCCCATCAACAGCCTGGCTGCCGCATTTTGCACTAGCTGCAGCTTCCGGATTCGGGACAAGGGCAGCCCCACGTAGAGAGCGTTGCAGTAGTCCCATCTCGAGGTGACCATATCACTGTAGCCAGGCCATTGCGTTCGAGGGAGGGAACCAACTGACTTCAACAGACCAGTGGTCTGATTTAATATAAGTGAGCTTCATGTGTTCACGTGTGATCCCGAACAGTTTTAATTATGAACAAACAGAGAGATATTCATCTGTCCATGATTCATACCCAGTAGATCAGATAAACATTCACTGCATGGCCATTTTCCCACGGAACACATGATAATCTGAGCACCTTAGTTTTTTCTGCCATGTGGAAAGCAGAATTCTACCACACGCTCATTCCAAATAGGAACTACCACCACCACCCCGATCAAATCAGTCACTGAAGTAAACAAAATCTTCTCCCTAGGACAATTTAGGCCACTGGGCGATCATGATACCAAGCAAGTCATCTGATTCATGAAGGCACGTTGATCGTGGGATGTCTACCTCTTTGATTTTGTCTGTTGCCTCTGCCAGCAGTTTTGCCCCACCTCAGTGTCATAACTCTCATCAACCGGGGTGGCATGACAGAGGTTTACAAAATTATGCACGGGATAGAGAAGGTACTTTTCTTTCTTTCTCACAATACAAGAACTTGAGGATGCTCCATGATATTAATGAGCAGTTGGCTTAGAACAGATAAAAATAAGTTCTTCTTCACCCAAAGAGTAATTAACATGTGGGATTCACTGCTGCAGGAAGTGGTAGCAGCTAAAGCATAGACAGATTCAAGAAAGAATCAGATAAACATATGGAGCAGAGGTCCATGAGTGGCTATTATCCACAAGGTATAGATAGGAACTCTCAGTTTGGGGCAAGTGATGCTCTGTATTCTTGGTGCTTGAGGGGGCAACAGTGGGAGGGCTTCTAGTGTCCTGGTCCCACTGGTGAACCTCCTGACGGCACCTGGTATTTCTGGCCACTTCGTAACAGTGTGTTGGACTGGATGGGCCATTGGCCTGATCCAATGTTGGCTTCTCTTATTTTTTTCTTTGCTTCTTTTACACTACTTTGTCTCACTTATACCCAATTGGTATATAACTACTGCACAAATAACATCATTTCCCACCCTGGGGAAAACTCAGCATGAGGAGATCGGAAATGCTGTGAAAATGAGGACTCGTGGGTTTATTTCTTATCAGGGAAAAGCAAAACGGAAATAAGGGCAAGCAGTGTGGGTACGTTGGGGGGCGGGCAGCATAAGTCAAGCAAAAGCGGATCCCTAAACACGCCTGAGGATCTTAAAGTCACCAACTGTACTGATATGAACTGAACTGGATTTCAGTGCCAGGCAGCCAAGCAACCCAGTCTATGACAGGGTGACTACTAACAAATATTCCACTCACAGCAGATGCCCTCTACAGTGACATTTCACACAATGACATCAATAAGGGTCATAGGATATATATGCACACACACACAAGGAAGGTGGTTCCGCCCCCTGCTCCATGCACAAACCCTGCCTTGTGAACATGAGCTTCCTATGCATGTAGATCCTGTGGCGATCATGTGTAGGAAGGGGGTGGGGCTAGCAGACTTGTGCCCCCCCCCCCAACTGTGCAGAGAGCCAGTTTGGTGTAGTGGTTAAGTGTGTGGACTCTAATCTAGGAGAACCGGGTTTGATTCCCCACTCCTCCACATGCAGCTGGCTGGATGACCTTGGGCAAGCCATAGCTCTGTACCAGCTGTTCTCTCAAGGACAGCTTGGGAAAGAGTTCTCTCAGCCCCACCTACCTCACAGGGTGTCTGTTGTGGGGAGGGGAAGGGAAAGGAGTTGGTAAGCCGCTCTGAGACTACAAGTGAAGGGTAGGGTATAAATCCAGTCTCTTCTTCTTCTCTTCTCTATGTACCTTGATTTCAATGCCTGCTGTTATATCAGCTGGACCTGACCCGGATAGCCCAAGCCAGCCTGATCTCACCAGACCTCAGAAACTAAGCAGGGTCAACCCTGGTTAGTATTTGGATGGGAGACCCCCCAGGGAAATCCAGGGCCACTATACAGAGGCAAGCAGTGGCAAACCACCACTGAACATTTCTTGCCTTGAAAACCCGACCAGGGGTTGCCATAAGCCATAAACTGGACTCAGATCCAGCAGGGCTCTTATGTTCTCAGGATGCTGGACCAGATGGACTACTGGTCTGATCCAGAAGGGCTCTTCTTATGTAGAGAGCTGGAGAAGTTACATTTGCCTAGTACTGCGCTGTTTGGTTACACCATTTGTACTTTGTGTTTCTAAAACCATAACCTTAATACTGTTATTAACAGTGTTTCTACCAGACACATTCTGGGTAACTGGGGGTGGCGGGGGTGGCCCCTCTAAGAGGTGGAGTCTTGTGAGCAAAAATTCTACTTTGTGAGCTACTGGCATTAAAGTTGTGAGCGACTGATTTGGCTACTGGATAAATTAGTTTGCTCTGGAGCCATCCTTCCTGAGCCGAGACAAAAATGTGTGAGCTGGAGGCTAAAAAAATGTGAGCTAGCTCACACTAACTCAGCTTAGAGGGAACACTGGTGGTTGTGGTAGTGGTTAGGATATTTGTACATATTTATTTATTGGGCTTTCAGCCCTCCCTCCCCTGCAAGCAAGTTCAGGGAGGGTTACAACTAGGGCTGCCAAGTCAGTCCGGGGGGCGGGGGATCCCCCGCTATAGGGGTTCCCGATCTGCTGGCCAGCATTCGGTCGGCGGGGGGAACCCCGCCCCAGAAGTCGTCCGGTGAGGACAACTTGTCCCGTGTAATGACATCATCCGGAGGTGACGTCATCACGTTGGGGGCGTTGCCAGGGCAACGCTCTGGCAATCACCCCTTTTTGGTCTCATACTTTCTGGCAATTGCCCCCGGCAACGCCCCCAACGTGATGATGTCACCTCCGGGTGACATCATGTTGTTGCCGTGGCATGCGTGCAAAGCCCACATGCCAGAAGAGCTTCCGGGGGGAGAACAACTCCCCCCCGCTGGTAAGTCGCTGGTACTTGGCAACCCTAGTTACAACAGCAGTAGATACACAATTCAATATATAAAATAACAGTGATCTTGCATTGAGCAGGGGGTTGGACTAAATAGCCTATACGATCCTTCCAACTCTGTGACTCTATGATTCTATGGATTATAAAATCCAATTACAATAGGTAATTAAAATCAATTTCCAGGAGAAATAAGATACTTAAAAGAGGAGCAAAGTTTGAGCCTTAAGGATGAACAATTCCCCCCCCCCCCAGCATAAGCCTTCGTAGGACAATACTCACTTCATCAGATAAAAATAGAATGAAGGTCCATCAGCTCTCATATGACTCAGACTGATTTCATACCAAGTGCTGCTTCGCCGTCAGTCTTCCCTTTGCCCCGATTGCATGCTTCAATTTCTCACTATTTGTCACAGGGCGCATTTTGACCCGTGGCTTTGCCCTATTTCCTCTGATTCCCTCCGCGGCTTCAGTGGTCCTCAAAAAACAGAATCACTGAAGCCACGGGGGAAATCGTGTGAAGCCGCGGGTCAAAATGTGCCCCGCGGCAAATAGTGAGAAATTGAAGCATGCAATCGGGGCAAAGGGAAGACCGATGGCGAAGCAGTGCCTGATGTGAAATTGGCCTCATACTAGTTCAGTGGTAAGACCATGAGGTATATTGAGAAGGCCCCAGATTTGGTTTTAAAAATTAAGACAAAAATCTACAGGAAATGTTTTCCCCCTCACACAGTTAACAACCTCGGGGGGCTGGGGAAATGGAGGGGGATTCTTTCTTCTCGTCTAGGTTCAGTTCCTTCAAGTTCCATGAGATTTGAGATTTCCATGAGGTTAGAGTCCGCGCACTTAACCACTACACCAAACTGGCTCTCATACATAAGAGAAGCCGATGTTGGATCAGGCCAACGTCCCATCCAGTCCTCTGTTACACAGTGACTAAAGAGAACAAATCCCAGTCGTGACGGAACTAAGCAGAGTTTGCTCATTCCAGCAAAATGAGTGGGGAATTTTCAAACATCCTCAGTAAATTAATAATAGAGGAAGTCAAAATATTATGTTGCCTTTCCCCCTTCTACTGGTCACGACTCTCTGATAATGGCAGATTTAAAAATAATAATAATGGACCTGTTTATTTTGATAAAACATTTTCAAACAGCACAAAATGACGTTTTAGAACCGACTTCTGTGGGTCAAATATAATTACATGACTGCCTAACTTCAACAACGATACGATTCAATCCAGTTCTGTATATAGTTTTTTTTTAAAACAATAGGCAGAGTATGTGCATGATCAAAACTGCATTTCCCCCCAATCTGCTTCTCTAAACCAATTATAACTTCTTTGTAGCTTTTAATAACCAGACAATGTGGCTGAGTGTCAGGATGACCGTGGAGTCATGGAAGCTGAAGGCAAGCGTGTGGAGCCAGTCTGAATGAAGAAATCCATGATTAAGGTCTTCAACCCCATTCTGTGAGTCGTGGTTTCTAGCGTGGCCTATCGTTGCTCAATTATTTTGCATTTCTACAAGGGATTTTATGATATTTAAAACAACATTTAAGTCTAAAGGCAAGTCTCACTGCTTTGGCTGTGTGCAAGCAGGCAAGTGGAACAGCCGGTGTACCGTGGCTAGAGTCCCGGGCCGAGGCCAGAAAGACCCAAGTTCAAAAATCTCTGATAAGCTGTGAAGCTTTCTGGGTGACTTTAGGAAAGTCACTCTGTCTTGTTGTTGTTCAGTCGCACAATTGAGTCTGACTCTTCATGATCCCGTGGACCACATCACCCCAGGACCTCCTGTCATGCTCTGGAGTTTGCTTAATTTCATGTTTGTTGCATTGATAACACTGTCCAACCATCTCATCCTTTGCCATCCCCTTCTTCTTTGACCTTCAATCTTTCCCAGCATCAGGGTCTTCTCCAGTGAGTGCTCCCTTCTCATTTGGAGGCCAAAGTATTTGAGCTTTAGCTTCAGGATCTGGCATTCCAGGGAACAGTCAGGGTTGATTTCTTTTAGGGTCAACTGATTTGGTCTCCTTGCAGTCCGAGGGACTCTCAAGAGTCTTCTCCAGCACCATAATCCGAAAGCATCTGTTCTTCAGCACTCAGCCTTCCTTATAGTCCAACACTCGCAGTCATATTTTACTACTAGGAATACCATGGCTTTGACCATGCGGACTTTTGTTGGCAGGGTGATGTCTCTACTTTTTATCATGTGGTCTAGGTCTGTAGTGTTGTTTTGAGGCTAAAATGTGAGAGAAGGTTTCAGTGTAAGAACATAAGAAGAGCCCCACTGGATCAGATCAGTGGTCCATCCAGTCCAGCCTCCTGTCTCACACAGTGGCCAACCAGTTCCTCTGGAGGGCCAACAACAGTTCATAGAGGCCGAGGCCTCCCACTGATGCTGCCTCTTGGCTCTGGGATACAGAGGTTTAGTGCCTCTGAATGTGGAGGATCCCCTCAGACACCTTGGCTAGTAGCCATTGATAGACTTATCCTCCCCGAATCTATCAAATCCCTTTTTAGTGGCCATCACTACATCCTCTGGCAGCAAATTCCACAGTGTAATCCCTCCTTGACCTCCTTGGTTGAAGAGTGTGGAATAATCTAATCAAGAAACTGAAGGGCCACAAATTTTGCAGCAGTAATCCTTGTCACTAGAGGGAAGGTGTCATGATATAGCCCGATCCTTTCAAGTGTCATGATATAGCCCAGTTTCAGAAGCTAAGCAGAATTAATACCTGGATAGGAGACCACCAAGGAAGGCTCCGTAGAGGAAGGCAATGGCACACCATCTCCGCTTCTCATTTGCCTTGAAAGCCCCTTGCTGGGGTCCACCGTGAGTCAATGTTAACTTTATACCACTTATATATGTAATACTTGGCAGGAAAACATGCTTTCAACTGCCACAATCCCATGTGAGTTTAGCCTCAGATCTCCTCACCTTGCCATTTTCTGACTCAGCAGCAGCTGAACTGTTTTGTGACTGCTCAGGAGATGTGGCGGTGGATTATCATTTCCTTCTCTGCCTTGGCATCTGCACAGTGGGGGGAATCAGTTCCCCCTCAATCTCACGGATAGCTAGGCCAGTTAACTGCACAATATGAGTGTGACAGGGACTATGTACCTACTGAAGTGTTTCATATAGTCTGCTTTCTTCTCTAGGGGTTAAAGTCCAAATGGTCTTGCATGGAGCTATGGGTGGCTTCCCACCATCTCTCTGAGAGCCACCACTACAAACTCATCCTGGGCAGGCTCCTCAAAGCCGGGCATCTTCAGCCACAGATGTGGACTTTGTTAAGTCTCTGGACTCGGCCACTTCTCCCTGTACCTACATAGAAAAAACCCTGTGTCTTTCCTTGGTAGAAATATATTTCCCTCAAAAGAGCCAACATCAACTCAATGTTCCCTCAAAAGAGCCAATGTCAACTTTCCTCCAACTCTTCAGAGCAAGAGGTGATTCAGAAGAGGTCTGGAGGTATCACTTGTCCATCTATAGGGAATGCCCATTTGGAACCATCACAGGAGAATGTTTGTTCTGAAACCTTCTAACAACTTGGAGACACTCACCCCCGTGTTTTGTGACTGGCCCCACCACCATAACAAATACTGTGTGAGGAGGAGGCGGAGAAGGAAGAGATTGGATATATACCCTACCCTTCACTACCTGAAAAAGTCTCAGAATGGCTTACAATCTCCTTTCCCTTCCTCTCACCACAACAGACATCCTGTGAGGTAGGTGGGGCTGTGAGAGCTCTTTTAAGAACTGCCCTTGAGAGAACAGCTCTGAAAGAATGAGTGCCTGACCCAAGGTCACACCATCAGCTGCATGTGGAGGAGTGGGGAATCAAACTCAGCTCTCCCAGATTACAGGCCGCATTCCTAACCACCAGGGGTCCGTTGGGGCTGGAGCGAGGCGGAGCAAAGCTCCGCCAGCTCAGGACTGGCCAGTAGGGCAGCCACGGGCTGAATCAGATTCTCTAATCTGATTCAGCTCGCCGCCGAATTGCTGCCGAAATTCGGCAACAATTTTAAAAGCCACTGGAGGGGAGGGGGTTTGAGGGAGATGCTCCAAACTTGCAGGGTAGCTGCTGGGGCCTCTTCTCGAAATGCCCACCAAGTTTCAAGAAGAGTGGACCAGGGGGTCCAATTCTACGGGCCCCCAAACAGGTTGCCCCCACTCCCTCCATTGTTCTCTATGGGAGGGAAAAGTTAACATTTTTTCCCTCCATAGAGAACAATGGAGGGGATGGGACAACCTGTTTGGGGGCCCATAGAATTGGACCCCCTGGTCCAATCTTCTTGAAACTTAGTGGGTATTTCGAGGAGAGGCCCCAGCAGCTACTCTGCAAGTTTGTAGCCTCTCCCTCAAACCCCCTCTCCTCCAGCCCCTCATATACCCTATGAGTTTTTGCCATTGATTTCAATGGCCCATAGGATATAATGGGGCTGAAACTGACATTCCCTTTCTGACACACTTCTGGTGATGTCAGGGGACGTGGCATATGCTAATGAGTTATGCTAATGAGCTCCTGCACCTCTTTTTCTACGGAAGGACCCCTGCTAACCACTACACCAAACTGTGTAACAGCCAAACAGGTTCTAGATCAAATCATTCTGGCTCAACAGGGTTGAGGATCCCAGGCTCCAGGGGGCTGGACTGCATGGGCTATAATTACATGGGCTATAATTACCTTCCAACTCTAGAACTCAATTAGTCTAAGCAGTCATGATAACCTCTTCCTGAATTTAATCTCATAGGAAATCTTTGATTTCATTAGAAATGTCTGAAGAGGCTACAGTTGACCAGGACTCAATTCATTTCAGTGTTTAACTTTAGGAAGATGTTGGGGTCAGATCTTGACAAAAAGCTGAATACCCGTTGGACTTCGGTTGCACAGTTGGTTGCACATACCTTCAACGCCTTTGGTTGCACATACAATCAAGTTCAAAAGTAAGTTTCAGGTGTCTACCGTCCTCCTTCTTGAATGACCCCTAAAAGAACCACGGTATCAAAAGACAGACACGTTCATGGACAGAGCTGAAACCATTACTTTTACGATGTTTCCCCATCCAATCAGCCAATGACGTACCCTCCTCTGAATCTATTAACACCAACAATTCAATTAAGAGTCTATTGCTTCATCAGTGCTTGTTTACAGGCTCCGTTATCCAACGACGGCAATCCAATAAGGCATTCCAATCTCTGATATAGCATAAAGGGGTCAGTCAGGGGCTGAATCAAACTGAAATGAAGAAGACCCACCAAAGAATTTAGTGTTCTTAGATCATGTTGCTGCATGTGAATAACTTTCAGTACAATTCATCATCATCATCATCATCGTTTAATTTTATTGAATTTATTGCAACATACATACAAAACGAGAAGAAGAAGAAGAAGAAGAAGAAGAAGAAGAGATTGGATTTATATCCCGCCCTTCACTCACTTAAGAGTCTCAGAGTGGCTTACAAACTCCTTTCCCTCCCCCTCCCCACAACAGACACCCTGTGAGGTAGGTGGGGCTGAGAGAGCTCTTTCCCAAGCTGTCCTTGAGAGAACAGCTGGTACAGAGCTATGGCTTGCCCAAGGTCATCCAGCCAGGTGCAAGTGGAGGAGTGGGGAATCGAACCTGGTTCTCCCAGATTAGAGTCCGCACACTTAACCACTACACCAGACTGGCTCTCCGCGCACTTAACCACTACACCAGAACACATCAGTATCATACAACCTGATGTTGAAAGTGTTGAAAGAGGACCCCCTCCTTCTTGTATCAGCAGTGGGGGGGGAAGTCATCGGATCCAACCCCATCAGTTTCCAGACCATGCCTTGAACCAAAGCCGCTCTAATCGAACTGTACAAGCAAAGTATAGTAAGTTACTCTCTCCACTCTGCGTGCCCCTTTGACCACTCTTTAATTTCGACATGACTTGATGAGACAGCATATATCACAACTTGCAGTTGCCTCCATGGATGGATGGACCAAAATATAAGTGGGTTCTAGATCAAATCAAGCCTGAGTTCTCTTCTAGAAGCTAAAATGACTAAACGGAGGCTATTGTACTTTGGTTGCGTTGTTAGAAGATGAGAGTTGCTGGAAAAAGATAATCGTGGTAGGAAAAGATGAAAGCAGTAGGGAAAGAGGAAGCATGAGATGGATCGACTCTATAAAGGGAGCCATGACCCTCAGTCTGCAAGATTCGACCAAGGCTGTTAATGATAGGACGAGCAGGGATTATTCATAGGGTCACCATAAATTAGAAGTGAATTGATGGCGCCTTGCGCTCACACATAGGCTGTGGTCACACGGGCAGTTTGGCCCGACACAGCCACTCCTCCCCTCTGGATCAAATGGGCGTTGTCATACAGCCACATCTGTCAGGCATTCCCCAGCCATAATTATCCCGTCATAGGATGACTTGGAGCTGGGTTAAAAAAGGTACCACATCACAAGTGGTGTTTTCGGTTCCCTGTGCAGTCACGGCGCATGGCCACATGTCTGGACATGGGGGGAGCACGCACAGAGCAGATGTGGCAGTCTGAACCTGCAAATCCATTCTGCTGCTAGGGAGGCAGGGTTTTTAAAAAATGCCTGTGCACACATGTGCACACATGCACACTTATGCACACACATGAATTTGGGGATTTTATTATTTTTTTTGCAGTGAGGCACTGCAATAATGTGGATGCTTTACCATGGGCTGTCTCTGTGGGTAACCCAGAGCAGGGTGTGCTGTGTGGCTGATAGGTCCCGCAACACTTTAAACTAGTTACATAAGAACATGAGAGAAGCCAGTGTTGGATCAGGTCAATGGCCCTTCCAGTCCAATACTCTGTCACAAAGTGGCCAAAAATAGCAGGTGCCATCAGGAGGTCTGCCAGTGGGGCCAGGACACTAGAAGCCCTCCCACTGTTGCCCCAACCCAAGCACCAAAAATTCAGAGCATCACTTGCCCCAGACTGAGAGTTCCTATCTATACTTTGTGGCTAATAGCCACTGATGGACCTTTGCTCCATATGTTTATTGAATTCCCTCTTGAAGCCGTACATGCTTATAGCCGCCACCACCTCCTTTGGCAGTAATTCCATGTGTTAATCACTCTTTGGGTGAAGAAGAACTTCCTTTTATCTGTTCTAACCCAACTGCTCAGCAATTTCATGGAGTGCCCACGAGTTCTTGTATTGTGGGAAAGGGAGAAAAGTACCTCTTTCTCTACCTGCTCTATCCCATGCATAATCTTATAAACCTTGGTCATGTCACCCCTCAGCCGTCGTTTCCCCAAACTAAAGAGCCCCAAGTTTTTCAACCTTTCTTCAAAGGGAAAGTGTACCTTTTATCATTCTAGTCGTCCTTTTCTGCACTTTTTCCAGTGCTATAATATCTTTTTTTGAGGTGTGGTGACTGGAACTGTACCCAGGACTCCAAATGAGTTTGCACCATCAATTTATACAGAGGCATTGTGATACTGGCTGATTTGTTTTCTGTTCCATTCCTAATAACCCCCAGCATAGCATTGGCCTTTTTCACTGTAGTCGCACACCGTCTTGACATTTTCATTGAGTTCTCTACTACAACTCCAAGATCTCTCTCTTGGTCAGTCTCCTCCAGTTTGGACCCCATCAATGTGTATTTATAGTTTGGATTTTTGGCTCCAATATGCATCACTTGGCGCTTGGCTACACTGAACCCCATTTGCCACGCTGATGCCCACTCGCCCATCCTTGACAGATCCCTTTGGAGTGCCTCACAATCCTCCCTGGTTCTCACCACCCTGAACAACTTCGTGTCATCTGCAAATTAGAGGCAGCACCATATCACACCAAGCTGCCGGTGTGACCACAGCCGTAGTCTTGTTAGTCTGATAACCCAGCCTAGCCCAGTCCCAACTGAGCTTTGAAGCTAAGCAGGGTTGGCCATGGTTAGAATGTGGATGAGAGACCTCCAAGGGAGATAAAGACTACCATGCAGAGGCCAGCAGTGGCAAACCACCTCAAAAGCCCCAGGGTTCTGTTGAGGCCTCAAGTTGGTGCAACTTGATGGCATGCAGATATTATCACCTTATTTTGTCCGTGCAATCTGCCTCTTGGAGAGATGAGATGAACATTTAGTCTGTATCCAACATTGCAAGAGAACGCATGACCTTCTGAGCTCAGCGGGCCTGCCGTAATGCAAAGCAATGTCTATTAGGGAACACAATTTCTGAGGAAAAAAATAAGCCAAAACTCAACAGGAAGAAGGCAAAACAAAGCAAAACAACAAAAATCTCAAAGGGGGATAATAAGGCGACATGAAGTTTTTAATTAAGCTTTGTTTCACCATGAGATATGGGAACGTGTCTGTTTGTGCTAGCGATGTGAACAATCAGCGGCACTGATCAACCCACTTGGATTGGAACCACAACAAAGAAGGGACCTCCACGCTCACTGCCAGGCTGAAAATCAAGGGAGGGCACTGCCATCAATCATTCGCCGGCTGCCGCTTATGTTGATGTGAGATGTTCGGCCTAGCTCCTGATTCAGTCCGTCTCTTGCAGTGGGAGAAACAGTTGTTGCCGCAGCTGGATCGGATTTCCAATAATTTGTCCCTGCTCACAAGATCCAGTGATAGAATGAAGACTTTACAGTCTATAATTTCACATAAGGAAGACAAAAAGAGGGGGGGAAGTACTAATAAATGGGGCATTTACTTATTTGTTTGTTTTATAGCCCACGTTGGCAAAGGACAGACTGGCAGAATAAAGTGCAAGGGAAGCGGGACAAAATGACCCGAGCCAAGTTGTCGCAGGGCTTTCCAGTCGCGCTGTGTGGACTGATGTGGGACCATACTGGGGAGGAGGCAAAATGGAGCATTCACACTGCGGGGTGGCCCCTGGTGGCGCCACCCCGGTTGCGTGCAACTTTGGTCAATTTCACCGACCTACACATAGGCGCATGGATGCATAGGCACATAGGTGCAGCAGCAATTGGGGCAGGATCCCATGGCTGGGAGCTTTAACTCTGGAAGCGTCCCCGCATGGGCGGTTATGTGCATCCCTGCCAGATCAGCGGGTTCACATTATCGGCACCACTTGATTGCAGCTTATTTGCATTCACACTTCCAGGAAGTGGGGATCAACACGCACCCAAATGGCTTGCCACAGCTTTCACCTGGTACTTTTTAAAAGCGGGATCAAAATGCTTCAGGACAGGGTGAGTACGGCACGGGAACGCCAGGCAGCTGTGGCTGTGTGAACCGGCCCACTTAATCCGCTTGAGAAAAGGGCCTATATCGGGCCAAGCTGCCAGTCTGAACTCAGGCCCTGTCTCCTCAACAGAGGACTTGGGCAGTTCACAGCATACACAAACATAGCATGAAAACTTGAATAGATAATAGGGAGGCCAGCCTTCCAGTGAGACGTGGAGATTCCCCAGAACTGCAGCTCATCTCCAGGCTACAGAGATCAGCTCCCCTGGAGAAAATTGATGCTTTGGAGGCTGGACTCTATGGCCTTGTGACCCACTGAGGTCCCTGCCCCCCTGGCTCCATCCTAAAATCTCCAGGAGTTCCCCAACCCGGAACCCATCCCCCACCAGAGCCAGGTGGAACTTGGCTACCCTAAAAGATAATAAAACCTGTAGCCTGGAGACTGGATGACGGAGAGGTGATATGCTCACCATCTTCAACTACTTGAAGGGCTGTCATATAAAGCATGGTGTGGAGTTGTTTTCTGTTGCCCCAGAAGGTTGGACCAGAACCAACGGGTTGAAATTAAATCAGAAGAGTTTTCGGCTAAGCATGAGGAAGAACTTCCTGACAGAGCGGTTCCTCAGTGGAACAGGCTTCCTCGGGAGGTGGTGGGCTCTCCTTCTTTGGAGGTTTTTAAGCAGAGGCTAGATGGCCGTCTGACAGCAGTGCTGATTCTGTGAACTTAGGCAGATCATGAGAGGGAGGGCAGGAAGGGTTGCCTCAGTTCATCTGGCCCTTTCTTACATGCCCAGGGAAAGGCTGATTGCTACGTTGGGGTCAGGTAGCAATTTTCCTCCAAGCCAGTTTGAATGGAGATCCTGGAGGTTTTTTGCCATCTTCTGGTCATGGAGCAGGGGTCACTGGGTGTGTGTGTGGGGGGCGGTATTTGTGAATTTCCTGAACTGGACAAGGGGTTGGACTAGATGACCATGGATGTCCCTTCCAATGCTATGGTTCTATGAAACACAAATAAATACAATAACATAGATTGCAATTAAAATTCAACTGGTTCTCAGCTCTGGAGCAAATTTGGACAGCCAGCCAGCTCACCCATTCCCTTGGTTAATGAAATGCTGCACAAAACAAGGCAGCCTTGCATGCTCTGTGGAATCCTAATAGATCCCGCAGGTCATGAACCTCCTCAGGGAGCTGGTTCCAGAGGGCCGGGGCTGCCACCAAGAAGGCCCTTGCCCTCGTGGATGTTAAACGGGCTAGGTGTGGACCCTGCACCTGTAGTTGGCCTTGTGATGAAGACCAAAGGGGGGGGGCTCTCAAAAGCAGTTCTCTCAGAGCTCTCTCAGCCCCACCTACCTCACAGGGTGTCTGTTGTGGGGAGGGGAAGGGAAAGGGATCGTAAGCCACTCTGAGACTCCTTCGGGTAGTGAAGGGTGATGTATTAATCCAATCTCCTCCTCCTCTTCTTCTTCTTCTTTGCTCCTCTGACCACCTGCCAGTTTCATACCCATGTAATCCTCCCCTGAACTGTGAATAAACCATGCCTATGAGAACCTTTGAACTCCACCAGGATTAGAGGGGAAGAGAAGATAGATCAGAAACTGTTTTGGGGAGAAAATGGCAAAACAGTCAAGAGTTGGTAGCTTGAAATACCATGAAGGCTTCAATTTAGAATTTGACCAACTTTTTGATCATTTGGAAAAGAGGGAAAACAAGAAAGAAGAAAGGAAAGGAAAAGGATCTTCATCAGAGGACTCACTGGATCAGCAAGAAAGCATTTATGGACTAGTAAGTTCATCTTCAGAAAGTTTGGGACTTGAAGAAGGTGATTCGGAGTCTGAACTAGGTGCTGCAGGTCCCAAGATCCCGGGAAAGGTGAAGAAAAAGACACAGAAGAAAGAAAAACCAAAGAAGAAATAGCTTTAAATAAGTTGTTATGTATCTCTCTAAAGTTTGATTGTTTTGTCTAAGGGAACACTGCATCTCAAAGCTTTTTTTATATATATAATCTGAACAGAAATGAGAAAAGAATAAGATATAGCCTGAATTGTATAACTATTCTTTTTAGAAAGTTTTGTTAAGCATAGACTAATAATTATCTGGACTCCTGTTATTATATGAATAGGTTAGATTTTAGTCATTTTTTTTTGGTTAGGTGATAGGGTAATTTGAAAAATTAATACAATCTTTTTAAAAAAAAGGAAAAGAGGGAAAACAATAAAAATCATTTCTTTTCCCCAAGTGTGGCAGGCACCATTACCAAATGTAAAGGACAACAGAGCTTTGGCCTATTTAAGTATTAGATAGAGTACTGCTTTTCTCAGGCTTTTCCACATGCGCAGAAATTGCTGTGCAAGAAAAGCTTTTGCCTCTGCACCTAACAAGCATAGTGCTAAAGACCAACACACACATACACTCACACACACCCCTTCCCAAGCTAGTGAGAAAACATTGTGATTTGGAGAAACAAATTGCTAACACAGAACAATGAGCTCAATGATGTTTGGTGGCAAGACCTGTGTGACTCTGCTGACTGGAAAGTGTCTCCATCAGTTACAAACCTGCCTAGTCACTCTCTGCTTCCTTCAGATCTACTCAAAGCCAGAAAGTGATGCAAAAATATAACTGATGGATCTTCGTCTTCTTCTTCATCATCATCATCACCACCACCACCACATAATTCCACAATAATTCCACAATAATTTAATATTGATACAACGAAAAGGAAACTTTTTATTGTATTAAAGCTAGGTTGTATCCCACACGTCTTTTCTGTCACATACAGTTCAAGAGATTTCTACTGTTAGACAAATGTTTTGAGTCCATCCCCTGGCAATCATGTGTCCGAGTATCTTCAGTTAATGGCCCAAACCAGATGCAGCGTAGCATATTCTGCACACTTCTCTCAAATGAGGTCAACACTTTTCTCCCTTCACCATCGACTGTTCATTGAAATACCACGTGGCCCTGGGAGAAATAATGTTTTGGCTAAGATCTCTCTGAAGCAGGAAATGTGCCTCTGTCTTCCTGCTTCTTTTCGATTGGCTGAGGGAAGCCATCTGACTAAATCAGGAAGCATTCTACTCCATTCACTTCCGGTGACATAGCTATATCTCATTGTAACTCCATCCTGGTCAATAGGTGTCCCCTGATTGGATTCAATCACCCATGTGACTGAGCCAGAAGTGGTAGCCGCTGAAATAATGGCTATGGTACCTACAGGAAACAGGGCTTTTCCACAGTCTTTGAAGTTAGTTCAAAAGGAGAGAAGCATGTTGTAAGATGCTCTGGATCCCATGGGGGGGGGGAAGTGGGGTATTAAAATAGCTCTGAGACCTGCTTTGGCGAGGGAAGGCAATTCAAATCCCATAAACAAACAAACAAACAAACAAACAAACAAACAAATGAAATAAAAATGAAACAGATAACTCTGTCTAAATAGGTGCGGGTTTTGCAAATGTCTCATCCCTTAAAATGGAGGCTGACACGGAAATAAATAAAAAAAACCCACAACAAATAGATCTGTTAACATCAAACTTCTTTAATAACATCTAGAGGGAGGGAGGAAGGTCAGTCATTAGAATAAATAAGGTCCTCATTGATTTTAATTGAGTCCCGCTGATTTATATGGAGGCTAATTATTTTGAATTGACTTCTATTGATTTGCGTCTAATTAGATTCGAGCCAAAAAAACCCTCTGTGATTTGCATTGAGTAGATTAAATGGGGCTGGCTAATTGCACTGAACTGAAACTTACCAAGGGGAGTGGAGGGGGAAGGAATAAATAAGCGCAATAGATACATGCATCCGGGAGGGAGGGGGAGAGGCAGAAAGCAGGCAATGGGTTAGAGAAATACCTCTTCGTCACCCAAAAGCTTGCTGGAAAGATATTTAATCCAGAAGAATGATGATAATTGGAAAACATTCTTACAAAAAGGAACGTTGGTTATTGATAAGTATTGGAGTCGGGAGTCCATGGAGTAGTGAAACAGCTAGATCTTTATTGCTGGTCTGGATGAAGCATACAACCCAGGGCTCCAAGCCCTCCTTTTATGCTGGTCAGGGACAATCCCCTGACCTCACCCAACTGGCCTGATAGGCTATTAGAAGTCTATTTACATTTCATAGGTTCCCTGGGAGAAACCTAGGTACAGGATTGGTGGCCGGTTTGAATCCACCTGGCCTTTGTTCTACCTGGCTGAAGCTCAGGTAGTTTCCTGGCCATGTGCTCTGGCCATGCTCTGGCCATGTGCTCTGGCCATGCGGTCACAATGAAGAGAGCACATGGCGACCGCATGGTCAATACATAACACCCCTCCCCCCATAGTCCAGAACCCCTCTGCACACATAGTCTTTGAGATAGTCCGGGCGTCTGCGCTCACGTCCAGAGCGCCGGGGGGTTGTAAGGCGGGGCGTGTTGCTAGTGTCGGCAGGTTGCGGTGTGGGTAGTTGTTCTGCTGGCGGGGCCTGTCTGCTCGGGGGTTGTTCAGGTGTGGATGGTGCGACTGCTTCGTCCGCGGGCAGGAGCGGCATCTCCGCAGTCTCCGGATCAGGGTCTGGCGCTGCTTCTGGAGTCGTGTCGATGTCACGGTCTGTTGGTGCAGGGAGTTCGGGGGCCTGGGTATCATCGTGGTTCTGGATACGGCGTCGAATCTGGTCAATGTGCCGTTTCCAGACTACGCCATCTTCCGTAAGGACCTCATAGGAATAAGGCCCTGTGACTCGGACGATCCTCGCGGGGAGCCATGTTGGACCCCGCGCGAAGTTCTTTGCATATACGGGGTCTTCGGGAGCAAATCCTCGGGCAGCTGGCCGGTCCTCCGTTGTCGGGTTCCCCTCGATTGCTCGGTCGGGATGTAGGCGGTCCAAGACGGTTCCCAGTCGTCTTCCCATCAGAAGTTCGGCTGGCCGGCGCCCGGTCCCTGAGTGGGGTGTGTTCCGTTGGCAGAACAGGAACTTGTACAGCTGCTCTTCCCAGTCGCCATGCTCCATCTTCTTTAACGCGTCCTTCGTTGTCCTCACCATGCGCTCGGCCTGGCCATTGGTTGCGGGGTGGAACGGAGCGGAGCGGATGTGGCGCAGACCGCAGGCTTCCACAAACCGTTGAAACTCGCCGGAGGTGAAGGCGGTCCCGTTGTCGGTCACGAGAGTTTCTGGCATTCCGTGTGTCGCAAAGATCGGCCAGAGACTTCTTAAGGCAGCGTTGGTGGAGGTCGAAGCTACCGGCACTACCTCAAGCCACTTGCTGTAGCTGTCAACAACGATAAGAAACAACCGGCCCTGGACCGGTCCCGCGAAGTCTAGGTGCAGGCGGGACCAGGGCTTGTTAGTAGATTCCCAGGATCGGACAGGAGCGTGTGGCGGATCTGGCCGTGACTCCTGGCATTTGGTACACTTCTGGACCCGCCCCTCAATGTCTTTGTCCAGGCCTGGCCACCATACGTAACTCCGGGCCAGAGCTTTCATGCGCACAATTCCCGGGTGAGCCTCGTGGAGGGCCTCTAGCACTCGGGGCCGCAGGGGCCCGGGGATCACCACTCGAGATCCCCATAGCAGGCATCCCTTGTGGGCCGATAGTTCGTGCCTGCGTGCCGTGAAAGCGGCAAAATCTGGTCCCGGTTTTTCCGGCCACCCCCTTCCCACCCAGTCCGAGACACGGGAAAGGATGCGGTCCCGCCGCGTGCGACGGGCCACATCTGATACCTGTACGGGGCGCTCCGGTAGATCCTCTAGGAGCGCGACGTGGAAAGCGGGAGCCGGATCAGGGTCGCAGGACGGGAGGGGAAGACGGCTGAGGGCGTCTGCATGACCCATCGCCTTCCCCGGGCGATGTACCAATTCGTAGGAGTAGCCTGACAAAAAAATTGACCACCGCAGGACCCGCGGGGACAGCATGTGAGGGGTCTGCCTGTGGGGGGCAAGGAGACCCAGCAGCGGCTTGTGATCTGTGGCCACGGTGAACGACCGTCCGTAGAGATAGTCGTGAAATTTCCTGACGCCAGCTACGATTGCTAGGGCCTCCTTGTCGATCTGGGCGTAGTTCCGTTCTGCCGACGACAGGGTCCTGGAGTAGTAGGCAACCGGTACCTCCTTTCCGTTGGGTAGCCGGTGTCCCAAGACCGCCCCAACGCCGTAGGGGGATGCGTCGCAGGCCAGGATGACAGGGAGCCTCTCATCGAAATGCGCTAAGACCGCATTTGAAATTAATAAGTCTTTGACGGCCCGGAAGGCTGCATCATGCTTGGGACCCCAGGCCCAAGCCGCTCCCTTGTCCAGGAGACGATGCAGGGGTTCAGCGACCGCCGCCTTGTGCGGAAGGAAGGCGTGGTAGAAGTTCACAAGTCCCAAGAATGCCTGGAGTTCTGCCTTTGAGGACGGGCGGGGTGCACCTGTAATTGCCACTACCTTCTCCTTTGTAGGGTGAATGCCGTCTGCGGTGACTTGGAACCCTAAGAAGGTCACCGAGGAGACTCCCAGGGTGCACTTGTCTTTTCGAACCTTGAGACCCGCGTCCTGGAACCTTTGCAGCACCATCCGGAGGCGAGCTGCGAACGTGTCGGCGTCCGGGGCGGCGATGAGGACGTCGTCGAAGAACGGCTTCACTCCTGGAACATCTTTTAGGAGAGAATCCATTAGATTTTGAAAGATTCCGGGTGCTACGCTGACCCCAAATTGGAGGCGTTTTACCTTGAACGCTCCCTTGTGAGTCACAATCGTTTGTGCCTCGGCCGTTGCTTCGTCTACGGGAAGCTGCTGATAGGCTTGGGCCAAGTCTAATTTTCCAAATATTTTGGCACCCGCGAGGGAGGCCAGAACATGGCTGACCACCGGTACCGGGTACGCGTGGTCCTGTAATGCCTTATTAATTGTACATTTGTAATCCGCGCAGATGCGGACTTCCCCGTTAGCTTTGAGGGGGGTCACAATGGGAGTCTCCCACTTGGCGTGGGAGACCGGCTCGAGCACCCCTTGTGCCACGAGCTTTTCCAACTCTGCCTCCACTTTGGGCTGGAAGGCGAGTGGTGGCCGGCGGACGGCCACGCGGATGGGCAGGACTGCCGGGTCCAGGTCGAAGGAAACCGGGGGTCCTTTGTAGCAGCCCAATGAGCCATCGAAAACGGCGGGAAATTCCTCGCAGATGGATGAGAAGTCAGTAGAGCCCATGCGGTGTATTCCGGTCCACTGCACTCCGAGCGGCTTGAACCAGGCGCGACCTAGGAGACTGGTTAGATTGCGCTCCACCACGAGAAGGTCCAGCAGGCCATTAAAGGCATGGTACTGGACCCGGACCCTGGCTAGCCCCTTAATAGCCACTGGGTTTTTCTGGAAGTCCCGGAGGACCAACCCAGCCGGCAGCCGCAGCCAGCGTGCCCCCTTCGAGCAGAGGCGGCGGAACGTAGCTGCGGACACAATTGAATATGCTGACCCTGAGTCCAGTTCCATGGAGCAAGGAACTCCCTCTATTCGGAGAGACACGGAAATTGCGCCCGGGATGGGCTGAGGCAAGTTCATTACCGTGGCCGTGGGAACGACACTACCCACTTCTTCGAAGTTCGCTGCTGGGGCACGATGGCTGTTCCTCAGGCGGCAGGCCCGGGCGAGATGTCCTGCTTTCCCGCAGGCGCGGCAGATGGCATCACGGAAGCGGCATGTCCGTCTGTCGTGGGGGTCCCCACAGCTGGCGCACGTTGGGGCCTGCCTGTTGAGGGAAGCAGGAGAGGGAACAGAGACAGATGCTGGGCGCCGGCCCTTGGGCCTGGGGACGCCGGGCTCACCCTTCTTCGAGCGTGGTTGCATCCGGTGGACGTCCTCTTCTTCGCTTGAGTCAGGTTCGGGAGGAGCCGCCTGGTGGACTTTGGTGGCTGCCTTGTCCTTTTGCATTGTCTCGAAGGCTGCCGCAGTTTCGAGCATCTTCTCCAAGGTTGGCTCCGGCATTGCAATGAGGCGCCGGCGGAGCTTGGCTTCCCGGACCCCTCCCATGAAGGCGGTCTCCACATGGTCATCCATGTGGCGGAATTCGCAGCCCACGGCTAGTCGACGGAGTTCAGCCAGGAAAGTGGCGGCTGACTCCCCCGGCTGCTGCTGGCGCTGTATGAACTCCCAGCGCCTGGCCAGTTTTGATGGCTTCGGGGCGAAGTAATCGCCGAGGGTCTTGGTGAGCACGTCGTAAGACACCTCGGTGGGGTCTTGCGGGGCTAGTAGGTTCTGGGCCACCCGCATGACCTCCACCCCTCCGGAACTCAAGAGCCAGGCACTCTTCAGGTCCGCATCTGTGATTCCGCGGACCTTAAAGGCACAACCCAGCGTCTTGAGCCAGGACTCCCACGTCTCGGGGCGAGACGTATTGAAAGGGGTAATTGGTCCCGGAGCGTTTGCCATATTTACCAGAGCAGGAGCGGCGGCGGCTGTTTGAGCGATGTCCTCGTGTCTTGCGGCGGTGCCGGGGAGCGCTGAGGCTTGGCGCTGGCTAGTGCCGGAGGATTGGGCTCAGAGCGGCTTGCGGCGAGGCGTTGGAGCGCTGGAGCTCGGAGATGCCTGCGGCCGGCAGGACGGAGCTTGCTGTGCTGCTGTGGTCTGCTGGAGAGTCGCTCATCGGGATCCCACCTTCGTCGCCACTGATAAGTATTGGAGTCGGGAGTCCATGGAGTAGTGAAACAGCTAGATCTTTATTGCTGGTCTGGATGAAGCATACAACCCAGGGCTCCAAGCCCTCCTTTTATGCTGGTCAGGGACAATCCCCTGACCTCACCCAACTGGCCTGATAGGCTATTAGAAGTCTATTTACATTTCATAGGTTCCCTGGGAGAAACCTAGGTACAGGATTGGTGGCCGGTTTGAATCCACCTGGCCTTTGTTCTACCTGGCTGAAGCTCAGGTAGTTTCCTGGCCATGTGCTCTGGCCATGCTCTGGCCATGTGCTCTGGCCATGCGGTCACAATGAAGAGAGCACATGGCGACCGCATGGTCAATACATAACAGTTATGTCGGACTCGGTCGATGGATGTGAGTGTTCGTACACATCCCATTTTATCACTGTCTTCCAGCGGGTGAAGACTTATTTGTTTAATCTGGCATTCCCTCCAGGACCCCTCCTTCCTACTTTATGGTTTAATGGCTATCACTGTGTCTTATATACCATATTTACCTCAAAGGAGCCCTGACCTGGGTAGCTCAGGCTAGCCTGATCCCATTAGATCTTGGAAGCTAAGCAGGGACGGCCTTGGCTACTATTTGGAAGAGCGACCTCTAAGGAATACCAGGGTCATGATGGAGAGGCAGGCAATAACAAACCACCTCTGAAACATCTGTTGCCTTAAAAACAAGTCTAGCTCACCACCTAGTAGTGCATATCTCTAAAGAGCTAGAACTTCTGGCTGCCAGACAATTTTAGGATTTCCTGGCTTTTCTACATACACATATGATAATTAATTCATTGGTTAATTAACTAATTAATTACCTCAAAGGTGATGTTGGGGTATAAATGTTCTAATCAGAGCCAGTTTGGTGCAGTGGTTAAGTGCATGGACCCTAATCGATCAGACAGCAACATCTGGGAAGTGTCCTGCAGCTTTTGGCAACCCATTCTGCTCCACCACAGAAGCAGAGTTAAAAGACAATGGAGGAAATCTAGTAGTAAATGGGTTGCAATGGGCCACGGATGGACTTTCCCCTGTCTGATCACTCTAGCACACTCTCATGCCATTGGGATGGTCTGATCAGGCCATCCCAACTACACGCTGTTGTTTTCCCCCCCTTCTCAGTATGCACATCATTGCAAACTTCATAGGGAGCCCTCAGTGTGGAGGTGTGATTCATCGATTCCTCGGTTAAGCGCATGGGAAACAAACAACAAAAAAATATGACTCACCCGCAGTTGTGTCTGATCACACATTGATGGGCTGCACCCACAGCTTCAAAGAGAGGTATGATCTCACAACTGCAGGTCAAATTCCACTGCAGGAAATAGCCTCACTCCCCCCCACCCGCCGCTTTATCTAGTGTGTGTGATCGCACCCAAGGATAATTTTTTCTCTCTCTACAAAATACTAGAACTTGAGGACATCCCATGAAACTGATGGGCAGTAGATTCACGGTGGACAAGAGGAAATACTACTGATTAAAATGTGGAATTCACTGCCGTTCATCCCACAGTCACAAGAACAAGTGTTGTGTCAATAGTGCATAGATACAGAGTAAAATCCAGTTCTTGGAAAGGGGACTAGAGCCTTTTTTTTCTTTTCTTATTTGTTTATTTATTACTTCAACTTTTACCCCGCCCTCCCCGCTGAACCAGGCTCAGGGCTGCTTACATAAAATACATATCACAATAAAATACATAGAACATATATCGTTGATATATCAATGGTGGCACAGTATAGTAAAGTGCAATTCTGAACACGTTCAGTAGTGAATACCATTCTAGATAGCTTCTAGCTCTAAGGCCCAATTTACACTTCCCCTCTGAGGTAGTTTGACTGCTGTCTTTTCCTACACTCATTTCACGCTGGTTTCAAATTTCACTCCCTGGGTCTGAAGAGTACAAAGCAACAGGATCTGTTTAAAGCAGTATAATGCTAGCTTGACCACAGGAGGGCAATTAACAAATGTAAACAGTAATTTTTAAACCAGAACAAGTATGGTTTGAAACTAGAAACAGGTATAGATGGGGGAGGGGTTGAAACGAGAATGATTCCAGTGGGAAAGTCAGATGTATATTTGACCTAAGAGGCACAGGGCTGATGAGATGAGCTGCAGCTCCTAGTGGAATGCCTGCCAGAAAAGCTCCATTTTCATGGCCCTGCAGAGCTGTGAGAGGCCCCACAGGGCCCTGATCTCTCCAGGGAACTCATTCCAGTAGGGTGGAGCTGCCAAGGAAAATGCCCTAGTCCTGATTGATGTCAACCTGGTGTTCTTCAGATCAGGAATTTTGTGATCCTGATCTCAGTGCTCTCTGGGGAACATGCAGGGAAAAGCGGTCCCTCAGGTAGGCAGGTCCCTGACCATAAAGGGCTTTAAAGATCAAAACCAACCAAAATCTGTCCCTAGTGAAAGATTAAGGGAGGGAAGGTGGCATAGTATAGCCCAGCCTTGTCAAATCTTGGAAGCCAAACAGGGACAGTACTTAAGTTGGAAGGGAGACCACCAAGGCACACTCTGCAGAGGAAGGCAAGGACAAATCACCTCTGCTTCTCCCTTGCCTTGAAAGCCCCTTGCTGGGGTCACCATAAGCCTTGCATGGGAGACCAGCAAGGAAGACTCTGCAGAGGAAGGCAATGGCAAACCTCCTCTGCTTCTTACTTGCCTTAAAAACCCCTGCTGGGGTCACCTTAAGCCTTGAAAGAGAAACCACCCAGGAAAACTCTGCAAAGGAAGGCAATGGCCAACCACCTTTGCTTCTCGCTTGCCTTGAATGCACCTTGCTGGGATCACCATAAGTTAGAAGCAAAGCAGGGTCAGTAAACAGAAGAGACACCACCAAGGTAGGCTCTGCAGAGGAAGGCAATGGCAACCCCCTCACTTGCCTTGAAAGCCCCTTGCTGAGGTCACCATAAGCCTTGAATGGGAGACCACCAAAGAAAACTCTGCAGAGGAAGGCAATTGCCAACCACCTCTGCTTCTCGCTTGCCTTGAAAGCCCCTTGCTGGGGTCACCATAAGTCTTGGACGAGAGATCACCAAGAAAGGCTCTGCAGAGGAAGGCAATGGCCAACCACCTCTGCTTCTCGCTTGTCTTGAAAGCCCTTTGCTGGAATCACCATCAGTCTTGGTTGGGAGACCACCAAGAAAGGCTCTGCAGAGGAAGGCAATGGCCAACCACCTCTGCTTCTCACTTACCTTGAAAGCCCCATGCTGGAGTCACCATCAGCCTTGGACAGGAGACTCCTGGTTAGTTTTCTTCTGCTCCTGCCTCTGCTTCTTCTGCTTCTCTTTCTTCTGCTTCTGCTTGTTTTTTTTTTGCTCCTGTTTCTATTTCTACTTCTTCTTCTGCTGCTTCTGTTTCTTCTGCTGTTGCTTCTCCTTCTCCTCTTCCACCACCACCACCACCACCTTGGGGCCAGTGGAGATCCATGAAGAAGCGATTAAGAGCATTCCCTTATAGCTTCCTGTCATTCCCTTTAATACATTAATCAGCATGAATATAATTTCCTGTCATGTACTGAGCAGCCCCCGAAGCACTGAACGCATTTAATTTCAGATGGCACTCGACTCCGGCACAATTATCCTTTATGTAAAAGAAAGATGTGCAAGCAAATCTATATTATCAGGTATTAAACCCAGACAATTAGAAACACATTTAGCAAATCCTACATGGCTCTACTTGGGAGAGATCCTCTTTTCTCCGCGTACTCGAGGAAGAAATGAACTTCTTGACTGAAAGGCGCCTCCTTAATTTGATAATGCAGTGAGGTTGTAGAGATAACCAGTCTCACTCCAGGTAACAACTGGGAATTTTTTAAAAAAAAAAAACACCTTCATTTTGATAAGGAAAACTTAATTCATTTATACCCCACCTTTCTCCCAACATGGCTTACATCATTCTCATCTTCATTTTATCCTCACAACAGACTTGTAAGCAATGCTCCCTCTAAGCTGTGGAGTTTTGTGAGCAAAAATTCTACTCTGTGAGCTACTGGCATTAAAGTTGTGAGCCAGCGATTTGGCTGCTGCATAAATTAGTTTGCTCCGGAGCCATCCTTCCTGAGCTGAGACAAAAATGCGTGAGCCGGAGGCTTAAAAACTGTGAGCTAGCTCACACTAACTCAGCTTAGAGGGAACACTGCTTGTAAGGTAGGTTGGGCTGAGAGAAGAAGAGGAAGACAATATTGGATTTATCCTTTCACTCTCCAAGGGAGTCTCAGAGTAGTTTACAATCTCCTTTCCCTTCCCCTCCCCACAACAGACACCCTGGGAGGTAGGTGGGGCTGAGAGAGCTCTGAGACAACTGTCCTTGAGAGAACAGCTGGTACAGAGCTATGGCTTGCCCAAGGTCATCCAGCCAGGTGCAAGTGGAGGAGTGGGGAATCAAACCCGGTTCCCCCAGATTAGAGTCCGCGCACTTAACCACTACACCAAACTCCACCCCCCCCCCCCACCTAGAAGTTGGCAACCACATGATTTTCAAAAGTAAAAAAGGGAGAACGGAAAAAACTGACCATAACACTGAAAGAAAAGCATTGTGGCCAGAACGAGTGCAAAATCGAAGGTACGGGCCAAGTTTCCCAGGAAATCAGGATCTCAGAGTCAGGAAGTGGAACTGAAAACAGAGCCCCGCCTCTGAGATTTGTTCTGTCTAAATAAATGTGCTATCGAAATGGTGAGTCATAACAGGGCACATCCATCAGATCCATTAACTAGAAGAGTCTGCTTCATCAGGTACTTCAGCCTGCTCCTTCTTGGAGTCAGGTTCTATAATGAGGTTGGGGAGGGGGAGGAAGACAGGTAAAGCAAACTGTGATCCATTTCACACGCTGCCCACTGCTATGGCAACAATGGTTGAAGACCCATTTATCCTTCACCTCTGTTTCGGTGTCTCCGAGCAACATGACACCGAAAGGGCCCACTTTTGGGAAAGGAAAGGGGTGATTCCAGCTTATTAAGATCTGAAATCGTTAAAAATGTAAATGCCATCCAAGAAAGGATACACAAAGCCAAGTAAGGCTTAAAGATACAGAACTCGACCAGACAAAACCCAGGTCTGGGCATGGATTCCCCCACTTCTTGGGGGTTCAATTTCACCACCGGCGACTTGGCTGGCAGAAGAAGCCCCACCCCGAGCTCTGCCCCCAAGAGCGACCACCTACTCACCCAGCCTTTGAAATTAGGCAGGCGGGAAGGGAGGGGCTGGTTGGGCAGGTGGTCACTCTTGGAGGTGTGGCTTGGGGGGCATCCCACTTACCCCCAGAACATCCCCCAAATCCCCCTGCTGGAGTGATGAGGGGACCTGGCCAATGCTCCCTCTAAACTGTGGAGTCTTGTGAGCAAAAATTCTACTTTGTGGCATTAAAGTTGAGAGTGAGAAATTGGGCTGCTGCATAAATTAGTTTGCTCTGGAGCCATCATTCCTGAGCTAAGACAGAAATGCATGAGCCAGAGGCTAAAATACTGTGAGCTAGCTCACACCAACTCAGCTTAGAGGGAACACTGGACCTGGCTAAACCAGACTAGAGTTGCCAAGCTCAGTTAGGGTCTTGGGATCTCTTGGAATTGCAAGTGATCTCCAGATGATAGAGATCAGTTCCCCTGGAGAAGAGGACCCCTTCGGAGGGTGGACTCCATGCCATTAGACCCAGCTGAGATTACTTCCCTCCCCAAACCTTGTCCCCCCGGGCTCTACCCCCAACTCTACTGGAATTTCTCACTTTGGAGCTAGCAACCCCACAGTATCCGATAAAGAAACATTACAGCTTTGAAATTCTCTCTAGTCAGTTTTCTTTTTCCCCCTTCTCGAACTCTCCCGTTACTTTAAAAATGCTTAAATCTCTCAATCTTCCACGCAGTGGAGACCCAGGATTAGGAAGTATTTCTATTAATGCTTCTTCATCTGAAAGCATCTTTATCTTCTTAGTACCTGCACAGAGATACGATTATGCGCTGCAGAAACCTAGGAGTCTGGAGGAGAAAGCGGCTGTAGCTTTACAGTATAATGCCCTCCCCGTTTCTCCCACGAATTCTGAGGACAAATTTTCCATCTTGTACAAACTGCAATAGATTCTGCCCCAAATTCACCACCAACATACTCTTAGTGGGACAATTCCTGGTGAGATTCCTAAAGATCTGCTTTTACAGACTGCAGAGATCAGTTCCCCTGAAGAAGATGGCTTCTTTGGAGGGTGGAGCCTATGGCATACCTGCTGAGGTCCCTCCCCTCCCCAAACCCCACCCTCTCCAGGGTCCACCCTCAAAATCTCCAGATATTTCCCAGCCTGGAGCTGGCCAGTCACAGATCGATTCCCCAGAAGCAGCTGTGCCGCCCTCACTCTTCCATTTCCCCCAGTTGCATTGGTCAATTTCACACTCTTTGCTGGGCAGCCTCATTTTGACCCACATCTCCCCCCCAATTTCCTCCACATCTTCTCAATCCTTGTTTTTTGAGATCGAGAAGATGCGAGGGAAATCGGAAGGAGATGTGGGTCAAAGTGCATCCATGCAGCAAAAGTTGTGAAATTGACCAATGCACCCGGAGGAAATGGAAGAGCGAGGGCAACACAGCTGCTTGTGGGGAACCGGTCACACTCTGCCAGTCTAATCTCCCTCCCAGGGGTGTTGTGAGAAAGAAACAGAGAAAGGGAGAACGACGGTGTAAGCTGCTTCTCCATTAAGGAGAAAAGTGGGGTATAAATTAATAAATAGCTCAGTGAAACTTGCAAGTCCAGAAGAGCTATGCGTCTGCATAGAAACTAGTTGCTGGGAAGGCTAGCAACAGGGGAAGGCAATTGGGGAGCAGTTAGTTGGTTTTCTTGGAAGCCCCTGGTGGCATTTTTGTTTGGGTGGGCTGATCTTCAACAAGGACAGCAACAAAATGGATTTGATAAGTTGGTGACTGGCAAGACTGACAGTGTTAAAGAGCTGTGATTTTGTTCCCCCTTGAAAATTGGTCAAATCAGCGGGGCCAAATTACTGCCGTGACTCAGATAACCAGCGGATTGCTATAACGTGTTCTGATTCAATGGCCATGGGCAGAAACAGGAAACATTTTCCAAAGCGGTGATTAGAAACACAACACAGCGCCCACTGTGACAAGGAAGTGGCTTTGTCTCCCCCTTCTCTAATTGGTGCCACAACATCCCCTATGAAATTAGCCATCTGGTTGACGTTGACAGCTTTAATAGGACTCAGACTGTAATGGAAGAGGTTCGAATCAGCCAAGCAGAATGGCTATAACTGTATTTATTGCTCACGCACATCATAAGACCTCAGCCAGGCCTCCATCTTGGAACAACCGGGAACAGGAACACAAGAAGGACGCAATGGGAATTTTAAAAGATCTAATCGGTGTTATTTGGTTGGGCAACCAGAGTACAGGTTGCGGCAACCAGAACAAAATCTAACAGTAAACTAGGAACCAGGACTCAACATTCAGGAGTTCAAGTTTCTATTAGGTGGGATAATCTGTTATTGTTGTGTTGCTGCTGCTGTTGTTATTGTTATTGTTGTTGTTGTTATTATTATTATTATTATTGATGGTGATATCATCCTGCTCCCTCTCTCTCAAATGGGACTCGACTCGGGAGAGCTAATAGCGTATAAAATACACCCGATAAAAACAATACAAAAATACTATAAATACATGTTAAAATATAAGACAATTAAAATCTATCCCCATTAAAATCTATCAACTCTCAAGAAGGGTAGGCTGTGTGGATGGCGAAGGCACAGCTGAAGCATGCCGGCTGCCCGGTGGATCACGACACCCAAAGGCCATCAGGAAAAAAAAAAGCAGCCTTGCATGCCCTGTGGAATCTAGGGAGGTCTAAGCATGCAACTCTTGAGGAATCTGGTTCCATGGACAAGACCCTCACCCTTGTTGACATGAGGTGGACAGTTCATGGACCAGGGTCCTTCAGTAAATGCTGAGATGAAGATCGGAGAAGAATATTGAGGAATTTCTGAGCATTGCTTGCAGGCATTTGAGTTTGAAAATATCTGCTAGGGTTGCCAGGTGCCCCCCGACCACTGGGCAGGGGATGATAGGACACAGTGGGATTTTTTTTAAAAAAACCAAAACTAATCACTGTATTTGATTTGGCAAACAAGCTCGATTTGCAGCAACCGGAGTTACCATGACGGTTCAGGAGTTGCACAGGATATATAACACTTGCACCTGAGGAGCTGCCTTCTTGAGAGTCAAACCACTCATCTGTCAAGGTTACTATTGCCTGTTCTGACTGGAAACACCTCTGCAGGGTCTCAAGCAGAGGCCTTTCACGTAATCTACTATCTGATTCTTTTAACTGGAGAAGTCAGGTAGAGAACGTGGCCCCTTCTGCATGAAAAGCAGATGTTCCGCCACCGAGCCACGCCCCACCATTGCGGACACTGTTGCAGAAATAGGGATTGCGTAGTGTGAATCAAGGCAGATTATGCAACGTAAGCCAAGTACAATCAACACGATAGGATGTCCGATGAACAGGATAATACGGAGAGTACGACAGAAATCTGGCTCATTTGCTTGCTTGCTTGCTTAGACTTTTACCCCGCCCTCCCGGCCAAGGCCAGCTCAAGGTGGCTTACAACAAATAAAATTCCAAAATACATGTATAATAAATACAACATTAAGATGCTATGTTAAAACTAGCTATAATGATAAAATGCTAATCTTATGCGTTAGTACCGTTGGTCTGCTTTAGATGACACAAGCTACATCAGGTGTTGTAAAGGGGGGGGGACCGACACGGGGAGTTATTAGAGATCCAGTGGCTCAGGACTCTTTGCCATACACTATCAGTTGGCATTTCGGATGGTAATAACAGTGGGGATGGTAGGGATGGTGGTGGCAGCTCCAAAGGCCTGGTGGAAGAGAGCCAGTTTGGTGTAGTGGTTAAGTGCGCGGACTCTAATCTGGGAGAACCGGGTTTGATTCCCCACTCCTCCACTTGCACCTGGCTGGATGACCTTGGGCAAGCCATAGCTCTGTACCAGCTGTTCCCTCAAGGACAGCTTGGGAAAGAGCTCTCTCAGCCCCACCTACCTCACAGGGTGTCTGTTGTGGGGAGGGGAAGGGAAAAGGAGTTTGTAAGCCACTCTGAGACTCCAAGTGAGTGAAGGGCGGGATATAAATCTAATCTCTTCTTCTTCTTCCATTTTATAGGCCCTGCAGAACTGTAAAAGGTTCCGCAGGGCCCTGATCTCCTCTGGAAGCTCATTCCACCAGAGTGGAGCTGCCATTGAAAAGGCCCTGGTCGTCACCAGCCTGATTCCCTAATAGTCAAGAGGACGAGTCGATTCTGGGTCCTGGATCGCAGTGCTCTCTGGGGTACATCTGGGGAAAGGCGGTCCCTCAGGTATGCAGGTCACGGGCTATAGAGGGTTTTAAAGGTAAGAACCAGCACCTTCAAGCAGATCCGGTATGCTATGGGCAGCCAGTGCAATGCCTTTAGCACAGGCCAGGGGCGTAGACTTTTCTGAAGTCCAGGGGGGTGGGGGCTCTTTAGCGCGTGCGCGAAGCATGCTTGCTTGCTGGGGCGATGTTTCCGCCCCCCCCCCCGGAAAACCTACCACCAGCCGCCGCGCCTCCCCGGCCCTTCCGAGGCTCACCAGCCGGTGCTGCTGGTGCCTTTCCCTCCCCCTCCGCCCTGGCCACTCCCTCCCTCACCCCTAAAAGAGGAAGAGGGAGAGATAAGGCGGGAGGAATGGCCAGGCCGGGGGGGGAGAGGCACCAGCTGGTGAGCCTCAGAAGGGCCCGGGAGGCGCGGGGGCAAGGTGCCGGCGGCAGGCGCGACATTTTCCCAGGGGGGGCTCAGTCCCCCTGGGAAATTTCGGGGGTGGCTCGAACCCTTGAGCCCCCCCCCCATAGTTTCCGCCGGTGGCACAGGCTGAATGTGCTCCCGGGTTGGCAGTCCTGGCCCAGCCTGGTTGTGGCATTTTGTACCAGCTGAAGCTTCTGGATCTGTGACATGGGCAGCCCCATGTAGAGGGCATTACAGTAATCCAGTCTCGAGGTGACCATAAAATCCGGTGATCAAAGGGAGTGAAAGCAGCATGCAATGCAGAGGGGAATTTCTGTTCCAACGGGGGTTCCGTAAAACAACGGAGGGAAAAGCCAGGGCACTGTCAGCCTTCCCTGGGGTCTGGTTCATGTCCATGCAGGATGCCTTCTAGCCAGTGTTTCACAGTGAAAGTTCCCCGAGTGTCCCTCTAAATCAAAGTCCCACTCATGGTGAGAAAGAAATATTTGATACTGATCGATGACTTCTCTATGACTCTCTCCCTAATTCACTCTATCAGTCAGAAGCAACGGCGTGTTCAAATTTTCATGGCCTTTGCATCCACAGCGTAAGAAATATGGGAACGGTTCTCACATTACCAGCGGGCTCCCTGCAGCCATTTGCAAATTAGTCCGGGTCCCTTCCGTTAGAACTGCCCTCTTGACATCCATCTCTGTATCGAGCGCGGAGCCCCGGAACGTGAATGATCATCATTTGTTATGAGCCTACATAAATCCGTTAGACTTCCTGTCCCGGAATAAACAGGGAAATTAATATCCTCGCATTAATGTATGAATAGGCAACAAAGGTACAGCTAGGGGCTACTGTATATAACGATCCATCATGACCAGGAAGATACACAGTCAGAAGTGCTGAACTCCAGGAGTTCGTTACCAGCAAGTTATATGTTGTATGAGACCTAGAGCCAGAGATGTTCATCGCTTAAGCTGTCTGTAGAAAGGGTGAACTGAGAGAACAAAATGGCGCTGTAAAAGCCCCCCATCCCAAGAGAAGAGGAGAGAGAAAGATCTAGCTTGCTGACTGGCCAGCCCCACATCTTGTGTGGTTCCGCCAGATACCTCTGTCCATGTGCCACATGTATCTCAGCTGGGCTGGGCATGCCCCCCCCCCCACAGCTTGCCCACTGAGGTCACAGCTGTCTCCAGGACACAAGCAGTTCACCAGGGCTGAGTGCTACCTTTTCTGGGCTGAGCACGGCTGAAGCAGCTCATGTCAAGTCAGGGAGGCTATCAGCCCACCAGTGGCTATAACAACCAGACTAACAAGGTAAAGGTAAAGGTTTCCCTTGCTCGAAAGCCAGTTCAATCCGACTCTAGGGATGTGGTCACCGTTTCCATGGCTGCTTTGGAGGCTGGACTGTGCCTTCCCATCCTCAAATCCCACCCCCTCCCCAGGCTCCACCCCCAAAATCCCCCCCCAACTTTCCCAGCCTAGAATTGGCAACTTTAATGTGCCATCAAGTTGCAGCCGACTCACACCAACTGCAGCCAGGGGCTTTCAAGGCGAGCCAGAAGCAGAGGTGTGGGTGGGTACAGACGAGTTCTCAAAACAAACAGAACAAGCGATTTCACAAATCTGTTTGCTCTTGCAATCCTTAATTTGAACAAACTCCCAAAATATGCTCTTAATACATTTGCAATTCCCGTCAGGCTCTCGTAAATTGTTTCTCTTTCTAGTCGCATCAGTCAGGCGAAGTTTCTTCCTGATGTGCCCAAAGCCTGCAACGCGAAACCCACTGGGAACGCCACAAAAAAAGAGTCCCAAGTTCTTATTTGTTTAACCATAATTGCAGACTTATAAATTAAAACAGACTTTTCTAATTAATTTTATATCACACAAACAGCACTGCCTTTGTAACAACCTGTTCTATTAATAAGAGCGTTGCCAAAAAAAAATTAGAGCCCGTCTGCTGTCGTGCAAGTCTTGAAAGGAAAGGAGAGGCAGCCGATGTGAGACGCGAGTTCTATACTTGGCTGGTGAGAGGTAATTACAGGCTCCAAAATGTGAACGTATAAAAGCTTTTCAATAAACTGACACCGTCTGTGCATTAAATCCCTAGGATATTTTTTCTTTCTTTTTTCTTGTTTAATTCTGTCAAACACAAAAGAGATGTACACCTTGGAGGACCTTCCCTGTGAGGAAAGGCTGAAGAGTCCAGAACTTTTCAGTTTAGAAAAGAGACGACTTGGGGGGGGGGGCATAACCAATGCTCCCTCGAAGCTGTGGAGTCTTGTGAGCAAAACTTCAACACCGTGGGCTACTGGCGTTAAAGCTGTGAGCGAGCGATTTGGCTGCTGCATAAATCAGTCTGCTTTGGATCCATCATTGCTGATCGAAGACAAAAATGTGTGAGCTGGAGGCTAAAAAAAACTGTGAGCTAGCTCGCACTAATGCAGCTTAGAGGGGACACTGGGCAGAACGAAGGTTTATAAAATTATGCGTGGGGTGGAGAGAGTTGACAAAGAGGGATTTTTGTCCATCTCCCAAAACATCAGAACTTGAGGGCATCTGATGAAGCTACCGGGCAGCATGTTCAGGACGGACAAAAGGAAATATTGCTTTACACTGAAGAGTGATTAAAATGTGGAATTGGCTGCCAGAGGATATGGTGATGGCCACAGGAATAAACTGCTTTAAAAGGGGATGAGATAGATTCATGGAGGATAAGTCTACCAATGGCTGCTAGCCATAGTGACTGAGGGGAACCTCCGCATTCAGAAGCCCTAAGCCTCAGAATCCCAGGAGACAGCGTTAGGGGAAGGCCTCAGCCTCTATGCCCTGTTGCTGGCTGTCCAGAGGAACTGTTTGGCCACTGTGTGTAGATGGGCCATTGGTCAGATGGAGTAGAGCTCTTCTTGTGTTCTTAACCAGCCAGTCTGGTGTAGTGGTTAAGTGCGTGGACTCTAATCTGGGAGAACCGGGTTTGAATCTCCACTCCTCCACTTGCACCTGCTGGATGACCTTGAGCAAGCCATAGTTCTGGCCAGGGGTCATTCCGTAGAAAAAGAGGTGCAGGAGCTCATTAGCATAACTCATTTGCATAACTCATTTGCATATGCCACACCCCCTAACATACCGGAAGTGTGTCAGTAAGGCAACACCCACCCCTCAGGCTCCATTCCACAGGTGAGTGAAACTGACCTGCTCTTCCTCCATTCCCTTCCCCATCCAATACTTTGTGCAATAAAAATAAGCGTAAAGAACACACCCTCATTCTCTTCCTGCTCCCTTGAAACCACCAGGTTTCAAGTAGACTTGACATACCCAGGACATGTGCACCACCCATCCCCTCCCCTTCCCCTCCCCACAACAAGACACCCTGTGAGGTAGGTGGGGCTGAGAGAGCTCTTTTGAGAACTGCTCATGAGAGAACAGCTCTGAGAGAACTTGTGACTGGCCCAAGGTCACACCAGCAGCCGCATGTGGAGGAGTGGGGAATCAAACCCGGTTCTCCCAGATTAGAGTCCAACTCCTGACCACTACACCAAACTGCAGAGAGGCTTCTGGGAACTGGAACAATGGCTTCTGCTGGGCTGTCATCTCCTGGCATAGGATGGCATTGGTCTGCAGTTGGCATCTGTTGTACACTCAGCAACACAAGTCCTCTCATACACTTATCATTATTGTCCATGATCTTACACTTATGAAATTATCATTCATAAGTCTGCTAAAACGGCGCCTTGCAGCTTACAGTAGCCTTTAACCAACTGATAAATCTGTCCTGTGTTTTGAAGATATAGCTGTTCTAGTGGGGAAAGAGTATTATTTTGGAGGGATGGGGGTCAATATTCCAAGTATGCCCCCACCCAGGAGATCTTGGGTGGCTAGGCTTCTCTCAAGACGGAGCTTTCTACATTCAATCGATATGATCCATACCTTTGTGAATTCGGATTGGGATGTGGGTGGGTCATGATTTGTTGGTTTGGGTTGGTTAGTTCATAGCTCTCTTTAGGTATTGTTTTCCCTTTATTTATTTTTTCCCCACTTGCACTTAGTTTGTTTTGTGTGCTTATTCACTTCCGTCACACAGCAAGATCTTGTAATGATTACATTGCTGATCTCACACATACCAATTCGTGCGAGAATTCACGGCCATGTCATGTTCACTATGGCTTGATGAACTGGTCTTTAAATTCATGGGCAGCCCATGGACATCTGACCAGCATCAACAAGCCGAAATCGGGGCAATTATTTGTCCCACTACCATATAGCAGAGTGGAGAACAATCTCCTCATCTCTTCCTGAAACATCTAACTGTACTGCTGGAACTGGGAAGAGGGTTCCAATGAGGTTTGCCAACCTCCAGTTGGTGGCTGGAGCTTTCCTGGGATTACAACTGATCTCCAGGCAACAGAGATCAGTTCACCTGGAGAAAATGGCTGGTTTGGAAGGTGGACTCTATGGCGGAATACCCCACTGAAGTCTGTCCCCTCCCCAAACCCCGCCCTCCTCAGGTTCCACCTCCAAAAGTTCCAGGTACTTCCCATCCCAGAGCCGGGAACCCTCATCTGAACTGAGAAGTAGTTACTTGTCTAGCCACCAGTTAGGTATATAAGGCATCTTGACTCATAGCATCACACCAACATCAAATGTACTTTCCATGTGGCTGTGGCTCAATGGTAGAGCATCTGCTTGATATGCAGAAGGTCCCAGGTTCAGTCCCCGGCAGCTCCAGTTAAAAGGATCTGGCAGGAGGTGATGAGAAAGACCTCAGCCTCTAGAGAGTGCCCCTTCCAGTCTGCGTAGACAACACTGACTTTGATGGGCCAAGGTTCTGATTCAGTATAAGGCAGCTTCATGTATTTATGTGTATAGATCATAACTGGTGCGTAACCACCAGACCTGCTGGCTGATCTAACCCTAACCCTAAAAACAAACAAACCCCCCACCACCACCTTTTAAAATGAATATTGCTCTCTTCTGGGCATAGAACAGTGGTTGGACTAGATGACCCTGGAAAGGGGTCATTTCGTAGAAAAAGAGGTGCAGGAGCTTATTAGCATAACTCATTAGCATAACTTATTTGCATATGGCACACCCCCTGACAAAGGGCAGGCATGCAAGCATGGCTGGGTTCCCTGCCTGATCTTCTCTATGTGACCTGCAGCTGCAAGGCACCTGGAGAAGAACAGGCAGGGAACCCAGGCATGTTTAAAATGGCTTTATTTCCCTTCCCCATCTGAGGAAGGGGAAGAAAGGCATTTAAATCCCCCCACATACTTCCCCAAGTTCCTTCGCAAAAGCAGAGAGGCTCAGGGGAAAAGGGGGCATGTCTGCCTGCCTGCCTCCCCTTCCCTTTCCCAGCCAACCTGCCACAGCAGGCTGGCTGGGGAAGCAAAGGGCAGGCGTGCAAGCATGCTTGAGTTCCCTACTCTTGGGCTTGTTACTCCCGGAACACCGTTCCTGCTCGTTCCCCCTCGAAATGACCCCTGACCCTGGAGGTCCCTTCCAATTCTATGATTCTACGAGTCTGTTATTCTTCCATGCCTCTCTTTTATTTCTTCATTTCAGCCCATGAAGGATTAGCCGTCTCCGATTTAATATGTTTGCTTACATGAAGCTCAGATTGTAATTGAAAGGCGGGCTGTCTAATTGTTCCTTCATCTGTGCCATTCAGAATGCCATTGCAGAATAAACAATAAGATTTTTTTCCCCCCAAAAAAGAGAAAGAAATGAAACCACAGCCACAGTATTCATTTCCCTCTTAATGCAACGTTTGAAACGTGAATCAGTCACAAAGAGTGAAGAGAGTGGAGATTACTTCAAGGGATCAACTTTAATTGGCAATTCCCAGTCTCAAGAGAGAGAGAGAGAGAGAGAGAGAGAGAGAGAGGAGAAGTGTCATTGCAATAAATATCGTTAATTGCATTAGAGAGAACAAAGGAATTCAATAAAACATTCTTAGGAACAAAACAAAGCCTGACAATGGTTGGTGGAAAAGGTGAAGCCGTTCGCACATGGATGACTAACGGCGCAATCTGATGCGGAGATATTCTAGTCTAAATCTATTGAAGTCAATGTGTTTGGAGTGGAAACAAAACTGCATGGGGTTGCACTGTTAATGAGCTGATGATCTGATAGATGTGTTGGAGTTCATGTGCACATATGGAGCTCCTCCACCATGTATATAAAAGCAGAGCTGGAAGGGACCCCAAAAGTCATCTAATCCAACCCCGTGAACGATGCAGGATATTACAACAACAAGGGGCATACACCCCAAACAACAACTAGAGAGAAGACTTGGACATAACACCCCCTGGTTCTTTTATTTGCAAGTTAAACATCTAACTGATCAAATATCGAAAACAATCAACTCACAAGCTACCACCGAATCTGAAGGATTACTAGAAGATAAAAACAAACAAACCCAGAATAAAGGCCTAATCTCAAAAAATATACAGAACCCTAATCAATCTAAACAAACCTCAATACACAACCCTATAAAACAAATGGCAAGCCAACTGCAAATCTACAATCTCAGAGGAAATATGGCAACAAATTTGGTCCTCACAACAGATCACATCAACAACCATCACCACGAGGCTACAATCATGCAAAATACTCACAAGATGGTACATGATGCCAAAAAATAGCCTTATCCACATCACCACACCCCCCACTCTGCTGGAAAAAAAATGTGGTCAAATGGGAAGCTATGCCCATTGTTGGCGGGAATGTCCATCCATAAACAAATTCTGGCATGAAGTCCTATCACACATTAAGATTATCATGGGATATGAAATAGCCCTAACACCTGAAGTCCTCTTACTTAACATTTGGTGAAACCTTACAATCCCATGCATCCGACAAGAACTAATTCTCATTGTCACAGCAAGGACATGTATAGCAGCGAAATGGAAAGTGCAACAGGCACCCGTGATAGAAAATTGATATCAAAAATCTGGGACATCTTTATAATGGAAAAAAAATAACTGAAAATATAAAACAAACAGACATCACAACACAACAATACAACCCACTCGTGAAATGGGAACCATTTTTAGAATACGTAACTGCATCCGACATCCAACATCCAACCACACAACCTGATCTACCTTCAGTTAATGTACACATAAACAACACCAACCCACCACAGTGCCACAAATCAATCAATGAATCAAAAAAAGACAGACAATACATAAGAGATACCAAATACATATTTATTTATCCTAGAGTTCACAAGGTGATTAGCAATACCTTATCGAGTCAAGTACTGTAACTACTAAAATAACAATACTTTATGAGCAATAAGTTGATATTTAAACTGTATGTAATATACACTGATATTGTTTTATTCTTGTGTAATTTTGAAAAACCAATAAAAAATTTCTTTAAAAAATGATGTAGGAAACTCACAGCTAACCACCAGCCCCACTTTCCTCAGTGAACCCTGCTCCATGCCCAGAAGAAGGCAAAACACCGCTAGAGGCCCTGGACCAATCTAGAGGAAAATTCCTTCCCGATCCCCAAACTGGTGATTGGCATTACCCTGGGCATATAAGAAGAGGCCACAAGAGCCAAGCACTGGCTTGTCCCTTCCTGCCTGCCCTCTCACAACGTGCCTGAATTTGTAGTGGGTGATAGGCTGTGTTCAGACTGGCAGTTTGGCCCGATATAGGCACCTTTCACAAACGGATTAAATGGGCCCATTCACACAGCCACAGCTGTCAGGCATTCCCTAGTGTCAGCTAATGCTGCCATCTCCTGCCCGGGAGGTGGGATGAGTGAACCCTTGACACTGGGTCTGTGGAATGTTATGTTATATTTCTCATGGCATGCTTATCGCTCTTCGAGCTTCTCTGACCTTGGGAGACTGTTGGTGCCTGCCCATGTATCTTTTCTCCTGTCTGACTCCCACTTTTTCCCTGGGAACTGTAAATCAGTATTTTAGGCACCTTTTGTCTGACATGGTGATTGGTTGCAATGCATTACCTGACCCCTTTTTGAATTCTGTGTAATTGTCCTGCTTGGGGCTGTGTCAGCCATTACTAACACAAGAAGTGCAGATGACCATAACAGACCTTTCTCAATAAAGCATTCCTGTTTAAGGACACTTGATGGTGACTGACTCTGTAGGACTCTCACACCTGGGCATACTCACTTAAAAAGCCACCACCTCTGAAGTGGAGTTTTTGTTTCCTCGTGCATTCACTGTGCATGGCTGGCTGTCAGAACACAGAGGAGCGCATGCAGAACAGATTTGGCAGTCTGAACCTGCAGATCTGTTCTGCCACTAGGGACACAGCTTTTTTAAAAAAATGCCCATGTGCACACATGGATTTTGGCCGTTTTTGAAGTGCGCTCCGTGGCTGATGTGCTACAATCATGTGGCTGCTTTCCCACAGGATGTCTCCATGGGTAACCCACAGTAGGGTGTGTTGTGTGGCTGATATGTCCCACAACATTTTAAACTGGGTCAGTTAGAGTCAGTCCGCAGCCATAGAATCCTCTTTGCCATCAGAGGGCCACCTAGCCTCTGCTTAAAAACCTCCAAAGAAGGAGAGCCCACCACTTCCCGAGGAAGCCTGTTCCACTGTGGAACCGCTCAAAGTGTCAGGACATTCTTTCTAATGTTTAACTGAAAACTCTTTTGAGTTAATTTCAACCCGTTGGTTATAGTTTGGTCTCCTGGAGTAACAAAAGACAACCTCTGCACCATCTTCTGTATAATAGCTTTTCAAGTATAGTATTGAAGATATAGTCTGCTTGCTTCGATGGAAGGCACATCTCTTGCATATGTGGAGCTCTCCCCTCTGTTAGAGTCAACAGCAGGGATGATAACCAAACTTCATGCTAAATCCAGGTCATCTTGATGGTCTAAATGCCATTTTTTACATGGTTTCTCAGCCCTTGGGTCTTTTGTTCCCGACGGGCCCTTGCAGTCTTTTGTTCCCGACGGGCCAAACAAACCTCGACAAAAATAGTCCCATTAAGATGGAGGCCTATTATCTGTGAATTGCATTTAAATGGATTTAAAATGGTGTACAATAGACGATGGCATAAAAATAGCATATGGCATCGAATTGGTGTAGAGTTGCTATTGAAACGGCAAACAAAGGGGAGAAAAGGAACAAACACAATGAGGGAAGAAAATAGGGCATTATCATAGAGTCCGTGCATTGGGATTTATTTATTTACTAGGAGTAAGGCCCGTTGTGGGAAGAAATACAATGGGCTCTAGAAGGAAGCTCCAGGTGAGTGTCCCAGCTGCGGCTGGTGGGGTGGCAGAGGGAAGGGGAAAATACAGGGAGGCGAGCCATGTTCATTTCCTTCTGCTTCTCTATAAGGCAGGACTGTCTCAAGTTAGTTTGCAGCCCCAAGTGGGTAGTATGGGAGGACAGCCTCATGTTAATAGATATGGTTCCCTCCACCCCTGACTTGTGTTGATTTGGGGTTATGCAGTGGCAGCTATGGCGGAAATCCACCTCCTCCTACACAATGTCTTCTGGATTCCAAGGGACTGGAAAGCACTTTCATAGCCAGTTACAGGGTTGCCAGCTTTGGGTTGGGAAATACTTGTAGATTTGAGGGGTAAAGCCTGGGGAGGGAAGGGGTGAGGAGGGACCTCAGCAGGGTATAATTCCATAGAGTCCATTGCCCAAAGCAGCTATTCTCTCCAAAAGAACTGATCTTGGAGATCTCCAGGTGCTACCTGGAGGCTGGCAATACTGAAGGGAGGGCCAAACCTGTAGATTTGAGGGGTAGAGCCTGGGGAGGGCAGGGTGTGGGGTGCAGAGGGACCTCAGCAGGGATGTGCTGTGGCTGCATAACACGGTGATTTCTGGGAGATCTCCAGGCCCCACAGGAAGACTGGCAACTCCAGTGATCATTTAAGGGAAGATTGGGAGATGTATTTTACCTCAGGACCACATTCAATGACCCAACAGCAACAGCAAACTGATTAGAATGTTCAAGGCAAAAGCCAATCAGACCACATATGCAAATAACCTCTGTGCTCTGCCTGGCTATTGGGGGGAGTGGAACAGCAAACTGTTTAGAATATTGGTGGTGAGACTCAGGCAACACAGCCAGTGGATAGGGACAGCTTGAGTGACACATCAGGCAGCCAACTGATTTTGGCAAGCATAGAATGTTGCCAGACAAAAATGAAATTATATAATAAGGACAGATTCACTTACTTCATTTATACTCGATCTTTCTCCTCAGTGGGGGCCCAAAGAGGCATACATACATCATTCTTGAAAGCCAGTTTGGTGGAGTGGTTAAGTTAAAAAAAGAGGTGCAGAAGCTCATTAACATAACTCATTAGCATACCTTGTTTGCATATGCCACACCCCCTGACATCACTGGGAGTGTGTCAGAAGGTGACACCCACCGCTCAGGCTCCACCCCAAAAATCTCCAGGTCTTTCCCAACTCTGAGCTGGCGAGCCAGCGTGACACTTTGACTAAAGACACTTTAGGTATCCTTTGCTCTTGCAGGGAAGCTACCCTACAACAAGCATGAAAATACAGATCAAATTAGTAGGCTTTTGCTTTTTTCCACAGCACATCACCATATGTGCCCGCTCCTGGCTTGTTACTCCCGGAACAGTGTTCCTGTGCGTTCTGGCTCAAAATGACCCCTGAGTGCTTAAACTCTAATCTGGGAGAAATGGGTTTGATTCCCCACTCCTTCACTTGCAGCTGCTGGATGACCTTGGGCAAGCCATAGTTCTGTCAGAGCTGTTCTTGAAAGAGCAGTTCTCAAAAGAGCTCTCACAGCCCTACCTACCTCACAGGGTGTCTGTTGTGGGGAAGGGAAGGGGAAGGAATAGGAGTTTGTAAACCACCCTGAGACTCCGAGAGAAGGGTGGGGTATAAATCCAATCTCTTCCTCTTCCTCTCCTCCTCCTTCTCCATTCCATCCCCACAACAACCCTGTGAGGTCTGTTGAGTTGAGAAGGTGTCACTGGCCCAAGGTTGCCCGGTGCGCTTCCATGACAGAGTGGGGATTTTAACCTGGATTCCCCAGATCGTAATCCAACATAAATCCAGTACTCTAACCATGACACACCACATTGGATACATAGAAAACCTTAGATTAAGATCATCTTTATTGTTTCCTTTGTTGAAAAGTGATGTGTGTAAAAGAAAAGAAAATCTCCCCCTTCCCTTCTAGATACACCCTAAATAAAAGGGTTTTTTTTAAATGTTGAATTACTAAAAGATAAAAGACCATAAACATATCCAAAACATAGAACATTCAAAACACAGAGCATAAAACCCAATGAAATCAGCTTAGATGTCACAGGGAAATAAAAGTACAAACTCAAATTAACAGCAGACATTGGATGAATTAGAAGCTTGAGAGAATGGACAGATTTAAAGGGGTATTCGATATATTCATGGAGGACAAGTCTATCAATGGCTACTTGCCATGGTGACTGAGGGGAACCTCCACATTCAGAGACAGTAAACCCTCTGAATCCCCGTGCCGGGAGGCAGCATCAGGGGAAGGCCTTGGCTTCTACGCCCTGTTGTTGGCCCTCCAGAGGAACTGGTTGGCCACAGTGTGAGACAGGTTGCTGGACTAGATGGACCACCAGCAGGGCACTTCTTATGTTCTTGTTAGGGGAAAGCTTCAGCCTCTGTGCCCTCTTGTGGGCTGTGTCCTCTTGTTGGCTAATCCAGCAGGGCTCTTTTTATGTTCTTATGAAGGCTTTGGCCTCTATACCCGTTCACCATCAAGAGGAATCAGTTGGCCATTGTGTGAGACAGGATGCTGGACTAGATGGACCACTGGTCATTCAGCAGGGCTCTTCTTCTGTTCTTAACTTTTTAAAAGTGCCTTACACTGCAAGAACATCTAGCCTCAGAGCAGCCAGACATTTTAATAACGCTAAATTCAAAACTCAGTTTCCTTACTGAAATCCAAAATTGTATACAATTTCATTTCAGTTCCAACAGATCCAGATATGTGTAACAGTAACTTTACACACATCATTCAGATTTTACTGGTCAACAGAATGGCAGATCAGAAGTGATTAGAGCAAGGGGACCGATCGGTACACCTGGATATTTATGAGAAAAGCATTATAAATGTCAGAACTCTGTCAGGAAAAGGATGGATGTGCTGGCGAATGAGAGACACGGGGCTGACAGAAATAGGAATTACATTCCAAACCGGTAACACATTAATCAAACCAGACCGAGTGTTACCTGAGGAGACGCTGAGAGAAGCAGCTGCAGATTGGGAAAGAAATCACCCGTTCTCCACAGGAGGCCTTCTGGTTTCCACAGCATCTGAAGCTAAAAGTGCTCCGAGTTTATATTAATCTTGACAGAAGGTGTGACTGCCAGGTGAGGATCACTTATACGGAGAGGCAGATGAAACAGAATGAGCGGGGGACAGCCAAGGAAGCACTCAACAAGAAAGAGAAGCGGCTGACATCGGGTTGCCCCTAAGGCGAAATTTCAAGGGAATTCGGATGGCGGCGAAACTTCCAAGGAGTTTTGAAGGAAACGAGAAAAGTTTAGAGAAGACCAGCAGACTTTCTCGGGAGGGGTTCCAGATAAAGTTGGCGTGCTGCAGGCAACAGAGTGTCAGGTGAGTATCTGGGAGACCTGGGTTCGAATCAGCGCTCTGACATGGGCATATATTTGGTGATGCTGGGCTAGTCACTCTCTACGAGCCTTGCCACCCTCACCAGGGTGTTGTGGTATGAATGACACAGAGGAGGGAAGAATGAATGAATGAATGAATGAATGAATGAATGAATGAATGAGTGAGTGAGTGAGTGAATGAAATGAATGAAGCATGGAGGTTCTTTTATTTATTTTATTTTATTGGATTTATAGCCCTCCTCCCTGCATAGCAGGCTACTTTTTCACTTCCAGGGAGCTCTAGGAATCACAGCAACTCTATGGCATGACACTCTGAAAGAAGACAAGGCCTTTTTTAAAAAAAAAAATTCTCCTGGGATGCTGCCCCCCACAACCCCCCCACCAGTTGCCAGATGCCGCTTGGCAATCTTACTGCAATTTGATGTGCAATATGATAGGCAATAAACAGGTGATAAATGTTTATCTCAGTCTCAGGTAAGCTTCATCTGCTGATCTTTGGCACACGCCAAACTGATGTTAAAGGAACAGAAGCCAGCTGGTGTGTGTGTGTGTGTGTTTTGGCCTGGTCAGTTGGCAACCTTCCACAGGAGTCTGTTATGCCACTGCAAGCCAACTCCAGCTGTCCCTTTGTACCAATCAACTGCACTTGAGAACAGCTGTCCAAATCACAGGGGTAACCGCCACTGGCTTTGAGAGGCGAATCGTCCCGATCAAAGTGCTGTGAGTCTTCTCAAGTCCCCCCTCCCCGGCCTCCCTGTTCTCATCAATATTCATCAACAGCAAAATGGTTTTACCTGCAAAAATGAGAATGACCTACTTGATAAAGCCTTGTGATAAAAGACATTGCTGACTTCAGCAAAGAGCCTTCTGTAAGCCTTGGATGAAAATTGGATCAAACGGGAGTCGCTTGCTCGGAAGGTAGATGGGAGAACATCGAACTCGGGACGCAGGTGCTCAACCAGCTCTGGCAGAGTTTGACATCAAAGGTGGAGAGCAACAATTCAGTTGCTACAGCGGAGGTTGCCAACTGATCAGGAAACCATGGCCTGTTGTGCTCCTGTGTCTTCAGAACTCTGGCGATGAAGATTTTGATGGAACTGAGAGGCGCATTATCACATCCCAATTTCTGCACGTTGGACTGCAGGGCCATGGCTCGGTGGTAGAGCCTCGGCTTGGCATGCAGAAGATCCCTGGTCCAATCCATGGCATCTCCAGTTAAAAGGACCAGGCAGGAGGTGATGTGAGACCCTGGAGAGCCGCTGCCATTCTGGCCAGTCTGACTAGATGATACTGACCTCGATGGACCAGTGATTCAGGATAAGGCAGCTTCGTGTATTCAAGCACAGAGGAGCATAGGTGGGTTTAAACACTGGCAACCTTTGCTTTAGAAGGAGTAGAGACCTGGCTTCCCTTACTGAACGTATCTTCCAGCCATGCCGCAGCTTCAATATTTCACTCTTAGCCCTGCTCAGTTCCATAGCTAGAGCCATTAGAAATAACAGCAGTGACATATCAGATCCAAAGTAGGAAAGGCCTGTGGGTGGCTGGCAAAGAGACTGACCCCAACCTTCTATCCTCCTTAAAAGGACTAGCACAGATGAGGGGAAAGCCTCCTGCCTCCCCCATGACCCACAGCCAGTGACCCAAAACTGAGTTTGATCCACAAATGGCAGGGGAGTCAGTGTTCCCTCTAAGCTGCGTTTAGTGTGAGCTAGTTCAGTTTTTTAGCCTCTGGCTCACACATTTTTGTCTTTGCTCAGGAAGGATGGCTCCAGGGCAAACTAGTTTACACAGTAGCCCAATCACTTGTTCACCACTTTAATGCCAGGAGCTCACAAAGTAGAATTTTTGCTCACGAGACTCCACGGCTTAGAGGGAGCACTGCTGAGGACCCATTGTTAAGAGCTACCAAGAGGTGAAGCTGCCTGGCGAAGTTCCCTCTCCTTTCCTCCCACGTAGGCTCAAGAGTCACTCCAGTCTAGCGTAAGGTTTCCAACTCCAGCTTGGAAAACTCCAGAAGATTTGGTGCCTGTGGAAGGGAAAATCTGCAGTGGGGTTTCACCCAGTATCTATGGTATACCATAGAGTCTCCCCCCCCCAGCAGCCATTTTCTTCAGGGGAACTGATCTCCATAGTCTGGAGATCAGTTGTGATTTTGGCAGATGTCCAGGTCCAAGCTAGAAGTTTGCAACAGGAGGCTAATGGAAGGTAGCTGAGTGTGTTGGATTGCCAACAGTCAAGGTGGGTTCAGTGCAGGTCAAGGAGGGTTCACCCTGCTCCCTTCACTCACCCCCACAGCTGCAGAAATGGCTCAAGTTTAATCCAGTAGTTTTAGGGTCACCATTTAAGAGATGGGCCTCCAACCTGTATGTGGATCAGACTTTGATAACCTTTGATGCCAAGTGTGGCCCTGATTGAGGGGGTTTCTGGTCGGAGGAATGGAGGTCTGACACGCTTTGCAAGTGCGCAAGGCGGACAGCGGCTCTTCTTGACAGCTTGGGTGGACATATCCACCTGACACAACCTCACACAGGTAGTGTGAGGACTAGCAAGCAATATAATCCAGGTTTGAGCAAGCTTAGTGAAGGAAAAGTCTTGGAGGAGACTTTTACAACACCTTGAGCACTGCAGCCGAAGAAGATTCCTGCAAGTATCTCTAAGGAGCCGAGCTGAGCTGATTAAATCAGCATAAAATCTCCAATTCCCCTGATTCCTTAACAAAGAAGACAAAGTTTAAACGTTGGGACCACATCTGAAGCGAAGTAACAACATAAGGTAATGGAAAAAAAGTTTTTGCCTTACCATTACCGCGTTTTGAAAGACGAAAAGCAGATCTGGTGAAGCAATAGACTGTTGCAGTTTGGATGAGTGCAGTTTTGAAACATTAAAAAGCTGAATTTGAACTTAAAAAGCCAAAAAAACAAGTTGTTTAACATTCCTGCGGTTAAGAAGAGTCGGGAGGGGGAGCCAAGCATCGCGAGACAAAGAGGGGAGGAGGGAACCAAGCATCGCGAGACCAAGCTGTGAGGATTGAGACAGGAAGTGACGGCTTGAGGAGCAGACAAGAAGGGAAACGGAGAAGAACCAGAAGAGAGCAAAGGGGACTGTAAAAACTGCCGGACCAAAAGGACTACAACAGGAAGTGACGTGCGGAGAGCAGACAAGTAAGCAAGAGGAAGGGACAAAAGGAAACTATGGCAAGCCAGAAGCAAGGTAAAAAGACTATAACCTTTGACACAAACCATAGAGAAGTTGTGCCCGCCATTTTGGATTTATAAAATATTTAAACAGTAATATCTCATAAACTATATAACTTAGAAGGCTGAAACCAACAAAATTTGACTTGGCAAGACTAGCTTGTGTGATCACATTAATCGGTGCTTGATTTGGAAAACAAAATAAAATCAATCTTTTTTAAAGAGACAAGACGGACCGCGGACTAAGATCGAGAGCAGCTACATGGTCCTCTCCTACAATGGCAGCAAAAAAAGAAAAAGAACTACTAGCTGTTATGGAAGCAATGGGGAAAAAAATGTTAGACGCTATAGGAGAGGTAAATGTTAAAATGAATGGCATAGCTGCACAAGCAGACAAAAACTTCATAGACTTAAAAGCAGAATTTCAAAAATTAACCACAAGAACACAAGACATTGAAACTAAAGTAAAAGAACTGGAAGAAAGTACTCAAAAGACAATGAGAGACAATGACAGGATAGAAAAGATGATGCATTATAAAGACATGCAAAACCATTTGAGATTTAGAGGGATTGAGGAAAAATTGAGTGAAGACATTTTTACAAGAATGCAAGAAGCATTAGCAGATTTTTTACAAGAACAGGAAGAGGTTGTTAGAGAACACATGGATCTTGTTTATAGAGTCCATTCTACATACGCAAGAGATAAAAATATACCAAGAGATGTGGTAGTCCAATTTACAATGAAAAGGACAAAAGAACAAATCTACAAGAAGTGTTTTACTGATCCTTTTGAAATAGATGGAAAGAAAATTATAGTAATGAAAGAACTGCCTAGAGCAATACTGCAAGAAAGGAAAAAATTCAAGCGTCTGACGGATAAATTGAAGGAGAAAAAAATTAGATTCCGTTGGGAAATACCTCAAGGATTAACTTTTACTATGGCAGCACCAGAGAAGTGATTAAAAGCACAGGAGAAATGTACGCATTTCTTGGAGAGAATAAAGATGACCTTGGTGATATTTAAGAATATATCAAGATGGATTACAAAGTACTTACATGGAATGTAAATGGACTTAATTCACCCCAAAAACGTAGAATGGTAGGGCATTGGCTGGAGAAACAAAAATGTAGTGTAATTTGTATACAAGAAGCTCATCTTAAAAAACAAGACCACAAATATTTAATAAGGAAAAAATTGGGAGAAGAATTTTATTCTTTAGCAAGCAATAAAAAGAATGGTGTTGTAACATATGTCAAAAAAGATTTGGAACTTAAAGTAATATTTAAAGACAAAGAAGGAAGATATTAACTATTGAAATCTCACGACAAGGACAGAAAACTTTGATTGTGAATATTTACGCCCCAAATGGAGCCAAAGAATTTTTTTTTTAAAGAATTACAAGTGGAATTGGATAACGTAAATTATGATCAAATCATGATGTTGGGGGACTTTAATGGAACTGTGAATAACAAATTAGACAGGCGCTCTAAGAGAAAGGATGAGGCATTAGGGAAGCTTCCAAAAAACTTTTTTGAACTGATAAAACAAGAGAAGCTGGAAGATATTTGGAGGAAAGCTAACCCCCAAGGAAAAGATTTTACCTTTTATTCTAACAGACATGACTCGCATTCAAGAATTGACATGATTTGGATGACTACTAATTTAACATTTAAGACAAGAAAAGTGGAAATTCTACCCAGAATAATTTCAGATCATAATCCGTGTTTATGGACTGCTGGGCAGGTAAAAAAAACAAAAGAGATGGAGAATAAATGAGGATTTACTAGACAACCAAGAAATAGTTAAAAAATTACAGGAAGAAACAGACCTATACTTCCAAGCAAATATACAGAAAGAAGTAAAAATTCAAACCGTATGGGATGCATATAAAGCAGTGATGAGAGGACTATTGATATCATTAAATGCTAAAGATAATAAAAAGAAAAGAGAACAATATGAAAATATCGTACAAGCCATTAAAACAAAAGAAGAAGAACTGAAGAGTAGACCAGGGAAAAAGAAACTGCAAAAGGAAATCTGGATGCTACAAGACCAAGCAAAAGCTATTTTGAACCAAGAGACGTACTGGAACTTAAAAAAACTCCAAAAAAGGCATTTGAAGGTGCAAATAAACCCGGAAAATATCTAGCATGGCAATTAAAGAAAAAACGTGAAAATAAATTTATCACTAAAGTGATAAGAGATAACATTGAGATAATAGACAACAAAGGAATAAAGAGAGAATTTTTTTAATATTATGCAAAACTTTTTAAGAAGGAAAACAAAGACAGAAGAAAGATTAAAGAATACCGGCAAACATTAAAGTTACCAAAACCAACAGAGAAAATTAAAGAACTATTTAACAATCCAGTATCATTACAAGAGATTAAAAATGCAATAAATGACTCAAAATTAGGAAAAGCACCTGGACCAGATGGATTTACAGCGAAGTTTTATAAAACGCTACAGGAGTCGATCTCACCAGTGTTACTGCTATTAATGAACGATATAGGATTCACTGGTGAGGTCCCAGAAACTTGGAAAGATGCAACCATCTCACTTATCCCGAAAGAAAATCAAGACTTAACTAATGTTAAGAACTATAGACCGATTTCTTTACTAAATAATGATTATAAGATCTTTGCTAAAATTATAGCTGACAGACTAAAAGAACACCTTAAAGAAACTATACAAACAGAACAAGCAGGGTTCTTACCTAATCGCCAAATAAGGGACAATCTAAGAGTAGTAGTGGATGCTATAGAATACTACGATAAACATCCTGAAAAGGAAGTGGGTTTTTTCTTTTTAGATGCGGAAAAAGCGTTTGATAATTTAAATTGGGATTTTATGTTTGAGGTTCTAGAACATCTTGAAATTGGTGAATATATGCTTAACCTCATTAAGTCAATATATAAAGAACAGAAATCCTCTTTAATAATTAACACTGAAAAGACAGACGATTTTAAAGTCGAAAAAGGAACACGACAAGGATGCCCACTTTCGCCGTTGCTATTTATTTGGATTCTAGAAGTTCTACTAATAAATGTGAAGGAAGATAAAGATATTAAAGGCTTAAGAACCAAAGGTTTTTCTTTCAAATACAGGGCCTTTGCAGATGATGTGATGTTTATAGTGGAAGACCCTATGACTACACTACCATATCTGTTACAGAGAGTAAAAGAGTTTGGTGACTTGGCTGGATTTTATGTAAATAAGAACAAATTGAAAGTGATGTGTAAAAATATGTCAAATAACAAACAAACTGAGTTACAAAATCTTATAGAATGTGAGGTGGTGAAAAAGACAAAATATCTAGGTGTGAACCTAACAATGAAAAATATTGATCTTTATAAAAATAACTATGAGAAATTATGGCTGCAAATTATGCAAGATATTAAAAAGTGGAATGTATTAAATTTGTCATTGTTGGGTAGAATTGTGGTGGTTAAGATGAATGTACTACCATGATTAATGTTTCTGTTTCAAACTATTCCAATTGTGAAAGATGTAAAAACATTCAAATGCAGGCAGAAGGAATTGTCTAAGTTTGTATGGGGAGGGAAAAAACCAAGAATCAAGATGAAAATAATGTGTGATGCTAAAGATAGAGGTGGGTTCCAGTTACCAAACTTAAGGCTATATCATGATGCAATATGTTTGACTTGGGTAGGAACATGGACTATGTTACAAGATAGAAAGTTATTGTCCCTGGAAGGCCATGACTGTAGGTTTGGGTGGCACACGTATTTGTATTACGGTAAAACAAAAATGGACAATATGTTTAAACATCATTATTTGAGAAGAACGCTAATGGATACGTGGACAAGATATAAAAACTTTTTTCCAGAAGAGATACCTATGTGGATTGTACCCGCAGAAGTTTTAAATCCAGTATCACGTCACAAAGGACAAGATTGGTTGAAGTATAGAGACTTATTAACAAGACATGGTAAAGACTTTATATTGAAGGAGCAGCATCAGATGGACTTTGATTATGGTTGGTTAAGATATAGACAAATATATGACATGTATAGAAGTGATAAAAAATCCAGTTTTAGAGAAAAAAATAATGAAATAGAACAAGTTTGGGAGGAAGGTGGGAAAAAATGATCTCTAAAATGTATAAAATTTTGTTAAAATGGTTTAACGCTGATGAAATGGTAAAAGAACAAATGGTAAAATGGGCGATAAACTTTAACAAAGACATTGAAATGGAATCTTGGGAATTTTTATGGAAAAATGCTATGGGTATATCTACATGTTATAACTTAAAAGAAAATTGTTTTAAAATGATGTACAGATGGTATATGACACCAAAAAAATTGCAAATATTAATCAGAATATGTCTAACAAATGTTGGAAATGTAAAAAGAAAGAAGGTTCTTTTTATCATATGTGGTGGACTTGTGATAAAGCAAAGACTTATTGGTCTATAATACATGCAGAAATGGAAAAAAATTTGAAATGTACATTTAAGAAGTTGCCTGAAATGTTATTGCTTGGACTTAAACTAGAAGAGATAAATGTAAAGAAAAGGACAATAATATGGTATATGATAACAACAGCAAGAATGGTGTATGCACAAAATTGGAAAAATGAAAAAATACCAGATGTGTGGGAATGGTTGAAAAAATTGTTATATATGGCTGAAATGGATAAATGGACTAGAAAGTTGAATGACCTGTACTCAGAGACCTTTTTAGAAGATTGGAAAGATTTGAAAGAATATGTTGAAAAATACTGGGACATGAAAAATTACATTTATACATGGTTATAATAACATAAAGCAATAGAATTAGAGTATATGAATGTATTAAGGATAATTAGATAATGTTGTTTTTTATTTTAGAATTATATAAGAATATAGAAAGTAAGAATTAGTCTATAAGTATTTTTAAGATATATTACCGTTACCAGAAATGTAAACATAGATATAAGTATTACTATTTTGGATAAAATGGAAAATGTGTTATGCTTCAGATGTGGTGGGAAACCGCCAATATAAGATAAAAACAAGATTATACAAATAGAACAAAATGTTATATAATTTGGAAAAAAGGATTTGTATAAGATAAATGTATTAATTTTAATGTTTTGAAAAATAAAAAAAAATTTACCAAAAAAAAAAAAGTGTGGCCCTGATTCACTGAAGCATCACCACATGTGAACAACAGTGGTTGTGATCACACACACAATTAGCCCTGACACAGGTGCGAATGTCAGGTGGATTAAAGGAGCGTGATCAGACAACAGCATCTGGGAAATGCCCCACAGCCATTGGCAACCCATTTTTCTCTGCCGCACAAGCAGAGTTAAAAGACACCTCAGAAAGTCCGGTAGCAAATGGGTTGCTACAGGCCACAGATGGACTTTCCTGCGTCTGATCACTCCAGCGTGCTCTCACGGCATTGGGATGGTCTGATCAGGCCATCCCGACTCCGTGCTGTTGTTTTTTTCCCCTTCTCAGTATGTGCATCATCGCACACTACATAGGGAGCCCTCAGGGCTGAGGAGCAAATCATCGATTCCTCATTTAAGCGTATCAGAGACAAACGGCAAAAAAACAAAAAAAACTCTGACTCACCTGTGGTTTCATCTGATCACGCAGGGGCTGGCTGCTCCTGCAGCTTCAAAAGACTGTGTGATCGTGCAACTGAGGGTCAACTTCTACTGGAGGAAATAGCCCCTCTCCCCCTCCCCACTTTATCTCGCGCGTGTGACCACACCCAGTATTTTTCAAATAGAATCTCCTATGCATTTTCATCTCATTAGCATGCAGAGAGAGAGAGAGAGAGAGAGAGCACATCCTCCCCCCCATGCATCCTGTTGAAAAATGACTTGTTTCTGTTGCACTGTTTTTTAAAGTCGCAAAGAAGTACTTCTTCACCCAAAGAGTAATTAAGACATGGAATTCACTGCCGCAGGAAGTGGTGGCAGGTACAAGCATAGACAGCTTCAAGAGGGGCCTGGATAAACATATGGAGCAGACATCCATCAGTGGCTATTAGACATAAGGTATAGATAAAACACTCTGTCTGGGGCAGTGATCATCTGTGTTCTTGGTGCTTGGGAAGCCAGAGTGGGAGGGCTTCTGGAGTTCCAGTCCCACTGGTGGACCTCCTGATGGCACCTGGTATTTTTGACCACTGTGTGACGCATAGCGTTGGACTGGATGGGCCATTGGCCTGATCCAACATGGCTTCTCTTACGTTCTTATGTCCTTAAGATGTTTACTTTCTTATCTGTACTAAATCTTTTCCAAATTTAACACAAAGTACAAATTGGAAATGTAACGTGGTGTGTAGAACATAATACATTCCATACACCCAGCTACAGAAAGAAACAGAGCACTGTAAAACATAAACTATATAATAAGACCTTATTATTTCAAGACATACCCAACAAAACAAAACCCAACATCCAGGGCTTTTCTGCGCTCTCATTTCCCTTGCTTGTAAGTTTCGGTTTCCTGCTCTGTTTCACTCCCTCAGGTGGTTGATTTGATATTACAGGTTTCTGTCCTGCATGTGTCCTTGCATATCTGAATTGCAGGGTTTTTTTTTAACCAAGCACTGTTGTTGTTGTTCAGTTGCACAGTTGAGTCCAACACTTCACGACCCCATGGACCACATCACACCAGGCCCTCCTGTCTTCCTTTGTACTCCAGAGTTTGCTTAATTTCATGTTTGTTGCATCAATAACATTGTCTAACCATCTCATCCTTTGCTGTCCCCTTCTTCTTTGACCTTCAGTCTTTCCCAGCATCAGGGTCTCCTCCAGGGAGTGCTCCCTTCTCATTGGGTGGCCAGAATATTTGAGCTTCAGCTTCAGGACCTGGCCTTCCAGGGAACAGTCAGGGTTGATTTCATTTAGGGTTGACTGATTTGATCTCCTTGCAGTCCAAGGGACTCTCAAGAGTCTTCTCCAGCATCTATTCTTCAGCGCTCGGCCTTCCTTATGGTCCAACTCTCACCGCCATACATTACTACTGGGAATACCTTTGCTTTTACCATAAGGACTTTTGTTGGCAGGGTGATGTCTCTACTTTTTATTGTGCTGTCTAGGTTTGCCATCACTTTCCTCCCAAGGAGCAGATGTCTTTTAATTTCATGGCTGCAGTCACCGTCTGCAGTGATCTTGGATCCCAGGAAGGTGAAGCCTGTCACTGCTTCCATGACTTCCCCTTCTATTTGCCAAGAAGTGATGGAACTGGAGCTGGTGTAATATTGAATCGACCACTAGATGGAACCAAACGCATGGAACAGAAAACAAACAAACAACACCCCCTTCCCCCAAAAAATGGGGCCATCCTAGTTAGAGTGGGATGTGACATTAGCATGGCCATCTTCAAGAATTCTGTATAATTGGTTGCCCTCCCCAATAAAGCTTTTCATCTAGCGCTGTGCTCACAGCGTAATTGTGACTGCTGTTTTCACCATGCTGCTTATGAATGCATTCATTATTCTAGCTTTGGTCTGATTTTGCTGTTTGTAGTCTGTTTTGGAGCCTTTTTGGAGAACGCAGGGCGTAAGTCCCAAACAACAGCCAGACCTCTCAGTCTCCAAAAGAAAGTATCCTGTTGTCTTCATTCTGTCCCTTGAAGATGCTTCAATTTTCGTCTTATCTTTTCTCCTGGAGATCCTGAGAAGACAAGCACCAGAATTCTGAGTTACACTCTTCTAAGTCCCCTGAAGTCAACCATCTTTTCCGCTTTATGTTTCTTCACCCCAGAATCTATTTTTTTTTAAAAAAGAAACCATAATCAAAAGTCTTTTTGAAAGGGAAAACCTTTTAGAAGCCTCCTGCAGGTTTGGTATCTACCAGCACAACAAGAAATAACAACCCCCCCCCCCCCGGAACCACTTCTTTATTAAAGTCCCCCTTTGAACACCTAGAAAGCATTTCTTTCCCAAACAAACTAGCAAGAACAAAAAAAAACAAGATCTTTTTTTATAACACAACAGTCATTTTAAACTCTCAGTTTATCTTCTTCCTTTATTCTGGTATTTACTTTGGTGGTTAATAACTAACCACTGGGGGGCAAGAATTCCCAGTTTGTAAATATCCTTACAACAGTTTCACCTTATTCATTTGGGCAATTCTTGTAGCCGCCTCTGTATGTTGGGTTTGCCAGTTTGGTGTAGTGGTTAAGTGTGCGGACTCTAATCTGGGAGAACCGGGTTTTATTCCCCCACTCCTCCACTTGCACCTGCTGGATGACCTTGGGCAAGCCATGGTTCTGGCACAGCTGTTCTTGAAAAAGAGCAGTTTCTGTCAGAGTTTTCTCAGCCCCACCCACCTCACAGGGTGTCTGTTGCGGTGAGGGGAAGGGAAAGTAGTTTGTAAGCTGCTCTGAGACTCCCTTGGGTAGTGAAGGGTGGGGTATAAATCCAATATCTTCTTCTCCCCCCCCCCCCAGCATGAATTTGGAAGTTTTGTCAAGACTCCAACCTTCCAGCAATCGGTTCTATCAATCACATTGAATCCCACGGAGACCTGTGACATGCAGACATCTGCTTGGAATTGCAACGGATGCTACCACCCATTGATGTCTCTAATTTTATTGTCCAATGCATCCTCCAGGATATTTGGGCATTTATATCATTTGGTGTTAAATTCAGTGAACTTCTGTGGTGGTGAGGTACATTCATATAATTTCAAACTGGGGGAGAAAACAGCCAAGGAACAGAAAAGAAGTTCAAATGCTCATTCATGTATTTATTGTGTGAATTTGGGTCATTCATTCTGTCTCAGCTCAGCCAACCTCACAGAGTGGATGTGGAGATAAAACAGCGGAGGCTGTTGGCCAGCAAGGCACTGCTAGTGCTCTTATGGATTTTAAGATTCATAAGCTTGAACTTGGGTTGCTAGTGTTGGAAGGGCTACATGCATTCTCCATTGCTGGGAGAAGCTCCAGTCCACTCCAGGAGGCTGGCACCCTCGATAGTTCACAAAGACAGAGACAAAGACTCCTTCTGCCATGAGGTTTCTTTCTGTCACACAAAGCTGGTCAACCCCTGCCCCCTCCAACATACCTGCAAGGATTATGCAAACGTGGTTACCTGGCAACTAATGGTCGGGCCATCAGCCAGCTGGCTAGAGCCATCAATGGACAATGAAGTGACCCCAGTGAGTCATCGGACTTTGCCCAGGTGTCAAGTTCCTGTTTAGTTTCAGTTTCACAATATTGTCCACTCCCCGGCCCTCCTCCTTTTGTTTACCTTTAACCTATGGTAGGATCAGAAAGGGACAGACCGCCTAGTAGGTGTGTTAGTGGGATGTGGTCTGCGCAGCCCACCCCCAAGACCACCTAATAAAAGACCCTGCACAGAGGCAATCGGTCTCTTGAGCTATCGTCCCCTATCTGCTTTGCTACCCCTTATGTCCAGCTTTCTATCCAAATATCCTTGCCTCCATCTTTAAATCTCTGAATTCCGGAACAGAGAGAACCACGTGGTCTTGCCGGTTCGAGCCACGTGTCCCATTTTTCTAATTTTCTCTCCCCATCCAATTCTTCCTTCGAGCGGACAACTCCTCTTCAGGACAGGTAAAGTATCACCCATCAACGAAACTCCTGCTAATGCAACAGTGCTATTTTCTGTCTTTATTTCCTAGGCCTGTGTGTATGTGTGTGTGAATCTGTTTTTGGTGTGCTTGAACAACATTACCCAGTAAATGGCATTGAACTTGCTATCTGCCTCACGTGCCTCTTTCCTTGAGAACTCCCAGGAGGGGTGGGACCCTGGTATAGTTGGCAAAGAACCTGGTATTTTGCCAATTGCTCAGTGTAAATGAAAGCAATTCGGCTAACAAGGCGGGAACCATGTATGCCATCCTGGGCTTCTTGAAAGGAGGGCGGGATAAAAATCTAATAAGTAAATATATATATTGTTGATAATAACTTTCCCTAATTTTACTGTATCTGGCCTGGAGTTAATCTCCCTGGTTTGGTATAGTGGTTAGGGGCATGGGCTCTGATCTGGGAGAACCAGCTTTGATTCCCCACTCTTCCACATGCAGCTGCTGGGTGACCTTGGGTCAGTTACAAATTCCCTAGGACCGATTTCCCACAAGCGCTGCCCCGGCATCATTCCTCCATTTGCCCTGATTGCCCACTTGAATTTCCCACTATTTGCCATGGGGCACATTTTGACCCTCGGCTTCACACAATTTACCCCGCAGCTTCAGTGGTCCTGTTTTTTGAGGATCACTGAAGCCATGGAGGAAATAGGAGGAAATCGTGTGAAGCCCTGGGTCAAAATGTGCCCCGTGGCAAATAGTGGGAAATTCAAGCAGGCAATCGGGGCAAACAGAGGAACAATGCCAGGGCAATGCTAGTGGGAAATCGGTGTCGGAGCTGTTCTCTCTCATTCCTGTTTTGGCAAAAGATCTTATTCTGTAGGCACGGATGTATAAAACTCAAAGGATTTGGAAGGGAACGAATACAGCTGTTCCTTCCTCTTGCAGGTGTGGAAATGGCCACCCCTATAAATTATCCGTAAACCTGACACACAGCATTCACGAAAGGTTCCTAAACATCACTCCATCGCTGTCAGCTGTCGCCAAAATTTGGCACTGTGAGCTGCAGATTTCAGGCCTTGTCACCGGTATGATAATTTATGGAGCATTGCTGCCTCAAACTAAATTTAGGAACAAGTGTGGGACAGTCAATTTAGAAGCCTAATCAATTGTGGAACATTGTCAGGGTATCCTCCCCCCCCCCCTTAACCTTTGCTAAGGGGAAAAAATGATGAATACTTCTACTAATGGAAAAGGAGTAGGGGAAAATGGATCAGGGCAGAGAAAGGACATAATGCCGCAAATTGTTTGGAATGGGTGAAGATTAGTCAGAGAAAAGGAAAGCCAAGAATGTCTTAGTAGAGAATCCCATGCTCTGGATTTCCTCGAATGGGTTCTTATGTTTGTTTCATGCTGGGTGGCCGGTCACCACAGTGACCTATGATAACAGGTCATTGTGAGAAGTATTATAGTAGAATCCCATGCAGTAGCACTTCAGCCTTACCTCAGTTTCTGGAAGGCAAATAGAAGTATGGGGAGAAGGAGTCATGTGGGCCCCTGGGGGGAGGACTGTGGCTCAGTGGTAGAGCATCTGCTAGGCATCCAGAAGTGTTGGCAGTCAGTCCCCTCCTCTCACTGAGGAGCAGTTTAAAGCTAGAAAATCATAATCACCCTTCCTACAAAATCATCTCAAATATCATAAGTACAATACACTGCCTGACACAAAATGGATGCCAGCCAGAGACAAGCCTAGACATGTAGTTTAGAAGTGTGAGAAAGAGTGGCTAGCTTGCTAACAACCTCCTCCCCACCCTAGAGAGATGCATAATTTAGGACAAAGGTCTCCCAAGAACCTATTGACTCATCTTGGATTGTCAACAGCCAGCCTCATTTCCTCTCACCCATTTACCCTAATTCAGAAACACTGTTCACCATACCTGGTAGCTTTTCCCATCTGGTAATTACAGGATCATCAAGCCCCAGTCACACCTGTAGTCCACCTCAGGTATACCCAACAAGCTTCTCCCAAATCATTGTCCACCTTTGAAAAACCCATCAAGACATTGCTGGGGGGGGGGGGCTAATACATTTGCTTGCTGCAAGGATCATTTCTTCTGTATCTGGAGTCCCCAGCCACCAGTGTATGTGTGTGTTTTCTCAGACCCATATGTACACCCCAAATCCATTTAGGTTTTCTCTTCATCTCTCTGTGAAACGCTGCCCATTTTGCTGCTGCTTCCATGGACCTCTTTCATTGAAAGTGGAAACTATACCCTTCCCCAAAATTGCTCTCTCCCTTCTCCTCCCTGATTTCCTCTTAGCTAGCCTTGTACATGTTTTCAGTATGTTTGTTTGTGTGTTGCCTTTTATTCTCTTTAAATAAAAGCGTTTCTGTCTGAACATCGATCTGGCTTATTTCAAGAGTTCTCTTAAGGGGGAAAAAAATCCCATAATCATTGGTGGAGAATCCCAGTTACCCCCTCTCACTTTGTCTCCTTAAAGCTAATTTCCCCCAATTAGGAGACTGCCTATTTGCGTATCAGAAGGTCTCCGGTTTAATCCCTGGCATCTCTGATTTAAAAGATCAGGCAGTAGGTGATGTGAAAGACCTCTAACCAAAGACTCCAGGGAGCTGCTGCCAATCTGAGTAGACAATACTTACTTTGATGGACCAAGGGTCTGATTCAGTACAAGGTAGTATCATGTGTCCATATGTAAAAGTAGAGGAGATGTCTGTTGCCATTTGGGTTGTGCATTCCCCAATCTGATTTATAGGCAGATATCACTTGGGGAGCTAATGTTCCCAAGCACTCTGGGGACCAATTTGGCCAACGAGTGCAGTGTGGGGGAGGAGGGGTTTCAGCCTTTCCCCTGCACCATTTTATGAAACTGCAATAGCCATGGGGTCCTATTTGCCTCCTGTGGGACTCCACGTACTGAAGACCCTCTTTCCCCCACAGCATCAACCTGAGCCCAATCAACCCCAAGCCTCTTGGGGAGTTCCCCAGTGTATCATCTGTCTATAAGTTAGGTCTGATCTGACTTATGGCAGATGTTGCATCTAGTTTAGCACTGAGACATGGTCACATGGGACTAGAGATGTGAAGGCCCAGGGGGGAAAAACTGAAAAATTTGGAGAAAAAACTAGTTTTTCCCCCGTTTTTTTCCTGAAGCCTTTTTTGTTTTTTCCCCCAAAAAAATGAAAAAAAGGAAAGAAATTGATTATGGAATGTTTTATTTTAACATGATGAAAAAAATATTTTAAGACAAGGTGTTCAAATATTTTTCAAATCATTTCTAAAAAATATGTATGGTATCAGATTAATCTGATTTCTATGCACTGAGGATAAGCAAGTCCTAGGTTACAAACTAAACTCTCCAATGAAAGAACAAGATGCATTTCTTCCTTTAGGAGGTGCTATTGTCACAAGAAAAGAAAAAGGTTTCAGTTTTGTTTTTGCATGTGGGTGGATATACTGGCACAGGCTTCACTAGGCCTCAAAGCATTGGAAGAAAATACAGAACAACAAAAAGGAACCGAAAATATAGTTTTTAGAGGTCCATAATAACTGTGATAATGACAGACATAACAGAGTAGCTGTAGAAGCAGAGGCTGAAACTGATAATTACAGCTCAGAAAATGATTATGATTAAATTTCATGCCCATTCACCGAAACTTAGTCCCACAATCCCTTCTATACACTTCCCCCTCTTCAATTCTTTTTATGAGAATGTTTTTTTATTATTTTTATTTTTATTTAATACTGTGGAGAGAAAATATGAATAATTGTTACTTCTGGATTTTGAAAAATTGTTTTGTGGAGGTTTTTTTGTCTGTTCCACATAAACTAGTAAATAGTTCAGGAGATTGTTGCTCCATTTGTTACAATTACAAATAAGTATTATTTTGATTTGAGGGTGTACAACCTCCTCCTTGGGTTATTCCCATTTAGTTGATTCAGCTCAGGTTCATTCAATGCAATCCTGAACAGAGTTACACCCTTCAAATCCCATTTAAATCAAAGAGTTTAGGAGAGTGTAACTGCATGTAGGATTCTACTGAAGAGGCCCTCTAGTCAGGCCTGCCAAGCTCAAGGTGGGAGCAGGGGGATCTTTCACTCCTCACATCCCATTGCCCATCACTGCTTGAAGGGGTGAGTGGGGAACTAAAAACACAGACTTGTGTACTTGCCAGAAATTGATACAGGAAGTGACAAAAGGTAGCTCTAGGAATTGCCACATCTCTATGGTTTTATCATAGAGTCTCTGGTGATTCTTAGAGCTAACTTCTTAGAGCCAGTTTGATATGGTGGTTAAGTGTGTGGACTTTAATCTGGAAGAACCGGGTTTGATGCCCCACTCCTCTACTTGCAGCTGCTGGATGACCTTGGGCAAGCCATAGTTCTGTCACAGCTGTTCTCTCAAGGACAGTTCTGGAAAGAGCTCTCTCAGCCCCACCTACCGCACAGTGTGTCTGTTGTGGAAAGGGGAAGGGAAAGGAGTTTGTGAGCCGGGGGAAGGGGAAGGGAAAGGAGTTTGTGTTTATGACTCCAAGTGAAGGGTGGGGTATAAATCCAATCTCTTCTTCTTTTCTTGTCACTTTCTATATCAACTACTTGTATATACACAATACTGATTTTAAAAAAAAATCTCTTGCAATGCTATACCCTCCCCCCAAGCTTCCTGCCAGCATGATGTAGTGGTTTAGAGTGGTGGACTCTAATCTGGAGAACTGGGGTTTCCCACTCCTCCACATGAAGCTTGTTGGGTGACCTTGGGCAAGTCCCAGTTCTCTTTGAACTCTCTCAGCCCAACCTACCTCAAAAGATTTCTGTTGTGAGGAGAGGAAAGGAAAGCAATTTGAGACACATGAAGCCTGCTGGGTGACCTTGGGCCAGTCACAGTTCTCTCTGAACTCTCTCAGCCCCACCTGTCTCACAAGGTGCATGTTGTGGGGAGAGGAAGGAAAGGTGACTGTAAGCCACTTGGAGATTCCTTACAGTAGAGAATAACTAACTTTTCTTCTTGCCGAGCACTACTAGTCTACCCTGACTTCATAGGCATCAACTACAGGAGGGCTCGAGGGCTTGAGCCACCCCCGGCAAAATGGAGCACCCACCGGGTGCTTTCTAGGCTGGCTCTTCCTAGGCTGGCCAGCCAGCCAGCTGGCTGGCTGGCTACCGCCGCCTCTCCCCCCACCCCCGGCCCTGCCCTGCCCTGCCCACTCCCAGCAGGCTGGTGATAAAGCACGGCGGCTCCTAGTCACGGCGGCGCCATGCCTCCTCCTCCTCCTGGTTCTGCTCCGGGCTGCCGGTGGGCTGTGGTGCGCGGACGAGGCTGTGTGCAGCGGGGGCGGCGTTGCCAGTGGCAGGGGGTGGTGGCTTTGCTGCCGGCTCTCTCCTGGGGGGCTCCTGCAGTGGGTGGGGCAGAAAGGGAGTGGCCAGGCCCGGGGGCGGCGGGTGCACATGCAAGAGCCCCCCCCCGGGGAATTCAAAACTCGACGCCCCGGCCTGACTTCAATATCTGCAGTTGTTTTCTTCTTTCTGTATTAGGTTCTGCAGTGATCTCACCCAGTCCAGGTCAGATGGCAAGAAGGCGGCATCACTGTGCTATATAGGGAATCAGAGAAGTCTCCATGATGATATCAAGAATGGCAAGTATGGGCAGCAAAAACGAACCAGGGATCATTTTGAAACGAACTGGGTGAAGAAATTCGGAAACATTTTGAGGCCACACTGAAAAGGTTTACTAAGGGTCATTTTACACCTCCCCTCTAAAGTAGTTTGACTGCTGTCTTTTCCTGTGCTGATTTCACAGTGGTGTGAAATTTCACTCCAGGGGGTAAGTGCACTAATCAACAGCAATTGTTTAAAGCAGAATCAAGCCGGTTGAATACTAGCTTGACCACAGGAGGGCAATTAGTAGATGTGGACATTTCAGTAGCAGCACACCGCACAGAAGTGTGGGCAGGTTTTTTTGGAACTAGAATGATTCCAGCGGGAAAGTCCGATGTAAAAACAGCCTAAGAAAACTGCGAGCCGAGTCTGCTTTGCTCTGTTTTTCGGTCTCAGCCAATGAAACCTAACCCTTAAATATCAGCATGCTTGCTGATAATCCTGAATAATCAACTAAAATGCCAATTATATGAAGTTTGGGGAATATGGCAGACAGTGGCCAATGGACCCGAATCCCCCGCCCCAAACACACGTACCAAAAAAGACTTCCTAATAGAGAGGAAATGTAGAGATTCTACAAAAACCTGGGTGGGATTTTGCGATTACCGGTAGTTGTAAGCACTTCATCACCACTGGCCAGTTCCTTTAAATTAAGGGACATACGAATAAGGACATAAGAATCAGAAGGTGAGGGAGAAGGCGCGCAAAACATAAAAGAGCAACTGGTTAGAGAATTGAGTGGAAGCTCAGGAATAATGAGAACTTTAACGAAATTCTAAAGGTGGCTTTGTGAGTTGATCTATGAATAGAAATTACTTCATTATCACGTTGGCTTTTGATATTTTCAAGTTAGGACTGCGTGAAGCCAGAAGAAAGTGTGAAGCTGTCTATTCTTTCCCCCTCCCTGTTTCGCCTTCAAGAAATAGTCCCTACTCTTTCTTTTTTTCTTTTTTTTTGAACATGAAAGAACCACAGCACAATTTTGGTCTTGAATTCTAAGTATGGGAAAATAGGTCATGTGGTAAATCCCCCACCCTTCATGTTACCTGAAGTCAAGTGTCAGGGCTAATTTGGAGTTCCGTGTTTGGGAGAACTATATATATATATATATATATATATATATATATATATATATATATACGGGATCTCAAAAGGAGCCAAAATAATCTCAGTAGCACCACCAAAATTTCTGAATTGAGTATGGGTGGGGTGGGGGGGTTTGGTGATATGGAATATACTCATTTAGTTATTTGGTTTTTTGCTGCTGTCGTTGTTGTTCTATCCTGCCTTAAGTTCTCCAACCTCCAGGGGGCGCCTGGTAGTCTCCCAGAATCCCACCTGATCTCCAGACAACAGAGATTGGTTTCCCTGGAGGAAATGGCTGCTTTGAAGGGCGCCGTCTACGGCATCATACCGCACTGAGGCCCCTCCCCTCCCCAAACCCCGCCCTTCCCACGCCCTACCCCCTAATCTCTAGGAATCTTTCAGCACAGAGTTGGCACCCATATTCTCTCTGCAGGTTTTGTGGATTAGCTCATGTTGGGCATGTAGGCTGTGCAGCTTTATATGACATTTGTTTAGTGTTCACATGTACAAAGTATGCATAGCATAGTTTCCCCCTCCAATGCATAACAAGCCTTCCACTTTGAGCCTGTCTGGTGTAACGGTTAGGAGAGCAGACTCTCAACTGGGAGAACCAGGTTTGAGTCCCCACTCCTTCACATGCAGCTGCTGGTGTGAACTTGGGTCAGTCATAAGTTCTCTCAGAGCTGTTCTCTCATGAGAAGTTCTCGAGAGAGCTCTCTCAGCCCCACCTACCTCACAGGGTGTCTGTTGTGGGGAGGGGAAGGGAAAGGAGATTGTAAGCTGCTCTGAGACTCTGAGTGAAGGGTGGGTATAAATCCAATCTCCTTTTCCATCATCTTCATCATCACCACCATCATCTTGGTTTTCCATTTCTTCATCCTGTTGACTAGTGTGATGCTGTCTCATTTCACTTGGGTGGTAGGGTTGCCAGCCTCCAGGTGGAGCCTGTGGATCTCCCGCTTTTACAACTGATCTCCAGCTGACAGAGATCAGCTCCCCTGGAGAAAATGGCTGCTTTGAAGGGTGGACTCTATGGCATTGTACCATGCTGAGGCCCCTCCCCTCCCCAAACCTCACCCTCTCCTGGATCCACCCCCAAAGTATCTAAGTATTTCCCAACCCAGACCTGGCAACCCTATCTCCAGCTGACAGAGATCAGCTCCCCTGGAGAAAATGGCTGCTTTGAAGGGTGGACTCTATGGCATTGTACCCTACTGAGGTTCCTCTCCTCCCCAAACCCCGCCCTCTCCTGGCTCCACCCTCAAAGTCCCCAAGTATTTTCTAACCTGGACTTGGCAACCCTATTGGGTGGAGTTCATAATGCAAATCTCCCAGCCTCAATGTCTCACACGTATTCATGCCTAAGCCCCTTTGAATATGGGCCCATCTTGAAATGGGACTTACATCCACCACATCTTATCTGCTAGATTTCACCTTCCAAAATGTCAACTTATCTGTGGGATCGATTCACTGCCTCAAATGGTTGCCACCCTCCTGGTGAGGCCTGGAGATCCCCCAGCATTATAACTCCAGACTACTGATATCAGCTCCCCTGAGAAAATGGCTGCTTTGGAGGGTGGCCTTTATGCCATTATACCCCTCTGAGGTCCCTTTCCTTTCCTCCACAAACCCTGCCTTTCCCAGGCTCCATCCAGGAATTTCCCAACCCAGAGCTGGCAACTGTACCACCTCATTAGTGAGAAAATAGGCTTCTCTTTTGTGAAGCCAAATCACATCTTCACCAGCTAGGGTTGCCCAGTCCCCCCTGGCCATCAGCGGGAGAGGGGGGTAAGGTTGCCAGATTCAGGTTGGGAAACTCCTGGAGATTTGGAGGGGGAGCCTGGGGAAGACAGGGACCTCAGTGGGGTACAATTCCATAGAGTCCACCCTCCAAAGCAGCCATCTTCTTCAGGGGAACTGACCTCTGTAGTCTGGAGATGAGCTGTAATTCTGAGGGATCCCCTGGCCCCACTTGGAGGCTGGCATCCCTGTCTCCAGCCATCATTTCCAGCTAAGGATCATGGGATTTGAAATTTCCTCTCCTTTTCAGGTCAATGTGTAAAGGAGAGAGAAAAATACCATCACTTCCTGCTGGCTATGCCCCCCCCCCCCGAAAAAAAAACATGATTTGACAAGATGGAACCCACAGAATTATCATCTCTGTCTAACATGCCCCTGATTCGGGTTGCCAAGTCTTACCTTCATTTTAGTGAGGGAGTCCCGGATGCCGTCCTGGAGTTCTTCAGCACACGCACTTCATACATGCGCCGCGATGACATCACCCGGAAGTGATGTCATTGCGTTGGGCACGTTGCAGGGGGACGCTCTATCATTCAAAGAGAGGGGAAATAATCTAAACCAACTAAGCACAAACCTCCAAAGAAAGTTTAGAAAACCTATTGAAGGCCAAAAGTTAAAAACATAAGTAAGTATACAAAGGGGTGTTTATTTCAAAGACATATAAAAAAAACCTTGTAGGGAGGGCCCAAATAAAGTCTCATACAATGTTCAAAGTTACAAATACACAAAAAAGAACAGTGTTTGACCTGTTTTGGCTCACCAGAGCCTTCTTCAGAGGTCAAATACAAAATACGCTCTCTACATGGGGCTGCCTTTGGTACAGACCCGGAAGCTGCAGCTAGTGCAGAATGCCGCAGCCAGGCTTTTGATGGGTCTTGCTAGGCGGGACCACATTGGGCCTGTGCTAGCGGCACTGCACTGGCTGCCTATAGCATACCGAGTCCGTTTCAAAGTGCTGGTTCTGACCTATAAAGCCCTATATGGCCAGGGTCCAACATACCTTAGGGACCGCCTTTCTCCGTACGTACCCCAGAGAGCACTACGGTCGGGGTCGAAACATCGACTGTGTGTCCCTGGCCCCAAGGACGTAAAGCTAGCCAGTACAAGGACCAGGGCATTCTCGGTGGCGGCTCCTATCTGGTGGAATGAGCTCCCGGAAGAGATCAGGGCCCTGCGGGATCTGAGGCAGTTCCGCAGGCCCTGCAAGACGGAGCTCTTCCACCAGGCTTTTGAATAGGAGCCGCCGCCGAAACTACTTACCACCTGACATCAGTGTTGTAGCCCTGGTCCTGTCTGGTTCCGGCACGGGAAGGGGGGGGGTTTAAACCTGCCATTAAGTGGCCATCTGAAGGATTTTATGGAATTTTACATGTATGAACTGTATTTATTGTATGTTTTATTGGTTTTAATGTTTTAATGTTTGACTAGGCCTTGGGCCCACGTAAGCCGCCCTGAGCCCGTTCGCGGGGAGGGCGGGATATAAATCGCAAAATAAAATAAATAAATAAATAAATAAATAAATAAATAAATAGTACAAAATACACCAAGCAACAGAGTCCCCGTAATACATGTATGGCAATAAACAATAAATAATATAGGACCAAAAATGGAAGGTTCCAATATGGAATTGAATGACACCCCAAAAGGTTTCTATTTGGGGCCACAAATATATCTGGCCTTGTGTCAGAAGTAGCTGTATATACTCGAAATAATATCAGTTTAGGTCCTAAGAGTGCCGGTAAAACTGCCTTGTCAGGGACAATTTGCCATCAATATGTAACTGTTATAACCTCTGCCTGTAAAGGTTCTATGGGTCTAAATCAAGGCTGCGGTCACACGGTCCTTTAAAATGGGAGTTAGTGCTGTTCCCTCCTGGATTTAAGTTGGCTGATCAAACCGCCTACTCCCGTGCCGAAGCGGTCTCACTCCCGGGTCCCTAGGACATTTTCCAACCTCGGGAAAATCAACTGTTTTCCCGGAAGTTGTGCTTTAAACCCATGATTTTGCCGATCTGGACAGCCCTCTATCACAATGATTGTGATAAGGGCCACATGATTGTCCTTCGGGTTTTTTTTTCCCAGTTCTTGCAATTAAGCGCTTAGGCACTCAAGCACCTGGCGGCCCTGAACCCTCAAAATGCCCCGCACTCTGGGTCCTGAGCCCCACTAGCCACCGCCTGGCACCCCCCCCCCCCCGAGCATGCTTCTCCCCATGTGGTGGGCAGTGGGGCTCGAGGCCCGGAGCAGAGCATGGGGCGAGCAAGCCAGCCAGCCAGTTCCTCCGTGTGGCATTCAGAGGAAGGCAGCCGTGCACGGGCATGCGGGTGACCCTCGCCTTGCCCTCGCCTTGCCTCCCCCAGCCGCCGCCGGGTTGGGTAGTGTTGTGATCATCCCAACCCAAAAGAAAAAAATCCCGCATTTAAAGTCCAGCAGGAGAAAATCGTGAGTAGGGCACCGTGTGACCACAGCCCAAGAGAAGAGCATGCAAGTCAAATTCATTTAAAAGAGAATTGTTCAAACTTTAACCCCTGCACCCTACAGAGCAAGACAAGAAAGATTTACAAAGCTAAGAAACAGGCACAGCAGTGAACAGAAACTTGCCGCAAATATTCTCTCTAATTTTATTTATGTAACACATTCTTGCATGTGAAAATTGTGTTGTGAGTGAATCCCAACTTCTCCTGAAAGTTCACCAAGTTACTGGATTCTTCTCATTCACTTTTCTTCAAAAGGGCATTGAGGTTCATCATACCAGGTCGCACATTAACCAGGCTGCAATCAACAGCTTGAAAGACATGGTTCTGCAATAGCACTGTAACTGCAATACCACCAATCATACTGAGTATACTCCCCTTTTTGTTGTTGTTGTTGTTCAGTTGCACAGTTGAGTCCAACTCTTCGCGACCCCATGGACCACATCACACCAGGCCCTCCTGTCTTCTGTCGTCCTCTGGAGTTCGCCCAACTTCATGTCCGTTGCTTCGATAATGCTGTCTAACCATCTCATCCATTGCTGTCCCCTTCTTCTTTTACCTTCGATCTTTCCCAGTGTCAGGGTCTTCTACAGTGAGGGCTCCCTTCTCATTTGGTGGCCAAAGTGTTAGCCGAAATGCTTTAATTTACGTTTAGCAATCAGCAAAATACACGGGTTCTTGCCAACTATACCAGGGTCCCGCCCCTCCCGGGAGATCTCAAGGAAAGAGGCACGTGAGGCAGATTCCAAGTTCAAGGTTGTTTACTGGATCATGTAGTCAAGCATACAAAAATCGTAATCACACACACAATCTTACAGGCCTAATAAAATAAAGAGAGAAAATAGCACTTTTGCATGAGCAGGTCTCGTTGGTGGGGAAAGCACGTTACCTTAGATGCATTGTCCGATGTCAAGATGAATTGGATGGGGGAAGAAAGGTATAAAAGCTATGGGGCCACGAGGCTTGAACCGGCAAGACCACGTGGTTCTCCTGGATCGCGAGTCCAGAGAGAGAAAAAGGGGTTCAAAGATGGAGGCAAGGATTGGGGACAGAGAGCTGGACTGAAGGGTCAATAGGTAAGATAGAGGGCGACAGCTCAAGAGCGGGCTTTGGGGCGGGCTTTGCAGACCACAACCCACTGACACTCCTACTAGGCGGTCCGTCCCTGTTGGACCTTGCTATAGGTTAAAGGTGAACAAAGGGAGGAGGTGCAGGGGTTTGCTCAGTGTTGCAAGAGTATGACCTCACCAGGAAACAGACACTGAGTCTGGGGTCCGATGACTCACCTGGCCATACCTATTGTTAGTTGATGGTTTTAGCCAAGTGTCTGATGGCTGGCACATTAGTTGCTAGGCAGTCTAGTTAGCATAACTATCCAGATGTGTGGTGGGGGAGTGGGGGTTAGCCAGCGGATGTCTGACAGAAGGAAGCCTCATGGCAAGAGGAATCCCCTATCTTTGTCTTGGGTGAACTGCTTAGGGTGTCAGCCTCCTGGCTTGGGCTGGAGCTGGCTCCTGTTTCAAGAAGAAAGCGCAAGACCCTACCACTGTTGGTGACACACGGTTCAAGCTTATGGATATGAAAATCCATAAGAGCACAAAAAGTGCCTTGCTGGCTAACAAAAGTATTTGAATACCCCTCCTCTACTAATTAATTTTTCACATACATTGTTTTCAGTTACCTTAAAGAAGGTGATTAAAGTCCGGAAACACTTATCCAACTCCGTTCACTGACTCTGCCCTTAAAGGGCTAAACCACCAATTTCATGGGGGTTACACAGTCCTAGATGGAGAGCCATACCCTTCTAAATCTGTTAAAATCAATGGAAAAGGTGTAACTGCTTAGAACTGTGCTGTAGCGTCTATAAAAAGGCCTGAAGAAGTAGATGGGTTTTCACTGCAGTCAGTGAGGAGTACAGTTATCCCAGGGAACAACAGCCTGTAGTGTGGGAGCAGCCACTAAAAAGGCCCTGTTCCGGGTGGGTTTCAGTCTTGGCATCCATTTAAGATGGTTCTGTGAGCTGAACCTCATTTACAGATCTGAAAGAGCAGAAACACTCACACAAGTGTTGATTGTTCAGGTACTATGTAACATGAAACTCCTCCATGGGAGACCCCGGATGGGACCTGCTAGTCCTAGGAGACGATACTGACGCCGATGGCCCAATTTTGCAAAAGGGAGACATCAAAGATGAGTTTAAATTAGAGTTCTGTCCTTCATTTCTGCTATCTCCGTCCTCTTTGAATAAGTGCAGCAGCATATCCTTGACAGACACCCTGGACTGACCAAAAGTCCGACATCTCCCAACGATGAAGTAAATGACAGGATTGCTGCTGCTGTTGATGCAGGTGAGCAAAAGTGTAACAAAGGAGACGTCTATCTGAGAGTGAAGTTTCACAAACAAACTAATGGGAACTGTCGTGACAATGAAGAAAATCAGGGAAAGCAAAATGGCCACGTGGACCTTCCCGTGCTGTCGAAGCCGTGAGCTACGACAGACCTTGAAAAACAGGATCGCGGTAGAGACGACCATGACGGAAACAAAAATCACAAAGGATACCATGACGGTTGTGTTCGTTCCTTCCCAGCAGCTGAAAAGAATTATCATTCCCAAAAAGATGCAAGAGATACCCCAAAGAACGGACGACACAATTGCAGACAGATTCTTCGGGCGGCGGCATCGATGCCAGACTGGGAAGAAGATTACTAGACACCGGTCAACACTGATCGCTGTAAGGAGATGTATACTTGAACACTGCACAACGAAAAACAGATAAATCAAGTGATCGTACACTTGAGAAAGAGGAATATCGAGATCAGGACTGGTATGACTCCAATAGCATATGTACAAACTCCACACAGCTGCGAGGACACCAAAGTCAGCTACGGCTAGATTCAAGACGTAGACGGGAAAGAAATTTCTCTTAATGCGGAAGCCAAGAAGCCAGACTACAGTTCCATTCCCGATCAGCCCCAGGGTACAGATAAAGAGAACAACACAAGGAATTGCCCTGTTTTCTGACAAACAGCCCTCAGCGTCCTCTAGCTTTGTACATGGATACAAATGGATAATGGCACAGCTCCCATTGCCGGAGGAATTTGATGTTTCATTCAGTTTGGTCATCCTGAAGGCACTGCTTTGCAGATGGTGATCTCTTCCACATATGCTTCTCTTAGCTGTGCGAAGAAGCAATTCTCCCTGCAGGACGCAGACAAGAAATGAGTTGAGAAAGCAAAGTTTCCTTCACCCACAGAGTAATTAATGGGGATTGGCACGAACCTAAAAAAATAAATAAGGTGAATCGGTTTGTTTTCGGGTTCGAGGTGGCCCCTGAAGTGAACCAGCAGAAGTGAGCCTGCTGTGTGGGGAGAGTGGCCTAGAAATTGAATTAAATAAATAAAATAAAAAAAACCCAGGCCAAACAAGCCCCACCCAAATTGAACCAGTCTGGGAAGTTCAGTTCCCCGTTTCTCTCGCCAGTTTGGTGTAGTGGTTAAGTGCGCGGACTCTAATCTGGGAGAACCGGGTTTGATTCCCCACTCCTTTACTTGCACTTGCTGGATGACCTTGGGCAAGCCATAGCTCTGTACCAGCTGTTCCCTCAAGGACAGCTTGGGAAAGAGTTCTCTCAGCCCCACCTACCTCACAGGGTGCCTGTTGTGGGGAGGGGAAGGGAATGGAGTTTATAAGCCGCTCTGAGACTCCAAGTGAGTGAAGGGCAGGGATGGGGTATAAATCTAATCTAATCTCTTCTCTTCTTCTTCTTCTTCTTGGCTGCAGCTCCACCCCCCACCCCAACACATGCAAAGGGTCTGGCCCACATGACCATACTGGCTGATGGAGCAAGCCACTGATAGACCAATCCTCCCTGAATCTATCTACTCCAGGGGTGTCAAACATATGGCCCGTGGGGCAGATCTGGACCCTGCAAGGCCCCAGTCTGGCCCAAGAGCAACTGACTGTGTGCTGCTTCCTGTTTCTTACATCACAGCTCCCTTTTGCCAATCTCCCCCATTTCCTGCTTCAGAGGACAGAGAGAAAGGCTTCACTCAGTTGGCTGAGGGATCCTCCCCCCTCCTCCTCTGGAGAGGAAGGGGGAGGGGAAAAGCCAGAGAGATGGGGGGGGGGCAAATGACATCTTGTGGAACTCTTAAGGAGACCAGCAACATTTTGTTCCAGGTATAAGTACACTTTTCTTCAGGGGGGGGGGGGGGAGGGAGCCAGAGAGAGCACTCCAGAAAAAGACACACATGTCACTTTTCCCCCCACCACATACTAGGGTTGCCAAGTCTTCAATACTCACCGGCGGGGGGGGGGGGAGTCCTCTCCAGCCAGGAGTTTCCCTGGCGCCATCACTGGAAGTGATGTCAGCACGTTGGGGGCGTTGCCAGGGTGACGCTCTGGCAATCGTCCCAAAACTCTATGGTATCATAGACTGGCTGGACAACTTCGGGGGTGGGTTTCCCCCCGTTGGCCGAATGCTGGCCGGCGGATCAGGAACCCCTTTAGCGGGGGATCCCTACAGCCCTACCACACATACGTTTTTTTCCCCACCATAGAGAACAATGGAGGGAATGGGGGCAGCCTGTTTTGGGCCCCGTAGAATTGGAGCCCCTGGTCCAATCTTTTTGAAACTTGGTAGGTATTTGGGGGAGAGGCTCCATCAGTTACCTGGTGAGTTTGGAGCCTCTCCCTCAAACCTCCTCCCCTCCAGCTGCTTTTTAAACTGCCACTGAATTTGATCAGAGAATCTGATTTGGCCCATGGCTGTCCGAAAGGGGGCCAAATGGACCATTTTCAGGGGTGCATTTGGTTCAAATGAACCAAATGCACATCCCTACTATATAGTTATTTTCTTGAACTCAGCTTTGTTATTTTCATTCCTCACTGCTATTGTTCCTTTTGAAATATCCCTGCACACTTTTAGTACATTGTTAATGTTCATTTCCACTGCTTTTCATTCCACTTCCCTCAAAATCTAATCCAGCTTTCTTTATGATATGTTCTGCATATAGATTGATGAGACAGGGAGATAAAATGCATCCTTGTTGAACACATTTGCCAATTGGAAACCGTTCTGTTCCCAAAGCTTTGATGTAGTCCATGAAATAGGGGTCAGGTTCCACCCCCCAATATCATTCAGAATTGCAGGAATGTCAGACTCTGGTCAAGTTACTCTCAACAGCTCTCTCTTTGGCAGAGACATGCTTTATTGAGAAGTATGCATGATCCAGAACAACTCTGTGTTAGAACTGAAGCATTTTGGTGGGTACATTTTGCCTTGGTAGGGAGGGCGAGATACAAATAAAATTTAAATAAACAAACAAATTAATAAATACTTCATGCAGGTCAGTGGTGGGCAAACTGTGGCTCGGGAGCCGCATGCGGCTCTTTCATATATATTATGTGGCTCCCGGCAGGGTGGCTGGGGAAACTAAATATCATTAGCAAACAAATATCACTGGACAAATTAATATCATTATCAATATCTGCTTTTACTCCTTTTGTTATTATTTTTGGCAGTCTCATTTAATGTTAATAAAAAGCAAATTTGCTTATTTTCCAATAAAAGCAGGCAATATTTGTTTATGTCTTGTGGCTCTCAAACATCTGATGTTTATTCTATGCGGCTCTTACGTTAAGCAAGTTTGGCCACCCCTGTTCTAGGTGGCTCTTACGCTGAGCAAGTTTGCCCACCCCTGATGTAGGTAAAATGGATAAAAAGCCCCCTCCCCATTCATACGTCACACACAGGCCAAGTGTTGCCATCCCAACCAGGGAGTGAAGCTACATAGTTTGCTTTCTCCTGTCTGGCTGGCACCAGACCGGCTCCAAGGACACTTTCTGTGAGAACACAAAAGGAGGTGTGTGTAAAAAAGAAAGTTATGGCTGCAAAGTAAAAGGTCTCACTCATTCATTCAGACACTCATGCACTCCCCTCCTTGCAGGAATTCCCTCCCCTCTAAATCATGGCAAAGTGAAGTGAAAGAAAAAATAAAGAGCAAGGTTTGACATATAGATGGAGTTGGCAGGTGGGATACAAATCCCACAGTTCCAAATTGCCCTCCCCACCCACCCCCAGATTATCTCAGGGACAATCAGAGAGGAAGGGGTTTTTGACAGGCAGAGCCTGGGAAGGATGGAGTTTGGGTAGGGGAGGGAGTGCAGAAGGGTATAATTCCATACAGTCCACAGCAGCTGTTTTCTCCAGGGGAACTGATCTCTGTTTGGTGTAGTGGGTTAAGTGCGCGGACTCTAATCTGGGAGAACCGGGTTTGATTCCCCACTCCTCCACTTGCACCTGGCTGGATGACCTTGGGCAAGCCATAGCTCTGTACAAGCTGTTCCCTCAAGGACAGCTTGGGAAAAAGCTCTCTCAGCCCCACCTACCTCACAGGGTGCCTGTTGTGGGGAGGGGAAGGGAAAGGAGTTTGTAAGCCGCTCTGAGACTCCAAGTGAGTGAAGGGTGGGGTATAAATCTAATCTCTTCTTCTTCTTCTGTAGTCTGGAGATCAGAGTTAATTCTGGGAGAACTCCAGGCCACACCTGGAGGTTGGCAACCATACTTGGTTTATACTTTGCGGCTTTCAAATTTTTGTGGCCCAGTTGCTTTATTGCTGATTATATATCCTGTACTGTTTTCTTGATCCTATTGTTTTCTTCACTTTGCAATCCACTCGGCGTCCCAGAGAAAAAGCCAGTCTATAAGAATGACAGTTAATAATATAACGTGTGGTATTCACTGTGGCAGGAAGGGGAGGCAGCTACAAGCATAGACAGCTTCCAGAGGGGACTGGATAGACAGATGGACCAGAGGTCCATCACTGGCTATTAGCCACAAGGTATAGATGGAACACTCTATCTGGGGCAGTGATGCTCTGTATTCTTGGTGCCTGGGGGGCAACAGTGGGAGGGCTTCTGGAGTTCTAGACCTGCTGATGGACCTCCTGATGGCACCTGGGGTTTGGCCACTCTGTGACACAGAGTGTCAGACTGGATGGGCCATTGACCTGATCCAACATTGGCTTCTCTTATGTCCTTTGTTGACAGGCCAGGGAAAGATTGTGTAGCTGGAATATGAAGCAGTGATATCTCCGGGGCCAGACTTTGGGGAGGAAGTCTGGGGTCTCAGATAACAAGCTGGGAGGGGGACACTTTGCATTTGAAACGTACATCTCCATACAAAATTGGTCCCCAAAAGACAGAGAACCTAAAATTATCTAACGGCACTACAGGGATGAAGGAGGCGTGAGTGTACATTCTCGGTTCCCTATTTCCAAACCATCATTTGCAAAGATCCCAACATTCACTTTCACACAGGCAACATGACAGGTGCAATCCATTCTTCATTCTCCTTTTCTGAGGATCCATTTGACAAAGAAGAGGGAAAGTGAAAGCCTTCTTTCAGCCCGATGTAACCCCCCCAAATGCCAGCATTGTGAACATTGACATGAAGCTGCTTCATACTGAGTCAAACCCTCAGTCTCATCCATATCAGTATTGTCTACTCTGGCGGGCAGTGGCTTCCCAGGATCTTCTACATCAAGTGCTAACTGGTCTTTTAGAGAGAAGAGAGAGAAGAGATTGGATTTATATCCTGCCCTTCACTCACTTAAGAATCTCAGAGTGGCTTACAAACTCCTTTCCCTTCCCCTCCCCACAACAGACACCCTGTGAGGTAGGTGGGGCTGAGAGAGCTCTTTCCCAAGCTGTCCTTGAGAGAACAGCTGGTACAGAGCTATGGCTTGCCCAAGGTCATCCAGCCAGGTGCAAGTGGAGGAGTGGGGAATCAAACCCGGTTCTCCCAGATTAGAGTCTGCACACTTAACCACTACACCAAACTGGCTACACCAAACTGGAGATGCTGGCCATTGGATCTAGGACCTTTTCAATGCAGAAATTTTTTTTTATCACTGAGCCATCACCCTTCAGGGAAGCAATAATATCTCTCCCACTTCCCCCCCCCCTTGGCAAGGATAAAGAAAAGATCAATGATCCCTGAAATACCCATTGATTATATTCTATGTCCTATGTGATTATTTACAGTAGGTGTTCTCAGTCTTCCTACCTTCACCTTTCCACCTCGATGCAAGTGCCCAAGAAAAGAGCAAGATTCCCGCAGCACCTTAAAAACTAAGAACATTTGTGGCAGGGTATGAGCTTTTGTGAGTCACTGCTTTTGTGAGTCACTGCTTTTGTTAGCTTTTAAGGTGCTACTGGACTTTTGCGCTTTTCGACGGCGACAAACAGACTGGCTACCCATCTTGATCCGTCTGAAGAAGTCAGCGGTGACTCATAAAAGCTCACCCCCTGCCAAAATTTTTGTTAGTCTTTAAGGTGCTCCTGGACTCTGGCTCTTTTCTACTGCTGTGGGCAGACTAGCATCGCTACCCAACATGGCTATCCATCATGATCTATCAAGTGCCCAAGAATGATTGCATATCTTTTCCAAGTTCCTACAAACAGGAATGATAAATTGAGAGTATGAAACATCCAACAATATTCAACAATCACATGTTGCATAGTGGACATTATTTCTTTCAAACAGTGTTATTTGTTGTTCCTGATATGTCTTATTAAGAGTCCTCTTAGCTTTGAAAGAATCATAGAAGCATAGAATGTCAGAGTTGGAAGGGATCTTGCAGGTTATCTAGTCCAACCCCCTGCACTCTGCAGGAGCATAGCCAAAAGATTTGCTCCATCTTCTATATGACAGCCCTTCAAATATTTGAAGACTGCAGTCATGTCTCCTCTAAGCCTTCTGCTTCCCAGACTAAACATACCCAACTCTTTCAGCCTTTCCTCATAAGACTTGGATTCCAACTCTCTCCCCATCCTGGTTGCCCTGTTCTGGACACACTCAAGCTTGTTAACATCCTTCCTAAAATGTGGTGCCCAAAACTGGACACAGTACTCCAGGTGAGGCCTGACCATAGCAGAAGAGAGTGGAACTACCCCCTCCCATGATCTGGACACAGTGCTTCTGTTAATGCATCCTAAGACTCCATTAACTTTCTTCACAGTCACATCGCACTGCAGGCTCATGTTTCGCTTGTGATCGACCAGAACCAGAACACCTAGATACCTTTCACATGTGCTACTGTCAAGGGATGGGGGTAGGGTTTCCAGATCCAGTTTGGGAAACTTCTGGAGATTTGGAAATGGAGCCTGGAGAGGATTAGGACCTCAATGGGGTACAATGTCATAGAGACCACCTTCCAAAGCATCAATTTTCTCCAGGGGAACCTTTCTCAGTAATCCGGAGATGAGCTGTAATTCCAGGAGATCCCCAGGTCCCACCTGGAGGCTGGCATCCCTCCCAATATTACTACATTCTAATGACACTTCAGGAATTCTACATAAAAAAAAAAAAACTTCCCAGTGGATTCACAGCTGAGCTCATCTGAACTGAGGTCCTCCTGGTATACAGATCACATTCTTAACATGCTACGTCATTCCAGCTCTCTGAGTATTAAAAATCCACCAGTTGACTAAATAGGATTTAGATTAGGTTTGTATCCAATAGAAAGTCTCCAGAACTAGAACATGAACTTGGCAAAAATGAACAAACCTTGTATCATTTTGGATGACTCTAGTTCCAAGATGACGTGGAGGCTCTCAATGTGTAGACCAGGGAACACCAGAAGACTCTGCAAAGATTTTCTCCAAAGATCCCTTAAGTGATGAAGACAGGGCAAGCGAGCTGAGACAATGCGGCTGCAGTAGAATGTTTTGGCAACAGATGTGTATCTACTACTTATTTTCCTGGAAACGTCTGTCAACATTTTTTGTTGTTCTTGCAGTAGTCAAGGGTAACTTGCGAAAGCCCAGAGGACCACGAGGCTAGGTTGAAACCTCCTCCTTCTTTTAGTTTGAAGTGGGTGACTAATGTCTAACATGACGGTTACTTCAAAGTTAATCTTCTCAAATGATTCGCCCCATTATAAACACATGAATGTTACAACATTGTCGTTCTCCCGCATAGTCCTTTCTGTGTTGGTCCCATATGAATGAAGGGATGGAATTATATGAATCAAGTATGCCACAGAACTACTGAACTAGTGTTACTGAACTAACACTACACAGAATTACTACTGAACTACTCTTACTGTAACCAACACTATGAATCAAGGATGCCCCACTGATTGACCTGCTGACGGCACCGGGTTTTTGGCCACTGTGTGACACAAAGTGTTGGACTGGGTGGGCCATTGGCTTGATCCAACATGGCTTCTCTTATGTTCTGGCCCCTCTGGTAGACCTCCTGATGGCACTTGGGTTTTGGCCAGAGTGTTGCACTGGATGGACCATTGGTCTTATCCAACATGACTTCTCTTATGTTTTTATATTCTGAAATAACATACGCCCAACTGAAGTAACTGTCTTATATGGCTTTCATGGAGAATTAGCCATGTTACATAGATGTGTCTCCCTTTATCAGAGGTAGTATAGTTCTGAATATAAGAGACTTGTTGAAGGGGAACAGCTGACGTGATCTCCTCTCATGGTGTTGTTCTGAGGTTTTCAAAAAAACCATTCTGAGAACATCAAAATCAGTTATAGCTAAGTTTGAGATGTAGATAAGTAGAGAAAGTCTTCTTAAAATGGCAACAGAGAAACCACAAAATGGTTCTTTCCCAACAGGATAAGCATGCAGATTAAGATAACAGAACCCCACGAGTGTACTGTCTTAAAAAAAATGATCAAAGCACAACATAGGTTTTCATGGAGTCTTATTGGAGCTTTTCAAGTCTTCAGTGGGGATGAATGCTGTGTCCTTCAGCATCCTGGAATCACAACGGATTATATGCTGATCTCTTAGCCGCAAAAGTGACTTTCCCTACAGAAACAAAACTCAACAAGAGAAAAGAGAAATCATAGAGAAGGATAAGAGCCATGTGTTTTGTTAAATATACAAGTTTTAGATGTCCTCAGTGGTTAATATTTCACACCAAGCTGTGATTTAATACGCAGCCCGGTGGTCAGCTACAGACGTACCTTTTTAAAGAAAGAAATCTAAATGGAAAATGTAGGGACATGAGTGCAGGTGCAATAACAATATCTACAGTATGACCCCCAAACTGTAAATTAAATTGATCACTCTCATTTAATGGGGCATATTCCAAAAGAAGAGTCATAATAATGTGGTTTAGCAATGGCAGAGAAGAATACTCCGGCACCTTAAAGATCAGCACACTTCCTGCTTATAGAAAAGCACCAAAACCTCCAAAGGAAGTTTAGAAAACTAGCAAGGGGGCAAAAATTAAAAGACATCAATAATTATAGACAAAAATACACATTTATTTATTTATTTTAAAAAAAAGTTTTAAAAACCTTGTAGAGACCCCAGTGTTTTTGAAATAATCACATGCACTTTTGTCTATGGGTACTGATGTTTTTAGTTTTTGGCCCCTTACTAGTTTTCTAAACTTCCTTTGGAGGTGTTGGGCATGCTCGTAGCCCGGACTTTGTGGCTTGTGGGGCAATTTTTTTTCCCCTCCTGGGGCTGAAGTTCTGTGTACAGAAAGAAAGGCCAAAATTCTGAGGATGATGACTCAGCTACTCTGGAATTAAGCCTTTTAAAATCAAAGCATCGTGGCTTCTGCAAATCTTAGCCTCAGAGTGTCAGCCTCAGCAGTGTCAGCTATGTTGCCATGGAGCATGTGAGAGGGGAAAGTTGGCTTCTGGTATTCGAAGGCTGATTTTACATGTGACTTTCCCGCTGGAATCATTCTAGTTCCAAAAAAAACCTGCCCACACCTCTGTGCGGTGTGAAACCGTGCTGCCACTGAAATGTCCATATCTACTAATTGCCCTCCTGTGGTCAAGGTAGTATAATACTGGCTTCATTCTGCTTTAAACAATTGTAGTTTCTTAGTGCACTTAGACCCCCTGGAGTGAAATTTCACACCACTGTGAAATCAGCACAGGAAAAGACAGCAGTCAAACTACTTTAGAGGGGAGGTGTAAAATGACCCTAAGTTTCGATTCTCCTGCATCCTTTGTCTCCTACTCTGACAAGGCCTGACCTTGGAGGCTTGGGAGACGTTTACTGCTTTCCCGCTGGGAATTAAGAGCTGTCAGTTTTAGCGCAAATGTAACCTGTTGCGTATTGGCTTGTATCCATCAGAAGACCCTTGTTTGAACCTGGTATATCTACCCTTTCCCGCCCTTGTTACAGTAGTCTTAACACGAAAAGTGTTTAGAGCAATGCAGTATACTGCATCAATAAACTGATCCTGTTTAAGGAACGTTGTTGGTTTCTGATATCTGGGGACTCTGACAAGCAGGTTGAGAAGGGGGGGGAGGGAGGGGGATGGTAAATTTCCTGGTAGATGTTTTTCTGGTCCAATGCTTTTTAACTTGTTTATTAATGATTTGGAGTTGGGAGTTAGCAGTGAAGTGGCTAAATTTGCAGATGACACAAAGTTGTTCAGGGTGGTGAGAACCAGGGAGGATTGTGAGGCACTCCAAAGGGATCTGTTGAGGATGGGTGAGTGGGCATCAATGTGACCAATGGGGTTCAATGTGGCCAAGTGCAAGGTGATCCACATTGGAGCCAAAAATCCTAACTATAAATACAAATTGATGGGGTCCGAACTGGCGGAGACTGACCAAGAGAGAGATCTTGGAGTCGTAGTAGATAACTCAATGAAAATGTCGAGACGATGTGTGACTGCAATGAAAAAGGCCAACACTATGCTGGGGATTACTAGGAAGGGAACTGAAAACAAATCAGCCCTTCCACCAGGCTTTTGGAGCCGCCGCCACCCCTAACAACTGATAGCTTGGATGGGAGAGGCCTGTCCCCCCTGGGATTTTTAAAAACTATAGCCTGAGCCAGCTGCCAAGACGACTTAAGAAGACAAAAGAACTGACTGTGAATTGTGTAACTACTGCTGTGAAATTACTAAATTATTGATACTAGCACTTTATTATACTTATGGTTTTATAATTGTTTAATTGTTGAATGCTGTTGCCAATCTATTTTATGTGCATTTTTAAATTTTAAGTGTTTTATGTAAGCCACCCTGAGCCGGCCTTGGCCAAGAGGGCGGGATAGAAATTTAATAAATCAAATCAAATCAAATCATAGAATCATAGCACTGGAAGGGGCCATGCAGGCCATCTAGTCCAACCCCCTGCTCAGTGCAGATCAGCCTAGAGCATCCCTGACAAGGGTTCCTCCAGCCGCTGCTTAAGGCCCAATTTACACCTCCCCTCTGAAGTAGTTTGACTGCTGTCTTTTCCCAAGCTCATTTCACGCTGGTTTCAAATTTCACTCCAGGGGGTCTGAAGAGTACTAAGCAACAGCATTTGTTTAAAGCAGTATAATGCTAGCTTGACCACAGGAGGGCAATTAACAAATGTAAACAATAATTTATAAACTAGAACAAGTATGGTTTGAAACTAGAAACAGGTATAGACAGGGTTTTTTTGAAACTAGAATGACTCTAGCGGGAAAGTCAGATGTAAATTTGACCTAAAGACTGCCAGCGAGGGGGAGCTCACCACCTCCCGAGGCAGCTGATTCCACTGTTGAACAACTCTTACTGTAAAAAAGTTTTTTCCTAAGATCCAGCCGGTACCTTCCCACCCTTAATTTAAACCCATTCTTGTGAGTCCTCCCCTCTGCTGCCAACAGGAACCACTCCCTGCCCTCCTCTGACAGCCCTTCAGATACTTCAAGAGAGCCATCCTGTCCCCCCTCAGCCTCCTCTTCTCCAGACTGAACATTACCAAGTCCCTCAGCCTTTCCTCATAGGGTTTCTTGGTCTCCAGGCCCCCAATCATCCTCGTCGCTCTCCTCTGCACCCACCCCATTCTGTCCACATTCTTTTTAAACCTCTTGCTTAAGGGGACCAAATTAACACTTCCTACCCAGTTGTCACCCACATTCCAACTTCCACCTTTCTCTCAATCACGGTGTCTTGGTTTTTGTTGTTGTTATTGTAGGAGGAAGTGGTAATGCGAAACCTCAGCTTTCTAAAGAAGATGATTCAATCTTCCTCTGCTCCTTACCCAGCAGCTAATATTAACTTGATGCACAGAATGTTTGTGGCATTTAATTTTTCCCCCTTGTACGCTTTGTTATAGGTTGTAAAGGGTTGGCCAAAGACAGTTCACTCCCTCGCAAGTGATCACAGTTCCCAGCAAGCAAGAAAGGCTTCCATGTTCATCATGTTCTATCATGCGAGTCTCCTTGCATTCCATTTCCCATAATGCTTCAGGGTTACTGTAGTCTCCAGAGTACCTGAGTGTATTCAGTGCACCCTTGTGTTTTTGCCATAATTGTCAACAAGAACACAGATCGTTTAAAGGTATTTAAGAACTTGCAAGTAGGGATGGGCACAAACTGGGAAAATGTGATTCCGTTCGTGGCATGCCCAGTTCACATACCATGGACCATCACAAATGTTTAGGAGTTGTGACCCAGTAGAACAGCCCCCTGGTATGCTAGAAACACCAAGCTCACAGGGGATCTCTGGGTGACTTTCCTCTACCTGGCCTCCAAGTTTGGTGAGAATTGGATTTATGGGATCTGAGTTACGGCCCCCCAAAGAAAGTGCCCCAGAAAAGGGCTGTAAGTTCAGGAGATTCTCCCCCCCCCCCCCATTTCAGGGTTTATCTCCTGCTCTTGTCAGTTTCAAACAATTCATGTCAGTTTCAAGACACACACACACCCCTTTGCCAGCGTTCCTTTATGTTCCCATTTCCTTCCACAGAGAAATCTCTCCCTTGCTCGGCTTTCTCGTGACAATGTGCTTTGAGATCAATCAGTCCTTTTAAGTTTGCATTTGCACAGTGGTACTGGATTCTGATGGGCACTGTATACACTGAACTGGTTGTTCTGGTACTGGACTTGAAAAATGCTACCCCCTTCAGTTTGTACTGCAGGGATTTATTATTTATTTATTATTTATTAGTTTCAATTTATATCCTGCCTTGCCCTCACAGGCAAGGAGTCTGGCACTAGTCCTCTTTTGCTTGCATTGCTGCAGTTACAGGAGTCTATGGAACAGCTCAGGAACAAGCCAGTCACACCAAACTCATAAGGAACACCCCCCTTCCCTTGCTTTGAAGTTTGTTAAACATTTTGATTGAATGGAGACAGTCTGTCTCCAAATGTTTCTATTCACAAACCACAACAAACCTCTACAAACAGCTTCAAAGTTCGTGGAAACTTCATGTCAGTCACAAACTTGACTTTGCAAACCACAAACTGCCTCAAATACATGAACTTTCATTCACAATCCGGTTCGTGCCCATCGCAACTCGCAAGCAATTGTATTTTGTTGTTTCTCGGGGAGGGGGGGGGGCTCATTTGAGTTGTTTGCTTTTGTGAGTAAGACCAGAAGAGAAAAAGTAAAAGTCTATTAAGTTCAACTAAAATTCAGTATTTGTCTTTGCTGCTTCCGGCACTTGTTGATCAAGTTCTTCTAGAAAGTTTAGGGTTGCCTGCTCTGGGTTGAGAAATACCTGGAGACTTAGGGGGTGGATCCTGGGAAGGGGAGGGCTTGGGGAGGGGAGGGAGATCAGCAGGGATGTGATGCCAGAGAATCCAGTCTCCAAAGTTGCCATTTTCCTCGGGTGAATGACTTTTTGTTGTCTGGAGATCAGTTGGCATTCTGGGAGAGCTCCAGCTTCAACTGGAGACTGGCAACTCTAACTGGAATAGAGATTAATTTGATATTAGGTAACATCCTAATGATAGGGAAAGAATGAGGTGTTTTGGTAACCAAAAGACTAAAATGTCTTCATTGACTAAAGCTATAAACCAAACATAACCCTTGTGCTGGTCAGCTATTTTTTCCCAGGTATTTGTTTCTGCAAAAATACAAACTGTACACCTAAATTAAGGTAAAGGTAAAGGTTTCCCTTGCTTGAAAGCTAGTCGAATCCAACTCTAGGGGGCAGTACTCATCATTTCCAAGCCGAAGAGCCAGCACTGTCCAAAGACATTTCCATGGTCATGTGGCTGGCATGACTAGACGCCGAGGCACACAGAATGCTGTTACCTTCCGGACTTCCGGCAAGACTTGCGACCATGGTGGACGCGCTCCTCCGCATCTGCGGGGAGCGCGATCCGTACCCGGCGGGAAGAAGGGGCTTCGGACTGGTGCCGAGCCCCCAGAGACCCTAGTGAAGGGGCTCTGCCTGGGGTGGCATGAAGGGGATCTCTCCCTACGGTGGCGATCGAGGGATCAAGGTCCCCTTTCATCACCCCCATAGGTTCCCCCATCCGTGGGAGCCGTATGGCTAAAAGCGCAAAACCGAGAAGCAGCAGAGAGTGCGAAGCTTTGAAGCTGGAACTTATAGTTACGCACGGAGAAAACGTGAGTCTGAAGTAAAAATAAACAGAACACAGTGGGAAAGGCGGGTGGAGCAAAACCCCCACCTCTCGAGACTGGCGTACTTACGGGACTCTTTACGTGGCGTTACTGCATGAAAAAACGTACGTTCGGCTTGCTAGATGGCGGCATCGCTCTTTAGAGGATATGAACTTTAAAAATATATAAGCGCAGTAGTAGAATTTGCTTCTTTCGTCCATCTTATCTAACTATCAACAAAGAAGCGCAGCCTCAACAATGGCGGGGAAACCGAAACCTTCCCCCAAACTAGGAAGTACAGCTCCGAGTTCAAAGGTTGATACCACAGAGATGAGCACTGTGTTCTCCTCGTTATTGCGACCTCTAGTGGACCAAATGACAGCTCTCAACGTCAAGATGGACAAGATGCAGCTGGACCTGAAGAAGTCGAATAAAACTACAGAGAAGCTGCAGCGAGAACTTCTGGAAGTTAAGACTTCAGTAAAAAATCATGATTCAAGGCTACAAAAAGCGGAGAAAGAAAAGGCCTTCCACTCTGATCAGCTTTTGAAACTACAGATGGAAAGATCGAATTTTTTCCTAAGACTTCAGAATGTACCAGAGGATAAAGGAGAAGACCTTAAAAATCTGTTAAGTGAAGCGCTTGAACCAGTGACGGGCTTAAAAGCAGCAGAAATAAAAAGCGATATGGATATGGTTTACAGAACCTATCCAGACTATACCAAAAAGAAAAGCCTGCCTGGTGAGATTCAGATAAGGTTCTCCAAAAAGTCAACAAGAGATGTGGTGCTTAGGACCACAAATAAAGCGGTTCTGAAGATCAAAGGAAAAGAAGTTAAAGTGATGAAAGATATTCCATTTGAAATAAGGAAAAGAAGGAAAGCCTATGGAAAACTGACATCTTGGCTACAGTCTGAATCTATTATCTACAGGTGGAATGTTCCGGAAGGACTGAGCTTCAGCATCAAAGACAAAAAATACAAGATTGACTCTGTTCAACAGGCAAAAAGTTTTTTGGAAAAAAGCAAAGAAAAGAAAAAAGAGAGAGACTCAGATGGTTCGCCGGCATCGCAAGAATGTATGTATGGATTTGATAGCTCAAAGAGCGAAGAAGAAATTTCTGACTCGGAAAAAGGAGCAGTAGCTCCAAAGGTACAAGAAGAGACTGTTAAGACAAGAAGAGGACGAAAGAAGAAATAAGGGCTGAAATGTTTTTTGAAATAGCACTTATATATTATATATAATTTGTATAATTAAGCATTCCTTTAAAAGAACATGTCTGTCAAACAGCTTTTTTATTTTTCATATATCATCAGTAACAATCTTAATTGAATATTAACCAAGGTTTAAAATGTTTCATATGTATTAATGGTAAGGTAATATTAAGCAAATGTTAAAGCACACTCTGTATAAGGTAAATATAGCTTAGAAAAGTAGCGATGTAGTAGTAGAAATAGATAAAATCAATAATAAATAAATAAATAAAAAAGAACGCTGTTACCTTCCCACCGAAGTGGTACCTATTTCTCTACTTGCAATTTCTTGCTTTCGAACTGCTAGGTTAGCAGGAGCTGGGGCCAGAGACGGGAGCTCACTCCGTCATGCAGCACTCAGGTCTCGAACTCCCGAGCTACCAGCCTTCCAGTCTGCAGCTCAGTGTCTTAACCTCTGTGCCATGTAAATTACTAGTGTGTTAATATGCATGCATACCAGCTCAGTATCTAAAGGAGCAACCCTACCTTGGAAACGAAAATGATTTCCATAACCAATAACAAGAACATTTCAGAATGATTGTTTCAGCCAACAAATAAACTGCCAGCATGTTCAAGGTAAGACCACCCCTTCCCCTAAAGATCATCTCCTATTAAAGGCAGCTTAGACCAAATCTATTGTGAGCCTTTCAGGTACTCTGCGCTTCACTGAGTAACGGGGATTTGATCAGGACTAACAGATCTACTTCCACTTAGCAGTGTGATCCTGTGAACTTAGACGGGTGTAACTCAGCATGGCATTCTGCCTAGGCTTGCCAGGTCCCTCCTGGCCACCAGCAGGGGATGGAGCGGGTAAGGTTGCCAGCTCTGAGATCCACTAAGACTGAACTATACTATACCATTATGCACCCCAACTTTTGCTCTCCCCTCCCCTTTATCATTTCCACCCAACGCTTCTGAAGTGTCTTCTTGTAGGTGTGATGGAGTTGCCAAGTCCCCCCTGGCCACAGGTGGGGGATGGTAGGGTAGGTTTGCCAGATCCAGGTTGGGGAAACTGATGGAGATTTGGGGATGGAGCCCGGAGAGGGGAGAGACCTCAGTGGGGCACAATGTCATAAAGTCCACCCTCCAAAGCTTCCATTTCCTCCAGGGGAACTGATCTCTGTAGCCTGGAGATGAGCTGTAATTCCAGGAGATCCCCAGGAGATCCCCAGGCATCCCTAATTGTGCCATAAAGCCTATCCACAGAGTAGGTGCCTGACTTACCCTGACAGCCATGACTCCAACTTCCGTTGTCCAGAATTACTCCAAAGCTGCTAACCTCCCCCCCAAAAAAACACCAGAGTCAAGCAGAACCAAGGCAGCTGCAAGAGCTACCTGCTTCTGATTTCACAAGGTGCCCTTTCTTATTCTGCAGAAGATGACTAACTGTGGTGTGGCTATCTTTCCACTTCTAGAAAATGCTACGGTTTGTTTGCTGGGCAATTGATTTTGTTCACTTCATGTATGTTCCCCTTTTCTCACTGTCCAAATCCTTTGCATATGTGCAGATAAAAGATGCTCTCTCGCTCGCTCTCTCGCTCTCCTTTTTTGGAAGTGCGAACAAGAGATTGGGAGGTGGGTTGTTAATCATTATTTTCTAATGTTGCTCGGTAGAACTGGAAACAGGATTCCAGTGAAGCCCTTAAACAGCCTGCTTACATAGATGACAGATAGATGATAGATAGATGATAGCAGGGGTGATTTCATACAAAAAGAGGTGCAGGAGCACATTAGCATAACTCATCAGCATAACTTATTTGCATACACCACACCCCCTGACATCACCAGGCATGTGTCTGAAGGCAACACCCACCGCTCAGGCTCCACCCCCCAAAAAATCTCCAGGTCTTTCCCAACTCAGAGCTGGCGAGCCAGCTTGACACTTGGACTAAAGACGTTTTAGGTTTCCTTTGCTCTTGCAGGGAAGCTCCCCTACAGCAAGCATGAAAATACAGATCAAGTTAGTATGCTTTTGCTTTTTCCCACAGTGCATCACCATATGTGCCTGCTCCTGCTACTCCCGGAATAGCGTTCCTGCGTGTTCCTGCTTGAAATGACCCCTGGATTATGATGATGATGATGACGGACGGACGGACGGACGGACGGACGGACAGACAGACAGACAGACAGACAGACAGACAGACAGATAGATAGATAGATAGATAGATAGATATTGTGACTGAGTTTGAAAAAGAGGTTCTAGACCCTGACCTGGAAAGCCCGGGCAAGCTCGACCTCGTCAGATCTCGGAAGCTAAGCAGAGTCGACTGTGGTTAGTACTTGGATGGAAGACTTCCTTGGAATACCAAGTCCGGAGGACAGAGGGAGGCTTAATTCAGCCACCTCTGTTTGAATATTCTCCACCCCCCCCAGTAGGGGTCAGTCATCACAGGTCAACATGACTTTCAGGTATACACACACACACATACACACACATGAAAAAAAAAAAGAGTTGACAGAACTCTCAAGAAGGAAATGATGTTTTCAGTCTGTATACTGAAAACTCAAGAGTGTTTAAACATTTTAAAAGTAATTTTGTTGAAGAGGTTCCAGAACTCTGTTCTAGCATGTTCCCCCAGAAAAAAAAAAAGCCTTGTATATCCAGGGCTCCGTTGGGGCCGGGGTGCGCCGGGGCGCCGCTCCGGGAGAGAGGAGGCCGGGGGGGTGGGCACTTAACAAAGCCCCACCCCCCGCTTACTCTTCCCAGGCTGCCGCAGGCCGCCGGCTGGAAAGAAGCCCCCTCCCTCCCCCACTCACTGCTCCTGGGGCCCCGGGAAGAAGAAGCCCCTCCCCCTCCCACTGCTCCCGGGGGCGCAGCAGAGCGCCGCCGGCCCTGGGAAGAAGAAGCCCCTTCCCTCCCCCCCTCACTGCTCCCGGGGCCGCGGCAGAGAGCCGCCGACCCCAGGAAGAAGAAGCCCCCTCCCTCCCCCCCCAGTGAAGAAGACGGGCCCCAGTGGCATCAAGCCACTCGGGCTCAAGCAAGGGTGGGGAGGAAATGCCAGCCCCAGTGGGGTGAGAAGGGTCCCTTCCTTCCTTCCTTCCTTCCTTCCTTCTCTCTCTCTCCCCCCCACCTACCTACCTACCTTCCTGTTCCTTCCTTCCTTCCTTCCTTCCTTCCTTCCTTCCTTTCTTCTCTCTCTCTCTCCCCACCTACCTCCCTACCTACCTTCCTGTTCCTTCCTTTCCACCTTCCTTCCCCTCTCCCTCCCTCCCTCCCTCCCTCCCTTCCTTCCTTCTCTCTCTCTCCCCACCTACCTACCTACCTTCCTGTTCCTTCCTTTCCCCCTTCCTTCCCCTCTCCCTCCCTCCCTTCCTTCTCTTTCTCTCCCCCACCTATCTATCTTCCTTCCTTCCTGTTCCTTTCCTTCCTGTTCCTTTCCTTCCTTCCCCCTCTCTCCCTCCCTTCTTGCCTTCTGACACACTGCCGATGACGTCAGGGATGTGTGGCCTTTTGACACTTCCGGTGACGTCAGGGGGTGTGGCATATGCAAATAAGTTATGCTAATGAGCTCCTGCACCTCTTTTTTTATGAAAGAACCCCTGTGTATATCATGTTAATTGTTTCTGCAAAAATACAGGAGGAGAAAGGAAGAACAAGGAGTAAGGAAGCACAGTACATTTGACCTTTTAGATCCCAGTGAGTTTCATGATGAGCTTTGTCAGGGGATCGAACAAAAAGAATGCCTAGTCATTATGATCTGATACTTTAGGTATTCCTCCCAATACCTGGGGAACTAAATATTACTATTTTATTTTATTTTATTTTATTTTTATTTTTTTAAAAAAAACATGAAATATATCTGAAATCTCCGAACTGAAATCCTTAATCACAGATACCGAAACAAATGCATAGTCACAGCCTGTTCCGATTAACAGTGCAAGTGTAAACAGAGTAGCGCCTTTTTAAGTCCATTGATTTCACTGTAACTCAGACTGTAGCTCTGATTAGGACTGCAGTGTTAATCACCTTAATTACTTCCATAATCACATCATTCATTTATTTATTTATTTATTTATTTATTTATTTATTTCGATTCCTAGGCCGCTCTCCCCGCACAGCAGGCTCAGAGCGGCTTACACATTTTAGCGGACCAAGTCCACGATGAAACCATACACATTAAAACTTTCATCATTCAAACAATACAATACAATACAGTTATTAAAGTGCTCACACTGTCGATGGTGTACAGTGTGATAGTGTGTACAGTGTGTACACAGTGTGTACACACTATCGATCATGCACAAGATCACAGCCAGCATTAAGGAGGGCAAGCAAAAAAAGGGAGTAAAGTGCAGAGAGAGAAACAGAGGGGCCCCCAAGAGATGTATGTAAGAGATCAGGGCAGAGATGATTGGGCATGGGATATTACAGGCCCTCAGATAAATGGGGCCAGAGATCTTCCACAGGCCCCAGAATGTGCTTTTGATGTCTGTTGGTTCCATAACCTCATTAGAAAAGTACCAACTGCCTTTCTATCAAACACTGAAATTACAGAGGCCAGCCTCCAGGTAGGACCTGTGGATCTCCTGGAATTATAGTTCATCTCCAGACTGCAGAGATCAGTTTCTCTGGAGAAAATGGATGTTTTGGAAGGTGGACTCTGGCATTGTACTCCACTGAGGTCCCTGTCCTCCCCAGGCTCCATCCCCAAATCTCCAAGAGCTTCCCAGCCTGAATCTGACAGCCCTATCCCCCCATCCCGACCCATGGCCAGGGGGACCTGGCAGCCCTAGCCTTCACACACATGGGGTGAACAGCCCCTAGAGTTGTCAAGGTCCCAGTTCCATGGGTCTTAGGAAGGAAGGAAGGAAGGAAGGAAGGAAGGAAGGAAGGAAGGAAGGAAGGAAGGAAGGAAGGAAGGAAGGGTCATACTTCTCATCAAACAAACTATGCAGATGAAGATAAAACCAGACAGACTACAGACTCCTGTTTTTTTAATTATAAAAATGAACCATGTATGCATATCTGAGGTTTTTTCCAGCTTTTAATTCATTTTTCCCCCATGACATTGTTCAGCATAATCGTCAGAAGATAATTATATCTGTCGGTTACAGAACGGGACCCTGCAATGTACCAAGCAAAGCAAAAGTAACACAGGTCCGTCAAACGCAGCAAGAAGTGGCGTTCCCGCCATTAAAGCTGGGGATCGTTTTGCCTCGGCCCTATGACTCCAAACAGTACAAGGCTCATTGGTGGAACCTCTTGGGGGAACAGCCAATGGGGAGGCATTAGGGCTGCCAAGTCAGCCCGGGGGGCGGGGGATCCCCCACTATAGGGGTTCCCGATCCGCTGGCCGGCATTCGGCCGGTGGGGGAACCCCGCCCCAGAAGTCATCTGGTGACCATGCCTACTGACTGCAAAGTCGCCCCTGAACGCCCGTAAATCTATGCAGAAGGTACCATAAAACCTGACATCAAAGAAATTAAAGCGGCATGTCGTGTAGAGGGTACCGTAAAATCCGATGATTAAAGAAAGTGAAAGTGGCATGTAACACAGAGGGGAATTTCTGTTCCAACTTGGGCTTGGTAAAACAAGGGAGGGGAAAGCCAATGCAGAATTGTCCATTGAGAACAGGAGCCATCACAGAGCGGTTCCTCCGCCTGACTGGCCGCAAACTGGCTCTTCCTCCTCCTTGAAAACCTTCTGGAGTATAGCCTTTACGTTCTCTCTCACACAACCCGTCTTCTTTTTCCCTACCAGGAAATAGATCAGTGGATTGATGCCGCTGTTTAGAGAGGCACATAAGAAGCCATAATGATATAGATAAGCAGGTACAGGAGAGAAAACATGGTACAAGACGACAATATTGAATGGAAAAGCAACAAAGAGGAAGACAAGGAGAGTGACTAAGATGACTGTTAAAAGCTTCCCCCTCTTGTGCTGTTTCGGTTTACAGCAGACCTTGAAGAACAGAGTCAGTGTGGAGATGGTGATGAGCGGGGAGCAAAGTACAGCATTCAAAAAGTACCGGCATGTTAGAAGAACAAATTCCAAAACGTTGAGAATGATTTGAGTTCCACAAAGCAGGAAGTTGAGAAGCCATATCAGGGCACACATAATGACGGACAAGTGGCTTGGGCGGTGATATCGATGCCAGAGTGGAAAGAGGACAGACACAGATCTGTCAATGCTGATGACTGTAAGTAGAAATTGACTCGTGCAGAACATGAATGGGAAAAGACATTCAGCTGTGGGAAAAACTACTACAGAGATAGCTGGGTTAAAATCTGCAAGACATATTAGAATTAAAGATACAAGGACCCCAAAGTCAGCAACCGCCAGGTTCAGGATATAGATCATGAATGCATTCCTTTTCGTGCAGAAGCCGAGAAGCCAGAAGACAATTCCATTCCCCACAAGTCCAAAAATGCAGGTCACAAAAATAAAGCTGTATAAGATTAAATGGGTCTTGACATTCCATTCGGGGACAAAAACTGGAATACTGTTGAGACTGAATATATCAGCATCTTCCAGGATTTCAGCTCCCAAATGAGACAGGAGTATCTCGCTGAAATTAGTCATTGTCGAATTTCTGCCTTTGGGGTTCATGTGTCCTTTACTTACACAGCCACCCCTGAGAAAGAGAAAGAAACACAGGTATTTCGGGAGTATCCAAGGAATCAAAAAAACATTTATGGTAGCTGAAAACTTGGCTTACCTTGCGTATTTCCTCTTTCTCTTACCTTCCCCATCAAAAAAAGTGGATGAAACTTTAATCTCTTATTCGTTTTTAGTGTCAGATGATTTTTTTTTTGAATTTGTGTGTGTGTTTGTATGTAAGCATGTGTGCCTGGAAGATATAGTTGACATCTGATGACCCATCCTGGGGCTTGGACAGTCAAAGAGGTGGCTTGATATTTCCCTGCCCCTGCATCCCAGCCCTGGTATTCCTTGAAGGCCTCTCATCCAAGCACTTGCTAGGGTCGGCCCTGCTTAGCTTCTGAGGTCTCACGAGATTGGGCTTCCCCGGGCTATCCAGTTCAGAACTAAGGGTAAGATAATTCTGTTCATTAAAATGTTGTTTCACTTGTCTGAAATACCTTGAAATGAAAATGTTGACAGAAGTGTACAAGGGGAAAAATTAAATGCCACAAACCTGTGAATATAGGTAATGCCTGTTCATTCTCATAAATGGAGGTGAATAGCAATTCACCATTATAAATATATATGGCTCTTTATGTGGTATTTTTCCCATGTGGGCTTCTTTCCATGTGGGCTTTTTTCCCCGTGAGCATTTATGTCAGTGGGTTTTTCTGTGGGCTTCTTTCCATGTGGGCTTTTTCTCCTGTGAGCCTTTTTCAGTGTGGGCTTCTTTCCATGTGGGCATTTTTCTGCGTGGACATTTTTCCACATGGGCTTTTTTCCTGTGAGCATTTATGTCCGTGGGTTTTTTTCTGTGGGCTTTTTCCCCGTGGACTTTTATCCTAGAACCAACATTTGGTGTGTAGTGAAGATGACACTTGCTGCATATCATCAGAGGTTTTACTAAGAAAGCAAACCTGACACAGGAAATTGGGTTCACTGATAAGAATTCTTTTTTTCTTCTTATCAAACTTTTTAAAAAAATCTCAAAGGTCTTGAACAGATCAAGAGCCAGCTCTCTGACAGACCATCGCTGTCGCTAAATATATAGAAATTGCTAAGGAAGTTTTCCAACCCACTTCTACAAGGAAAAACCAGATGATTCCTTCAATTCACCTTACCGATTAGGGGGGAGGACAAATACCATCCTCTCAAATCAGGCCAGGTTTCACATTCCAATAAAGTATGTCTGAAGGACTCAAGCTGACCAGATCCACATTTACAAATTCTGTCCAGATACTCTGTGCCTGTGATCATTAAGATGTAGGGCTGCCAAGTCCGGGTTGGAAAATACCTGGGGACTTTGGGGGTGGAGCCAGGAGAAGGCGGGGTTTGGGGAGGGGAGGGGCCTCAGCGTGGTCCAATGCCATAGAGCCCACCCTTCAGAGCAGCCATTTTCTCCAGGGGAGCTGATCTCTCTCTGCTGGGGATCAGTTGTAAAAGCGGGAGATCCCCAGGCCCCACCTGGAGGCTGGCAGCCCTATTAAGATGTTTTAAATAGCTCAGAATAGCACAAGGGAAGGGAACGCCAAAGCACAGTGGAGAGTATCCACGCCATCCTTCTTCTACCTAAATTCAGTACTGAGGAGTTTATCTGGGGCTCCTAAAACCTGTGAAGTAGCAGCTATCCCCTTCTCTTTATCCTCACAGCCTACTGAACTGGAATTAGCCCATTTCAAAGTCACTGAGTGGCAGGCTTTCACAGAGGTAAAGAGAGGCCTGGGCCATTTCCATTTTTTAGTCTCCCCTTCCGCTAGGGAAGGGTAGTATTTCTGTGTCTTTAACTATAACCAAGTTAAGAGTTAACAACAAAAGTGTAAATTCGAGGCCCCAATGAGAACATGAGGCCCAAGCCAAATGCCCCTGCTGTCCCCCCCGTCCCCCCCCCGGCCCTGCTGAGTGGCAATATCCAGCGCAACTTTGGGGAATGAACGCACAGGAACGGAGTTCCGGCTGGCTTCCAAGTTGGCCACACCTACAGCCCCCCCCCCGGGTCCCCCAGGTGCCTCGCAAGCCGTGGGGCGCCTGGGGAAGCCAAGTTGATCCAGGGAGGGAAGGCAGTTTGAACTGTCTCCCCTCCTCAGGTTCCCCAGGCGCCCCACAAGCCACAGGGCACCTGGAGAAGCTGATCCTGGGAGGGAGCTGTGCTGTCAGGGGTGTGGCCTAATATGCTGATTAGTTTCTGCTGTGGGGTGTGGCCTATTATGCTAATGAGTTCCTGCTGGGTTTTTTCTACCAAAAAAAGCCCTGGAATATCTATACTTTTCCCTCTAATGAAGGAAGCTTTCACTCTTAAAAACTAATACCCAGCCAGTCTTGTCAGTCTTTAAGGTGCTATTGGACTCAAATCTAGGTCTACCCTCCTGAAACTACTTTCCTAGCTTGTGGATATCTAGTAATAACAGCAGAATAAGAAAAAAAAACTAAAGGAATCTGGCCCTGGTAAAGTAAACACCAAGTTAACGTGTAAAATTAACTGAATTCCACAGAGTAGGACTTAAGGTACAGAACAGATATGAGGGTAGAAGAAGACGAAGAAGAGATGCCTTGAGAGAGCAGCTGGTACAGAGCTATGGCTTGCCCAAGGTCATCCAGCAGGTGCAAGTGAAGGCGTGGGGAATCAAACCCAGTTCTCCCAAATTAGAGTCCGCACACTTAACCACTACACCAAACTGGCTCACCAAACTGAGTACACATAGTGGTGGACCAGTAGGGTCGCAAGTATTAACTGTGCCAAACTAGGTAGGAGATTAGGGTCTTTTTACACCTCCCCTCTGAAGTAGTTTGACTGCTGTCTTTTCCTGTGCTGATTTCACAGTGGTGTGAAATTTCACTCCAGGGGGTCTAAGTGCACTAATCAACAGCAATTGTTTAAAGCAGAATGAAGCCTGTTGCATACCAGCTTGACCACAGGAGGGCAATTAGTAGATGTGGACATTTCAGTAGCAGCACGGTTTCACACCGCACAGAAGTATGGGCAGGGTTTTTTGGAACTAGAATGATTCCAGCGGGAAAGTCAGATGTAAAAACAGCCTAAGAGACATTTGTCAGTGCTGCCGTCTGTCAGTAGAAACTGAACAGTGACGTCGAATCGTAAAGGAAAAGGGATTTCCTGATTAATTCTAAACTGAGGAACAGAAATATGGATGCATACCCCCCCAAAACAAGAAGTATGTAGGTGTCACACTCAGGATGTCGGCGGTAGAAGAATGCTGAAATCTGGTCACTGTTCAGCTTCTGCCTTTGGGAGCTGATGTGTCCTTTTCTTACAGTGTCGTTCCTGCAAAGTGAAAGAGACATGAGAACACTGAGAAAAGCCAAGGTATTGAGAAACACTGATGGCAGCTAAAGGTTTTGCTTGGCTTGGTTATTTCCTCATTCTGTCACTAATTTTTTATCTAAAAAATACAAAACAAAAATACAACCCCCCCACCAAACTTTAATGTCTTATTTATTTTTAGATCACCTCGGAACTATAATTTAAGTGACTAATCATAGAATCACAGAGTCGGAAGGGGCCATACAGACCATCTTGTCCAACCTCTTGCCCAATGCAGGACCAGCCTAAAGCATCTCTGACAAATATTTGTCCAGCCTCCTCTTGAAAGCTGCCAGTGAAGGGGAGCTCACCACCTCCCCAGGCAGCTGAGTCCACCTTGGAACCACTCTGACCGTGAAAATGATTGGGATCTTAGTGCTATTGTACCTTTCTGGTCCAGTACAAACTCTCCATAGATTTAAAGTATACCTGTTCAGTGATGGCTTCAGCCTCAGCAGTCCAACATGTTTCGATAGATATCAGTGTTTCACTGAAGGATGCTTTCCAAAGTACAGCTCTGAGAATAAGCTGCACAGTGGCTGAAATAAAACTGAGCCACTGCATTGATAGCAAGATTTGTCTGCTTTCCTTGCTTCCTAGAATGGCCCTATGTATTCAGCAGAAGATGATTAACTGCATGGGTGTGTCCAGAACTGTTTCTTAAAAAGAGAGAGAGAGAAAGAGAGAGAGAGAGAGGTGCCACAACTCTCAAAAGGGAGACGAAGTTTTAAGTCTGTATACTACAAACTCGCAAACTTTTTTTAAAGTTAATTTTTATTCATTTTTCCCCCCCATTTACAACAACATTGTACAGGATCAGTGTGTACTCCCCCCCCCCCCCCCCAACATTTAGCTTGTAACACTCCATGGCTGAGGACAGACTGGCAGAATGAAGCGCGAGGGAAGTGGGGCAAAAAGACCTGGGCCAAGTTGTTGCGGGGCTTTCCAGTCACACTGCGTGGACTGATGCAGGACCATACCGGGGAGGAAGTAGAAAGGAGCGTTCACACTGTGGGGTGGCCCCTGGTGCCAGCGCTGCGGTGGTGTGAGGCTCTGGTCCGTTTTGCCAACCTGTACATAGGCACATGGGTGCATAGGTTCACATTACTGGCACCGCTTGATGTGCGGCTTATTTGCGTCCACACTGCCAGGAAGTGGGATGAACGCGCTCCCAGACGGCTTGACACCGGTTTCACCAGGTACCTTTTTAAAGCGGGATGAAAACACTTCAGGACGGGGTGAGTGCAGCACGGCGACGCCAGGCAGTTGTGGCTGTGTGAACGGGCTCTCTTAATCCACTTGCAAAGCGGGCGTATATCGGGCCAAACTGCCAGTCTGAACTCAGCCCATATGTATACATTGAATGATTACAAGTTGTCAGTGTTAACCGTAGCTGAAGATTATTTATTACATCAGATATTGTTTCTTGACTAATTAGGTGAGATATAATGGGTAGCCATATACACGAAATACCATTATGCCCTCTGTTAGTTTTTATTGGTTTCGTTATATCTGAATTTTTTCCCATTATATATAGATTCCATAGTTTTTTATACCAGAGGTTTACGGTTATTTCACATTTTAATTTCCATGTGGATGCTATTGTCGTTTTGGATGCAAACAGTAATAAGGCAATTCTTTTCCTTTGCGTCTTGGATAGAGCCTCTTCTGCTCTGAGATTTAGGAGTAATGATTCTGGGGTTTTATCTATTGTATATCTCATGATGTTCCTTATTTCCTCTATTATTCTATCCCAGAAAGATGCTACAGCAGGGCATTCCAACCAGCAATGTATATAGGTACCGTTTTCTTTGCCCCCCAAAAAACTCACAAACTTTTAAACATTTTTAAAAAAATAATTTTGTTGAATGGGTTCCAGAACTCCATTCCAGTGCATTCCCCCAGAAAAAAGGCCCAGGTGGGTCTTTTATTTCACTCTTGACTTTTGAAAGCAGAACTAAACAAGACCCTGGGTATCAGATCCTCAGACACAACACATTAGAAATTATTTAAAAATAAAGATACTTTCAGGGCTCAGATTCTGACATGCTTTTGTTCCTGCCCTGGTAATTTTAAATGAGATATAAGCAGGGGTCCGTTGGAGCAGGAGCGCACAGGAGCGCAGCTCCGGGACTGAGGAACCCAGGGGGCGGGCACATGACCAAGCCCCGCCCCCTCCTCGGCTTCCCCAAGCAGTGCAGAGGTGCAGCACCCCAGGGAAAGCCCTGCTAGGGTCTTTATTGTTTTTAATGTTTTGTTTTAATATTGATAATTTTATCATTGTTCCTTTTATGACTGTGTGCTGCTTTTCCAGAGACTTGCTCAAGGTGGCATATAAATTTTCTAAGTTTACCATTTTTTATCTGGGCACATGGCACATAAGTACTGGAGAAATTTCACCAACCCTTCAGCAGCTTCCACCCCATCAGTTTGGTGTAGTGGTCAGGAGTTGGACTCTAATCTGGGAGAACCGGGTTTGATTCCCCACTCCTCCACATGCAGCTGCTGGTGTGACCTTGGGCCAGTCACAAGTTCTCTCAGAGCTGTTCTCTCATGAGCAGTTCTCCAAAGACCTCTCTCAGCCCCACCTACCTCACAGGGTGTCTTGTTGTGGGGAGGGGAAGGGAAAGGGAAAGGGATGAGTGGTGCATACGTCCTGGGTATCTCAAGTCTGTTTGAAACCTGGTGGTTTCAAGGGAGCAGGAAGAGAATGTGGGTGTGTTCTTTACGCTTATTTTTATTGCACAAAGTATTGGATGGGGAAGGGAATGGAGGAAGAGCAGGTCAGTTTCACTCACCAGTGGAGTGGAGCCTGAGGGGTGGGTGTTGCCTTCTGACACCCTTCCGGTATGCTAGGGGGTGTGGTATATGCAAATGAGTTATGCAAATGAGTTATGCTAATGAGCTCCTGCACCTCTTTTTCTACGAAATGACCCCTGGACATAAGAGGCAGTTGGCTGGATGAGCTGAATCCCAGTCAAGCGGATGAATGGACTGAATTGGATGTAAAAGAGGAGGTACCCTTCCCATGCAGGTATTTGTTGTGTGATACTGACATATCCTCCCTCCCATTGGGATCATTATAGGACTAGCTGGTGGATGAGGGGCAAAGCAGGACTATTTATTTGTGGTTTTATCAGTTCATTTATTCTGCCCTTCTGGCCGGTTGAAGGCTACCAGGGCAGATTAAAAATATACATAATTTTTATTTATTTATTTATTTTTACAAAATTTATACCTTGGGCTGCCAAGCCACTGTCTGGGAGGGGATCCACTGCCCCCCTGCTGCAACATCCCACTAGCTATGGGACAACAATATCCCCCCCCCCCCAGGATCCCAGCTGTAGCATCATTCCACTTCTTGTAAAAAAGGGAGGTAGCTCTAGGAATAGTTAGAAGCTCTATGGTTTTACCATTGAATTTTGGTGATTTCTAGAGCTACATTATGTCACTTTTTTTTAACCAGAAGAGAAGTGATACTACAGCTGGTGTTGCACCTCCCCATACCCCTGCCTACAGTCCTCCTACCAGTTGCTTGGCAACCCTATGGATGGGTACAAACCACATTTTTGTGGTTTGGTTTGTGGTTCATGGCTGAACCACAAACTGAACCATGAAACTATGCAAACTGGGATATGGGGCTGAGGACAGACTGGCAATCTAAAGCGGGGCAGGCACGCTTCGCAAATGGAGGAAAGGAGCACGTTCAGACATGCGCATCTGCCCGTCGGCTCCGTTGCGTACTTACCCATCTCCCAGTCGCTTTCCTTCTGCTTTACCCGGACACCGGTTTTTCCCGGTGTTCAGGGGCCTTCCTCCGCATGCCTCCCGCTTCCAAACAGTGTGAACTGGAAGAAGCGGGAGGCATCCGGAGGAAGTGTGAACGCACCGGCAAAAAGTTTTGCGCATGTGCGCATGTGCGCACATGCGAAAAACATCAAAGGAAAACAAAAAAAAGTGCAGCGGCGCGCGCAAGCCGCGCGCGCTGGCTATGCAGCAGTCTGAACGCTCCGTGGCAGTCTGAACGCTCCGTATCGCCGCTGATCCGCATTGCTCTGGCCAGTGTGAACAGCCAGCTCCGTGGGTTTTTTCCCCCACTCCAGTTCCCTCCGCTTTGCCTCCGCTTCAGATTGCCAGTCTGTCCTCAGCCTGGGAGATTTCCAAATGGCTCTCAGCCATTTAAACTGTTGCTGTATCCTCGCCGTGGTTTCCATAGGGAGCAGAAAGCAATGGTTTAAATGGCTCCCAGCCATTTAATCCAAACAGCTGAGCAGCTGGGACCCATTTAAACCACTGCTTTCTCCTCACTTCAGCTTTCCACAGTGAGCAAAAAGAAGTGGTTTGCTCGGAGCCATTTAAACCCCTCCTTTCTGCTCTTCACGAACCGCCATAAACTGCCACGACTGCATCAAATTCCATGGATGTTCGTGGCGGTTCTTCAGTTTATGAAATTTTAAGTCCCAAGAACTCTGCTTTCAAACTACATAACAGTGCAAGGCACTGTTGCACTGGGTTAAAGTTAGAACAGTAGTTTCTACCTCAGCTGCTTTTCACAGCTTGTTCTGTAGGTTTATCTGTAATGTGTATGTACCTTTATGGTTTTGAAGGGATTTATTTATTTAGAGGCACATCCATTATATGTACATCAAGTGTATGGTGCACAATGCTATTGTGCTAATGTATAATCAACCCTGGAAGTAGCCTACATTTCAGGAGAGAGAAAAATCTATGCAAGGACATAGGAAGTAGAATATATTTAAAAAAAAAAAAAAAAAAACCTTAACCCCCTCCCCCCAACTCTCTGTTATTTTCCCAAGAGAGAAGCCAAATTGCAGTAGGCGTTTTTCATTCAAATCTTCAAGGATAATTAATTCAGAATTATTCCTAAGGCAATATTAACCCCACAGCATCATCTTTTGATATGACTGTGTTCCGTCATTTTGCATCTATATGATTATATTGTTAGATTCCTGAACTGATAGAGGCAATCCTTGTTCAAGTGATTGTTCAATGTTATTTAATCTAAGGCACTATTTAATGCAATTGTTAAGAGATCATAGAGGTGTAGGGCATTTACCAGTTCTACTTATATTTCATCACATAATCTGTGAAAATTTCAAGATGTTAACATAGGCCGAGGACAGACTGGCAGTCTCGGCCGCTCTGCCTCCGCTTCAAAAGCCGCATCGCATCCGGCGCCACGCTCCTCCCGCAGCAGCTGGGTACCACTTAAAAGTGGTGCCCTGGCTGCTGCGTCGCGTGTTCCACCCGCCTCTGGCGGGTGTGAACACATGCAGGGAGGGGTAGCCGTGTGGTGTTCACACGCCGCCATTGGAAGCCGCCCGCAGTCTGAACGCTGTGGGCGGCTTCCTTCCGGCGGCGTGCAGAGGTGTGGCAGACTACAAGTCTGTCCTCGGCCATAGAGGATCAATGGTTTTGGATCTCAGAGACGCAAGGAAACATGAATACTCCTAGTAACATAACTATAAATGTATCAAGCTGCATCAAAACATTGATCCTTTTAGGCCAGTATTACCTAACTCAGCTATCATTGATGCTCTAAGACAGTGGTTCTCAACGTTCTTAATGCCGCGACCCTTTAATACAGTTCCTCATGGTGTGGTGACCCCCAACCATAAAATTATTTGTTGTGTTGTCCAAACGGTTTTGACAAAACCAATAAAAACATTATTTTCTGTCCCATCTATACAAAATCTTGCCTGAATCAATATCTTATGTCCAACCATTATTCCCACACTGGATTGGAATCAGTTCCTAAAGGTTAGGTTCCCATGACAATCAGCTTGCCTTCCTGCAGAACTAGTATGCTGAATATGAATTTAGGGTTGCCAACCTACAGGTGGGGTCTGGAGATCTCCTGGAATTACAACTGAGCTCCAAACTAGAGAGATCAGATCAGTGGCTGCTTTGGAAAGTGGAATCCATGGCATTATGCCTGGCTTAGGTCCCTCCTTCCCCCAAGCCCCACCCTCCACAGGCTCCACTCCCAAATCTCCAGGGATTTCCTCAACCTGGAGTTGGCAACCCTACTTCACTGGCAGAAGAACCCTAGGCTTGTGGATGCACTGGACTCTTTCTCTGCAGATGTCCCCTAAAGTCCCCCAAGCAACAGAAGTGTTCTGCCAAACAACAATGAAGAGAGAGAGAAAAAGAAAGAAAGGTAGGTAGGTAGGTAGGTGAGGGGGAAAGACAGAGAGAGAGAAAGGAAGGAAGGAAGGTAGTTGGGGGGGAAGAGCCTGTTGCAGCCTTTCCTGGGCTCTAGGCTTTGGCCAGGAAAGGCAGTGGGGCAGGGAGAGGCTGTTGCAGCCCAGGAAAAGTGGTTGGGGGTGGAGAGCTTTCTTTCCTGGGCTCTGCGCTTTGGCGTGGAGCCCAGGAAAGACAGCAGTGGGGGCAGCTGGAGCCTTCTTTCCTGGGCTCCTCGCCGAAGCACAGAGCCCAGGAAAGAGGGTGGTGGGGGCAAGGGGGCAGCTGGAGCCTCCTTTCCTGGGCTCCCCGCCGAAGTGTGGAGCCCAGGAAAAACTGGGGTGGCGGCTGGAGCCTCCTTTCCTGGGCTCCCCGCCAAAGTGTGGAGCCCAGGAAAGACCAGGGGCGGCTGGAGCCTTCTTTCCTGGGCTCCCCACCGAAGCGTGGAGCCCAGGAAATACAGTGGTGGGGGCAGGGGGAAGCGGCCATTGCCTTACCTGCTGGCTTCTTCCTCCTCATGGCCCCACTGAGGGCTGCAGGAAGCAGGGGGTGGGGCTGCAGGAAGCAGGGGGTGGGGCAAAGAGCTGGGAGGCCAGACCTCACGCTTGATTGAGCATGGGGTCCTTTCCTGCCAGCAGGGAGGGGCGGGGTGGGCTCAGACGCCAGCTGGCGACCTCTGTGAAAGGGCTGTTTGACCCCAAAAGGGGTCCCGACCCACAGGTTGAGAACCACTGCTCTAAGATCTCATACAGAAAGGTATCCAGTAAGCCCCTTAAAAAAAAAAAAAAACTATAAATGAAGGGAGTTCAATATGGGACCTTCAGTACGAAGGTTGCTGGACCAACTGTTGGACTATATCCTTGGTCCATGGTAACTTTATCACTCCAAGGCTGTGATCATATGCACAATTAGACCCGACATAGATGTGGATGCTGGGTGGATTTAAAGGGCACGATCAGACAACAACATCTGGGAAACTGCCCACAACTGTCGGCAACCTGTTCTGCTCTGCAGCAGAAGGGGAGTTAAAAGACACTGGGGGAAATACAGTAGTAAACGGGTTGCAACGGGCCATGGATGGATTTTTCGTGTTTGATCACTCCAGCACACTCTCATGACATTGGGATGGTCTGATCAGGCCATCCTGACTCCATGCCATTGTTCCCCCCCCCCCCCTTCTCAGTATGCACATCATCGCAAACTCCATAGGGAGCCCTCGGTACAGAGGTGCAATTCATCGATCCTTCATTTAAGCACATGAGGAAAAAGTGGCACACACAAAAAAATGAGTCACCCACAGTTGTGTCTGATCACTCACTGACAGACTGAGCCTGCAGCTTCAAAGGGAGGTGTGATTTTGCAACTGCGGGTCTAATTCCTCCAGAGGAAAAATCCTTGCTTTCCCCTCATTTTTTTTTTCTGGCGCTTGTGACTGCAACCCAAGACTTTGGGGCTGACCCAGACAGCATAATGTGCCCCTTAGAGGATGGGATGCAGTATCTGATTTCTAACAGCCCAGTTTTTAAACTCCATAGAAGGGCTCAAGTATGCTTCCCCCAATTATAAAATACTTTCCAAGCTGGAAGTGAAAATTCTCTGGAGATGTCAGCATTGTGAACCAATTTCCTCTGCATTTAGACGGCAGCGGCCGCCAGTGAGGTTCCTTCACATGGAAAATGAGATGCCAGCTAATGAATTCAATGGAGATTTCATGACGATATATACTCTGGGTCCTACACTGATGAAAACCAGTTAAATTAACTTTCAGTTATTCTGCCCAGGGTTGAGTGTTCAATGTAGAATAGATAAATTCTTTCTAACTGAAATTCTAGAATTCTACAGGGAAATATCTCAAACATCTTCTCTCAGTTGTGGAAAGTTCAGATTGCCAAAAAAAAAATAGGCTATTCAAAATCTCCTAACATTTATTTGCCTGCTCAGACCACATACACATGAATCTGCCTTCCACCAAATGGTCAAATGCCTTCTATCCTTTGGGTCCATCAAAGGCAGTATTGTCTACTCACACTGGCAACTACTCTCCAGGGTCTCAAGCAGAGGTCTTTCACATCACCTACTAGCTGATCCCTAACTAGATATGCCAAGAACTGAACCTGGGACCTTCTGTGTGCCACGCAGATGCTCTACCACTGAGCCACAACTCCTCCCAAACGTTCCTCAGATCCCTCAACAAAAGAAATCTTTTCTACAAAGCCTGTAAGGACAGATTATACCAGCATCCCCTAAATGAAGACATGACACAACCATATTTGGGTTAAAGTAAGGTTTATTAAAATGGCTGACCTACATCCTCACAGCTTTCGTTCAAGTTTTTAACCCAGGTTGCAGCTAAGCAGACCACTGGTTACCATCATGAGGGCAACTTCCCTCTGGCTTTCCACCTGGCTGGCAATTATTGGCAACTTTGATTCCTAAAGACTGCACATGAACTGATCATAAACAAAATGGCTGTTGAATATACCATATAATCTCTCCACTTTTTATGTTTTAGTGCACCATAGAATAGCCAAGGTATAGTTCTAAAAGTAATGTTTGTTTATCATGGACTGTGCGTAAGGGATCTCAATGTGCTGCAGGGTAATTACTTGACTGGAATGTTTTCATGGGACACGGATTCACGCCAGTCATTTCCCAGGAATTTGGGTGAGTCCAGGAGATGCAATTAATTTCACCTCATCCTTGTTAATCTGGTTCAGTGGTAGGGCATCTGCTTGAAAGACACAATGTTCGCTATGCACAACACAAAGAACAACACTATGGCTATCAAGATAGAGACCAGGTATAGACAGACAAAATGACAAAGATGTCAGACGCTTGCATCCGTGTGAACACGTTACCTAACAGGCTGACAGAGGCATGCCAATATTAAGGGGCTTTGGATCCACATGTGAGATGACTGAAACTGACCTTATCTTATCATCACTTCTGTATAATAGCATACCAAAAGGAGCTGTAACTCTTCCATCCTCCCCTCTTGCTGGCAAATACTAGGTGAAGCCCAGGTCCAATGGAGTCCCCTTTTAAAGCTGCCCAATTGTCAACTACAGTGGTCAGTCTCCTTGCCACGAAGTTTGGTCCCCTCTGCCACTCAGTGGATGTCCGTGATGACAAGACATGTAAGCCAAGATACTAGATAACAATTCCATTTCCTGTAAGTTGAACACTTCAAATAAGAACCTGAAGACACATTCCTAATAGCTCTAGAGAATCTCTTTGGGGTTACAAATTGAGCTATTATTGTTTGAGAACTTTGAGAGCCAGTTTGGTGTAGGGGTTAAGTGTGCGGACTCTAATCTGGGAGAACTGGGTTTGATTCTCCACTCCTCCACTTGCACCTGGCTGGATGACCTTGGGCAAGCCATAGCTCTGTCCCAGCTGTTCTCTCAAGGACAGTTGTCTCAGAGCTCTCTCAGCCCCACCCTACCTCACAGGGTGTCTGTTGTGGGGAGGGGAAGGGAAAGGAGTTTGTAAGCCGCTCTGAGACTCCAAGTGAATGAAGGGCAGGGTATAAATCCAATCTCTTCTTCTTCTTCTTCTTCTTCTTGTTTTGTTCAGGATTCAGAATGTTGGTTCAAAATCAAGGGGAGGGATTGTGTCTCAGCGGTAGAGCATCTGCTTTGCAAGCAGAAGGTTCCCAGTTCAATCCCCAGCATCTCCAGTTAAAAAGGATCAGATGGTAGGTGATGTGAAAGACCTCCACCTGAGACCCTGGAGAACTACTGCCAGTCTGAGCAGACAGCACTGACCTTATGGAACAGAAATCTGATTCAGTATAAGGCAGCTTCTTGTGTAGTCCACATGTATGTATTCTCCCAACATATTAAAACCAAATCCAGCTATTCAAAACTTACCTCTTCTGGAATGGCTCCCATGTCTACAGTTCAAGATGACTCCAAAGCTTTAAAATGTCCTTCAAGGAAGCTTTGCAAGTAGAACTTCAGGGCATGGAGATGAAGATGGGTAATGAACAAGGAGCAAGAAGCGTGGGCTTCTTATTTCTCTACGTTTTCTGCAGAAGACGATTACCATCAAGGGAGTGGTTATCTTTCCACTCTGAGTTCATGATTTCTCACTATGTGATGTTAACATCATGGGGATCCGATAGCAATAGTTACCAAATATGTATGTGTCTAGGATCCGACCTACTGCCCTGCACACGCCTCTGAGGAGACATTTATTAGCTACTTGTCTGTTCAGAACTCAATATAACTAAAACAATGATTATATATGGGGTTTTTAAAATTCTGATTAGGACTTCTAGTAGCTAAAAACAAAATTATTCAAATACAGTCCTTAATACAAATGTCTTCAACTGCTGCCTGAAGACTGAAATGTTGTTGTTGTTATACAGACACCAGCCCTGCATAGACATCATCTGGAGCCATAGAGAAAGTAGAGTTCAATCCTGAGCCCTTTGAAATAAACAAGTGGGGGATCAGGGGAGGCATTTCCCTCTGCAATCTTTCCCCCGCCTTTCCTCATGATGTATAAAGAAGGAATTTGACTAGGCTGTGCTTGTGGAATCCCTTTCCTGCTAAATCAACTTTCCACAGTTGTTGACCACAGATGTAAACCACTTCTCTTTTTTTTTTTTTTTGGTAAAGAAATTTTTATTTTTCAAAAAAAAAAACATCAAAAATAATACATTTACCTTATACAAATCCCTTTTTCCATATTATATAACATTTTGTTCTATTTGTACATTCTATTTTTATCTTGTTTGGGTGGTTTCCCACCACCTCTGAAGCATAACACATTTTCCATTTTATTCAAAATAGTAATACTATATCTATGTTTCATTTCTGGTAACGGTTATATATCTTTAAAATACTTATACACCAATTCTTATTTTCTATATTCTTATATATTTCTAAATAAAAACAGCTTCATTGTCTAATTTTAACTAAAACCTTCATATAATATATTTCTATTCCTTTATGCTATTATAACCATGTATAAATGTAGTTTTTCATATCCCAGTATTTTTCAACATATTCTTTCAAATCTTTCCAGTCTTCTAGAAAGGTCTCTGAGTAGAGATTATTCAATTTTCTAGTCCATTTATCCATTTCAGCCATATATAACAGTTTTTTCAACCATTCCCACACCTCTGGTATTTTTTCATTTTTCCAATTTTGTGCATACACCATTCTTGCTGTTGTAATCATATACCATATTATTGTCCTTTTCTTTACATTTATCTCTTCTAGTTTAAGTCCTAGCAATAACATTTCAGGCAACTTCTTAAATGTACATTTCAAGATTTTTTCCATTTCTGCATGTATTTTGGACCAATAAATCTTTGCTTTATCACAAGTCCACCACATATGATAAAAAGAACCTTCTTTCTTTTTACACTTCCAACATTTGTTAGACATATTCTGACCAATATTTGCAATTTTTTTTGGTGTCATATACCATCTATACATCATTTTAAAACAATTTTCTTTTAAGTTATAACACGTAGATATACTCATAGCATTTTTCCATAAAAATTCCCAAGATTCCATTTCAATGTCTTTGTTAAAGTTTATCGCCCATTTTACCATTTGTTCTTTTACCATTTCATCTGCATTAAACCATTTTAGCAAGGCTTTATACATTTTAGAAATCATTTTTTTTCCGCCTTCCTCCCAAACTTGTTCTATTTCATTATTTTTTCCCTGAAACCGTGTTTTTTATCACTTCTATACAAATCATATATTTGTCTATATCTTAACCAACCATAATCAAAGTCAATCTGATGCTGCTCCTTCAGTTTGAAATCTTTACCATGTCTTATTAATAAGTCTCTATACTTCAGCCAATCTTGTCCTTTATATCTTGATGTTGGATGTAAGACTTCTGCGGGTACAATCCACATGGGTATCTCTTCTGAAAAAAAGTTTTTATATCTTGTCCACGTATCCATTAGTGTTCTTCTCAAATAGTGATGTTTAAACATATTGTCCATTTTTGTTTTGCCATAATACAAATATGCATGCCACCCAAATCTACAATCATGACCTTCCAGGGACAATAACATTCTATCTTGTAACATAGTCCATGTCCCTACCCAGGTCAAACATATTGCATCATGGTATAACCTTAGATTTGGTAGTTGAAACCCTCCTCTTTCTTTGGCATTACACATTAGTTTCATCTTAATTCTTGGTTTTTTCCCTCCCCACACAAATTTAGACAGCTCCTTCTGCCAACATTTGAATGTTTTTACATCTTTCACAATTGGAATAGTTTGAAACAAAAACATTAATCGTGGTAACACATTCATCTTGACCACCGCAATTTTACCCAGCAATGACAAATTCAATACATTCCACTTTTTAATATCCTGCATAATTTGCAACCATAATTTTTCATAATTATTTTTATAAAGATCAATATTTTTCATAGTTAGGTTTACACCCAGATATTTTGTCTTTTTCAAACCGCTTCTCTTTTTTATCGGTCCCAGCTAATGCATTTCAACTGTAAAAAATTGAGATGATAAGACCACCAGTCACAAACAATAGATGAAGAGAAGAAGAAGAGACTGGATTTATAGCCTGCCCTTTACTACCCAAGGGAGTCTCAAACCGGATTCCAAACTCCTTTCCCTTCCTCCTCCCCGCAACAGACACCCTGTGAGGTAGGTGGGGCTGAGAGAGCTCTGAGACAACTGTCCTTGAAAGAATAGCTGGTACAGAGCTATGGCTTGCCCAAGGTCATCCAGCAGGTGCAAGTGGAGGAGTGGGGAATCAAACCCAGATTAGAGTCCGCGCACTTAACCACTACACCAAAATGGCTCAGGAAAGAAGGGAGAAGAAAAGATACAAGAGTATGTATAAAAAGTCCAATTTAACATTCTGCATGCAAATCTTCTCATGAAAGCTTCACAACTATTATAACCATCATTCTTATTGTTCTTCAAACAATTTTAGTTTCTCAGTACTTGAGTTTTAGCCAGTCATAAAATTCCCTCCATAATCCCATAAATTCTTCTTCCATTTTTCCTTTTAATATATTTGTCAATCTGCCCATTTCAGCACATGCCGTAATCTTCATTATCAATTCGTAGAGCACTGGAATTTTCAATGTCCTCCATGTCATTGCATATAAAATTCTGGCTGCTGTGTAAAATAAAATATCTATGGTTTTTAGCTAAGTTATCTGGTAAACAGTTTAACAGAAATATCTCTGGCTTAAAAGATATTGTAATATTCAACACTGACTGTATGAGAGTATGAACACCAATCCAATATTTATGAACCTTTTTACATGTCCACCACATATGATAGTATGATCCAACATTATTATTACATTTCCAACACTTATTACTAAAGTTTCTGTACATTTTAGCTAACCTATTTGAGGTTAGGTGATAGAACACTTTATAGAACACTTTATATAAATTTTCTTTGAATGAAACAGATTTAGTCAACCTAATATTCACTTTCGATATTTTACTCCATTGTGACAAATCTATATTATAGCCAACCTTTTGCATCCATCTGACCATACATTCTTTAACTATTTCATCCTGCATTTTCAATTGCATTAGCATACCATACATCAGGGGTCCTCAAACTATGGCCCGCGGGCCACATGCGGCCCGCCGAGGGCATTTTTCTGGCCCGCCGGGTGTGCCGCCAGGGGTCCGTTGGAGGGGGAGCTCACCAGAGCGCCGCTCCGGGAGTGACAAGCCTGGGGGGAGGACACATGTTCCAGCCCCACCCCCTCCCCCCAGTCGGCCAGGAGGAGGCAGAAGGAAGAGGGTAAGTGTGCAAGGGCAGGCGCTCCTGCCGGCCCCATGTCCCCTAGCCAGCTCAGAGGCCTCTGAGCTGGCTAGGAGACCTGTGCCAGTCCTGGGTGCCCAGGAGCCAGGTAGGTGGGGATGTTTTCCAGGGGGTGGGGGGTGGGAAGCAGCGGCAGCAGGCACTCTGGCCGGCCCCAAGTCCCCTAGCCAGCTCAGAGGCCTCTGAGCCAGCTAGGAGACCTGCGCCAGTCCCAGGAGCTGAGTGGGGATGTTTTCCGGGGGGGGGGAGCGGCGGCGGCAGGCGCTCCGGCCCCAAGTTCTCTAGCCGGCTCAGAGCTAGGAGACCTGCGCCAGTTCTGGATGCCCAGGAGCTGGGTGGGGATGTTTTCCGGGGGAGGGGGGGTGGGAAGCAGCCATCGACGTAGACTTCAGGGAAGCTGGGGAGCTGGCCCCCCTCCCAAACTTTTCTGTAGGGTACTGAGCCTCCCCAGGGGAGGCTTCAATCCTTCCCGGTAGGAAGCGTCCTCTGACCTCCCAGGAGGAGGAAGCAAGGACCAAATGCAGCTCTTGGAGCCCTCTCCTAGGACTCCCAAGGCTTGCCCCCCCCCCCCCCCAGTGTGCATAGGAATTTGTTCATAGTTTTTTTTTAAACTAAGTCCGGCCCTCCAATGGTCTGAGGGACAGTGAACTGGCCCCCTGTTTAAAAAGTTTGAGGACCCCTGCCATACATTTTCGTAATAAGTTTCTCTCTGCATTTTCTTAAGGCAGGGGTGGTACCTGTGAGATTGTGCCAGTAGATGTAGTCCACAACGGGTCTCTTTAAACAGAAAGTCCTTTATTTGCAGAAAAGATCTTATTGGTCAAATACACTTCTTCTGTTAGTAATGCCCAAGCATAGTAATACAACTACAATTATACTTGATATGAAATAAGCCCCCCCCCCCATGACACCCACCAATCAGTTGGGAGAATTATTGGTACCCAAATATACTGGCCCACCATTCCCAAGGAAAGTGTGGTAAATTAGTTTCCCAGGCAAAGACACTGTTAAGATTTGTGACACGGATGTTCCCAAGAATAAAATCAAGCCAAGGAGCAAGTTGCACCTGTGAATAACATAACATGTAGCAGGAGGCTTTCAGCTCAAGGCCATGAGTTAGCAAGAAACGAAAGAGAGATAAGAATGAAGAAAAGCTAATAAGCAGCAAGTGTGTGCAGAGCGAGCAAGAAGCGCATTCCTGCGGTGGGAGTCACTCGACCGATGCTATCTCTCATCTGGAACTTAGAGGAGTAATTACGGAACTCAAAACCAAGGTAATGTTAAGTGACTATCAGAATAGGCAATAGGAACCATAAGCAGTGGTAACTGACATGAATGCAATAGATCCATTGATAATAACAGTCAACAATTAGCATTGGCAGTGCTAATTGACAGTACCATTGTGGCACCCCACTGTCCAGAGGTGGAGACTGAAACATGGACACAATTGTTCCCTCATTCATGGTTTACTATGGCTACTAGGCAACAGGACACTCCATACGCATAACATAACATGTTCCAGCAAACCAAAACAAGAGCTCTTCTTTCCAATCATGAGACTGGTCTTCTTCTTGATTAGAGTTGCAGGTGCACATCTGTATCCTGGGGACTTTTTGCTTTCTCCACAGTCAGTAGTCCATTCTGGAGACTTCCAATAATGAGTTTCAGGGTGGGGTTCAAGGAAAAGCACTCCTGTATAGAATTGTGCATGCAAACAGTCAAAAGGAGGGGGCCCCATTTTATGTGGAACCAGTTCTCTGGATGCTGGTTTTCATGCCGTATCAGCTGCCCCTTATCCAAATTCAGTTAGCAAAGCTAACGTACCATGTTCCAGTCAACACATCAATTTATAGGTGCCTTCATCTGAATCTACAGATTCACCCAATGCCATTGGAACAGTCACACCAAATAAGATCAAAAATCCAGCCGTCCATGCTTCTCCTCACTCCATAATACTATGCAGGGTCAGAATCAATTGGTCAGCTGGTGGGAGAGGTCTTTCTATCATAAAAAATCCATCTGGACAAGCTGCCCCCCTGAATGAACCTGTTCTTTCAGTATTAAGAGTTGCTTCCCAGTGTTTACAGAGACTTGTGGTTAGATGTTCCCCATGAAATGCACAGGTATCAGCTAGTACTGTACTTTCTAACGCACAATTTTTGGTGGCAAATGCCTGCCACAATTTTGGATGGCAAACTCCAGAGATGGAGTCTGAAATCCATTTTGTTGGTGTTAAACCGTGGGCCAATCTTGGGAACAAAACTGGACTGGATTAAAAATCCTAACCATGATTTACGGGCTTTATGCAAGACAGATCCTCACTCCACCTCTGGCTGAATAAGGCCCGGCGAATGAAAGACATCCTGGGGTTCATGGTTCCCAGCCGGGAAGAGGTCTTGGGGTAACAAATTACCCCCACAGCCTACAGCATGTCATTATCCCTCATCAAAAGCAACAAGGGGTCAATTTATCGAATATTTTGTAACCTTACAGCAACCCAAAACTATGTGAGCAATATTTTTAAACAAATGATTACGGTACGTGGAAATCTTCACATCCACAACTTGATTGGCAAAGCAGGAACCATTTGGCAGTTGTGAAGGTGTCATAGTGATGTCTGAGCTGTGGCTGTGGTGCCCCGTTGCTCTCCATGCTCCTCCTTCTCTTCAAAAGCCCTTTGGAGTATGACCTTCAGGCTCTGCCTTTGCTGACCCTTATTCTTTCTCCCAACCATGTAATATATCACTGGGTTGACACAGCTATTTAGAATGGCACATAAGACGCCATACACTATTGGATAGTAATATTCAAAATAATTAAAACAACGGAGTGTCAAAATAGCGTTCAGGGGAGAACCAAAGATTAGGAAGAAAAGGAGAGTGAGTAAGACGATGGTTAAAAGCCTTCCTCTCCGAGGCTGCTGTGGCTTACAGAACACTTTGAGCAACAGAATGATGGTGGAGATTGTGACTAGAGGGAGGCAAAGAATGGCACCTACAATAGATGGAAGAAGAGATACCCAAAAGATTCCAAAATTGACGAGAAATGCTGAGGGCAGTAGGGAAAGAACCCATATTAGTGCACACACAATGGTGGACAGGTGTGGTGGCTTGTGGCATCGATGCCAGATGGGGAAAAGGATGCACACAGACCTGTCAATGCTGATGGTGGTCAATAGAAGTTGACTAATATTATGCATGTATGTGGCAGCCATGAGAAATTTAAAAGGTAGGTTATTGGTTATTAATAAAATTAAAGACAGACCTAAAATCAGAAGGACCCCAAAGTCAGCGATAGCCAAGTTCAGGATGTATGTACTGAAAGAGTTCCTTTTAATGTGGAAACCAAGAAGGTAGATGACAATTCCATTCCCTACAAGTCCAACGATGCAAATACATGACATGAAGACAGCAATAATTTCATAAACCCCAAAGGACTGCTCTGGTTTACCACTGGAGTTGTTATTGTGCATATCACCGTACTGTGGTCCATCTTCCACAGGAGACAGGGTTGTCTTGCTGAAATTGCTCATTGCATGTAATATCTCCTTTTCTGTTGCATAGACAACCCTGGTAGGAGACAAGAGACAAGAGAAGTATTGTCTTATTCCAAGTAGATGATCAAGTCACAACATAGCTTAATTTTTTTGCCTTGTTTTGCTCTCTTCATGCTTGGAATTCTTTCCAAAACCCATTGTTATGACTGAACAAAGACAAAATGCAGTCTTTGAGGGGCGGATTTTATCAACTGGTGAAAAATCCAGCTCTTGTATTTGAACTGACAAGCTATTTCCAGGACAGAAAGAGCTTATAGACATACATGTAGACAGGGAATTTCACAGGGAGTCTTTATACATGCTATCAAATCTTCTATCCCAATCAATCGATTAATCAATCAATCAATCGGGACAACGTTCTCAGGGATTGTACACTTCATCCAAATTTCAGCAAAATAGGGAAAAAAAGGTTTGTATTCTAAAGGCACAAGACTTTTCCAGAATTAACTGTGGACATCCAGTTGGTATGGAATTCTCTGGGGTTGTAGCCCTCACCCAGAGGATCACACCTGGCAAACTGTAAACAAAGAAGAAGAAGAAGAAGAAGAAGAGATTGGATTTATACCCCGCCCTCCACTCCCCAAGGGAGTCTCAGAGCGGCTTACAAACTCCTTTCCCTTCCCCTCCCCACAACAGACACCCTGTGAGGTAGGTGGGGCTGAGAGAGCTCTTTCCCAAGCTGTCCTTGAGGGAACAGCTGGTCCGGAGCTATGGCTTGCCCAAGGTCATCCAGCCAGGTGCAAGTGGAGGAGTGGGGAATCAAACCCGGTTCTCCCAGATTAGAGTCCGCACACTTAACCACGACACCAAACTGGCTCTCTACAAAGAGTAGAAAAGGGTCTTGTCTTTTTAGGTACAAAAACTCTGCTTTTAAGAATTCTTTGACAACATGTACAAAGTCATCACTCAATCAATCATGATCAACAATTTCCTAATCAGTCAGAAAATTGATTATAACAAGTGGGGACCTGTGAGAAACTCATAGGGAAATCCACTCACTGTCCTCTGACTTCTAACACTGACACTAGGGCATGAACCAGATCAAGAACTTCAGTTCATGATGACTTTGGGCTGGTTTGTGAGTCACAAAGTGAAGCTTGTGGCAGGTCAACTGGCAAAAACTGTACTTAAACTGTCAAGCAGTTGATAGAGCTTCCTTGTCCTTTGTGAATTGATACATTTCCAGACAGACTTTCTCTGCTCAAACAAAACCTTTACCAAACTTCAAAGCAAGGGGACGAGGGAAGGTGGAATTATCCAGCCTTGGAAATACTCTTGTTAGTTTTGAGAGAGGTTCCCCCCCCCTATTTGCCAGTGTTTCTTTGTGCTCCCTTCCCATTTTCTTACTCAGAGCTTGCAAAACCCCTACCCTGGCATGGATTTGTTGTCTCTGTCTCTGTCTTTTTTTTCTTTTCTTTTTTTGAGATCAGTCTTTTTAAGCTTGCAGTGCCAGTGGCAATGGGTTCTGCTAGGTATTCTGTAAACTGGTTGTGCTGGGCTTGCAACCCCCCTCCCCCAACTTCAATTTCTTGTGACACTGTTTTTTGAGATCAGCCCTTTTAAGCCATAGTGGTTCTGCTGGGCATTCTGTACACTGAACTGGTTTTGTGATTGGCTTGCAAAACTCCCCCCCCCCCCCCCCCCGCTGCTTGGAGCGTGATTCTATACTACCGGCTGGTTTCCAATTTGCCCTATTTGGGCAAATTAATTGAGAGGGCAGTGGCAATTCAGTTGCAGGGTTTTTTGGATGACACCTCAGCATTAGATCCCTTCCAGTTCGGCTTCCAACCAGCCCATGGGACAAAGACAGCACTGGTCACCCTCATAGACGATCGCCGGAGGCATCTGGATCGAGGCAGTTCAGCAGTATTGCTGTTATTAGACCTGTCAGCAGTGTTCTACATGGTCGACCACCAACTACTGACCTGTCCCCCTCGCCAACACTAGGATTCAGGGGTCTGCCTTATAGTGGCTCTCCTCATTCCTTCAGGGTCGGGGACAAAGGTGGGCCATTGGAGAGCAGCTGTCCCAAAGGCACCCAATAGTTTGCAGAGTGCCCCAAGGTGTGGTGCTTTCCCCAATGTTATTCGACATCTAATGCGCCCCCTTGCCCAGATTGCCTGGAGTCATGGGATGGGTTATCACCAATATGCAGGCGACACCCAGCTCTATCTATTGTTCGGTGGCCAGTCTGACTCTAGCCCGGAAGATCTGGATCTGGTATAAAAAGCTGGGGCTGGTTGGTTTAGACGGAGTTGACTGAAATTGAATCCAACAAAGATGGCGGTCCTGTGCCTGCATTGGAGCAGCCCAAGGGTAAGGATCCCACTCCCAACCTTCAATGGGGTGCCGTTGGTTCCAGTGCCGGAGGTCAGGAGTTTGGGAGTGCTCCTGGATGCCTCCTTAACAAGGGAGGCCCAGGTAGCAGCCACTGTGAAGTCATCCTTTTATTACCTTCAGCTGATTAAGCAGTTGGTTCCCTTCCTCGAACGCAACGACCTGGCAACACTGATCCATGCAATGGTCACCTCAAGACTGGATTACTGTGATGCTCTCTGGAACTGGAGCCCTTGCCCAAAGGATCATTCCTGACAAACTGTAGACAAAGATTAGAAAAAAAAAGTGTATTTGTCTTCTAAAGCAGTGAAAACCCCAATTTTTCTGAACTCTTTGACAACATGTACAAAGTCACCCCTTGATCAATCAGGTTTCGTCTTTTCCTCCTCAGCCAAGAAATTGATGAGATCAAGAGGTGACCTTTGAGAAACTCACAGGGAAACCCACTGACTGTCCTCTGTCTTCTAACGCCGGCACCATGGCACGTTGTCGGCAACCCCTTGCCACCTTCTTCTCCCATTTTTCTTCTCTCCCCCCTTTCTCCCAACATTGGTCACCATCTCCATCTTCCCCCCCTCTCCCTTTCTTTCCTCAGTCTCCTCTCCTTCCTACCCACAGAAGAAAACATTTTTATACCCCACTTCACTCTCCCTTCAGGAGTCTCAAAGCAGCTTGCAATCACCTTCCCTTCCTCTCCCTACAACCACCAACTTGTGAGGCAGGTGGAGCTGAGAGACTTCTGAGAGGACTGTGACTGGCCCAAGGTCACCCGGCAGGCTTCATGTATAGGAGAAGTAAGGAATCAAACCTGGTTCTCCAGAGCACAATCGGACACTCTTAACTGCTACATCACGATGGCTCTCCATAATGCTTGTCCACCCAACTCCCCACAACTTTGTTGGCTTGTCCACCCCTCCATCTGGTCTCTTGTCAGTCAGCCCATTTTCATGGCAACTTCTCCTCCCCTTGATACCTCAAGATGTGACTAGATTTTCCAGTAGATCAAATCTCTGCTTCCTAATTATTTTTTTTTAAAAAAAAAACAATTGTGTCATTAATGCCAATGTTTACAAAGGCAAACCAAAGAGTGGTAATAGGGATATCTCAAACTTACCTCTTCTGGAATGGCTCCAATGTCAACCGTTCAAGATGACTTCAGAACTTTAAAGGTGTCCTTCAAGGAAGCTTTACGAGTAGAACTTCAGGGAGCGGAGATTTAGGTGGGCAATGAACAAGGAGCAAGATGTATGTGCTTCTTATGTCCCTACATTTTCTGCAGAAAACGATTACCACCAAGGGTGTGGCTCTCTATCTGAGTTCCTGATTTCTCAGTATGTGATGTTAACCTCCGGGAGAATTCGACAGAAATAATTACCAAATAAGAGTCAGTTCGGTGTAGGGGTTAAGAGAGTCAGACTCTAATCTGTGGAACCGGGTCTGCTTCCCCACTCCTCCACATGCAGCTACTGGTATGACCTTGGGTCAGTCACCATTCTCTCAGAGCTGTTCTCTCAAGAGCTGTTCTCTCAGAGCTCTCTCAGCCCCACTGACCTCACAGGGTGTCTGTGAAAGGGAGGGGAAGGGAAGGAGATCATAAGCCACTCTGAGACCCCGAGTGAAGGGTAGGTTATAAATCTAACTCTCCGTCTTCTTCTCCTTCATTGTTGTCATCTTCTCCCTCTCCGCCTCCTCCTCCCCCTCCTCCTTCTTTGGTGTAGTGGTTAAGTGCGCAGACTCTAATCTGGGAGAACTGGGTTTGATTCCCCACTCCTCCACTTGCAGCTGCTGGATGACCTTGGGCAAGCCATAGTTTTGTCAGAGCTGTCCTTGAAATAGCAGTGTCTGTCAGAGCTCTTTTAGCCCCACGTACCTCACAGGGTGTCTGTTGTTGGGAGGTGAAGGGAAAGGAGATTGTAAACCACTCTGAGACTCCTTCAGGTAGTGAAGGGCATGGTATAAATCCAATCTCCTCCTCCTCCTCCTCCTCCTCCTCCTCTTGTTCTTCTTCTTGTCTGGGGTCAGACCTCCTGCCTATGCCTATACTACTAAGGAGACAGTGGCCTCCAGACTGTGCCAAGGGAAGTGTCTGGGGGGGGGGGGGGACTGTAGAAGTCTAATGTGATGCCACTTCCCAGCTTCCCACAATAGCCAGAGACACTGGGTATGCCAGGGGCCAGCCAGCAGCCAAGGGCCAGCAGCAGAGGCATGAGGCAACAAAAGTCTTAAAAACTTTATTTAGATGGCACATAACACCTGCAAAGCTATCACACATATACTCAACACACTCACCAACGTGCTGGAAATGCCAAATCTCTACTGGGACCTTCTACCATGCTTGGTGGTCCTGTCCTCTCATAGTTATATTCTGGAAAAAGATTCTCTCAGAAATTGAACAGATGCTTGAAGTCTCTATTCCTTACGACCCGGCTCTGATTCTACTCAATTTATGGCCTAAGACAAAGATTCCCAGAGAAACAAGAGAATTAGTAGAAGTCCTTTTAACAGCAGCTAAACACACATTAGCAGTCAACTGGAAAAAACCCTCCAGCCCACCAATTTCCACATGGCTAGCCAAAGTATGGGACTATTTTATATTAGATAAAATAACTGAAAGAACTGAAAATCTTTATGGAAACGACACCCGCAAAAACCCAGTGCTCAAATGGTACCCTATCATCAACAAATACTCTGAAAGTAAAGATGCGACACTCCCAAAATCTTGTTCAAACAACTCCTCCATATACCTCTTTTTATAAAAAGTAAACCCACCTTTTCTCAGTTTAGGTCCAAGATTGGTCACTGATATCTGATATAAACAGTAGTAACTCTAGAGTTAACCTTAGTTTAATGTAACGGGAATGTTTAAGAATTGCTGTGATACAAGCTAAGTCTTCAACTTTGTATTCCAATATATTATTAAGAATCTCCAATATGTAACACACTCTTTACTGCTTGTACCCTTTGAATCCCTTCAATAAAGAATTTTTTTTAAAAAAAAAAATGAGGCAACAAAAGTGGCAGTGAAGTAACAAAACCTACAAGTGCTGGTCCATTTCTCACCTCTTGTGGGAGTCAGGAAGGCTTCTTCAGAAGGGCAGAGCAGGAAAGAGGCTGCATTGACCTCCTTAGGCCAGCAGGGGCCAGAGGAAAAGCCCTCCAAGGCTTCCCATGGAGGAGGGGCAGGAGAATTGTGATCCCAGATAGGCAGCTGCCCATTGGACCTAGGACCTGCCCTTCCCATAGGCCCATCCCCCTGGATAGAGGCAGTGGCTGAGGTCAGAGTTGTCCCACCCCCAAGCAGTCCTTTACAAGGTGCTGCCTGGGAGAACCAGAACTTTCCCCTTGACTCTCAGTCCAAGGAACTGGCAAAAATCTAGGATCTTTTTCTCAAATGTTTCCGCAAGAATCAGTATTACGCAAGGCAGCTTTGTAGTTCCCAAACGCTGTGGTGGATGGATCAATACAATTGGGTGTAATCTAGGGATTCCCAGTGCTCCTGGCAAAATTATTTATTCAGTTCATGGAATCCACTGCCACAGGAGGTGGTGGCGGCTACAAGCATGGACGGCTTCAAGAGGGAATTGGATAAGCATAGGGAGCAGAGGTCCATCAGTGGCTATGAGCCACAAAGTATAGATAGGAACTCTCAGTCTGGGGCAAGTGATGCTCTGTATTCTTGGTGCTTGGGGGAGGAAGGGCAACAGTGGGAGGGCTTCTAGTGTCCTGGCCCCACTGGTGGACCTCCTAAGGGCACCTGGTATTTTTGGCCACTGTGTGACAGAGTGTTGGACTGGATGGGCCACTGGCCTGATCCAACACTGGCTTCTCTTACATTCTTATGTAATGCCATAGAATCCAATTTCCACAGAAGCCATTTTCTCCAGATGAATTGATCTCTGTCACCGGGAGATCAGTTGTAATCCCGGAAGATCTCCATCCACCACATGGAGCTGGCATGCCTACTAATACCCATGTTACCTCAGCACCACTTTTCATTGTTGTGAAAGTAATCAACAAGAACACAGTTTGTTTAAAGGCCTTTCAAAATAGACAATGTTTTCCTCAAGCGGAGGGGGGGCAGAGTTTGAGACTTGACTGTGATTGAACCGAGAAGAGAACTTGAATGTCTTGCCAGTTCAGCTGGATCATGGTGCATTTTCTCAGTGCCTCTGCGACTTCCTGCGCTTCTATGTTCAGCCCTCTGTGGCTTCACCCGCAATGTTTTGGAGTGAGTCATGATTCCTGGCATTGCATCACAATGCAAAAAAGCCACCGGGCAAGAGATACAAAATATCAAAGAGGATCGATGGGTGTTTTGCTCCATCACATCAGCCCTTGCTTTGATGGACACCACTCCAGCCTAGGATCCAGAAGCCCCAGGTGTCAATTCCCCGCTCTGCTATGGAAGCTTGCTGGGTGACCTCGAGCCAGCCGCATCCCCTTAGCCTAATCTGCCTTACAAGGTTGTTGGGAAGATAAAGTGGAGGGGAAGAGAATGATGTAAGTTGCTTCAGCCCCCACTGGAGAGAAAGGCAAGGTACAGATCAGTAAATAACAAACTAATAATTAGGTAGGGGAATGATGATCGCCACGGCAGAAAGGAAGAGGAAGCTATGGTTACAGACTGAACCCTCTACCAAGGAAATGAACTTTTCTGAGCTGCACAGCTCCTTGTGAGTAGAAGTGCTCAGAATAGGTAAAGGTGAAGGTTTCCCTTGCTCAAAAGCCAGTCGAATACGACTCTAGGGATGCGGAGCTCATCTCCGTTTTCAAGCCAAAGAGCCAGTGCTGTCCAAAGACATTTCCAAGGTCATGTGGCCGGCATGACTAGACGCCAAGGCACACGGAACACTGTTTCTTTCCCACCAAAGTGGCACCTATTTATCTACTTGTGATTTCTTGCTTTTGAACTGCTAGATTGGCAGGAGCTGGGACCAGAGGAGGGACTTCACGCCGTCACGCAACACTCGAACTGCCAAACTACAGACCTTCCAGTCTGCAGTCAGCGTCTTAACCACTTGAGCCACTGCAGCCCCTTTCAGAACAGGAGATAAGTGCCTTTCTATGAGTTTTTTTTTTTTTTTTTTTAAAAAACCTGGCCCAGGTGGACACCACATCTGTAGGAGTAGAAGCGTGAAGATTATGCGAGGCAAGCTGTGTAGGCTCTTTCTCGGGCCCAACATCCCCATTAAATAGTTCACCTGATCTATAGAGAGCCCATTTGGTGTAGTGGTTAAGTGCGCGGACTCTAATCTGGGAGAACCGGGTTTGATTCCCCACTCCTCCACTTGCACCTGGCTGGATGACCTTGGGCAAGCCATAGCTCTGTACCAGCTGTTCCCTCAAGGACAGCTTGGGAAAGAGCTCTCTCAGCCCCACCTACCTCACAGGGTGTCTGTTGTGGGGAGGGGAAGGGAAAAGGAGTTTGTAAGCCGCTCTGAGACTCCCTTGGGGAGTGGAGGGCGGGGTATAAATCCAATCTCTTCTTCTTCTTCAATTTACCTCTTTACATCCTGACCCTTTTGTAGAAAATATCTGCAGTGCTTTCTAAGCAGTGTTTGTAAAAGATGAACTCTTACCGGACTGAAAGATATTGCTTCCATACTCCCTATGGCCAATGTTTGTTTGAACCTAACTCACACTGGATGCCAATCTCTATTATTTTAACATAGACCATAGACCACTGGTAATCTCATTTTCAGGTTTTAGTTAGAAGTTATATATATATAGTTATATATATATAGGGAGCCAGTTTGGTGTAGTGGTTAAGTGCGTGGACTCTAATCTGGGAGAACCGGGTTTGATTCTCCACTCCTCCACTTGCACCTGGCTGGATGACCTTGAGCAAGCCATAGCTCTGTACCAGCTGTTCCCTCAAGGCCAGCTTGGGAAAGCACTCTCTCAGCCCCACCTACCTCACAGGGTGTCTGTTGTGGGGAGGGGAAGGGAAAGGAGTTTGTAAGCCGCTCTGAGACTCCAAGTGAGTGAAGGGCGGGGTATAAATCCAATCTCTTCTTCTTCTGATGAGCACATGGAAGATGTCACTTGCTTGCTTTTTTTGGGAAGTATATCTGCCTTTTTCCTATTCTATCACAGAAAGAAAGGCTCAGAATGACATATGGAATATTGCCATTAATAAATAATCGATACCCTCAAAAATAAATAAATAAAGCCCAATTAAACCCTGTGCAAAATTCAAGGTCCTTCAAAATCTGGGACCAACTTATCATGGACAAAATTACTTACCGAGTCCAGCAAGCAGAAATGTTTCCCAGGGACACAGGTTTCCTAGAGAAATGGTTCTCTTTTCTAAATTACATAGATCAATCTAATCTACAGCCAAACAACACTATCTATCAACAGATTCTGAACTCCTAGCAGGTGAGAGAATAAACACAACTAACAAAAGTCTTTTCATCTTTTAGTTTATTAACAGCCACAAAACAGATATGCACAGACAACAAATAATAATAGTTCACTCAACCTTAAAATCCACGGGCCAGGTATATTGCATAGTAGATTTCTTACTAAATTATTCTGCATACATCACTTAATATTTGTTAACTGTTTTTCTAAAGTTGGCTCTGTACTAAATGAATATGTTAAGAATATCTTGTTATTTCCGATCACTTGTTATATCATGTTATAAGGGTTTGAATGCCTTTGAGTGCTTTTGCTTATATATGTTATAGTAAAACCAATAAAAAGTATCAAAAAAGGTGCCTCAGAACAAAAAAGTCTAATTTTTATGGGACATTCGTACAGATAAATGTTATAGCTCTTATAGATTTATGGAGGATAGGTCTACCAGTGGCTACTTGCTATGGGGACTAAAGGAAACCTCCATGTTCAGAGGCAGTCTGACTCTGAAGACCGGTGCCAGGAGGCAACATCAGGGGAAGGACTCCGCCTCTGTGCCCTGTTGTTGGCCCTCCAGAGGAACTGGTTGACAACTATGTAAGATAGGATGCTGGTCTAGATGGACCGCTAGTTTGATCCATCAGGGCTTTTCTTTTGAGATGGAGTTCCCAAATCCAGGGGGGAACCACCAAGAAGGCACTTCCACCAGTCCTTGCCAACTGAACTTCTGCTTTATGCCTCCATAAGCAATGTGTCCCAATGTAGTGTGAGAGTTAGTGTATTATTCTAGGATGCAGAAGACCCAGGTTCAAATCTCCATTCTGCCATGAAAGCCTGCTGGGTAACCCTGGGCCAGTCACTCTCAGTCAGCTTAACCAACCTGGGTTTGGGCCACTGTTGTGACACAGCATTTTGGACTGGATGGGCCATTGGCTTCTCTTATGTTCTTCTGTCCTTTACTGCTGAGGGGGATTGTTGTGGGGGTTAATGCAATGGGAAGAATGATATTATTAGGCACTTAGGGTCCCCATTGAAGAGAAAAGCAGGGTAAAATATTTAAATGAATAAAATAGCCTCAGAACTTGTCCTCAGGACGTGTCCCTTCAGGTGCTTTGCTGCCCATGTTGGGCTCCAATATATATTTAGTAAGAGGAAACATGTGATGTCTCAGATTTGTAACCAAGTACAATATCATTATATTCTGGAATATTCTGCTGTGAATAATGTCTGAAATGTAGTGCTTCTATATGATCTTTCTATTCTATCTAGGTAATGTTGATAATGCCAATAGGTTTTCCAGCCTTTGCTGTGTCCTATTCATTAAGCTATGTGTAATGATTTCATGTTTTGGTGTGTGCGTTCCTTTAAATGTTTAGTCTGACTGCAGTACTGCGAGGAGGGTGATAGGGGGAGAGAAGGGTGATTTTGATTGGCTGATGACTGAGTGTGTGGGAGGAGATGTTCTGAGAGGAATCTGTGTGGGGGTGCCTATGGAGGATTTTGTGTGTGAAGTTTGAAGGGTGAGCATAGTCTGTGTGACTTTTTTCTGAGTGAATAAGACCAACAATTTAGTCTGTGACTAAGAGAGTTGATTCTTTTTCTGTGTGAATAAAACAAAAAGACTAGCCTGTGTGGCTATAAATGAGAGAGAGAGAGTATATGAGCCTGTCAGAGTGGAGTTTGAAGTTTGAGAGACTGTTTGTAGCACCAAGCGTTACCAGTTATAGTTACAAGGTCCTTTCTTCAGCAACTGTTCAAAATAATCAGAAACCTATTTTGTTCTTTATTAAATAAATCAATTTTTGTTTAAACTTATCTCAGAAATCAGTATAGTTCTTCCTTGGGGCCACATAGTCCTCTGGAGTGCCCAGACCCTAGGTCATACTACCAAAAGAGAGAGATTTGGAATTTTTAATTCCTGGTGGCAGCAGAAAAGGACCAAGTTTATATACACAGAGAGTGTTTAAAGGTGAAACCGTTTCCCCAAATAGCAAGAACCTCCCACTATGTGTCTCTGTTTCTTCCTTTACAGTAAGATGACATCCAGTCTGAAATAGTACTTGGATGTGCCAAACACAACAGCAAAAAGTTGACTTGGTCACTTTATCATTATGACTTGAAGGGTAGCATCACTGTGGGTCTGAAGGTTCGTGTACTGAGGATTGTTAAGAAGTCAAATTTTGAAAGTAGCCATTCCTTCCCTGTGTTCTTAGGGCCTGGTCCAGTGGAATTATCCTCCATCAAAAGCAATGAGACATCATTTCATTGTTTTCCACAACTGGAAATCTGTGGTTTCTATGCTGTCGATTAAACAGGATTCGTGTTGTGATTTCTGTGCTGTTGTTTGTTTGTTTCCTAGCATCTTCCAGCCCTGACCTGGATAGCCCAGGATAGCCCAATCTTGTCAGATCTCAGAAGCCTTAGCCAGTACTAGGATGGGAGACCACCAAGTAATACCGGGGTTATGACGAAGAGGCAGGCTATGATAAGCCACTTCTGAACATCTCTTGCCTTAAGTCAGCTGTGACTTGGCAGAGGGGAAAAAGGAATCTTCCAACCAGAAGACTTGAAGGTTTCTTCTGTAGCGTTGAAACAGCCAATGCTAGGCATGCTTGGCTTTCGGGAAGGTGTCATTGCTAGGTTTGAACTGTGATTTCTAATCCTTCTTTACACTCTTCTTCCTCCTTGAAAACTCTCTGCAGTATCACCTTCATGGTCTCCCTCTTCTTCTTTCTTCCGACCAAGAAATAAATCACTGGGTTGATAGTGCTGTTAAGAATGGCACATAAAGTACCATATTTGTATAGGTAGGAATACTTTTTGTTGGAAAGATAATTGAACAAGAAAATAGCACTCAGTGGAAAAGCACAGATGAGGAAGAAAAGGAGAGTGAGTAAAAGGACCAATAAAAGCTTTCCTCGCTGGTGTTGTTGAAGTTTACAGCAGATTTTGAAAAACAAAATTGCGCTGGAGATAGTGATGAGTGGGAGGCAAAACACGGTGTTCACAAGAACTTGGCCCAACAAAACATAGTCTGCGTCTAACTTCAAGATGATGAGAGCAACTCGAACTCCATAGAGAAGGAAACAGAGAACCCATATGAAGGCACACACAGTGGTGGACCAGTGGGTCGGCCGGTGGCATCGATGCCAAATTGGGAACAGAACTACCACACATCTGTCAGTGCTGATCACTGTCAGTAGAAGTAGACCAACAAGGTATGCAAAGGGGTTTAGATTGCCGACTATCACACCAAAAAGATAAGGGGTCTGCTTAAGAAGATCCAAAATACAAAAGGGAGCTATAATAACAAGGACCCCAAAGTCAGCAATGGCCAAGTTCAGGATGTAGATGGTGAATGGGTTCCTCTTGATGCAGAAGCCAAGAAGCGAGATGATGATCCCGTTCCCCACAATTCCGATAATGCAGAGGATAAAGCCAAAGAGGTAGACAAAAAGCTCTAAATAGTTGTGGAAGATCCCTTCTGGGTTATCAAGTGAGCTCTTATTAACTGAGAGCCCAGTATCATTGCGTATCTCACAACATTCTGGCCCGACTACCATGGAATCCAGGAGTGTCTTGCTGAAATTGGCCATTGTAGTCTCTCTCAGCTTCTGTGGTCGTTGTGTCCTGTTACAGAGACCTGCCAGGAGAAATAAAGATGAGTATAAATTGTGTTATTCCAAGGAGCTGACCAAATAATGATACTGTTACTTAAAGGTGGTTGAATTAGACAAAGAAGAAAGCATATCTCTGCTATAATTTCATTTCCCCCCTTGTCAGATAAAAAAAAATCATACTCTAAGAACCAAGCTAGGTCAAGGATAGTAGACATACACCGATGTAGGTATACATGCCTTTTCACCAAGATCCTTTATTTTAATTGGGCTGGCTATCAAAACTTTATTCAGTTTGAGATTTAAAACATTTTTGCATTCAGTTCTTTTTGTCTGGGTACTCCAGTATCATTACGGCAGATGTTTGGGCTCATTAATGTTTTGGGGGACATTCACATTGATTCGGAAGAAGAAGAAGAAGAAGAGAAGAGATTGGGTTTATACCCCACCCTTCACTCCCCAAGGTGTCACCCTTCCCCACACAGGGTGTCTGTTGTGGGGAGGGGAAGGGAAAGGAGTTTGTAAGCCGCTCTGAGACTCCCTTGGGGAGTGAAGGGCGGGGAATCAATCCAATCTCTTCTTCTTCTTCTTCCTTTTCTAGATAGATAGATAGATAGAACATCATAGTTGGACAGTCAGAAGAGAGATCTGCAGGAGGTTATTTCACAGACTGAGCACTATGTGGTGGTGGTGGTTGTCGTGGTGATACTGATGTTGTTGTTGTTGTTGTTGAGGATGATGGTGGGGTGTGCATACCTTCAGGACTGCCGTCTCCCATATGAACCTACCTGTCCATTTCAACCACCTTGAGAGGCCTGGCTTGAGGTGCCCCTGCCGTCTGAGGCTAGGTGGCTGGCCGCCTGAGAAAGGGCCTTCTTGGTCAGGGAACCCAAACTTTGGAATTCATCTGTCTCTGTTTGTCACCACCTCCTGGGGAAACCTGTTCCACCAAGGAACCACTCTAACCGTAAGGAAGTTCTTCCTAATGTTTAGCTGAAAACTCTTCTGCTTGAATTTCAACCTGTTGGTACTAGTCCAGCCTTCTGGGGCAACAGAAAACAACTCCGCTCCATCCTCTATATGACAGCCCTTCAAGGACTTGAAGATGGTTACCATATCCCCTCTCAGTCGTCTCCTCTCGGGGCTAAACATAATAGGTATCCTACCCATCCTCTTCATTTTTGCTCAGCCTCCTACACATCGAAGCAAAATCCATGCCATGTGGTAGTTTAATTAAAGAAGGAAAGTGTGCCTAAGATGTATGCTTTATGAATTTAATCGTTCGAGACCTTGGGCAGTCTAAGAAACGATCATTCACTTCTCAGCATGGCTTCAAATGTTTGTGATATACCTGTTTGTGATATACTGTTTACAGGGTTTTTTTCTTCTAATTCCTTTTTACGACAGATAGGTTTGGCTTTCAGAAGCCCATATGATGAGCTTCAAGCCTAGCAGGGATGATTTGTTCCTGGTTCTAGTTGATAACACTGCACAGGAGGGTATAATTACCTTCACTGTTCATGGAAAGGTTTATTCGTGAGTTACATAAAACAAGATTACGGTAACATCCAAGATTACAGGGGACATTCTCAAAGGACATGCCTTATAGGATCACAGATCAATGGATCGAGGCTCTGTGACTAGATACAGAGGATAGATTTTTTGCTGCAAGGAGAGGAATGAGGGCTCTGGAAAGAGGGTATAATGCCCAGGCTCTGAGCATTATAGCTTGAGGATGGAATGTAGCAGGGGCCGTTGGAGTGGGAGCGCACAGGAGCACAGCTCCGGGAGTGAGGAGCCCAGGGGGCAGGCACATGACCAAGCCCCGCCCCCTCCTCGGCTTCCCCGAGCAGTGCAGAGGCGCAGCGCCCCGGGGAAAGCCCTGCTAGGGGCTTTATTGATTTTAATGTTTGGTTTTAATATTGATAATTTTATCATTGTTCCTTTTATGACTGTGTGCTGTTTTTCCAGAGACTTGCTCAAGGTGGCATCTAAATTTTCTAAGTATACCATTTTTTATCTGGGCACATGGCATATAAGTACTGGGGAAATTTCACCAACCCTTCAGCAGCTTCCACCCCATCAGTTTGGTGTAGTGGTCAGGAGTTGGACTCTAATCTGGGAGAACCGGGTTTGATTCCCCACTCCTCCACATGCAGCTGCTGGTGTGACCTTAGGGCAGTCACAAGTTCTCTCAGAGCTGTTCTCTCATGAGCAGTTCTCCAAAGACCTCTCTCAGCCCCACCTACCTCACAGGGTGTCTTGTTGTGGGGAGGGGAAGGGGAAGGGATGGGTGGTGCACATGTCCTGGGTATCTCAAGTCTACTTGAAACCTGGTGGTTTCAAGGGAGCAGGAAGAGAATGAGGGTGTGTTCTTTACACTTATTTTTCTTGCACAAAGTATTGGATGGGGAAGGGAATGGAGGAAGAGCAGGTCCGTTTCACTCACCTGTGGAGTGGAGCCTGAGGGGTGGGTGTTGCCTTCTGACACACTTCCGGTATGTTTTGGGGGTGTGGCATATGCAAATGAGTTATGCAAATGAGTTATGCTAATGAGCTCCTGCACCTCTTTTTCTACAAAATGACCCCTGGAATGTAGTATCAACTCCCGAATTAGAGACATCTCAAGATCTTTCCCAGATGGTAGTGGTGGAAAGTGTCATCAAGCCATAGATGATTTATGGAGGAGGAGGAGGTTGGATTTATACCCCGCCCTTCACTACCTGAAGGAGTCTTAGAGTGGCTTACCATCTCCTTCCCTTCCTCTCCCCACAACAGACACCCTGTGAAGTAGGTGAGACTGAGAGAGGTCTTTGAAAACTTCTTTTGAGAGAACAGCTCTGAAAGAACTGTGGCTTGCCCAGGTTACAGCAGCTACATGTGGAGGAGTGGGGGAGCCAAACTTGGTTCTCCCAGATTGGAGTCTGCGGTCCTAACCACTACACCAAGAGACTCCAGAGATGGTGAGCCTTTGCCTGATTCTGTGTAGGAACTTTGGACTTCGTTGGTGGCCTCCCATCCAAGTGCTAACCAGTGTCAAACCTGCTTAGCTTCCATGATCTGATGAGATCAGGCTAGCCTGGGCCATCCAGGTCAGGGCAACCTGAAAATGGGCAAAATCAACAACCACCCATATATGTGATTTCTCCATTGTGGTCTCCAAGTTACGGGATGGCCAGCCTGAGAAGATCAGGAAGGCTCCCAGTCACCTGCCTTTCTAAAAATGATGCAAAACTGAATGATTCATGTGGGCTTTTCTACACAGTCAACAGGGTCGCACTATAGAAAATAGTTTACAAAGATACTTGGATGCAGGATTAGGGACTGTGGTTGATGCTATTGTATACAGCTTGCTGTAAGTGGGATCCTACTGTGCAATTTTTGCATCATTCATGTTAATGCTTAAGCTTTGCTTCAGTTGTTTTGTTGCTGTTTGAAATTTATGAGTGGTTACAGATTTCTACAGTCCTAGGCTGTGGTCCGACGTGCCTTTAGATCTGACTTAGCTGCGACTGCCTGATGGATCTAAAGTGCTCGATCAGCCTGAAACATTTGGGAAAGGTCCCACAGTAATTGGCAACCTGTGCTGCCCCAACACAGAAATGGAGTTAAAGGACACTGGGGATAGTCTGGTCCTAACACCTACCAACAGGCAACAGATGAATTTTCCCTAATCTGATCACTCAAGCAGGTACTCAAGCTATTGGGATGGACTGAGCCTGCAGCCTGCCGGCGTGTGTGGTTGAGCAACTTCATGCCAAAAACCAATGGTTGTACTAGTGGTTTCCCAGCCGCATCAACTGCCACATCTGACCGCAGCCTTTATCTTTTTGTATTGTTTATTGAATGCCCCCTCCTGTCAACTGTATTGACTTACTCTGTGTAATCTACCCTGAGTCCCAATGAGAAAAGCAGACTGTGAATAAAGCAAGCAAGTAAATAAATAAGTAAGTACAGCTGTTTCAGTACAATGTTCAAGAAAGTCATCATGACCCAGGGACGCCCGGCTAGCCTTGACCAGGGCCAGGTCCTTCTCGGCCCTGGCCCCTGCCTGGTAGAACAAACTCCCCTATGATGAGATTAGGGTCCTGCAGAAGTTATTGCAGTTATGCAGGGCCTGCAAGATGAAGCTCTTCCATCGAGCATTTGGTTGAGGCATCAGATGCCTCCCCCCAGCTTTTGGCCAATCACCCATCAGTGGCCTGGATCTGACTGAACATCTGATTAGACCCCGAATTTGATTTAACATCTGATCCCTCTGCTTTTACATGGTATTTTATTATATTATTAGATGCAAATTGTTATTTTAATGCGATTTTAATGTGATTTTACTTGTAGTATTTAATTGTACACCTCCCTGAGCCAGTCCGGGGATGGAGGTGTATAAATCAAATTAATAATAATGTATAACAACAATAATGACTAGATTCAAGCTGGAGGAGATCTCCCTTTCCTCTTCACAATCTTCCTCTTTTTTGAAAATCCTTTGGAGAACAAAGGATTCCATGATTAAGAAGACCACTGCCTCCAAATTAAAAAAAAAGTCATCCAGCTGCTGCTGCTATCAGTGAGGCGAATGGAAGAGTGATTAAGGGCATGGTTTCCAAATCTGTTTTTAAAGCAATTAGTGGTGGTTTGTGGTGGTTTGTGGACAGTACAGAAAGCAGGAGTTTAAAGAGACTCCACAGAGAGAAACCAACAAGGGGTGATATTTTGGTAACAGCAAGAAATGGACTGGGTAGCTTCTGTGACCAATATTTCATACCATGCCAAGATATTAAGGAGAATTGTGAGGTATTTTTCTGGCACTGGGTGATGTTTTGTGTATTTTAAAATTATGTGGATTTTTGAAGCTTGTTAACTGTCAAGTTCTTTATAGAACAAGACTGTGCTAAAAAGTTCTCATTAGAGGATACATAGATATTAAGTGCAACAACTGGAATTGGTGAACTGTATGTATGTATGTATGCATGCAGAGAGAGGGGATAGATCAGGGGTGGCCAACCTGTGGCTCGGGAGCCACACGCGGCTCTTTCACACATATTGTGCGGCTCCTGGCAGGGTGGCTGGGGAAGCAAAGGGGAGGCATGCTTTTTCTCTCTTTCTCCCTTCCTTCCTTCCCTTCTCCCTCCCATCTATTTGCTTTCCTAGTTTCTCTCTCTCTCTTTCTTATAACCGGTTTTCCTCGTTTGTTTTTATTTTTGGCAGTCCCATTTAACGTTAATAAAAAGCAAATTTGCATATTTTTAAAAATAAAAACGTGTGTGTGATATTTGTTCCTGTCTTGCGGCTCTCAGACATCTCTATGTGGCTCTTACGTTTATTCTATGTGGCTCTTACGTTAAGCAAGGTTGGCCACCCCTGGGATAGATAGATAGATTAGATAGATAGATAGATAGATAGATAGATAGATAGATAGATAGATAGATAGATAGTGTTGTGTAATAAGACCACGGTTGCCTGGTCTCTCGTAATGGTGACCACCACATGGTCAGCGCACATGGTCAGAATCTACCTGAGCTTCGGCCAGGTAGAACAATAGCCAGTTGGATCCTGAGTGACCACCAATTACGAGCCTAGGTCTCCCGCTGGGGGACCTATGAATTGCAACCATGGACTTAAGGTCCTATCAGGACTTGTGGGCGAGGTCGGGGCATTGTCTCCGGCCGGCATAAAAGAGGGCTCTGAGCCCGGGGTTTCTCATGTTCCATCTGACCCTCAATAAAGAGCTTTGCTATGAAATCAATACCACTCGCCTCCCGACTCCAATACTTTCCAGATAGATAGATAAATAGATAGGTAGATAGACAGACAGACAGACAGACAGACACGATAGACAGATAGATGAGAGATGAGAGATAAGAGAGAGAGAGAGATTTATATAGGGGCATTATGATACTGGCTGATTTGTTTTCAATTCCCTTCCTAATAACCCCCAGTGTAGCGTTGGCCTTTTTCATTGCAGTCACACACTGTCTCGACATTTTCATTGAGTTATCCACTATGACTCCAAGATCTCTCTCTTGGTCAATCTCCGCCAGCTCAGCCCTCATCAACGTGTATTTATAGTTAGGATTAGTTTCGGCTCCAATGCATATCACTTTGCACCTGGCCACATTAAACCCCATTTTCCACGTTGATGCCCACTCGCCCATCCTCGACAGATCCCTTTGGAGTGCCCCCGCTGCTGGACCTCCTGAGGGCACCTGGTGTTTTTGGACACTGTGTGACAGAGTGTTGGACTGGATGGGCCACTGGCCTGATCCAACACTGGCTTCTCCTATGTTCTTACAGATAGACAGACAGACAGATAGAGATAAGAGAAAGAGCAGAACTTGGCAAAAAAGAAACAATGCATTCCAATTACTATTTATTTATTTCAATTTATACCCCGCTTAGCCAGCGAACCGGCTAGAGATGCCATCCTCCAGGTGGGACCTGGGGATCCCCTGGAATTACAGCTCATCTTCAGATTAGTTCCTCTGGGGGAAAATGGATGCTTTGGAGGGTGGACTCTGTGGCCCATTGTAACCCACTGAGGTCCCTTTCCACCTCTGGGTCAATCCCCAAATCTCCAGGAGTTTCCCAATCTGGATATGGCAACCCTACTCCCTTATTCCTGGCCAGTGGCCAAGGGGGGACTTGGCAACTCTTTAAATTACATGAGATAACAGAGAGAGAGAGAGAGAGAGAGAGAGAATGGTTCAGGACCTATAGGAATAACACTACCTTTGAAATAAAATTGATCACCATCAATTGGTCTCAATCAATACTGAAGAACAACTTCCAGAATTACAGCCGCATTATTCTGTCCCACATTATTCTGTCGCATTCACGATCAGAATACTTGCTCCTCTCTCTCAAGCGCCAGACAGTGGCCATACCCTACTCCAGTTTCTACCCCACTCAATTTGATAGTCTGTAAAGTACCACAAGAACATCTCCATGAGCCACTGGGACTCAAACTCAGCTCTTGCAGACTCCCACCCGCTAGACTTTATCACCAGACCACAGGAGCTTCGGGAGCGTGCTGAGAACACCGCAACTCGGATGCTATTCCAAACCTACCTCTCTTTCAAATGGCTCCACGCTCAACAGTCCAAAATGATATTTGTAGTGCGTGAGAAGGCTTCCCAACATGCAGCTGCAAGGACTATTTATAGGACTTTGACAGACAGCATCGTCGGTAAGGCAAGTTCCCTGCTGCAAGTTGGGTTTTGCTTAGAAGTTTTCAGGAAGCTCCTACAGGCTCAGTCAAAGACGGCAGGGGCGTGGCGATCTTGTCACTCTAACTTCCAGAAGCATGCCTAAACAAGAAACAAGATTTCAACACCCGGTTCTTCCTATCCCCTGTTAACCTGAACAGAAATACTCTAGAAATTATACTCAAAGGGTCGTGTCTCTCTCTGGCTGATTTCGCACTAGCATTTGCCCCAGGTTTGCCCTCATGCTTGCACTGGAGCTTCTGGTCGATTTCACATCAGTTGCTCTGGGCTTACATTTTGCTCTGGAGTATCGCCCTGCTGCACCGGAGTTTCCCTGGAGCAAACAAATCCTGTTTTTCAAGGATTTTCCTGTTTGCTCTGGGGGAGAACCCAAAATGAAAACACGCCCACTCGCCCGCCTTTCATCAGGGCCACCCCATTGTGGGAGCTTCTAATTATTTTTTTTTAGAAATCTCTTTGTCACGCTATATCGAAAGGGCTGAGGTTCCAAGTGGGAAAATGAAGAAAATACCCCAGAGGAAACTGGGAGGGGAAATTCCGGAGAGAATGAGAGGTAACTGGCCGGTGCGAAATCGGCCTCTGTGTATGGAACTGCTATGAGACATCTCAACATCTCATAGGCTTTTCCTCAGCCATCCCACAGTAAGAACGTTCAGTTTTGCTCTTCGATTCTTCTGGGATACCAAGGGTCGCTTCTTGAGAATTCTTTGGAGAGAACTTCTTGCGCATGCGGAATCAATGCAGTCATTAAACGGAACAGAAGCAGAAACAAATAGAGGAGAGGGGGAAGAGGGTTGTGTCATTGACCAGAAGAATTAAAGGCTACTTGGAAGGTTGTCCCTTCTTCTTCCTAGGAAAGGACCATGCTAACGAAAAGACCGGCCTGGCCCCAGCCATTCAGCAGAGAAGAAGCAGACCCAAGAAGCACAGTCTCTCCACCCAGCCATACAAAACTTTATTTTGTGCCAGCTGTCCTAGAACCGAGGGGGAAAGAACACTCTGACCTCTGACACTGGCTAGAGGGGGGAAGAGGGGGATTTTGGGGACCCCTGGAGGAGACCATACTGACCTTGATAGACCAAGGGGCTGATTCTTTAGAAGCCCCTTTCATGTCTTCTGTTTTCTCTCCCCCCTCCTTTTCCCTTTCCTCGTGTTTCTTGTCTTTTGATACTGTGAGCCTAAAGGTGGATTCTTGCTCCTTGTATTGCCATAAGCCTGTTTGGGGGATGACTATCACAATAGTAGGGCAGGATCATAAGGAACAAAACACATTTTATACTGAGCAATGACCTGTAATGACATGAGACCACACCTTACATAGGGTTGCCAGGCCTGGGTTGGAAAATACCTGGGGATTTTGGGGGTGTGGATCCAGGAGAGGGTGGGGTTTGGGGAGGGGAGGGGCCTCCACATGGTACAGTGCCATAAAGTCCATCCTTCAAGGCAGCCCTTTTCTCCAGGGGAACTGATCTCGGTCAGCTGGAGATCAGTTGTAGAAGTGGGAGATCCCCAGGCCCCACGTGGAGGCTGACAACCCTCCCTTACATCATCACTAAGGAATGTATTTGTGACCGCAACGTTTGCACCTTCTAGAAGATATAAATGCTGTTTTACAGCTGACGGACACCGAGGCAAAAAACGACGTGGTTTTCCCAAAGCCGTTCGATCAACCCAGAGCCGAGAATCCCTGAGGGGATATACTCCCGTCAAACGCCCCCCCATGATGTCTCACTCATCTATTTACTTCGCAAAAACGCATGGGGAAAGTTGGCTAGGCCGTGGCATCATGCCGATCATCCACTGGCATCATCCCTAAATTTAGCAAGGAATTTGGGCAGACGGCCCACAGGGGTTTTCCCACATGGCGGCATATCAAACTGGATGAGATGAAGCAATTCAGCACGGGCTTTCCAACGATGAAGCAATCTGTCACCACACATACAAAAGAATCTTATCCATCCATCCATTTTTTTTTTTGAAATTCCATCTTTCTTCCAAGTGGCTCAGGTGTGGTTGGTGAGGGCGAATTCACCAGGTGGGCTCATTTCCTGTTTGCCGGTGGTAATTAGGCAAGCCGATTGATTGACAGGGCTGTTTGGGAACCCTTCTTGCCTTGCCTGGCAGGGACACGGGGAAGCTTTTGGGGGTAGGATTTTGCAGAGGAGATTGTTGTCAGGCAAACAGGCTGTTTGGGTGTGGTGTCGAGCCAGTTTGGTGTAGTGGTTAGGAGCACGGACTCTAATCTAGTCCCCACTCCTCCACCTGCAGCTTGCTGGGTGACCTTGAGCCAGTCACGGTTCCCTCAGAACTCTCTCAGCCCTATTTACCCAAGGTGCCTGTTATGGGAAGAGGAAGGGAAGTGATTGTAAGCCACTTTGAGACTCCTTGGGGTAGAGAAAAGCAGGGTATAAAAACTACCTCTCCCCGCCCCCCTCGGTGTAGTGGTTAGGAGTGCGGACTCTAATCTGGGAGAACTGGATTTGATTCCCATTCCTCCACATGCAGCTGCTGGTGTGACCTCGGGTCAGTTTCAAGCTCTTTCAGAGCTGTTCTCTCAAGAGCAGTTTTTGAGAGAGCTCTCTCAGCACCACCTGCCTCACAGGGTGTCTGTTGTGGGGAGGGGGAGGGAAAGCCACTCTGAGACTCCTTCAGGTAGTGAAGGGTGGGGTATAAATCCAATCTCCTCCTACTACTACTACTGTTTTCAACTGTGCCTATGGCCAGACTCATTAGCCTGGACACCAAACGGTTTGACTAAATTCAATTCCGATAGCCCCTTAGAGACCAAGAAGATTTTCAGGGTATTTGCTTTTGAGAGTCACAGCTCCCTTCATATCTGATGGAAGGAGCTTTGACTTTCTAAAGTTTATACCCTCCAAAGCTTGTTGGTCTCTGATCTAATAGTTCTACTGGACACCAACACGGCTACCCTCTAAAATAAACAATTCCAGAAGCTGCCAAACGTGTGTGTGGATGAACACAATTTGAGTCCAGTGGCACCTTTAAGACCAACGAAGTTTAATTCTGGGTATAAGTTTTCATGTGTTAAAGAGGCAGTGGACTCTTAATCTGGAGAACCACATTTGATTCCCCACTCCTCCACATGTAGCCGGCTGGGTGATCTTGAAGTCAGTCACAGTTCTTTCAGAGCTCTCTCAGTCCCAGCTGCCTCACAGGGGGCTTGTTGTGAGATGAGGAAGGGAAGGTGATTGTAAGCCACTTTAAGACTCCTTAGGGTAGGGGAAAGTGGGGTATAAAAACTTCTTCTTCCTCCTCCTCCTCTTTCTCCTCCTCCTCCATATGAAGCCAGCAGGGTGACCTTGGGTCTGTCACAGTTCTCTCTGAACTTCCTCAGCCTCACCTACCTCACAAGGTGCCTCTAGTGCGGAGAGGAAGGGAAGATGATTGGTAGTCGCTCTGAGACGCCTTTGAGTAGTGAAAAGCAGGGCATAAAAACCAACTCCTCCTCCTTCTCCTCCTCCTTCTTGAGAGCCAGTTTGGTGTAGTGCTTAAGTGCGTGAACTCTAATCTGAGAGAACCGGGTTTGATTCCCCACTCCTCCACTTGCACCTGCTAGATGACCTTGGGCAAGTCATAGTTCTGGCACAGCTGTCCTTGAAATAGGGCAGTTTCTGTCAGAGCTCTCTCAGCCCCACGTACCTCACAGGGTGTCTGTTGTGGGGAGCGGGAGGGAAAGGAGTTTGTCAGCCGCTCTGAGACTCCCTTGGGTAGTGAAGGGTGGGGTATAAATCCAATTTCCTCCTCCTCCTTTTCTTACCACAAACCTGTCCAATGGCTGCTTTAGTTGTTTGGCAGGGTACCCAGGTAAACACAACAACTGACCTTTGCTTGTGACAACTGAAAACAATACTTGCAGTATTCCTAATACTAACACACACCCCTCTCTCTGCAAGGGAGAAAGTTAATTGCATGCAAAACAGGGACGCTTTTGCCACTCCTTCAGCAATGCAGTAGGGAAGATTCCTTGCAACAGGGGAAACCCCCGAGAATGTCATTTGAATTGCATTCGGGAGAGAAGTTGCAGTCAGAAATTGGTTTGTGTCAAAGGAAGGATCCAGCTGACGAAATAATCTGAGTGCCTTCAATTTTAATGGTCAAGACTACGAATCAAGTTTGTAATAAGACCAAAGAATGGTTTTATTTTGCACCCCTCCTAACCGAGATGCTTGTCTGGAAGCAGACTTCAGCCTGGGAGTTTTTATTAAGGAAAAGACACATTGGTTGGTGGCAGATGGTTCAAGGGAGGGGCTGTGGCTCAGTAGTTGAGCATCTGCTCTGCATGTAAAGGACCCCAGGTTCAATCCTTGGCATCGCCAATTAAGAATCGGGTAGTGGGTGCTACGAAACACCTGAGACCCTGGAGAGCTGTTGCCAGTCGGAGTAGGCATAAGAACATAAGACGAACCCTACAGGATCAGAGCACTAGTCTATGTTGTCCAGCATCCTGCCTCACACAGTGGCCAACCAGTTCCTCCGGAGAGCCAGCAACAGGGCACAGAGGGCAAGGCCTTCATAAGAAAATCAGAAGAGCCCTGCTGGATCAGATCAGTGGTCCATCTAATCCAGCATCTTGTCACAGTGGCCAACCACTTCCTCTGGAGGGCCAACAACAGGGCACAGAGGCCAAGGCCTTCCCCTGATGTTGTCTCCTGGCACTGGGAGTCAGAGGTGTAGTAGAGGTTCCCCTCAGCCACCATGGCTAGTAGCCACTGAGAGACTCCTCCTCCATGAATCTATCTAATCTCCCTTGCAAGCTGTTGATTCCCGTGGCCATCACTACATCCTCTGGCAGCAAATTCCACATTTTAATTACTGTATAAAAACGTGTTTCCTTTTGCCCATCTTGGCTTTGATGGATGAAGGGTCTGGTTCAATATAAGGCAGGTTCATGCGTTCAGGGGTCTAAGACGGCATTCCAGGAAGGGCTACAAATGGATGAAGGGAAGCTAAGAGGACACGTCCAAGAGGAAAAGGCTATTTCTGACTGCGGACGAAAGGCACTGCCCTCATCAATGGCCTGGTTCATTATCAGTCCAGTTCATGCACTTATGTGATTACCAGTCCTTAGCCCTTATTGGGAAGCTGACAGCAAACTCTACTACTACTACTACTACTACGAGGAGGAGGAGGAGCAGGAGGAGGAGGGCTTGGATTTGTACCCTGCCCTTCAATACCCAAAGGAGTCTCAGAGAGGCTTACAATTTCCTTCCCCTTCTCCTCCCCACAGCAGACACCCTGAGTGGTAGGTGGGGCTGAGAGAGCTCTTTTGAGGACTGCTCTTGAGAGAACAGCTCTGAGAGAAATTGTGGGAGAGAGGACCCCATGAGGGATCTGATCCCTTGAAGTTAGGTTCTCGGCATTGTGGGAACCACCTATATTGATATCTATTCAGGTTCAGGGGCTGCAGTGAGAGAGGAGGAGGAGGAGATTGGATTTATACCCCACCCTTCACTACCCGAAGGAGTCTCAGAGCGGCTTACAATCTCCTTTCCCTTCCCCTCCTCACAACAGACACCCTGTGAGGTAGGTGGGGCTGAGAGAGCTCTTTTGAAAGAACAGCTCTGAGAGAGCTTGTGACTGACCCAAGGTCACACCAGTATCTGCATGTGGAGGAGTGGGGACTCAAACCCGGTTCTCCTGGATTAGAGTCCGTGCTCCTAACCGCTACACCAAACTGGCTTTCTTGGGAGCAGAGTCAAGCTGGAAGTAATTGCTGGTGATGTCACCTCTCCCCCCTTCCACAGCAGTCTCCTGACCTAGGCAGCTGTTCATTGACATGGGTCCTGCAACCACATGAATCTACTTCCCAGGGGAGGACCAGAAGATAGAAGTGAGGGAGGGGGATATGGTAAAGCTTGGTGCATTCTGCTGATACGTAGGATCCAGCCCTTTATATCTCGGTATTATATTTAATCACTGAGAGCTAGTGTGGTGTAACGGCTCGGAGCAGTGGACTCTAATCTGGAGAACCAGGTTCGATTTGCCACTCCTCCACATGACGCCAGCTGGGTGACCTTGGGCCAGTCACAGTTCTCTCAGAGCTCTCTTGGCTGCAGAACAAATCTAGCTCACCTAGTGGTGCAGAACACACAAAAAAGAGAGCTATTAATTAATTTATCTAATTGCTGTTCTGAAATTAATGTTGATTCATTTAGGTATTTAAAATCCATTTTTTTCCCTTCCCATCAGGGACCCAAAGAGTTTACAAAATTGCTCTTCCTGCCTCCGTTTTACACACACACACACACGCACACATACGCACAAAACGATGAGGTAGGTTCAGCTGAGAGGGTGTGACTGGTTCAAGGTAATTCAGCAAGCTTCCATAGTGCCATCAGAATTTGAACCTGGGTCTTCTTCATCCGGGTCTGACCCTCTAACCATGCTACTGCTACACTGCACTGTCTGTATTTAGCCTATGCTAAATATAGGAATAATATAGGAATAAATATAGGGCCGCGGTGGCTCAGAGGTTAAGGCACTGAGCTGCAGACCGGAAGGTCAGTAGCTCGGCAGTTCGAGACCCGGGTGCCGCATGACGGAGTGAGCTCCTGTCTCTGGCCCCAGTTCCTGCAAACCTAACAGTCTGAAAGCAAGAAATCGCAAGTAGATAAATAGGTACCGCTTTGGTGGGAAGATAACAGCGTTCCGTGCGCCTCAGCGTCTAGTCACACTGGCCACATGATCGTGGAAAAAGTCTTCAGACAGCGCCGGCTCTTCGGCTTGGAAACGGAGATGAGCACCACATCCCTAGAGTTGGAGTCAACTGGCTTTCGAGCAAGGGAAACCTTTACCTGTACTTAATCTTGGAAACTGTAGTGATCATGGACTGTGGAAAGTCTTAAATTACTCTGCATCTTGTTTTGGCAGCAGTTTTCTTATCCTTCTGTGAAAAATGCTTGTTGTTACTGAAAATGTTCGTCTCTGCAATCTTGGAGGGAGTTATTCCTCCCACCTTAGATAGTCTGGGTCTCTCATTAACAGATTTCGTTAAGGACTCAGGAGATCTGCTGGACTTAACTATTTTTCAGGAAAAGAAGGTAAACCCGGTGGCAAAAAAAAAGAAAAGAGAAAGCACCTTTTCTCAACTTCATACAGCATGGAAATTGTCCCTTTTCTTCGATTCCATTGATTCAGCCATGAAAATCAAATTGCATCAATTCAGGGGGGCATTTTTCATAAACCGGAGGGCACCTCGGCGTTTAGTCATGCCGGCCACATGACCACGGAAAAGTCTTCGGACAGCACTGGCTCTTTGCCTTGGAAACGGAGATGAGCACCGTCCCCTAAAGTCGGATTCAATGGGTTTTTGAGCACGGGAAACCTTTACCTTTACTTTACTAAATATAGGAAGAAGCAGGTTAGAAGACCCATAAAGTAGGAGGTATTTAGTAACGATAATTAAGACAGTCATGAGAGTCCAGCGTCGAATTGCACAATCCAGTTCAGTCTCTGATCCCGACATATGTTATGAAAAGCTTTTCTCTTATGGGTTGTAGCTTGATGTGGATAAATTAGACTTAATGAATGTATATGTGTAATTATATATGACAGCATATAATTGCAGTTGTTCTGTTGCCAGTTATTTTAATATATGTGATTTGAGGCAATTAACAATTTAACAGGAGGAGGAATAAAAAAATCCCCTGTTATCAGGGGAGCTCAAGGGAGGTTACGCTGTGATCACTGTAGCTGGAGGGGGGGCGGCAGAAGGTGGCGCTGCTAAAATGGACTGCACCACTTTAGCCCCTAGGGGAAGGGTCTCATTTTTCCTGTGGCCATTGCTACATCTTATTGTCTCCCCAAATAAGAGTTCCATTTCTCTTAGTAGTTTTTTTGTTTGTAAAGGGAAAGGTTTCCCTTGCTCGAAAACCAGTCAAATCCCACTCTAAGGGGTGGTGCTCATCTCCGTTTCCAAGCCGAAGAGCCAGCACTATCCACAGACTTTTCCGTGGTCATGTGGCTGGCATGACTAAATACCAAGGCGCACGGAAGCAGTACCTATTTATCTACTTGCAATTTCTTGCTTTTGAACTGCTAGGTACATCTCTACAAAAATTTGAGTCCGGTGGCACCTTTATTCAAGGTATAAGTTTTCGTGTGCATGCACACTTCTTCAGATACATTGGTAACCAAAGTTACCAGTTCATAAATATAGGTACACGGTGAGCAGCAAATTGGCATAAGCATAATTAAGGCTGTTTAACAGATGGAAGGACAAATTGGAAGAACAAGCTTAGTCTACATGGTCGCCATTTGTTCGGGTTTCATTCCGGGGGGGGGGGGGAACATAGTGAAGGAAATAAATATATCAAAATTGGAGACTGATGTGTAGATGTATCCTTCTCAATTATGAAATGCTGAGAGTAATTTACTGAGACCCGGTTACACCTCTAGGCACCCTTGTTCAGCCCCTGCAAGTGATTTTGATGTTACTTTTAAAACATATAATTTTATTTTCATTTGGTTTATTTATATCCCTCCTTTCACCTCACTGGGGACGCAAAATGGCTTACATAATTCCAGGGGTTATTTCGAGCAGGAGCTCGGGGGAGCTCAGCTCCAGGAGTTGGTGCCAGCCCCCCCCCCCCCGCGGGGGAATGCCTGCTTGTGTCATAGCTGCAGCAAAATGACCCCGTCCCCTGGAAAGGTCCTTGTTCCTCCTACTTCTGAAGGCTTCAGCCACCACTGAAGCTATCCTCCCAGAATAGTGGTATTTCTGAGGCTTGGATTAGTAGCTGTCCCCTCTCTGTCAGCTCTTTCTTTCTTTCTTTCTTTCTCACTCACTCACTCACTCACTCACTCACTCACTCACTCCTTTCTTGCCTTCTGATATACTTTCAGTGATGTCAGGTGGTGTAGCATATGCAAATAAGTTATGCTAATGAGTTATGCTAATGAGCTCCTGCACCTCTTTTTCTACGAAATGACCCCTGCATAATTCTCCTCTCCTTCATTTTCTCCTCATGACAACCCTGCGAGGTGGGCTAGGCTGAGAAGAAGAAGAAGAAGAAAAAGAAGAAGAGATTGGATTTATACCCCGCCCTCCACTCCCCAAGGGAGTCTCAGAGCGGCTTACAAACTCCTTTTCCCTTCCCCTCCCCACAACAGACACCCTGTGAGGTAGGTGGGGCTGAGAGAGCTCTTTCCCAAGCTATCCTTGAGGGAACAGCTGGTACAGAGCTATGGCTTGCCCAAGGTCATCCAGCCAGGTGCAAGTGGAGGAGTGGGGAATCAAACCTGGTTCTCCCAGATTAGAGTCCGCGCACTTAACCACTTCACCAAACTGGCTCTCAGTGTGAGAGAGTGTGACTGCAGCCCAAGGTCACCCAACAAGCTTCCGTGGGATAAGTGAGGATTTGAACCTGGATTTCCCACATCCACTATGCCATGGTGGCTCTATTATGCCCCACAGGGTGCCTTTGCAGGAGATAAAGAATTCAGATGGAAAAGTTTGCTGGTTTTAACTCATTTTATAATGCACTGAGTTATTCTGTTGTAAGCTGCCCTGAGCCCCCACGCAAGCAGGTAAGGGTGGTCAAGAAATCTAATAAACAAAAACAAAGCAAAAAACAAATGACACGTGGGCCAGGACCAATAGTCCCCCTAAGCTGTGGAGTTCTACTTTGTGAGCTACTGGCATTAAAGTTGTGAGCGAGAAGAACTAGGGAGATAGTTTGCTCAGGACACATCAAGCTAAAGATGGGACCGTAGTGATGAAGCAGAAAAGAATGCAAGCAAAAACGGCTGGGTGGATTGTCCTGAGACTGTATAACCATGACACACCAAAGTGGAGTGGTTTGTCTTTTAACCAGAACGTCTCCACTCAGAAACCGAAGAGACCACAAACATTCTGTGGAAACCTCACGTGGCAGAAGAAGAGGCTTCTGAGGAAATGAAGTCTTCCAGCTCCTCGTGACTCCAGGTTTGGCATTTCTGCCGCAACTTCCTCTCCCAAAGAAAAAGAAAGGAAGTCTGAGAAGACGGGGGGGGGGGGGGGGGGGAGGAGAGACAGAAACAGTTGAAACCAAGTTTCCTAAAAGCGGTAAGAGAACTTGCGGCTCTGTACAGTGTTTCATTTCCAAAAAGGGGATGGAGTTCAGCCTGGAAAAAATATTTCACCAGTGTCTATGGGGAGGGGAGTGCCTTCCACATTTCTGCAAGCTCATGATTTAGGGGATATAGCAAAATACCCCCATGACTTTTGGAAATTTCCTTTGTATCTGCTAAACATATAAATCAGGGATTCCTCCCCACCACCACCACATGGCCACCCGGAGATTCATAGGCGTCCATTTGTACGACTGAGATAACTTGGGAATAGCACACCCAAGAATCGCTGAAATTGTCTAACGCACACTGGGTAATTCTCTAGTGTGATATGGTTTTAATATCACATTAGAGAGTCACAGTTATGAGATTCTGTAATGCACTATCCTTGCCTTTCCCCAAAAAGGCAGTAGACTTTTTTGGGGAAAGAAGAATTGGGCTTGGGCCCAAAAAGCCTCTGCTGCCATCTTTTCCAGCTTCTCACTGGAGTATACAAAGCATTTCCCGGCTGCTGCAATCAACCTGATTGCTGGCATTACAAAGATAAGTGTATATGACAAAAGCCCTCCGTAAGGGTTGCAAATCTCCAGATGATATGTGAAGATCTCCTGGTATGATAACTGATTTCCAGTTTCCATGAAAAGAAAAAGGCTGCTTTGGAGGGTGGACTCTGTGGCATTATACCCTGCTGAGGTCCCTCGTCTCACTAAACAACACAGTCTCCATGCTCCACCTTCAAATCTCTAGGGATTCCCCAAGGAGGAGTTGGCAACCCTACAGAAATGGTGTACACAGAAATGTCCATCAGTGTCAAAGATGTATGGCACAGACTTGATCTGAAGTGTTTTGGTTGGCTAAGGTGCCTGTGAGGCCAACATTTACTTGTCACTCGCCAGTTTGGTGTAGTGGTGAAGTGCACGGAGTCTAATCCGGGAGAACCAGGTTTGATTCCCCCCTACTCCACTTGCAGCTGCTGGGGGACCTTCGACAAGCTATAGCTCTGTCAGAGCTTTTCTTGAAAGAGCAGTTCTTGAAAGAGCTCTCTCTCAGCCCCACCTACCTCACAAGGCTCTCTCCAAGCTGTGGAGACTTGTGAGCAAAAAAAAAAAAAAATCTACTTTGTGAGCTACTGGCATTAAAGTTGTGAGCAAGTGATTTGGCTCCTGCATACATTAGTTTGCTCTGGAGCCACCCTTCCTGAGTGAAGGCAAAAACTATGCGAGCTGGAGGCTAAAAATCTGTGAGCTAGCTAGGGTTGCCAGCCTCCAGGTGGGGCCTGGGGATCTCCCGCTTTTATAACTGATCTCCATCTGACAGAAATCAGCTCCCCTGGAGAAAATGGCTGCTTTGAAGGGTGGACTCTATGGCATTGTACCATGCTGAGGCCCCTCCCCATCCCAAACCCCACCTTCTCCTGGCTCCACCCCCAAAGTCTCCAGGTATTTTCCAACCTGGACTTGGCAACCCTAGAGCTAGCTCACACTAACTCAGAGGGAACACTACTCACAGGGTGTCTGTTGTGGGGCGGGGGAGGGAAAGGAGTTTGTAAGCCACTCTGAGACTCCGAGTGAAGGGCGGGTTTAAATCCAATCTCTTCTCTTCTCTTCTCTTCTCTTCTCTTCTCTTCTCTTCTCTTCTCTTCTCTTCTCTTCTCTTCTCTTCTCTTCTCTTCTCTTCCCTTCCCTTCCCTTCCCTTCCCTTCCCTTCCCTTCCCTTCCCTTCTCTTCTCTTCTCTTCTCTTCTCTTCCCTTGTGAACTGCTCAGGAAGCAGAATTTTGAAGGCAGTGCAAGGAAATGAAGCTGAAAATGGACTGCGACTGGAGACATTGTGGAGCCCCCGAGGCGGCAGGTGGTGGTGGTGGAAGTGCTTAATTTCCAAGCTAATAACTGTGAAAGGCTATGCTTTGGAATCACCAGAAACAATTTCCTAACATAACCTGCAGGTTTCCCATGAGTCTGAAACCTGGGGAGTCCATTTCCACTATCCATTTGAGGTTTCTAAAAAGGTTCGGGAGCACCGGAAAACCCAGCCCAATGTGATGGATAAAAAGCGAGGGCAGTATTAGGAAAGTTCATCGTGATGTTTGTGCCTCACCTCTGTGGAAGCAGAACAGAGCATGGCTTGGATGGTAATTGTCCATGGGTGGATGATCAGTGCTGGAGGGACACACTCTTTTTCGTGAGATGGCAGCTGAGATCCTGACATTCTGAAGGGGATCTTCACCATCTTGTGGGCTCCCGATTGTCACTTTCGGTTGGTCGGTTCAGACGGGTAAGAAGGTAGGATATTCTTTGTATGACATCTTCTCTTGTTCTGTCTTCTCCTCAACTGTGCCTCCCTCTTCCTCCATAGCCCTGTTCCGCTCAGGGCGTAACAACAGGCTATTCATAGTTCCAGGAGTCTTTACATTAAGAGTATTGTCTTCTCAACAATGCACTCACGAAGACTGCTTTCAGAAGGGAGAACTAGGGTGAGGTGGAAAGAACTCCTTAGCTGTTTCCACGGACTGAAGTTTAACCCCTGCAAACTGTTTTTACTATAACTCGGGAAGAAGAAGAAGAGATTGGATTTATATCCCACCCTTCACTCACTTGGAGTCTCAGAGCAGCTTACAAACTCCTTTCCCTTCCCCACCCCACAACAGACACCCTGGGAGGAGGGTGGGGCTGAGAGAGCTCTGATAGAAACTGCTCTTTTTCAAGAACGGCTGTGCCAGAACTATGGCTTGCCCAAGGTCATCCAGCAGGTGCAAGTGGAGGAGTGGGGAATCAAACCGGGTTCTCCCAGAGTAGAGTCCATGCACATAACCACTACACCAAACTGGCTCCCCAGGACAACATACACAAGGCTGATTCTGTACCCATCTGTTTCCTCACAGTTTTTCCACAGCCATATCGGGGGGGGGGGCGTAATCTTCCTCTACACAGCATGCTGCTTTCACTTTCTTTGTTCACCAGGTTTTATGGTACCTTCTGCATAGATTTATGGCTGTTCAGGGGTGAGTTCACAGTCAATAATGGCGTTGCCCCAGGGTATCTGAATGTGGTTTTGAGCAGCGCCTTTTCCTTCCTCCGCTTCTGATTCAAAGGGAACAATAAGAAGACAACTTGACACGGCTTCATCGACTTCCATCAGTTCCCCCGTCCCTACTTCCCCCTCTGTATTTATCACCTCGCCATGAATTACTTAGCTCAGGTGGCTAATGGCCCCTGAGGCAAGTACTGACACAGGAAAATCTGCACACCAATGCAGGAGTGAGCATTAAAAACAAAATAGATGGCAGGCTGACACTAGCCAGTGCGGAAACCAGGATCTGAGGCAATGCAATGAAAACAGGCATTCTGAGGCAGGAGGGAACCAAGTCCAGTGCTGAGGAAACGTGGAATGTATGACAGATGCAGAATGGACCATAGATGAATGAAAACCAGCCCATTGGGGGTGATATTCATCAGGCAGACGGTCCAGGGAGAAAAGATCCAGAAACAATTCCCCTCTTCCCATCACGAGTAGCTGCATTTTAGAAGACCGCGTAAAATTAATTACCACACAATAAATACAGCATAAAATGATTTTTAAAGAACTACCAAAAATCTCTTTGCAGAACTTGGAACTCTATACCATGCAGATTTCACCTCCAATAATACTCCATGCCATTTTATCTTAACCCCAATTTTTCACCCTACTCAAAATGAAGTCTACAGCTAGGGGTGTGCAAAAATAAAAAAAATCGGCCCAATTCGGATCAGGCTGCATCTGTTCCGGTCCCTGAATGACCCCCCACATGTCAGTTTCGGTAATGCAAGTGGATTGGGGAGTTATTCCACCGGCCGAATGTCAGTTACGGCCCCATTGTACCCTATGGTGTAGTCAATGGCAAAAACTCATAGGGTACATGAGGGGCTGGAGGGGAGATGGTTTGAGGGAGAAGCTCCAAACTTGCAGGGTATCTACTGGGTCCTCTTCCCAAAATACCCACCAAGTTTCAAGAACAATGGACCACGGAGTCCAATTCTACAGTCCCCCAAACATGTTGCCCCATCCCCTCCATTGTTCTATATGGTGAGAAAAAATGTCACTTTTCCCCCACCATAGAGAACAATGGAAGGAATGGGGGCTATTAGCCACAAGGTATAGATAGGAACTCTCGGTCTGGGGCAAGTGATGCTCTGTATTCTTGGTGCTTGGGGAGGCAACAGTGGGAGGGCTTCCAGTGTCCTGCCCCCACTGGTGGACCTCTTGATGGTACCTGGTGTTTTCGGCCACTGTGTGACAGAGTGTTGGACTGGATGGGCCACTGGCCCGATCTAGCATTGACTTCTCTCATATTCTTACGTTCTAACAGAGATCAGTTCCTCTGGAGAAAATGGCTGCTTTGGAGGGTGGACTGCATTATACCGTGCCCTCTCCAGGCTCCACCCCTAAATCTCCCAATCCAATGCTAGCAACCCTGGGTGGGGCCCAGATACACTGAATCCCTTATCCATTCATTTGACATGTAATCCTAGTGGACCAGACCAGAGTAGTGTGAAAACTAAAATGGTTGACTACCTGTTTCCCAGCCATGTGCAAGAAGGACATTATTTAGGGAAATATGTTATGGAATACCTCTTTTCTACCCTTCCTCCAAGGAGCACATTACTCTCCTTTCCTCCACTGTATCCTCACAACAACCCTGTGAGGTAGGTGAGGCTGAAAGAAAGTGACTGGCTCAGGTGATCCTGGCAGAATGGGGATCGTTCTGTGGCCAATCAGAGGCTGTGCTGGGCAAGTGCCTCACCTGGCCCCATCCAGTTTTTAAAAACACTTGAGGAGCATCAGGAAACACTATGATACTGATCGGGATGGCTGGATTTAAGTGTCTTACAAACAGGAGCTTTCTATGATCTTTAGTGTTGTATGTCTACAAGTACTGTCTCAAGGACATGGACTGAATTTGCCAATTTCCTTATATACCACTGGTTCCCAAAGCGGGCAATACCACCCCCTGGGGGGCACTGGAACAATCCAGGTAAGTACCATCGTTACTGGAGTTTTAAGAAGTTTCCCCACATAGTTGCCCTTATCACATGAACACATAAAGCTGATTTATATGGAATCAGACCATTAACCCATCAAGGCCAGTATTGTCTACTGTGACTGGCATTGGCTGTCCAGGGTCTCAGGCAGAGGTCTTTCTCATCACCCATCGCCTAGTCATTTTAACTAGATATGCTGGGGATTGAACCTGGGATCTTCTGCATGCCAGGCAGACACTCTACCACTGAGCCATGGCGTCTCCCCTCAAGCAGCTCCCCAGGGTCTCAGGTAGAGGTCTTTCACATCCCCTCCTACCTGATCCTTTCAACTGGAAATGCTAGGAACTAACGCTGGGATCTCCTGCATGCCATCCAGATGCTCTACCACCGAGAGCCAGTTTGGTGTAGTGGTTAAGTGCGCCAGACTCTAATCTGGGAGATCCGGGTTTGATTCCCCACTCCTCCACACACAGCTGTTTGGTGTGATCTTGGGTCAGTCACAAGTTCTCTCAGAGCTGTCCTCTCAGGAGAATTTCTCTCAAAGCTCTCTCAGCTCCACCTACCTCTCAAGGTGTCTGTTGGGTGTGTGTGTGTGAGAGATTGTAAGACACTCTGAGACTCCTTTGGGTATTGAAGGGCGGGGTATAAATACAATCTCTTCTTCTTGTTCTCTTTCCCGATAGCCATTTTTGCTTAATAATTCATTTAGGCACAATTTGCTAATGTTTCAGCTTTCAATTCTGTTATCCTCTGTTTTCAAAAAAGCACTTGCCTATTAACACAATTCATTAATGTGACAAAGAAATAGTACATCAAGACCACACAATGCAACCTGTTAGTATTGTGCATGAAGCATCCGGGACACTATAGGACATCGTAGTGTAGGGTTTTTTTCCCCTTTAATATTTGAGGAAACCAGCAGAGAGACCATCGTCTGGTTTTAAGTATTTCTCTCTCTGAAATTGTCTAATAGGGTAAATAGCTTTTGGGAATTGGATGCATTACTTGAATCAGAGGGGCAGAGCCCACATCTCTCTCTCACTCTTTTACAACCGTCTTCTAAGTACACAGGGCAAGGTACATGTCATGTAGTAGTTTAATGAGTCGCATAAGTCATGAGTTTGTATTATATAATCAGGCGTGTTTTCAACATTTTAAGAACTTACAAGTGATTATAAACTAGTATTCATTGTTCATCGTTACAGAAAAGCATTTCTAGTGTGCAAACTTCATTCACTTTTTCTTTCATTGTGACTGCTGTCTTGGGTTTGTGACACAAGAAAGGCAGACTCTATACTTTTAAAGGAAAATTATATGCCAGACACCAGTTGGAAGTAAAAAAGATACAATACAATCATGGAAAAATCCAACAACCTAAGAATTAGCAATATTGAAACAAGCCAGGTCTTAGAAATTACAGAAGGAAGGAAGGAAGGAAGGAAGGAAGGAAGGAAGGAAGGAAGGAAGGAAGGAAGGAAGGAAGGAAGGAAGGAAGGAAGGAAGGAAGGAAGGAAGGAAGGAACATAAGAGAAGCCAGTGTTTGATCAGGTCAGTGGCCCATCAAGTCCAACATACTGTCACACAGTGGCCAAAAACACCAGGTGCCCTCAGAAGGTACAGCAGTGGGGCCAGGACACCAGAAGCCCTCCCACTGTTGCTCCCCCCATCAAGCACCAAGAATACAGAGCATCACTTGCCCCAGACTGAGAGTTCCTATCGATACCTTGTGGCTAAGAGCCACTGATGGACCTCTGCTCCCTACGTTGATCCAATTCCCTCTTGCAGCCGTCCGTGCTCGTAGCTGCCACCGCCTCCTGTGGCAGTGAATTCCATGTGTTAATCACTCTTTGGGTGAAGAAGTCTTTCCTTTTATCCGTTCTAATCTGACTGCTCAGCAATTTCATCGAGTGCCCATGAGTTCTTGTATTGTGAGAAAGGGAGAAAAGGACTTCTGTCTCTATCTACTCTATCCCATGCATAATCTTATAAACCTCAATCATGTCACCCTTCAGCCAAGCTAAAGAGCCCCAAGCGCTTCAACCTTTCTTCCTAGGGAAAGTGTTCCAACCCTTTTATCATTCTAGTTGCCCTTTTCTGCACTTTTTCCAATGCTATAATATTTTTTTTGAGGTGTGGCCACCAGAACTGTACACAGTATTCCAAATGAGGTCGCACCATCGATATATACAGGGGCATTATGATACTGGCTGATTTGTTTTCAATTCCCTTCCTAATAACCCCCAGCATAGCGTTGGCATTTTTCATTGCAGTTGCACACTGTCTCGACATTTTCAGTGAGTTATCTACTATGACTCCAAGATCTCTCTCTTGGTCAGTCTCCGCTAGTTTGGACCCCATCAACGTGTATATAGTTAGTATTTTTGGCTGCAATGTGCATCACTTTGCACTTGGCCACATTAAACCCCATTTGCCATGTTGATGCCCACTCGCCCATCCGCGACAGATCCCTTTGGAGTGCCTCACAATCCTCCCTGGTTTTCACCACCCTGAACAACTTCATGTCATCTGCAAATTTAGCCACTTCACTGCTTACTCCCAACACCAAATCATTAATAAACAAGTTACAAAGCACCTCTGCTCCATACGTTTATCAAATTCCCTCTTGAAGCCATCCATGCTTGTAGCTGCCACCACCTCCTGTGGCAGTGAATTCCATGTGTAATTGGAGATCAGTTGTAATTCCAGGAGACCTCTTAGGAGTTGGCAACTTTAATCATAAAACCATGAGAAGAGTCCTGCTGGATCAGACCAATGGTCCATCTAGTCCAGCATCCTGGCTCAAACGGTAGCTAACCAGTTCCTCTGGAGGGCCAATGACAGGGTATGTCCTGTGACCTAGACCTTCCTCTGATGTTGCCTCCCAGCTCTGGGATTCAGAGGTTTAGTGCCTCTGAACATGGAGGTTCCCCTTCTCAGTAGCAAGGGTGGGGTATGGACTCCACATTACGATGAAGCTTCCTACCATTTTCCTAAGTTGTTTCCCAGTGGCCAGGAGCAAGGTACTCTCTCTGGCTGATGCAGAAAGCTCCTAAGTGTAGAGGGAATGTCTCTAAATGGAAAAGAGCCAAGGGGCATTGGCACTTTATACATGGAAGCTCTTGTGAGCATTTGGAAGGAATATGCTTGCACATCATTGTACTTACAAACTGATCTCTGAAGATATGGATTGTGTTTTCAGTGTTCAGAAACACTAGTGATCATTTTTTTGTCTCTGTCTATTTATCACATATGCTCATACACTGTGAAGAGACGTTGGCGACAACCCAAATTAATCTGGCAGGCACCAGGCAGACACATGGTCATTTCTTCGAGGGGTCGCAGTGTAGCCAGTAAGTAAGCCCTCAGATCAGCACACCCTTATAAAATTGGGAGCCCTCCATAGATTATCCAGAAGGGCTACACATTTGAAAAAATTAGTAATTTCTTAATTTAGCCTCACCAGAGATTTGGAATATTGGGGAAGTATGGAGTGACAGCTGATCACCAGACTAGAGATCCATTCTAGGAGAGAAGAAGAAGAAGAAGAGATTGGATTTATATCCTGCCCTTCACTCACTTGGAGTCTCAGAGCGGCTTACAAACCCCTTTCCCTTCCCCTCCCCACAACAGACACCCTGGGAGGTAGGTGGGGCTGAGAGAGCTCTTTCCCAAGCTGTCCTTGAGAGAACAGCTGGTACAGAGCTATGGCTTGCCCAAGGTCATCCAGCCAGGTGCAAGTGGAGGAGTGGGGAATCAAACCCGGTTCTCCCAGATTAGAGTCCGCGCACTTAGCCACTACACCAAACTGAAGCTGTTTCCAAAAGAGGACGGAAGGTAATTAACACCTTGCTTGGGAATGGAACCATCCGCTCACACTTACTCACCCCTCCCTCGCTCAAAAGGAATAGCTGTGTCTCAGTTCCTTGTTTTTTGTGTTACCCAAATGCACGATAGGATCTGTCCAGGAGCAACATGCCAGAACATCCATTTCCTAGTTTGGTATTTCTATTCCTGCTTGCTATTTACCCAGAATTCAATATAGACAAATGGTGACCATATAACTTAGAATTTAGAAAACAGATGACCGGGGGGGGGGGGGATTATAGAGGTTTATAAAGTTTTGCTCAGGGTGGAGGGAGTTGACCAAGAGAACTTTTTTCCCCCTCTCCCAAAACACGTCTGAATGCCTCTTGCCTTGAAAACTCTACCCGGGGTTGCCATAAATGGGCTGCGGCTTGATGGCACTTTCGACCAGTACTGCTCTCTGATCATGTTACCAGGTGATGCCAGGGGTTGAAACTGAGACCTTTTGCGTGCAAAGTCGAGGCTTTGCCACGGTGGCAAGACCCCTTTTATTCATGACTCTCTTTTCCAACAATAACCTAAACAAGTACAGCAAGCTGGGTAGCAAGCAGCAGTTTAATTTATTGAATGTATTAATAATTCGCCTGCGCAGATTGAGGCGTGGCATTAACATACTAGAAAACAACATTAACTATTTATATATAGTATTAACATAGTCGCCCGCTGACTTGGATGGCCCAGGTTAGACTGATCTCTTTAGATTTGGGAAACCAAGAGGGGTCAGTCCTGGTTAGGAGACCACCAGGGATGTCCAGGGTCACTACACAGGGGCATGCAAAGGCATTTTTCTCATATATAATAGTGTCTGATATATCTAGATCTCTCTCGATCTCTCTCTAATCTATCTATCTATCTATCTATCTATCTATCTATCTATCTATCTATCTATCTAGAAGAGGTCCATCAGTGGCTATTAGCCACGAACTATAGATAGGAACTCTCAGTCTGGGGCAAGTGATGCTCTGTATTCTTGATGCTTGGGGTGTGTGTGTGTGCAACAGTGGGAGAGCTTCTAGTCAATGCTCCCTCTATGCTGTGGAATCCTGTGAGCAAAAATCCTACTTTGTGAGCTACAGGCATTAAAGTTGTGAGTGAGCAATTTAGCTACTGCATCAATTAGTTCGCTCTGGAGCCATCCTTCCTGAGCTAAGACAAAAATGTGTGAGCCAGAGGCTAAAAAATGGTGAGCTAGCTCACACTAACTCAGCTTAGAGGGAACACTGCTTCTATTGTCCTGGCCCCACTAGGGGACCTCCTGATGGCACCTGGTATTTTTGGCCACTGTGTGACAGAACATTGGCTTCTCTTATGTTCTTCTATCTATCTGTCTGTCTGTTTTTACAGTTTTTCTTTTGCCACTGATCACAACCCCATTATGAAGGACATGTGGCCAAATGACTGCCAGTGTCTACCCAGATGAAGTTTCAGTGCCTGGTTCTCATGTGGCCCAATCTTCTAGTTACTGACCAACATTTAAACGCTAAATGAAACATAGTAGTGATTACTTTGGGCGTGTATTCAGAATTCCCAATGTGATATTCCAGAATAATTACACAAATCTGGAATTATTAGAAACAAACAAACAAACAATCCATGTATTTTTTTTTTGGAGGGGGGTGAGTGTTTACTATGATCATCATCTGCAGCAGAGATCTTGTTTTTCTTTGATTGTTTGAATTTCCCAGGCAGTTGCCCAGGAGGGTGGCTCCCCACTGGTACAAGCCAGGCCTTCTCCTACCCGACCTCCTTTGTGGAAGTCATTTTTCCTTACCAAATAGAATAGCTGGAGGCATCTTGTTTAAAGGCCCATAGAACTGGACCCCTTATTCAGGGGCCTGTAGAACTGGACCCCAGTTTGCTTGAAACTGGGGAGGGGAGGTCTTTAGAATAGAGGAACTATCTTCTGTACAGATTTGGTGCCATGATCTTAAAAAAACAGCCACCCCAGATCCTCAAATTGGTTCCCATTGAAAATAGTAGCCATGAGAAACTGGAATCACCTCCATCCCATACATGGATTTGAAACCTGAAAACCAGCAATCACAGGGAAGCACCCCCACCCCAGATCTCAAAAGCTAACCTCCCCCCCCACACACACACACAGCACATTCCTAGGTGTTGCTGCATACTTCTGAGATCTTCTTGTTTGAAACAGCTTTACTCATGTGTTTAACAGATGAAGTCTATAGGAGCACACAGGAGGGCTGGGGAGCACCCCCTTTTATGTGTCTTGGACTGGGGAGAACAGGAGCAACTTCTCATCCTCTGTCAGAGCTGTTGCTAATGAGGAAAGAAGTGATTCTCTAATATGGACACAAAGTTAACGCCCGGGATGATGACATTTTCCATGTTCCAGCTTTCAGAAAACTTTGCTGTGGGTTCTGAATACACTCCTGATATGTCATTTGGCTCACACCTGAGTTACAATAATCTCCATTTCCACAAAAAGCATCAGTAATGTAACATATAATTCTAGGGATTTAATAAGTTATCTGAACTGAGCTCTTGCTACTGGAGGGCTGCCCGTCATAATCTTCCTCTTCTTTGAAAACTTTCTGGAGCACCACCCCAACAGATCTCCTGGATGGGACAGTTCTTGATCTCCCGACAAAAAAATAAATGATAGGATTAGCGCTACTGTTCAGGGAGGTGAGGAAATCCATAAATAAGTAAGCCTTTTTAATGTCCGGGAAAAAGAGGAGAAAGAATGTCTGGGGAACCAAGGTGATGATGAAAACGGACAGTGAAAACAAAATGACTTTGAGTAGTCTTCCTCGTTGGTAGAGGTGCGAGTAACAGTAGACCCTGATCAACAGGGCCAAAAAGGAAAGAACCATAAAAGAATCTAACAGAAAAAAAAGAGTTATCCCACTTTTCAGATCTTCAAGCCAGATTTCATAATAAAACTCTAATCCTCCAACCACGAAAGCGAGAGGCCAGAGGAGAGCAGATACAATGGTCGGCAAGGACTCGGGACGGTGACATCGGTGCCAAAGCGGGAAAAAGACAGCTACACATCGATCAGCACTGACGGCTGCAAGGAACAACGCGCTTGCACAAAACATGAAAAGGTACAAGGAAGACAGACATAGACTCATAACAGAAACTACACTATGTGAACAGCCATACAGATAAACAATGAAAAACAGTGAGAAACAACCGAACTTTGAAAAGAGGAGGCCAAAGTCAGCGACAGCTAAATTGGTGATGAATATGAAAGGATCGCCTTTAGGGGAAAAGCAGAGGAACCAAAGAACAACACCGTTCCCCACCAGCCCAAACACGGAGATCAAGATAATGAAACCACCCAGGATATGTATTTCAAGGTTTTCTACGTTCAAAAGTGGGAAATCTTCAGATATATTATGAGTCGTATTCAAGCCTTGATGGAGTGTGCATTTTTCGCTTGCGTTTAGACACGGGCGTGGTCCACACAAAGTCATGTTCGCCAAAAAAGATCTCCTGCGGAAACAAACCCTAAGAATTCAGAGTTAGAAATATAAGGAGGATGTCAAATTTGAAGACTAATATCATTCTTAAATATATAAGGTATTTATTATTACCACCATGAATTAACTGGGGAATCAGTTCCAGAGAAGTTACTCTTTCCTACTGTTGTTGGGGGTGGGGGAAGAAAGAGGAGTCTTGTGGCACCATAAAGAGGACATGTAGGGACTGGATTTTTTTAAAAAAAATTAAATTAAATTCAGCCATAACATATCAACAACATAACATAATTATATTATAGAGACATATACATACACAGATTAAACCTAGATTTGCATTACCTATTTTCGGAATAGACCTTAAGCAGGATAAATTCCAGATCTTTTGAAGATCTTTGGCATTCCGCGGAGGGATTGTTCTTTACGTAATCTATAAAAGGATACCACTTTTCCATAAAATTATTTTTATACCCTGGGGTCTCCATCGACAATATTTATGTGGCTATATTATCCTGAATAACTATATCCCACACTTTCTGGAACCACACTTTAAGGGACTGGCATTTTTAGGCACCTCTGTAGGCCCAGATCCTGTAAGAAGGCCCAGCACTCACTGCAGAAATATGAACCTAGGTGGGCACCGTGTTCCCTCTAAGCTGAGTTAGTGTAAGCTAGCTCAAAGTTTTTTAGCCTCTGGCTCACACATTTTTGTCTGAGCTCGGGAAGGATGGCTGCAGAGCAAACTAATTTACACAATCATGAGAACCCAGTCTTTAGGTCACACCCATGTCCTTTCTGGCATGGATGCAAACTTAACAGCTTCTTGGCTGTGTAGAGTATTTTTCTTGTCCCCAGAACAGAGAATTACATTTAAACCTACCATTTCAAATTACATTACACATTCAATTATATCCCTAATTGTTAAGAGTAGTAAACTGAGATTTCTTTTTTTAAAAAAAATAACATTTTGCTTCACTAAAAGTCTTCACAAGGTCCTTTAAAGCGGGAGTCAGCGCTGTTCGCTCCCGGATTTAAAGGGACTGATCAGACAGGCTGTGCCTACTCCCACACCAAAGTGGGCTCGCTCCCGTATTCCTAGCGTGTTTTCTGACCCCGGGAAAATCAAGCACTTTCCCGGAAGTCGCACTTTGAACCCGGGACTTTGCTGATCTGGACAGCCTTCTCTCGCAATGATTGTGAGAAGGGCCATCTGATCATCCCTCAGGGTTTTTTTCCCCCTCTTTCTTGCACTAGGGCGCTTGGGACTCAACCGCCCAAGTGCAAGAAAGGAAAAAAAATGGCCTGCACTCTGCTCCAGGCCCTGAGCCCTGCTGGGTGCCGCCTGGCACCCCCCCCCCCACATGCTTCTCCCAACTCTTGATCAGGTGGCAGCTGGCGGGGCTTGGGGTCCGGAGCAGAGCGTAGGGCAAGCCAGCCAGCCAGCCAGTTCCTCCTGCGGCGTTGGAGTCTTCAGCACTGTGCAGGGAGATCAAGAGTGAGTCCAGGTCCGGGCACTGCACGGCAAGATCGGCAGTGTCCAGGGGTTGATCCACAGCCTTGACCCCAAGTAGGAGGCAGTGCGTAAGTGCCCACCCAACCTCGCGCCCACCCTTCCCCTTCTCCAGGTTTTCAAGGCATCCATTTAAAATCCACCTCTCTGGCATGCTGAAGGCTCAGGCTGTCTGGGGAAGCCCTCGCCTTGCCTCCCCCAGCCGCCAGCGCCACCAGGTTGGGATGTTGTGGACATGTCGTGGATCAGGGCCAGCATCAACACATCCTGAGGTGGGGTAGCTGCAAGGGCCCAGGATTTCTGGTGAGTAGGGTTGCCAGACCCCATGTTAGAGGTAGGGGTTCCCCCGCTTTCAGGCCCCACTGCCCCACCACCAATCAGCTGGCCTGCGGGGAGTACTTACCCTGAAAAAGCGGGAGGCCCAGCCAATGTGCAGCAATGTGTCTACATCATTGCCCTCATGACCTGGAAGTAGGGTTGCCAAGTCCTACCTGAGAAGGAACGGGGGGAGTCCATCATCCTCTGGGAATCTTCCGGCATATGCATGAAGTGCACACGCCACAATGATGTCATCCAGAAGTGATGTCATCATGTCAGGCACATTGGAGGCAGGACTTCAGTAATTGGAGGGAAAACCATAGAGTTTTCCCTCGAATTGCAGAGTGTCCCCCCAAAACGTGCCCAACACACTGATGTCACCTCCGGGTGATGTCATTGTGCTGGGCACGTCCCCTCAGCCCGGCAGTTTGGGGGTGGGTTTCATCCTGGTGGTTCGATCCCAGCCAGCAGGCAATGGGCTGCTAGAGCGGGAGGTTTCTTGCCCCCTGGGTGGACTTGGCAAGCCTACCTGGAAGTGACGTCATCATGTCGGGGATGTCGGGTTTCATTCTGACATTTGGGCAAAAGCTCTATGGTAGAAGCAAAAATTATGTCATTTTTGCCCAAGTACCAGAATGTTGCCCAGTGCCACTGCATGATGATGTCACTTCTGGGTCACGTGAGCAGTGACGCAGGCACATTGCTACAATGTCAGCTGGGCCTCCCTCCTGCTCTTGGTAAGTCCCCCCATCCCTCACTGGTTGCAAGGAGGGACCTGGCAACCGTACTAGTGAGGCCTACTGCTGCTGACCCTCACCCACATAGCTCCCTTGCCACCTGTCTGTACCTGTGCTTTCAGGGTCATTGAAGAAGGGTACATGGGTGGTGGCATTCCTGGTGGCAATGGCACCACCAGTTCTCCCAGCTGCGTACATTGCCTTGTGTGGTTGGGAAAAAGGTGTGCAGATGGTGAGAATGGGCGGTGGGAGGACTTGTGAGTAGGAGAAGGCCTCACAAGCAGAAGCAGGGGCATGTAGGTGTTAGGGGGGAAAGAAGGACATAAGGGTCCTAGTAATGGTTAGATTGGGCCACTGGGCACTGTTTGCCCAGAGGCTCCCCCAGAACCTGGAAGCGGCCCTGCAGTGGCTCCTCAGTAGGCAGATATTTATATACGTTATATATAAAGAAGTAATACATTCAAAATACCATAAAGTGCAGGAAGTAGATTGTGAGATGGAATTTCTCCTTTTGTTTTCTGGCAACAGACTGAAATGGCTACTCTTGTGGAATTATCACCCTGGAAGGCATTGGGTTTAGCTATAACTTTAGGGTTGGACTGACAAAGTCGAAGCCTCCCAGAATTTCAACTGATTTCCAGATGACAGAGATCAGTTCCCTGGGGGAACACAGCTGCTTGGAGGGTCAACTATGTGGCATTATGTATTCCTCTAGCCTCTTCCTCTCCCCAAACCCCATCCTTCACAGGTGCCACCACCCTATTTCCATGACTTTTTTTTCAAGGCAGAACTGGAAATCCTAAACTGTATTGATAAGTATTGGAGTCGGGAGTCCATGGAACATAGGGCTGCCAAGTCCAACTTGGGAAATATCTGGGGACTTTGGGGGTGGAGCCAGGAGACTTTGGGGGTGGAGCCAGGAGAAAGGAAGTGACATCATTTTGTGATGTCACATCCTGTGATGTTCCTTCCACATGCTGACACATGAACTCATGAAGTTTCCTAATCCTGAATCAGGCCATTGGTCCATCAAGGTCAGTATTGACTACTCAGACTGGTAGTGGCTCTCCAGGGTCTCAGGCTGAGATCTTTAATGTCACCTATTACCTGATCCTTTTTTAGCTGAAGAGGCTGATACCTCCTGCATGTCAAGCAGATGCTCTATCACTGAGCAACGGCCCTACTGAATCCTTCCTCATCTCGGCAGAATATGAAGCCCTAAGTGCTACACAAGTGCTAAATATGATTTTCATATCATAAGAACAGGAGAGAAGCCACAGTGGATCAGCCCATCCAGTACAGCCCATCCAGTACAACACTCTGTGTCACAACAGTGGCCAAAAATACCAGGTGCCCTCAGGAGGTCCAGCAGCGGGGCCAGAACTCCAGAAGCCCTCCCACTGTTGCCCCCCAAGCACCAAGAATGCAGAGCCTCACTGCCCCAGACAAAGGGTTCCATTTAGACCTTGTGGCTATAATAGCCACTGATAGACCTCTGCTGGATGGGGACAGAGAGAGAGAGAGACAGACAGACAGACAGTCAGCTTTTTCACTTACTCTTGTCCAATTCCCAGGCTTTATTTCTGGCCCTTGTTTCACCCAGCTGTTGTCCATGTAAGTCCCATAACTTCTCTCCCCCCCCCCCCCAGCATAGGCTTTTTGGTGGCTAAAGAGGACCTTTATCCTCCCCTTTTCGCCAGCAGAAAAGCTAGTTGGATCCATCCCTAACTTAAAATACCGGTTACTTGATGTACAAATGCTTTTAAAAATGCAGATTTTTACTGCTGGAGGGGGGGGGGACATGGTTGAAAGAAACAGAAAATTGGCATAAAAATGAGGAATCCCAACTTTTATTTGCAGAAGGGAAATGAGGATTGGGGGGACCCAAACAGTCACGACAAGACATTTTAAACAATCCCACTCCCAGACCTTCTACAGGCAACCTCTCCTTGTGATGTTTACCTCTTTGGAAGTGACAGTTTATTCCTCTGACAAAACCACAGTGGACAGACAGACAGAAAAAAGAAAGAGGGGGAGGGGGAGAGACAGAGAAGGAAAAGAGCTCGCAGACACCAATTTACCCCAGCAGTTTACTCAGTAGCAACCTTGCTCGGAAGCCCTTCAGTAGAAAGAGCTTAGTCCCTCCTTAATCTCTGGGCGGGGCTGTCTTGCTTGATCAGCTCTTAAAGGGGAAATTTCCCTTTTAAGAAGTTCAAGAGGCCAGCAGGGCAGGCTCCGAGGTTCCCCTGCTGGCAGCCATTTGTCCCCCCGGTGGCCAATTTTGGAAAAGCGGGGGAAAGCTTTAAAAATCGGTGTTTCCCCCGCTCAACCGGGGGACTTGGCAGCCCTAATGGAACAGTGAAACAGCATGATCTTTATTGCTGGTCCGGATGAAGCATACAACCCAGGGCTCGAAGCCTTCCTTTTATGCTGGTCAGGGACAATCCCCTGACCTCACCCAACTGGCCTGATAGGCTATTAGAAGTCTATTTACATTTCATAGGTTCCCTGGGAGAAACCTAGGTACATGATTGGTGGCCGGTTTGAATCCACCTGGCATTTGTTCTACCTGGCTGAAGCTCAGGTAGTTTCTTGGCCATGTGCTCTGGCCATGTTCTGGCCATGTGCTCTGGCCATGCGGTCGCCATTACGGGAGCACATGGCGACTGCATGGTCAATACATAACATGTATAGAGTGGAACTCCCTCACCCTCATGGAGTTTACAGAATTATGTCAACATCTAGACGCTACCCCCAAATTTTAGCGGCCACACTAAGAATACCCGAGCACGACACTAGGCAGAATACCCTTCCAAGCCCGTTGACTTCATTTGACTGAGAAAGGTTTGATTCTGCATTGCATTACAAGATACTTAACAAAGAAAACTTACTACTTCTGGGAGGACTTTAAGCTCACCAGCTGAGGGTTAGCCAAGAAACGCAATGTATCGTCCTGCAAAGCAAATATGAAGAAATGAGGTTCAGCATAAATTAATCAGAAGAGGGCAGAATATTTTGGTAAATACACAGTGAGTACTATAACTTTCCAGTATAGCAAATCATCATTTTACATTGAATGAGGACATGAAGGGCTTCCAAATTTGGGTAATAAATTGATAGCCTTTGTGAATAAGCTGAGGAACAGGTCTCAGAGGTTGCGGTCAGATGTGCCATTAGAGCTGACATACCTGTGAGTACCTGATGGATCTAAAGTGCACAATCAGACAGCAACATCTGAGAAAGGTCCCGCAGTTGTTGGCACACCGTGGTGCCCCCCACAGAAAAAGGTGAAAAGAAAATGGGGAAAGTCTGGTCTTAACTGGTTATGACAGGCCATGGATGGATTTTCCACTGCCTGATTGTGCAAGCACACTCAAGTCATTGGAATGGTCTGCCCATTCCATGTTGACTCGGTGCCATTTTTTTTGCTTGCTTAGCGGTATGTGATGGGCTGCACCTGCAGCTAAATGGATTATACTGGGATGTCTGATCGAGCTACTCCATTGCAAACACCAACAGATGAAATAGGAGCACTTCCCAACCATGCCAAATGAAACATCTGACCACAGCCAGAGAGATTCAGGGGGGTAGCTATGTTGTTTTGAAGCAACAGAACAAATTTTAATTCAGTGGCACCTTTAAAAACCAATGAAGTTTAATTTTGGGCATGAGCTTTGGTGTGCATGCACACTTCTTCAGATGAGCATGCATACGGAATCAGAATTAAACACTGTTGGTCTTAAAGGTGCCACTGTGCTCAAACTTAGGTGTCTGCGAGATAATGATACAACACCATTGCCACAAAACTGACTCGTGTTCCACCAGCAAACCACCACATACGTTCTCATTGTCAACGGTCCCTTCCTAAGTAAAGACTTCCAATGAAATCAATTTCTACTTCCCTACTGAATGTATTAGCAAGCAGTTCTGACTATCTGATTGTGTCTGAGTCTCCTGGCTCAAACACCACTCAGGCTATGTGTTAATCACCCCTTACAAACTGAGAATGATGGGCAACCAACTCTCCATAATCTTTGTGCAGCAGGACTCCCTCAGTTCTGCTTCCAACAGCAACCCACTGAAGTCCCCTAATTTTGTCCCTAAAGGTCAGCTGACCCTTAGGAACAATACACAGATAAAGTGTTGGTTTCCAGTGGGATTGGGGAACAGATAAAGTGTGGCTTTCCAGTGGGATTGGCAGAAATCACTGTCCCCTGCTCCACAAACAAAAATACAGAGGAGCTGCAAGGATGGATACATGCCAACAAATCTTAAGAATACATGGTCCTCACGGTCACTAGTTGGATCATATGGACATGACAGACACAGAGATGTGAGTCAAGGTATGCCAGCCTCCAGGTGGGAACTGGGAATCCCCTGGAATTTCAGCTCATCTTCACACTACAGAGATTTGGAGAAGATGGATACTTTTGGAGGGTAGGTTATAGGACATTGTACTCCACGAAGGTCCCTGTCCTCCCCAGGCTCCTTCCCCAAATCTCCAGGAGTTTCCCAACCAGGATTAGACAACCATAGCCACCATCGCCCACCAGTGGCCAGGAGGAACCTGATAACCCTAGGACCGCAGAATGGGAAATACATCAAGAAGAAAAAAACTATGTAATGAATGGCCTACCTTCTTTGGATGGCAAAATAATCAGCCAGACAATGAGTGCTAGGCATCAACGGTCTTGCGATGGTTCCCCTTCATAATTTCAGGATCCCAGATGCCTCCTCTTCTCAGGGAAATTTCCCCCTCTGCATTGAACAACAATACTGGGCAAAGAATGTCTGAGAGATGCTGTATCTTGGGTCAGCAAGGGTGGAGCACAGACTCCACATTATGATGTAAGTTCCTACCACTCCCCTAAGTTGTTTTCCAGTGGTCAGGAGCAAGGTACTCTCTCTGGCTGACGCAGAAAACTCTCAAATGGAGAGGATATGGTATCTAATGGTGACGACCAAAGGGTCATTGACACATTTCACTTGGAAGCTCTTGTAGGCATTGCCATGGAATATGCTTGCACAAATTGATTTCTTAAGATGTGGGTTGCGGTTTCAAGGCTCAAAGAAGCTAATTTTTTTTCCTGTGTATTTACCGCATATGCTCATACACCGAGCTCTAACATGGGTGAAGAGAAATTGGTGACAACCCAAATTAATCTGGAAGGCACCAGACAGACACGTGACCAGCTCTTTAACGGGTCACAATGTAACCAGTAAGCAAGCCCTCAGATCAACACACCCTGATACAATTGAGACCCTTCCCAGGGGTCATTTCGTAGGAAAAGAGGTGCAGGAGCTCATTAGCATAACTCATTAGCATAATTTATTTGCATATGCCATGCCCTCGACATCACCAGAAGTGTGTCAGAAGGCAACACACACCACTCAGGCCCCACCCCAAAAATTTTCAGGTCTTTCCCAATTCAGAGCTGGTGAGCCAGCTTGACACTTGGACTAAAGACACTTTAGGTTTCCTTTGCTCTTGCAGGGAAGCTACCCTGCAACAAACAATGAAATGACAAATCAAGTTAGTATGCTTTTACTTTTATCCACAGTGCATCACCATATGTGCCCGCTCCTGGGCTTGTTACTCCTGGAACAGCGCTCCTGCATGCTCCTGCTTGAAATAACCCCCGACCCTTCCATAGATCATCCAGAAGGGCTAACCATTTTTTAAAATTTATTTCTTTACTTTCTTTTTTGGTATTTTGCGTGTATGTGTGTCTGCACCTGGAAGTCACAGTAACCTCTGGTGACTGACCCCTGCTGGGGGCCTGGAAGATATTCAGAAAGGCGGCTTCCTTGATATTCCAAGGAGGAATCCCATCCAAGTACTTGCCAGAGTCAACCCTGCTTAGCTTCTGAGATCTGAAGAGATTGGGCTTGCCTGGGCTATCCAGGTCAGGACTTAAACATTTCTTTATTTCTTCATTTAGCCTCACCGGAGATTTGGAATATTGGGGAAACAGACATTTCCCTAGTCTAGGAGGCAAAAGAGAGTGCAGCGAAGCTCATCTTCCATTTTCAAAAGAGGACGTAAGATAATTAACAGCATGCTTGGGAATGGAAACGTTCACTCTTACTTACTCGCCCCTCCCTTGTTCAAATGGAATAGCAGTGTCTCAGTTAACTGATTTTTGTGTTACTCAAACATTCAATAGGATTCACCCAGGATTTAGGAGCAACATGCCAGAACATCCATTTCCTAGTTGGATGTTTTTATTCCTGCTTGCTATGTTTTCGCCAGAACTCAATCTAGACAAATGGTGACCATACAACTGAAGAGTCTTAGGGTGGGGGCATGATAAAAGTGTTGTGTACTAGGACCACGATCTCATGGTCTCCCGTAATGACGACCGCCACGTGGTCAGCGCACATGGTCAGAATCTACCTGAGCTTCAGCCAGGTAGAACAATAGCCAGTTGGATCCTGAGTGACCACCAATTATGAGCCTAGGTCTCCCGCTGGGGGACCTATGAACTACAGCCACGGACTTAAGGTCCTATCAGGACCTGGGGGCGAGGTCGGGACATTGTCTCCGGCTCGCATAAAAGAGGGCTCTGAGCCCGGGGTTCCCCGTGTTCCATCTGACCCTCAATAAAGAGCTTTACCATGAAATCACTACCACTCGCCTCCCGACTCCAATACTTTCCAGAAGTTTATAAGAAGAGCAAGGAGAGACTGGATTTATACCCTGCCTTTCACTCAGTGGCTTACAAAGTCCTTTCCCTTCCCTTCCCCTCCCCACAACACACACCCTGTGAGGTAGGTAGGGCTGAGAGAGTGCTTTCAAGGACTGCTATTTCAAAAACAGCTCTAACAGAACTACAGCTTGCCTGAAGTCATCCAGCAGCTGCAAGTGGAGGAGTGCGGAATCAAACCCAGTTCTCCCAGATTAGAGTCTGCGTACTTAACCACTACACCAAACTGGCTACACCAAAAATTATACATGGGGTGGAGGGAGTTGACCAAGGGACCTTTTTTCTCCCTCCTCCAAAATACTAGAACATGAGGGCATCCAATGATGGGCAGAAGGTTCAGGATGGACAAAAGTATCTGTTTTACATGCAGAATCTCCCAGTGGAATCCCCAGCATCTCCAATTAAAGGGAGCTGTTCATAACTGGTGTGAAAGACCTCCACCCTTTGATGCTGGACATCGTTGACCTCGAAAGACCAGTGCTCTGATTCAAAATACGGCAATTGCATGAAGAGCAAGACGTATTCTATGGAAGTTCTGAACAGTCCAGTCCCATCCTCAGGAGCTTTCTTGGGTTAAAGCCTTGTGAGGGACTACCCATGAGCTAGTTTTAGAAACAGAATGGATTTGAATCTTTGCATACGGAGGAGAACAACATATTTTCTCAGCAGGCTTCCACTCAACAACTATGAAACTATCCAGGTTTTGAACAGTTTCCAGGTGATTCTGGAACGTTGTGTTTCTGCCTGTCCAACCCCCCCCCCCCCCCAGCAGTTTCTGTCATCAATGAATTTTCATTGCTGACTTCAACAGTAAGGCAGGTTTATTGACTGCTCACCCTGCTATGGGTATCTGGTTGGCCAAGGAGAACAAGAGGAAGTTAGATTGATGGAAATTTGGCATGACCCAGCAGGTCTCTGTTATGATCTCATAAAGACAGATGATTCACAACTCACTTGGAAGGTATTTGAGTGCAGCACAGCTATTCAGAGATTTGAACCAAGTGGAATGAATTTCAGTCTCAGTCTCCACACTGGGCCCAGGATATCCATGCTTGTCGAAGATTCTCAACACATTTCCACGCTGGAAAATATGAGGGTGTTGGCTTCAGTCCTCTCTTTGAAATCTTCCAGTTATTTTTTGGGATTTTCAGTAGATAGAGTTTGGGCAATATGGAATCATTTACTGAGGCCAAAAAGCAAGGTTTTTAACAAATCTTTTACATACTGATAAGCAAGCTGCTTTAGATTGAGTGAAACTATTGGTCTATTGAGATCAATCTTTTCTTCTTGGAAGAGCAGCAGGTTTCCAGCAGAGCTTTTTCACATCATCTGCTACCTGCACATCCTGACCCAGATGGCTAGTGCTAGCCCAGTCTTTTCAGATCTTGGAAGTGAAGCAGGATTGGCCCTGGATAATGGTTGGGTTGAAGATCACGAAGGAAGTCCAGGGTTGTTCCACAAAGACAGGCAATGACAAAACACCTCTGAATGGCTCTTGCCTTGAAAACCCTTTGCTTTGCCCCTGAGGCAAGACCCCTTTTATTCATGACTCCCTTTTCCAACAATAACCTAAATGAGTACATCAAGCTGGGTAGCAAGCAGCAGTTTTATTTATTGAAAGTATTAATAATTCACCTTTGTACATTGAGGTGTATCATTAACATATTAAAAAACACCATGAACTACTATTTATATATAGTATTTACATAGTCACCCCCTGATTTTGATGGCCCAGGCTAGACTGATCTCATCAGATCTTGGAAACCAAGCAGGGTCAGCCCTGGTTAGTATTTAGATGGGAGACCACCAGGGAAATCCAGGGTCACTACACAGAAACATGCAATGGCATTTCACTCACATTTAATAGCATCATTGTGATGATTGATAGATAGATAGACAAACAGACAAATAGATAAAGAGAGAGAGAGATTGATATAGATTTATCATCTATCATCTCTATCATTCATCTATCTGTCCATCATGTCTGTCTGCCTGTCTGTCTCTCTCTCCATCTATCCATCCATCCATCCAACCATCCAGGGCCTTTTTTTTCCTGGTGGAATGCACTGGAGCAGAGTTCCGGAACCTCTTTGACAAAATTCTTTTTAAAAATGTTTAAAAGTCCATGAGTTTTCAGAATACAGATTGAACACTTCATTTCCCTCTTGAGAGTCCCAGCACCTATTTTTCAAAAATAAACAAACAACCCTCCTTCTGTGTGTGTGTGTGTGTGTGTGTCTGTCTGTCTGTCTGTCAGTCAGTCTGTCTATCATCTATCTCTTTACAGTTATTCTTTTGCCACTGATCACAACCACATTATGAAGGAGATGTGGCCGAATGACTGCCAGTGTCTACCCAGATGAAGTTTCAGCACCCGGTTCTCACGTGGCCCAATCTTCTAGTCATTGACCAACATCTAAATGCTAAATGAAGCACAGTAGTGATTACTAGGGGTGTGCATTCAGAAATCCTAAATTGATATTCCAGAATAGTTACACAAATCTGGGATTATTGGGAAAAAAATCCATACATTTTTAGAGGGGTTGGGTGTTTACTGTGATCATTGTCTACATCAGAGATCTTGTTTTTCTTTGATTGTCTGAATTTCCCAGGGAGTGGCCCAGGAGGGCAGCTCCCCACTGGTACATGGGCCATCAGAGTTGTGATTCTAGCTAGCTCCTTCTCCTTCCCATCCTCCTTTGTGGGGATGGAGTCATTTTTCCTCACCAAGTGGGATGGCTGGAGGCACCTTGTTTAGGGGCCCATAGAATTGGACCCCTTGTTGAGGGGCCTGTAGAATTGGACCCCAATTTCCTTGAAACTTTGGGGGGGGGCTTTAGAATAGAGGAGCTATCTTCTGTGTAAATTTGGTGCCATTATCTTGAGAGAACAGCCACCCCAGATCCTCAGATTGATCCTCCATTGAAAATAGTAGCCATGAGAAACTGGAATCATCTCCACCTCATATGTGGGTTTGAAACCTGAAAACAAGCAATCACAGTAAAGCATCCCCATGCCAGATCTGAAAATCTTTTTTTCCTCACACAGCATATCCCTAGGGGTTGCTGCATACTTCTGAGATCTTTTTGTTTGAAAGAGCTTTACTCATGTGTTTAACAAGTGAAGTCTATAGGAGCCAAGGGAAAGTCACTGTTTAACGCAGATAATAAATCACTAATAATATAAAGATTCAATCCTCTCATAAGAGGAGCTTTAAATCACAATTAGACCACTGGGTCTAGCCACAATACAATACAACAGCCCAACAGGGTCTACATGTATAAATACACAAGTCTTCTCTTATTAGGAAATCTTCAGACAAAGACAAAAAATCTTCAGACAACGGACGAAGATCCCGGCTTTGATCCTCCGTTTTGTCAAGAGCTTCTTCAGCTTAAAACTTCCTCAGAACAAAGAATCCAATTTTCATTACACTCAGTGAAGATCATTCAAGAACATTAAACAAAAGCACAAATGGGCAACCGAACCGATCAGGACACAGCCTCACATAGCCGTGCCGACTATGGCTGTGATTTAAAGTTCCTCTTATGAGAGGATTGAATCTTTATATTGTTAGTGATTTATTATCTGCATTAAACAGTGACTCTCCCTTGGTTGGTGTATTATTGTGGTTATGGTTGATTTTTGAAATCTATAGGAGCACACCGGAGGGCAGAGGATCATTCCCTTTTATGTGTCTTGGACTGTGTCAAAGTTGTTGCTAAAGAGAAAAAAGTGATTCTCTAATATGAACGCAAAGTTAATGCTACCCTGGATGACCAAATTTTCCATGTTTCAGCTTTCAGAAGACTTGGCTGTGTGTTTCGAATAAACTCCTGAGATGCCATTTGACTCACAATAATCTCCGTTCTCACATCAATAATGTAACATATAATTCTAGGTATTTAATAAGTTGTCTGAACTGAGCACTTGCTACTGGAGGGCTGCCCCTCATAATCTTCCTCTTCTTTGAAAACTTTCTGGAGCACTACCCCAACAGATCTCCTGGATGGGACAGTTCTTGATCTCCCGACAAAAAAATAAATGACCGGATTCGCGCTGCTGTTCAGGGAGGTGAGGAAATCCATCAGTAAATAAGCCTTTTTAATATCCCGGATAAAGATGAGCAAGAAACTTTGGGGAACCAAGGTGATAATGAAAACGGACAGTGAAAACAAAATGACTTTGAGTAGTCTTCCTCGTTGGCAGAGGTGCGAGTAACAGTAGATCCTGATCAACAGGGTCAAAATGGAAAGGATTATGAAAAAATCAAACAGAAAAAAAAGAGTTATCTCACCTTTCAGGTTTTCAAGCCAGATATCATAATAAAATGTTAGTCCTCCAACCACGGAAGCGAGAGGCCAGAGAAGGGCAGAAACAATGGTCGGCAAGGATTTGGGACGGTGACATCGGTGCCAAAGTGGGAAAAAGACAGCTACACATCGATCGGCACTGATGGCTGCAAGGAATAACGCACTCGCACAAAACATGAAAAGGTTCAAGGAACCCAGACAGAGAGTCATAACACAAACTACACTGTGTGAACAGCCGTAGAAATAAACAATGAAAAACAGTGAGAAATAAACAAACATACCAAAAAGGAGGCCAAAGTCAGCGACAGCTAAATTGGTGATGAATATGAAAGGATCGCCTTTAGGGGAAAAGCAGAGGAACCAAAGAACAACACCGTTCCCCACCAGCCCAAACACGGAGATCAAGATAATGAAACCACCCAGGATATGTGTTTCAAGGTTTTCTACGTTCAAAAGTGGGAAATCTTCAGATATATTATGAGTCGTATTCAAGCCTTGATGGAGTGTGCATTTTTCGCTTGCGTTTAGACACGGGCGTGGTCCACACAAAATCATGTTCGCCGAAAAAGATCTCCTGTGGAAACAAACCCCAAGAATTCTGAGTTAGAAATAAATGCAGAATGTCAAATTTGAAGACTAATATTATTTTTATTTATTATTTTGATGTGTATTCCACCCTCCCCACAGGCGGGCTCAGGGTGGCTCGCATAAGGATATTTAAAACAATTCAGATACAAATAAGATCATAATATCATAAGGTCTAATTACTTAAGATGGCATGCAAAGAATGCTTATAACCGACAGTCTTCCAGTTTGATGATCTTCCTGAGTCATGCGATGGCATAGGCCAGATGGTAAAGCTGAGGGCCAGAATCCATAACCACGATTGTTGGTGGTAAGAAGAAGAAGAAGAAGAAGAAGAAGAAGAGATTAGATTTATACCCCGCCCTTCACTCACTTGGAGTCTCAGAGCGGCTTACAAACTCCTTTTCCCTTCCCCTCCCCACAACAGACACCCTGTGAGGAGGGTGGGGCTGAGAGAGCTCTTTCCCAAGCTGTCCTTGAGAGAACAGCTGATCCAGAGCTATGGCTTGCCCAAGGTCATCCAGCCAGGTGCAAAGTGGAGGAGTGGGGAATCAAACCCGGTTCTCCCAGATTAGAGTCCGAGCACTTAACCACTACACCAAACTCGCTCTGGTAATGGTGGTGGCGGCTCCTTAGTTAAAAGCCTGAGGGAAGAGCTCTGTCTTGAAGGCCCTGCGGAACTGTAACAGATCCCACAGGGACCTGATCTCTTCCAGGAGCTCATTCCACCAGTATGGAGCCACCACTGAAAACGCCCTGGCCCTGGTAGTAGCGAGCCTGGCATTCTTGGGGCCCGGGAGGGTCAATAGGTTCTGAGACCTCGACTGCAGTGCTCTCTGGAGTATATATAGGGAAAGGCGATCCCTCAGGTATGTCAGACCCTGGCCATATAAGGCTTTAAAGGTAAGTACCAGCACCTTGAAGCAAATTTGGTATGTTATTGGCAGCCAGTGCAATGTCCTCAGCACAGGCTGAATGTGCTCCCACCTGGGAAGGCCCATCAGGATCCTGGCCGCAACATCCTGCACTGAATTTGTGACAAGGGCAGCCCCATGTAAAGAGTGTTATAGTAGTCTAGTCTCAAGGTGACCATCATGTGGATCACTGTGGCCAGGTCATCGCGGTCGAGGAAAGGAACCAACTACCTAATCAGCTAAAGATGGTAAAAGGCTGACTTGGCAGTGGCTGCTACCTGGGCCTCCATTGTTAAGGAGGTAACCAGGAGCACTCCCAAACTCCTAACCTCCAGCACTGGCAACAATGTTGCCCCACCAAAGGTCGGGAGAGGGGTCCCTACCCTTGAACCTCCCCAACTCATTAACAGGACCTCCGTCTTCACCAGATTCAGCTTCAGCCGGCTCAGTCAGTTTGGTGTAGTGGTTAAGCCAGTTTGGTGACAGTTTGGTGTAGTGGTTAAGTGTGCAGACTCTAATCTGGGAGATCCAGGTTTGATTCCCCACTCCTCCACTTGCACCTGGCTGGATGACCTTGGGCAAGCCATAGCTCTGGACCAGCTGTTCCCTCAAGGACAGCTTGGGAAAGAGTTCTCTCAGCCCCACCTACCTCCCAGGGTGTCTGTTGTGGGGAGGGGAAGGGAAAAGGAGTTTGTAAGCCGCTCTGAGACTCCAAGTGAGTGAAGGGCGGGGTATAAATCCAATCTCTTCTTCTTCTTCTTCTTCTTCTTCTTCTCAGTCTAATCGAGCCAGCCATGGCTTGTAGTGCCCAGTCCAGATCTTCCAGTCTGAAGTCTGACCGACTGACCAACATCAGATAGAGCTGGGTGTCATCAGCATACTCCGGGCAATCTGGAAAAAGGGGAGCATCTAGATGTTGAATAGCATCAGGGAAAGCACTGCCCCTTGAGGCACTCCGCACTCCAGCAGGTGCCTCCTGGACTGCTGTTCCCCTAGTGCCACCCTTTGTCCTCGACCTGAGAGAAAGGAAGCAAGCCATTGCAAGGCAAGCCCCTGAATACCCATGTTGGCAAGGCGGCGGGTCAGTAACTGCTGGTCAACCATGCTGAACTAGCCGACAGGTTCAACAGCAACGGTACTGCTGAACTGCCCCAATCCAGATGCTTTTGGAGGTCATCAGTAAGAGCGACCAGTGCTGTCTCCATCCCGTGTCCTGGGCGAAAGCCAGAATGGAAGGGATCTAACATGGAAGTGTCATCCATAAAGCCCTGCAAGTGTATCGCCACCGCCCTCTCGATTAATTTGTCCAAATAGGCAAATAGGGCAAATTGGAAACCGGCCGATAGTTAGCCAATTCGGCCAGGTCCAGAGATGATTTTTTTTTTTAAGGAGAGGGCGGACCATCGCTTCCTTGAGTGCCCCTGAGAACAGCCCCTCGAAGAGGGACTTGTTGATCATTTCCCTTAGGGCACCATGAAACCCTTCATGGCCAGGGTTTTATTGAGCCAGGAAGAGCACAGGTCAAGACTGCATGTGGTTATCCTTAAATATATAAGGTATTTATTATTACAACCATGAATTAACTGAGGAATCAATTCCAGAACAGTTACTGTTTCCTACTGCTGTTGGAGGGACGGGGAGAGAAGGAAAAGTCTTGTGGAACCATGAAGAGGGATTGACATTAGGGACTGGCGTTTTAAGGCACCTCTGTAGGCCCAGATCCTGTAAAAAGGTCCACTACTCACTGCAGAAATATGATCCTAGGTAGGCAGCTGTGTTGGTCTGAAGCAATAGAACCTCTTCAAGGCCAACAAAAGTTTTATTCAAGATGTGAGCTTTCGTGTCCAAAGCACGCTTCGTCAGACAGCGAAATGGAACTACAGAACAAAGTTGTATATCTAGGGAGAGTGGCTTGTTAAATTAGCATGCAAAATAGTGGTGCTGTTTTTTAACAGATAAAAAGAACGATAAGCTTGGTTTGTGGTTAACCGTTTGGGTTCAACTGGGGGGGGGGGAGGTAATAAATATGTTAGAATTGGAGACGGATATTCCCTAAATTGGCTCAGAAGTTAAGATGCTGAGTTGCAAACCAGAAGGCCAGTAGTTTAGTAGTTCATGACCCAAGTGCCACATGACGGAGCGAGCTCCTGTCTCTGGCCCCAGCTCCTGCCGACCTAGCAGTTTAAAAGCAAGAAACTGCAAGTAGATAAATAGGTACCGCTTTGGTGGGAAGGTAACAGCGTTCCATGTGCTTCGGTGTTCAGTCATGCCGGCCACATGACCATGGAAAAAGTCTTTGGACAGTGCTGGCTCTTCGGCTTGGAAACGGAGATGAGCACCGTATCCCTAGAGTCAGATCTGACTGGCTTTCGAGCAAGGGAAACCTTTACCTTTACCTTCAGTTGTGCGAACCCAGTCTTTAGGTCACATCCAACTTCTTTTCCAGCATGGAGGCAAACTTAAAAGCATCTTGGATGTGTAGAATATTTTTCTTGTCCCCAGGGCAGAGAATTACATTTAAATCTACCATTCCAAATTACATTACATATTCAATTATATTCTTAATTGTTAAGAGTAGTAAACAGAGATTTTTTTTAAAAAAATAACATTTTGCTTCACTAAAACATGGAGTCAATGGACAGAATCCTTTTTTTGGGGGGGGGGGGGTTCAGCGTTATGTCAGTGATCAACAAAATATTGCATTGCATTGCAATCACTATTATAATATACTGTGTTTAAAAAAAAATAGAATATAGGGGATATATAGCCTTCTTGGTGAGAATACATATGTGAGAACTGAATGAAGAGAAGAAGAGAAAAGAGATTGGATTTATACCCTGCCCTTCACTCGGAGTCTCAGAGTGACTTAGAATCTCCTTTCCCTTCCCCTCCCCACAACAGACACCCTGTGAGGTAGGCGGGGCTGAGAGAGCTCTTTCCAGAACTGCCCTTGAGCAAACAGCTCTGACAGAACTATGGCTTGCTCAAGGTCATCCAGCAGCTGCAAGTGGAAGAATGGGGACTCAAACCCGGTTCTCCCAGATTAGAGTCCACACATTTAACCACTACACCAAACTGGCTATGAGTTAGCATACACAACCACAAAAATATGAATTTGACATCGAGGAAATAGAGCCAGCAAGCCATGGTCTGATGACTACATATCCTTAGAAATCTGTCCCATCAGGATATGCAGAATGACCCCAGATCTTTCAGACACCTTTTCAGCATCACAGAATTGTTCTGATCAGCCCCCTCCCCCCTTTTTTTGGAAGGGCTGAGTGACATTATTCCAGAATGAGATTTCTGTAGACTAGAGCTCACTTCATCAAGGACATGTTGTGTATCAGGGCCAGCATCAACATATCCTGAGGTGGGGTAGCTGCAAGGGCCTTGGATTTCTGGTGAGTAGGGTTGCCAGACCCCATGTTGGAGGCAGGGGTCCTCCATTCCCAGGCCCTGCCGCCCCACCACCAATCGGCTGGCTGGCAAGGTGAATGTACCCTGAAAAAGAGGGAGGCCCAGCCAGTGTGCAGCAACGTGTCTACGTCATTGCCCACGTGACCTGGAAGTGACTTCATCATGTTGCGGGTGTTGGGATGACATTCTGATATTTGGGTAAAAAACTCTATGGTAGAAGCAAAATCTACCGTAGAGTTTTTTGCCCGAATACCAGAACGTTGCCCGATGTCGCTGCCTGATGATGTCACTTCAGGGTCATGTGGGCAGTGATGTAGATACATTGCTGCAACATCAGCTGGGCCTCCCTCCTGCTCCTGGTCAGTCCCCCCATCTCCCACTGGCTGCAAGGAGGGACCTGGCAACCCTACTGGTAAGGCCTACTTGGAGGGTCAACTACATGACATTATATATCCTTTGAGGTCCTTTGGTGTAGTGGTTAAGTGTGTGGACTCTAATCTGAGAGAACTTGGTTTGATTCCCCACTCCTCCACTTGCACCTGCTGGATGACCTTGGGCAAGCCATAGTTCTGTCAGAGCTGTCCTTAAAAAGAGCAGTTTCTGTCAGAGCTCTCTCAGCCCCATCTACTTCTCAGGGTGTCTGTTGTGGGGAGGGGAAGCGACAGGGGATTGTAAGCTGCTCTGAGACTCCTTTGGGTAGTGAAGCGCAGGGTATAAATCCAATATCTTTTCTTCTTCTTCCACTCCCCAAACCCCACCCTTCACAGGTTCTACTCCCCTACTGCCAAAAAAGATGGAACTCTATCATCCTCATGGAGTTTACACAATTATATGTCAACTTCTAGAATCTACCACCAGATCTTAGCGGCCATACTAAGAATATCCGACAAGCCTAAATAACAGCACAGCTCTAGGCAGATTATACCTTTCTAAGCCCATTGACCTCATTTAAATGAGAAGGGTTTGCTTCTGCATTGCGTTTCAAGACACTTAACAAAGAAAACTTACTTCTTCTGGGAAGACTCTAAGCTTACCAGCTGAGGATTAGCCAAGAAATGTGATGTATCATCCTGCAAAGCAAATATGAAGAAATGAGGTTCAGAGAGAGTAATATTTGGGTAAATACACAATGATTACTATCACTTTCCAGTACAACAATCCGTCATTTTACATTGAATGAGGATATGAATGGCTTCCAAATTTGGGTAATAAATTGATGGCCTTTGTGAATAAACTGAGGAACAGGTCTCAGAGGCTGCCGACAGAGACGCTGTTAGAGCCGACTTAGCTGTGAATACCTGATGGATCTAAAGGGCAAGATCAGAGAGCAGCATCTGAGAAAGGTCTCACGGTTGTTGCACCCTGTGCTGCCCCACCACAGAAACAGAGTTAAAAGAAACTGGGGAAGACAGGTCTTAATTGGTTATGACGGATCATAGATGTACTTTCCACTCTCTGATCATGCAAGCACACTCAAGAGATCAGGATCGTCTGCCCATTCCCCTTCAGATGGCGCCATTTTTTTTGTTTGCTTAGCAGCGTGTGCATAACCACATAACTGGTCCATGGAGAACTCCATGAAAAACTCTCCACATGGGAATTTAAAAAAGGCAAAAAGAACCCCATTCACCTGGACATGCTGTCTGATCACACAGTGATGGGCTGCACCTGCAGCTAAGTGGGTTATACTGGGAAGTCTGATCAAACAACTCCGTTTCAAACACCCGACCATGCCAAATGGCACATCTGATTGCAGCCAGAGAGACTGAGGTAGGTAGCCATGTTGGTCTGAAGCAATAGAAAGCAGAGACACCTTTAAAACCAACGAAGTTTCATTCTGGGCATAAGCTTTCGTGTGCATGCACACTTCTTCAGATGAGCATGCATACGGAATCTTATACCCAGAATTAAACATTCTTGGAATTAAAGGTGCCACTGCACTCAAACTTAAGTCTCTGAGAGATAATGATACAAGACCATTGCCACAAAACCAACTGGTGTTCCACCAGTAAACCACCACACATGTTCTCATTGTTAAAGTTCCCGCCCTAGGTAAAGACTTCCAATGAAATCAGTTTTTACTTCCCTACTGCATGTATTAGCAAGGAGTTCTGAGTATCCGATTATGTCTGAGTCTCCTGGCTCAAACACCACTCAGGTTATGTGTTAATCACCCCTTACAAACTGGGAATGGAGGGCAACCAACTCTCCATGATCTTTGTGCAGCAGGACTTCCCCAGTTCTGCTTCCAACACGAACCCTTTGAGCCCCCCTAATTTTGTTCCTAAGGGTCAGCTGACTCTTAGGAACAGTACAGAGGTAAAATGAGGGTTTCCAGTGGGAGGGGGGAATTGGCAGAAATCAACGTCCCCTGCTCCACATACAAAAACACCACTCTTTCAGAGGAACTGCAAGGTTGGATACATGCCAACAGATCTTAAGAATACATGGTCCGTACCGTCACTAGCTGGAGCACATTGATATGACAGACACAGAGATGCCTGAGGATCCCCTGGAATTACAGCTCATCTTCAGGCCATAGAGAACTGGAGGAAAATGGATACTTTGGAAGGTGGATTCTAAGGTTGTGGTCACACACACAAAATAATCCGCTTTCAATCCACTTTCAGTACACTTTCCAACCGGACTTTACTGTGTGAACTGGCAAAATCCAGTTGGAAAGTGCACTGGCAGTGGATTGAAAGTGGGTCATTTAGTGTGTGCGACCACAGCCTAAGGTGTTGTACCTCACAGAGGTCCCGGTCCTCCCCAGGCTCCTTCCCCAAATCTCCAGGAGTTTCCCAACCTGGATCAGACAACTGTAGCCCCCGTCCCCCACCAATGGCCAGGAGGAACCTGACAACCCTAGGACAGCAGAATGGGAAATAGACCAAGAAGAAAAACTATGTAATGAATGGCCTACCTTCTTTGGATGGCAAAATAATCAACCAAACCATTAGTACCAGCCATCAATGGTCTTGCGATGGTTCCCCTTCATAATTTCAGGATCCCAGATGCCTCCTCTTCTCAGGGTAATTCTCCCCTCTGCATTGAGCAACAATACTGGGCAAAGAATGTCTGAGAGATGCTGTATCTTGGGTTAGCAAGGGTGGAGCACAGACTTCACACTATGATGAGATTTCCTATGATTTCTCTAGTTTTTTTTTTTTCCCAGTTGCCAGGGGCAACATACTCGCTCTGGCTGATGCAGAAAACGCCTAAGTGTAGAGGAAATGGGACCCAAGGGTGTATAATACTTGGAAGCTCTTGTAGTTATTTCCATGGACAATGCTTGCAGATTCTTAAGATGTGGGTTGTGTTTTTAAGGCTCAAAGAAGCTAGCTTTTTTTTTTTTCTGACTGCCTGATTGTGCCTGAGTCTCCGGGCTCAAACACCACTGAGGCTGTGGCCCAATCTGCATCAGCTATGGAAAGCTGATTCATTCTGCTGTGGCACCAGCCTCCTTTGCCTTGGAATTGGCTCCGTATAAAAAGCTTGCCGTCTTCAACAGGACAGAGGATGAGCATGAGAGAGGGGGGGAAAGGAGTGGCCTCACAGGGGTACCAGCAAAGCACTGCGCTGCGCTGCGGGGAGGAAACAGCACCCGTGACCAATGCTCCCTCGAAGATGTGGAGTCTTGTGAGCAAAAATTCTACTCTGCGAGCTACTGGCCTGAAAGTTGTGAGCGAGCGATTTGGCTGCTGCATAAATTAAGTTTGCTCTGGAGCTGCCCTTCCTGAGCTCAGATAGAAAGGTGTGAGCTGGAGGCTAAAAAACTGTGAGCTAGACACATTAACTCAGCTTAGAGGGAACAATGCACCATGACCACCCTGAAAGTAAAGGGAGATGACCTGGTGGAGGGGGAGTTTGTAAGCCAACTAAGCAGGGGCAGGAAAGATGGAAAGAGCTGGGTAAAAATCATGAAGCACTCGGCAGTTGCAAGGCAGGGTGTTCTGGGGACTGTCCTAGGAAATAACAAATGGTTCAGGGGTGGGTATGCTTCCAATCCCCTGCCAAAAAAAATCATTGCAGAAAAATGTTCCCTGACTGCTTTTAAATGCAGATGACTGGATTTTCAGCTAACTTGTTTCCTTTGTGACAATTTGCGTATCTCTTTCGAAAAGGTGGGGGGAGAGAATTCAGCTCCAGTTGTCTGCTTATCGCTCACAGCAGCTTGAGGGCGGGGAGAAGCAATTAAACCACCTTAAGACCAAATCCAAGTGATGTGGTGAGACGCCGTAGTGACCTCGGGGTCACCACTAAATGGCAATAAAACGATGCAGACAGCCGATGCTGAGATGAAACAGTAGGAGAGCGGATGTGGCATGAGATGCAGACAGGAATTTGTGAGACGACGTGGGCTCCTTGGCACAGCAGCAGGACAGACCAATGCAGATTGGACCTGTGTGTTAATCACCCCTTACAAATTGGGAATGGTGTGCAACCAGGGGTCCGTTGGAGCAGGAGCGCACAGGAGCGCAGCTCCGGGAGTGAGGAGCCCAGGGGGCGGGCACATGACCAAGCCCCGCCCCCTCCTCGGCTTCCCCGAGCAGTGCAGAGGCGCAGCACCCCGGGGAAAGCCTTGCTAGGGTCTTTATTGTTTTTAATGTTTGGTTTTAATATTGATAATTTTATCATTGTTCCTTTTATGACTATGTGCTGCTTTTCCAGAGACTTGCTCAAGGTGGCATATAATTTTTCTAAGTATACCATTTTTTATCTGGGCACATGGCACATAAGTACTGGAGAAATTTCACCAACCTTTCAGCAGGTTCCACCCCATCAGTTTGGTGTAGTGGTCAGGAGTTGTACTCTAATCTGGGAGAACCGGGTTTGATTCCCCACTCCTCCACATGCAGCTGCTGGTGTGACCTTGGGCCAGTCACAAGTTCGCTCAGAGCTGTTCTCTCATGAGCAGTTCTCCAAAGACCTCTCTCAGCCCCACCTACCTCACAGGGTGTCTTGTGGGGATGGGAAGGGGAAGGGATGGGTGGTGCACATGTCCTGGGTATCTCAAGTCTACTTGAAACCTGGTGGTTTCAAGGGAGCAGGAAGAGAATGAGGGCGTGTTCTTTACGCTTATTTTTATTGCACAAAGTATTGGATGGGGAAGGGAATGGAGGAAGAGCAGGTCAGTTTCACTCACCTGTGGAGTGGAGCCTGAGGGGTGGGTGTTGCCTTCTGACACACTTCCGGTATGTTGGGGGTGTGGCATATGCAAATGAGTTATGCTAATGAGTTATGCTAATGAGCTCCTGCACCTCTTTTTCTACAAAATGACCCCTGGCACATGTCTTTTCGTCCAGTCAGTTGGCTCTATCTCATGGTCACCAGTCACTCCATTTTCCCTGGCACACTCTTTGTACAGTCCATATATAGACTGTACAAGTCCATTACAAGTCCATACTTTATCAGAAGCTTGCAGGGCAACAGGTCTCCCATCCCAATACTGACCAAGGGAGACTCTGCTTCGCTTCCTAGATCTGACATCATCAGCGTAGCCTGGGCTATTCAGGTCAGGGTGATACTATGTTAAGAACACTTAAATCCCATCCCCAGTTTAGCTGCTTTGTTCTGTATCAATTGTAGCTTCGGTATAATCTTCTAGGGTAGCATGAAAATAATCTCTTTCCATTTTTTTTCCATTAAACCATTTCTTGTCCTCCTTTCTTGCACAGACTCAAACTAGACTCAGAGCTCAGATGAAGGTGTCTTATACAGAATCAGACCAAAGGTCTATCAAAGTCAGTCTTGTCTACTCAGACTGGCTGGGGCTCTCCAAGAGCTCTGGTAGCATAAGAACATAAGAGAAGCCAATGTTGGATCAGGCCAGTGGCCCATCCAGTCCAACACTCTGTCACACAGTGGCCAAGAACACCAGGTGCCCTCAGGAGGTCCAGCAGTGGGGGCAGGACACTAGAAGCCCTCCCACTGTTGTCCTCCCCCAAAAGCACCAAGAATACAGAGCATCACTTGCCCCAGAATGAGAGTTCTTATCAATGCCTTCTGGCTAATAGTCACTGATGGACCTCTGTTCCATATGTTTATCTGATTCCCTCTTGAAGCCGTCCATGCTTGTAGCCGCCACCACCTCCTGTGGCAGTGAATTCCACGTGTTCATCACTCTTTGGGTGAAGAAGGACTTCCTTTTATCTGTTCTAACCCGACTGCTCAGCAATTTCATGGAGTGCCCACGAGTTCTTGTATTGTGAGAAAGGGACAAAAGGACTTCCGTCTCTATCTGCTCTATCCCATGCATAATCTTATAAACCTCGATCATGTCACCCATCAGCCATTGTTTCTCCAAGCTAAAGAGCCCCAAGCGCTTCAACCTTTCTTCTTTCATATCATCTGCTACCTGATCCTTTTTAGGTGGAGATGCTCTGGATTGAACCGGGGACCTTATATATGCCAAGATGATGGAGGAGGAGGAGATTGGATTTATACCCCGCCCTTCACTCAGAGTGGCTTACAAACTCCTTTCCTCCTTTCCCTTCCCACAACAGACACCCTATGAGGTAGGTGGGGCTGAGAGAGCTCTTTCCAGAACTGTCCTTGAGAGAACAGCTCTGACAGAACTACAGCTTGCCCAAGGTCATCCAGCCAGGTGCAAGTGGAGGAGTGGGGAATCAAACCCGGTTCTCCCAGATCAGAGTCCGCGCACTTAACCACGACACCAAACTGGCTCTCTGCCATTGAGTCACGGCCCCTTCCAGGGCAATGCAACAGAAACAGCATTCAACTTATATGGTACAACACCATCATACTGGATTGCATGCATTGAAGAGAAAAAAAACTAATCAGAAACAGTATACTCTTTCACACAAAAAAATGGGATTTCACAATTAGAGAATGCTGAAATACAATCAGTATCTTATCTTACATAACAATAAACCATGTAGTATCGGGGGGCAGGTACCCAAACATTTCATAACCAATTAAATCAAAATATTATTACACAAACAGAAAATGCCTGCCCCGAAGAAATTGATTTAGCTACATTTCTGTTCCATTTATTGAGATGCCCTCCTGTTTATGAAAAAGGCCCCCCTGAATTGATGCAATTTGATTTCCATGGCTGAATCAATCGAATCCAAGAAAAGGGACAATTTCCATGCTGTATGAAGTTGAGAAAAGGCGCTTTCTTTTTTTTTTTTTGCCACCGGGTTTACCTTCTTTTCCTGAAAAATAGTTAAGTCCAGCAGATCTCCTGAGTCCTTAACGAAATCTGTTAATGAGAGACCCAGACCGTCTAAAGTGGGTGGAAACACTCCCTCCAAGACTGCAGAGACGAACATTTTCAGTAACAACAAGCATTTTTCACAGAGGGATAAGAGCACTGCTGCCAAAACAAGATGCAGAGTAATTTAAGACTCACCACAGTCCATGATCACACTCCAAGATTAGGTAAAGGTAAAGGTTTCCCTTGCTCAAAAGCCAGTCGAATCCGACTCTAGGGATGCGGTGCTCATCTCCATTTCCAAGCCGAAGAGCCAGCGCTGTCTGAAGACTTTTTCTGCGGTCATGTGGCCAGCGTGACTAGACGCCGAGGCACACGGAACACTGTTACCTTCCCACTGAAATGGAACCTATTTATCTACTTGCAATTCCTTGCTTTCAAACTGCTAGGTTGGCAGGACCAGAGACGGGAGTTCACTCCATCATGTGGCACTTGGGCCTCGAACTGCTGAACTATTGACCTTCCGGTCTGCTGTTCAGCATCTTCTTTCTTCCTGTGTACCTTAGCAGAAGAAATGAAAGTTTCCAATTATTGGCAGATGTCACAATTTCCTGGTAAAGAAGTAAGTGGTTCTTCCCCAATCATACAGAGAGCTAGTGTGGTGTAGCGGTTAAGAACGGCAAACTCAGATCTGGAGAAACAGGTTGGATTCCCCACTTCTCCCCATGAGGCCTGCTGGGTGACCTTGGGCCAGTCACAATTCTCTCAGAACTCTCTCAGCCCCATGTACCTCACCCAAGGTGCCTGTTGTGAGGTAGAGAAAAGTGGGGTATAAAAACCTTCTCTTCTTCGATCTACTCTTCTTCAGATCGGGGACAAGCATCCTTTCCATCATGTATGTCTAAATAACATAAGACCACAACATCGTTCCTGCATCCCCAGACAAAAAGTCGAATGAGTTCAGGGAGTTATGGGAAACCCACAAACAGAACATGACAACAAACAGCCCAGCTCTTGATAGATGTGGGAATTCACCAAACAACCTTTAAACCCTTTGATTTCAGTGAGATCCGACCTTGTACCTAATAAGTGTGGAAAGTATTGGAGTCGGGAGGTGAGTGGTAGTGATTTCATAGTAAAGCTCTTTATTGAGGGTCAGATGGAACATGAGAAACCCCGGGCTCAGAGCCCTCTTTATGCCGGCCGGAGACAATGCCCCGACCTCGCCCCCAATTCCTGATAGGACCTTAAGTCCATGGTTGCAGTTCATAGGTCCCCCAGCGGGAGACCTAGGCACGTAATTGGTGGTCGCTCAGGATCCAACTGTCTATTGTTCTACCTGGCTGAAGCTCAGGTAGATTCTGACCTTGTGCGCTTAGTACACAACAAAGTGGAAGTGACTTTCGAGCTATTCCTAACAGCTTCACAGATAACACCAGCGTGAGGTTTTGTGAAGTCTGTCCCTTTGTGTTTTCACTAAATGAAGGAAATGGATCTCACTCACTTACACATGAACACTTGAAGCTTCCTTATACTGAATCACACCTTTGGTCCATCAAGGTCAGTATTGTCTACTCAGACTGGCAGCCGCTCTCCCAGGTGTCAAGCAGAGGTCCTTCACATCACCTACTCCAGATCCTTTAACTGGAGATTCTGGGGACTGAACCTGGGACCTTCTGCTTGACACCATGCTCTACCACTGAACCACAGCCTCTCCCCACTCCCAAAGAAATCTGTTTCTGCATCAACAAAGTGGTGGGCATTGAGCAACGGATGCCTCCTTTGACTCTTCCCCATGTGATTTGACCTTTTAAAGTCAACTGGACATTATTTCTGGTCTAAGAATCCACATCTGGAAACATGGACGCATGAAGCTGCCTTATATGGAACCTGACCATTGATCCATCAGTACTGTCTATTTAGACTGGTGGTGGCTCTCCAGGGTCTCAGGCGTAAGCCCTTCACATCACCTTCAACCATCCTTTTTGGAGACACTGAGGATTGAACCTGGGACCTTCTGTATGCCAAGCAGATGCTCTACCACTGAGCCATTGGGGGGAAATTTTAAGGTAGAAAGCTGTGGAAAGTTAAAATGTTTAAGGCTTCCCATTGCTTTTTTTTTGAATGATATGTTCTTTGTCTATACAGTTCTATGGATGAAGAAGAAGAGGAGGAGGAGGAGGAGGAGATTGGATTTATATCCCGCCCTCCACTCACTTGGAGTCTCAGAGTGGTTTACAAACTCCTTTCCCTTCCCCTCTCCACAACAGACACCCAGTGAGGTAGGTGGGGCTGAGAGAGCTCTGAGACAACTGTCCTTGAGAGGACATCTGGTACAGAGCTATGGCTTGCCCAAGGTCATCCAGCAGGTGCAAGTGGAGGAGTGGGGAATCAAACCCGGTTCTCCCAGGTTAGAGTCCGCACACTTAACCACTACACCAAACATTTTATTCCTACCCAACTGCGGGGGGAAATAACAGTGGTGAAAGCAGAACAGAGACGTACATTTCCACGAAGGGAAAAAATTAGGATACCCCCCCTTCCCCCTCATTGCGGTCTCCCCTTCCGATTTCAGCTTTGCTGACTCGTATTTATTTTTTTTGGGGTGGGGAGACACCCCAGTTCATGGAACTACATAGAAAAAGAGAGAGAGGTGTAGCACAGCAAATAGGGAGGAAAAAGCAAGAAGAGATCTCATGCAAAGTCTGCCCTACCTTCTTGCCATCCAAAACCAGCCATACCAATGCAAGACAGAGGGGGGAAAAAGGCTTCCAACGTTACCCTTCAGGATCATGTTACCTCTTCCGTGGAATGAAAAGAACTTGTTCGTTCTGGAGTGAGCATCCAATACTGGGCAAAGAATGGACAAGAGAATGTTTCCTCTTGGGCCAGCAATGATGGGGGCACAGATTCTAGATTGCAATATTTCCTCCCTGTTGACTGCCCTATATCCCATTAGCCAAAGGCAAGAGTCTCTTCCTTTCCCTGGCAGATGCACCGTCCTCCTAAACGGGAAGGAAATGCCTTCCCAGGATTTAAGACATAGGGGAAATTGGCACTTACACTTGAAATCCCTTGCAAATGTTTTAAATGGATAGCCCTGCACATCATTGTAGCTCGAAAAACTGAACTCTTACTGTAAAAAGGGGTTTCCTAAGATCCAGATGGTCCCTTCCTGCCCTTAATCTAAACCAATGATTGTGAGTCCTCCCCTCTGCTGCCAACAGGAACAGCTCCCTGCCCCCCCCTCTAAATTTGAGAGCCAGTTTGGTGTAGTGGTTAAGTGCGCGGACTCTAATCTGGGAGAACCGGGTTTGATTCCCAACTCCTCCACTTGCACCTGGCTGGATGACCTTGGGCAAGCCATAGCTCTGGCACAGCTGTTCTCTCAAGGACAGTTGTCTCAGAGCTCTCTCAGCCCCACCTACCTCACAGGATGTCTGTTGTGGGGAGGGGAAGGGAAAGGAGTTTGTAAGCCGCTCTGATACTCCCTTGGGGAGTGGAGGGCAGGGTATAAATCCAATCTCTACTTCTTCTTCTTCTTCTTCTTCTTCTGAGTGACGGCCCTTCAGAGACTTCAAGAGAACAATCCAGTCGCCCCTCAATCTCCTCTTCTCCAGATTTTAAAGCTCCTTGTTCTCTCATAGAATCATAGGATCACAGAGTTGGAAGGGGCCATACAGGCCATCTAATCCAACCCCTGCTCAATTCAGGATCAGCCTAGACTAGCAACCTCGACAAGGGTTTGTCCAGCCACGGCTTGAAGGCTGCCAGTACTGAGGGGGAGTTCACCACCTCCCCAGGTGGCTGATTCCACTGTTGCATAACTCTGACTGTCAAAAAGTTTTTTCCCTAAAATCCAGCCGGTACCTTCCCACCCTTAATTGAAACCCACTGTTGTGAGTCCTCTCCTCTGCTGCCAACAGGAACAGCTCCCTGCCCTCCTTGAAATGACAGCCCTTCAAAGACTTCAAGAGAGCCACCGTGTCCCCCCTCGACATCCTTTTATGCAGACTGAACATTCCCAAGTCTCTCAGCCTTTCCTCACAGGGCTTCTTGGTCTCCATTTCACCTCCAGCACTTATTGAGTCTTAATGTCTTGTCAGTTAAGCAACTGAAAGGCCAAGAGACACCACTGCTGTGCTGTGTATAGGGCATCAGTGGGCCTTAATCCTGACTTCTAACCCCCATTGACATCAATGCAGTTGGAAGGTTGTACCTCCATCTAGGAGTGCACTAGGGTTGCCAAGTCTTACCTTCATAACAGCGGGGGAGTCCCGGTCCCTCTCCGGGAGTCCTGTGCATGCACCACAATGACATCACCCGGAAGTGATGTCATCGCCCTGGGCACATTGCCACGGTGACGCTCTGGTAATCACCCTAAAACTCTATGGTACCATAGAGTTTCCAGGGCGATTGCTAGAGTGTCGCCCAGTGACGTGCCCAGTGTAATGACGTTGCTTCCAGGTGATGTCATCATGCCAGGCATGTCGGCCTGATTGGGCTACTTTGGGGGCTGGGCTCCCCCACCGGCCAGATCCCGACTGGCAGATTGGGGACCCATTTAGTGGGAGAGTCCCCACCCCCCGGGCGGACTTGGCAGCCCTAGAGTGCACACATGCATGGATAAAACATTGCAAGAACAACCTGAAAGTGCTTACATGTGCTTGTATCTCTGGGAGCATCGAAAGGCGGTTGTGCAGCGTCTTCCCAATGCAGGCCCATGCTGTCCTACGGCTTGTTTCAACTGTGCGCAAAGCATTGCGATACAACTGTCACGCAGTCATACAAATATGGCTTCTGTGGCACATTATTTATCATCCTGCACATGTTTTTGGCAGTCACGTTGAGGAGGAGGAAAGGAACAGCAAGAACTGAGACCCACAGCAAGATACAGACACACAGCAATCTGCACCGCATTTGAAAGTGAAAAATCAAAACAGCAAGCGAGGACTGTAATCCATTCTCTTGGAGCTCCAAAGCCAAGGAATAAAGTTCCAGTGAGGAAAATTAGCATTCTTAGCGTCAGCTTGTACTTCCCATTTCCTCGAACATGGAGTCATCCCAGCAATAATGTTTCCTCGGGTTGGCTCTCTTCAGAGGAGAAAACATTTGAGGCTAATGGCATGCTTGTAATACTATATGCTTTCTTTACCAAAGGTCATGTTGAGGACGGGAAGAGGGGCATCCTTTCAGGATGCCACCCTGCACCCGTAGAATCATAGAGTTAGAAGGGGCCATAGAGGCCATCCAGTCCAACCTCCTGCTCAGTACCGGATCACCCTGAAGCATCCCTGATAAGTGTTCATCCAGCGACTGCTTGAAGACTGCCAGTGAGGTGGAGCTCACCACCTCCCTAGGCAGCTGATCCCACTGCTGATCTACTCTGACTGTAAAGAAAGACATTCCTATCATTGTGAGTCCTCTCCTCTGCTGCCATTAGGAACCGGTCCTTGCCCTCCTCTAAGCGTCAGCCCTTCAAAGACTTCAAGAGAGCCATCATGTCGTTCCCCCCACCCACCCAACCTCCTCTTCTCCTGACTGAACATTCCCAAGAAGTCCCTCAGCCTTTCTTCATAGGGCTTCTTGGTTTCCAGGCCCCCGATCCTCCTCATCACTCTCCTCTGCACCCGCTCCATTCTGTCCACATCCTTTTGGAAGGGAGGCCTCCAGAACTGCACACAGTACTCCAAGTGCGGCCTGACCAATGCAGTGTACAGCAGGACAATGTCATCATGAGATTTGGATCTTATGCCTCTGTTGATACACCCCAAGACCACATTAGCCTTCATTTGCTGCTGCATCACACTGACGGCTCATATTTAGCTCATGGTCCACCTGTTTCCCCAAGACAGCTTTATTAAATAAACATCTTGCCTTTGCTTTGATTGGGGAATTAGCGACAAAGGAAGAGCTAACAAGAGGCTGGGGTATAGCATGGCATCTGCTATCAGTTTTTACGGAGATAGTTCCCTTTAGATCTTTAGTTTAAGGCGACGACCAGTCCAAATGGTAACAGAAATAGGTTTTATTTAAATAATAACAATAATCTAGATATTTACATTCAAATCAGAGTCTGCAATCGTACAAGGAGATATAAAAAGATGTTAGACAGATAAAAGGATGGGGAGATTAGGGTAATGCTATACCTATCCTGAAGAGATGGAGAAATCCAAGGTATGAAGAGAGGAGGTGTGTGGACTGATTTGCGAGACCAGGGAGGACTTGAGTTGTGCTCAGGAAGAAGAAGAAGAAGAAGAGATTGGATTTATACCCCGCCCTCCACTCCCCAGGGGAGTCTCAGAGCAGCTTACAAACTCCTTTTCCCTTCCCCTCCCCACAACAGACACCCTGTGAGGTAGGTGGGGCTGAGAGAGCTCTTTCCCAAGCTGTCCTTGAGAGAACAGCTGGTACAGAGCCATGGCTTGCCCAAGGTCATCCAGCCAGGTGCAAGTGGAGGAGTGGGGAATCAAACCCGGTTCTCCCAGATTAGAGTCCGCGCACTTATCCACTACACCAAACTGGAGTGTTAGGTTTTTGAGCATCCAGCTAAAATTACACTGGGCATGTGCAAGACTGGGTGTATTTATACCCCAAAAGGTATCCTGAAGGTATGTTAAAGTGCGGTAGCTAGTTTCACAGTGGGTTGATGGGATTCCCACTGTGGAATAAGAGGGTGATCGGGTATTTCCCTGGTACCAGACAAAGGAGGAGAAAATCCTTAATGTTTAACAGGATGAAGCTGAATGGATGAGCATTCTACATAAATACAGAGTCAATGTTTACCTTGATGGGTCTGGCATAGGTGAGAGAAATGCAGATATCTTGGACAAACAGAGAGGTGCAGAAATGTAAGGATTACCAAGAGGTATTTCCTGAGTTCCAGGGTGTGAAAGGATTTGGGACAGGAAACACAGAACATGTTCCATTCATGGCGGAGACACAGTGACCCGTGGCTGATTGTCTCGGTCTGCCTGTGCATTTGACAAGCAAAAGACTTGGCATTTGGTCAGGAGAAGGTGCTTGAGGCAAGAGCATCGGTTTGTCCATCCTTTGTCTTTATGGACTGAGCAGAGAAGAGTGGGGAGGTGGTGAATGGAGGATGTCTGACCATGCAGCTAGCCTTGGCCTAAGTTTTCCCAGCCAAAATGTGGCTCTCCTAGCAAAAGCCACTGTTTTAAGCCAAGCCTGGCTGTTTTAAGCAAGCCTGGCTTTATGAGGTCACTGCTTGTGGAGGTACAGAGGTTGTTTTTGGGTGTTTCTCTCTTAGGTAAAAACCACCCCAGGTACTGGGTCTGTGCTGCTGGTTAAAATCCCCCTCCCCCTGAAAAAAAGCTGCTGAGCTGTCCCAGCAAAGTAGCTTTTCATTCACACAAAGACAGACCATTCATCCAAATACAGATATCAGGGGTAAGGAACGCCAGACCATAATCAAGCTAAAGACCATAATCTACTTAAAGACAGTTGTAAGACAGCAATTCTAAATCAGAGGCAATGTCTATCATAATTAGAATGCAAAGGGTCACACACTATAAAACAGTTCAAAAACACTATGGATCAATCACACGAGTAACTTAATTTAAATTAATTTGCCATCTATAAAAGAAATACAGAAAGGAAAACAAAAAAAAAAATGACTAATGTGTACTAAATTGAATGGCTAACTCTAGGACCGATTTCCCACGAGGCCCTGCTCTGGCAAGGGCACATTTTGACCCGCAGCTCCACTCGATTTTCCCTGCAGCTTCAGTGATCCTCAAAAAACAGGATCACTGAAGCCGCGGGGGAAATCGTGCGAAGCCGCGGGTCAAAATGCGCCCTGTGGCAAATAGTGAGAAATTGAAGCAGGCAATCGGGGAAAACGGAAGAACGATGCTGGGGCAGCGCCTTGTGGGAAATCGGTCTAGGTAAAGTTTAAAACACATGGCTATTAACAAAAGCAGAATAGGGAAAGCAAAGCCCTATTGGTTTGATCCTAGGGTGATAAAGGGGTACCTGTAGTATGTACCTGATTGAGATGTAAGCAAAGAAGTAACTTAGACTGAATACATGAATGAAATACATGGTACATCATGGAGAAATGAAAGTATATCAACAGACAAATGGTGTCAGCCGTTATGGGCAATTTGTACCTGGAACAAGGCACTAATTAGTTTCAATCAGGCAGGGGTAGTCCCTGTCTGGCATAGAACAATTTGAGTACACATGATGTTGAAGTCTCTCCCCCCCCCCCCAAGATAACAAAGTCCATGGTGGTAGAAAACATTTTCTTTTTCTTCACATCCCAAAGTCCATTGTGACCGTGCAGAAAAGTCCGCAAAGTCCACTAGCTTGAAAGCTCTCCCCTCCCCGGTGTCCTAATGCAAACAAGACTTGCAGGGGAGTTCAAAATGCTGAAAGTTGTTGCTGGTTCCCGATAAAAGTCCTTTTGGGAAAGCGGTTGTGTGAAAAGCGCAAAACAACCCAGGATCATTCACACCTGGTATATAGTCCATTGTACAGTCCATTGGTAAAGTCCATAGGGTGAGCGAACGCTTCAGATATTTGCGTCCATAAGAACATAGGAGGAGGAGGAGGAGGAGGAGGAGGAGATTGGATTTATACCCTGCCCTTCACGCGAAGTCTCAGAGCGGCTTAAAGTCTCCTTTCCCTTCCCCTCCCCACAACAGACACCCTGGGAGGTAGGTGGGGCTGAGAGAGCTCTTTCCAGAGCTGTCCTTGAGAGAACAACTCTGTCAGAACTATGGCTGAGGACAGACTGGCAATCTGGAGCGAGATGAATGTGGAGGAAACTGCTGTGGGGGAAAAACTCCCCGGAGCTGGCCATTCACACCGGCCGGTGTATTGCGCAACGGTGCCGATACGGAGAGTTCAGACTGCTGCGGAGTGGCCCCATGTGGGCCGGCCTCCGCAGCTCGTGATAGGGCAAAATGCGCGTTCACACTGCCGCCTCCGCTTGCCTCCTGCCTTCTTCCGGTTCACACTGCCTGGAAGCGGGAGGTAAGCGCAAGACGGCCCCTGGACACTGGTTTCTCCCGGTGTCCTGTTAAAGCGGATGGAAAGCGAGTGGGAGACGGGTAAGTGCGAAACGGAGCCGACGGACAGATGCGCATGTCTGAACGCGCTCCCTTCTTCCACTTCCAATCGGGGCTGTCCCGCTTTACATTGCCAGTCTGTCCTCAGCCTATGGCTTGCCCAAAGTCATCTAAGAGTTGCAAGTGGAGGAGTGGGGAATCAAACCCGGTTCTCCCAGATTAGAGTCCACACACTTAACCACTAAACCAAACTAGCTCTCCATACAGGAATAATGATGTGACTGGGGGAAGCAGAATCCCAGTGCACCACAAGGAAGGGCAGAAGAAGCAGGCAAGTGCTTTTCTGTGGCTGCTGGTGCCTGTAACATGATGACCAGCACTAGGCCTTTTAGATATGCAAAACTTTGGGAACTTGGAGAGCACAATGGGGCATCATATATATATGATCAAATGCAATCACAGTAGCATATACAGAAGGTAAAACTCTTAATGATCAGTCGCGCATACTAGATCACAGAAAATACACACAAAAGCATTAATGAAGCACAGAACTGAAGGATTCGAATACGATACCCAATGACACATTAAAACACAATGCAACGTAGGAAGAGGGGAGCACATTTGACAGTCCCCCCCCCCCCCATGTATCAAAACTGACATTCTGCAAGACATGTGAGCAAGAGGAGTCTCCGGAGACAATGGGAAATGCTTGAGCTCAAAACAGGAAAGAAAGCTTCTCAAAATGGACATTGTGATGCCATGGCTATAGGGTTGTAGGGAAAGTTGGGGGGCCCCAAGGGGAAAATAAAATAAAATAAATGCCAGCTAATGGGGGTGGGTCAGATGCAAAAATAAAAGTCAAGGAATGTAAAAAAAACAAAAACAAAATGACAACAAAACTCATCTAGAGGTCTGACTTCTTTCACGTTGTGTGAGAGGGAGTAAAAGTAAAATTAAACTAGCAAAAAAATCTGAAAAGTGGTGACAGTTCTCTGTGCATGTGCAGAGTGTAAATGAGAAAAAAAGTGAAAGACACTTTAAAAGATAATTGGCTGCAAACTAAAGTTTGGCATGGAGGGAGAACGAGGATCTTCCTTAAAGACAGACCAGGAATTAATCTGGGGGAAAGGCTGTAGTTTTGGGAGATCTCCAGGTCCCACCTGGAGATTAGCATTCCTGCAACAGTGGCTGCATTTTAATTTTTCAGAGAGCCTTTATATTTACCAAACATGAGAGAGGAAATATCCCTATTTCCACACAGGCATTTCCCCCTAAATGGAGAGGTCTCCCAGATAGACTGAAGACACAGATTTAAAACTGTGAGCCGTTTTTCTTCTGGGCTGGATCTTGCTATGCCTCTGGTGGCCACCAGGGGCATACAAGACAAGTGGGTTGCCAGTTCTTAACCTGGAGGTTACTTCGGTACCATACTTATCAATTTATTTTTTACTTGTATTGTCATTTCTTGGACAGAGACAGCTCTGCTACCACAACTGGGTCTTCACAAGACAATACGATCCAGGGTTTGAAGACGTCATCACAACGGGAATCTGATTAGCGGAGGGCTCTCCTTATTTATTTATTTATTTATTTATTTATCAGATTTACACCTCGACCTCCCAGCCAAGACCAGCTCGGGGGGGCCTTCTTCTCTGGAATCTTCCTCTTCCTTGAAAACTCTCTGAAGCGCAGTCTTCACCAATGTCCTGGATCGGTCGGGCCGCCTTCTCCCAAGGAAAAAGTAAATGGCAGGATTGACGCTGCTGTTCAGAGAGTTGAACAATGCATGCAGTAGGTACTCCTTCTTCTTATCCTGCATTAAGAAGAAGAGGCCTTGGGGGAACATGGTGGCAATGAAGAAGGCGAGTGAAAGCAAAACGGCTTTGAGGAACCTTCCTCGCCGACGTAGGTGAGTGTAACAATAGACCTTGACGGACAGTACCAATGTGGATGTGATTATGAAAGATTCAAAAAGGTAAAAAATGATCATACTGATTAATAAATCCCCATACCGAAAAATGGAAAAGACCACAAGCCCTGTAAGCAAGCAAGCTAGAGCCCAGATAAAGGCAGAAACTATGGGGTACATGGATTTTGGACGGTGGTATCGGTACCAAATTGGGAAGAGGACAGCCAGACACCGATCGATGCTGATGGCTATGAGGAAACATGCGCTGGCGTAAAGCATGAGGCAGTAACAGATGTACAGACACGTATCCGTTATGTAACTGACCTCGTTGAAATAGCGATGGAGATGAACAGCCAAAACAAACAGGTATTTAGTGCAAGAAACAAGCAGGACACCAAAATCGGCTATGGCTAAATTGGTGATGAATATAAAGGAATTCTTCTTAAGGTGGAAACACAGAAACCAGAGGACAGTCCCATTGCCAGCCAGTCCAAGGATGGAGATAATGATAATGAAAGCACTCAGGATATGTGTTTCAACATTTGTTTCGTAAAAGGCGAAAAAGTAAGCGGAAACATTCTGTGAAATCCCTGAGTCTTGAAGAAGTGTTTCGTTCGACTGAGTCATTATGAAATTGCTGCTTTTGGGGTGCTGTCCTCTTGCACACGGAGTCTTTGAGATGAAAGAAACTGGTTATTCCTGAAGAAACCAGAAATAAGAGTTAAATGGAGAAGGCTTGAAGCTGTCTATCCTTGTAGCTGCCACTACTTCCTTTGGCAATGAATTCGACATGTGAATCACTCTTTGGTTGAAGAAGTACTTCCTCGTATCTATTCTAAGCCTACTGCTCCTTAATTTTACCGAGTGCCCTTGAGTTCTTGTATTGTGAGAAAGAGAGAAAAGGACTTCTTTCTCTACCTTCTCTATCCCATGTGCAATTCTGCAAACCTTGATCCTGTCTCTGCTCAGTTGTTGTTTCTCCATGCTAAAGAGCCCCAAACTCTTCAACCTTTCTTCATAGTCTTCAATAGGCCTGCCAACCCCAAGTTCTGGGCAGGGTTTCCCTCGCTCTTGGGAGCGTCAATCTGCCCCTGCTGAGCTGGTGGGTGGGGGAAGCCCTGCCCCCTGCCCTGCCACCAAGCCACCCCTCTCCTCTTACCCAATGTAAAGGGCTTCAGCTGGGCGACAGCGACCACGTGGTCCACCAACCACCTGGTGCGCTTTAAATCCAGCAGGACGGAGAGAGGGGCAGGTCTCAGGCTCCGTTAATAAAAAAGACCTTTTAAAGGTTCTTTTTATCTTTTATCTGTAAGAGGGTTTTTTTAATTTCCAAAACACAAAAAGAACATAAACAAAAAAAAAAACCCATACAAGACAAATATACATAAAATAGACGGAGAATAATATACCTAGAGACAGGGCTCGTTTCGTAGCAGGAGTTCCTCTGCATATTAGGCCACGCCCCCCTGATGTAGCCAATCCTCCAAGAGCTTACAGTAGCCCCTGTAAGAAGAGCTCTGTAAGCTCTTGGAGGATTGGCTACATTGGGGGGGTGGCCTAATATGCAAAGGAGCTCCTGCTGCGAAATGAGCCCTGCCAAAATTATTTCTTCTATTCTCTGGTTATCAATTTTTGTATTAAGTAACTGTAGTGACCTAATAAAATAAGACAATCCAAGAAATCTACAGATCTTTTAGAATAATCACTCGACTCAAGTTGTATTCAGAGAGTAAATAGATCAGTCCAGTTCATATATTCTTCTAGCCATGTATAGAATCTGGACCATGTATTGTAGAATTTCTCTTCCTGTAATCCTTTTTTAAAAATAAAGCCAGTTTATCCATTTTTGTAGTCTCCAGTATTTGACTTATAATTTCTTCATCTGAAGGTATTTCATCTTTCCTCCAATATTTTGCATACAGTATCCTCACAGTTGTTAATGCATGAATAAAGGGTCTTTTTATGAGTGGCCCCTGTGCCCACAGCCTCCCCTCTTGCTGGACTTAAAGTGCCATCCAGCTGGTCGGTGGGCCACATGGATCCTGCCAACCAGCTGAAACCCTTTAAATCAGGTAAGAGGGTAGGGAGAGGGGCAGCTGGGCGGGTGGTCACTCTTGGGAGATGGGGCTTGGTGGTGTCCTCGCCCATCCCCAGAACACCCCCCAAATCCCCCCACTAGAGCAAGGAGGGGACCTGACAAACCTAGGCCTTGATGGACTGATGGTCTGATTCAGTATAAGGCAGCTTCCGGTGTGCTCATGTTCCAGTTTTTTTAAAAAAAATATATGGATTTTAATTAAATAAATCTGCTGAGTCACTCCCCCTCCCCCAAGAAACTGGACCCCAAAAAGAAGATTCCAGCCATCAGACTGACAATTTTTGACAATTCATGGATGTTAAAAATAATGTCACTTGGATTCATACCATTTATTATGTTAAAGGATGGGAGTGATTTGGGCTGAATGTTGACTATGATTGTTGAACAGGCTTTGGGCTCTACTCTGCATCACTTGCCCTTTTTCAACCGTGTTTCAGTTACAATTCTGCAAAGTAGTGTATGACACGAAGTACATAAAACCGATAAAAATGATATTGCTTTCAACATTTTGAAAAGACAATCAAAACTATGGCAAACAGCCAGTGTATAAAAGAAATCTAAACAGCAGCAGAGTCCAGATAGACAGACAGATAGACAGACAGACAGACAGATAGATTTTCAATTCAAGAGCAATATAATTAAAATCAAGATGGAACCAAACGTTTTTGACCACCAAGCCAGGCAGAGGACTTGGATGAGACATTTGTAGAACAGGTTACAAAGTTCTCAAAGAAGAAGAAGAAGAAGAAGAAGAAGAGATTGGATTTATACCCCGCCCTTCACTTGTAGTCTCAGAGTGGCTTACAAACTCCTTTCCCTTCCCCTCCCCACAACAGACACCCTGTGAGGTAGGTGGGGCTGAGAGAGCTCTTTCCCGAGCTGTCCTTGAGGGAACAGCTGGTACAGAGCTATGGCTTGCCCAAGGTCATCCAGCCAGGTGCAGGTGGAGGAGTGGGGAATCAAACCCGGTTCTCCCAGATTAGAGTCCGCACACTTAACCACTACACCAAACTGGCTCTCAGCCCACAGCGGTCATGGGACCGCCCACAGCCCACAGTGGTCATGGGAGATTTCAATCACCCGGATATCTGTTGGGAGTCCAACTCTGCTAAAAATTCCTGACTTGTCTTGCTGACAACTTGGTTTCCCAGAAAGTAGAGCAGGAAACAAGGGGATCTGCTGTCTTGGACTTGATTCTTACCAACAGGGGGGAATTGGTTGACGAGGTGATCATAGTGGGCACTCTGGGTAGTAGTGACCATGCAATTTTGGAATTTACAGTCTTGGGGAACAGAAAAACTGTACATAGTCAGACATATAAGTTCTTTGGAGGTTTTCAAATAGAGGCTAGATGGCTATCTGACAGCAATGCTGATTCTGTGAACTTAGGCAGATCATGAGAGGGAGGGCAGGAAGGGCTGCATCAGTGCTTAGTTCTTGGGGCCCTTTCTTGCACACCCAGGGAAATGCTGAATGCCACTTTGGGGTCAGAAAGCAAATTTTCTCCAGGCCAGTTTGGCTGGAGATCCTGGAGGGTTTTCATCATCTTCTGGGCAAGGAACAGGGGTCACTTGGGGTGTGGGGGGAGGTATTTGTGAGTTTCTTGTATTGTGCAGGGGGTTGGACTAGATGACCCTGGAGGTACCTTCCAACTCTATGATTCTGTGTCTACCTGCCTGCCAACTGTGTTGACTGTTGCAACACCTGATCTATATGCCTCTGTGATACAAAGGTGTGCCTCAGTGACAGGGACTTTTTGGTAGTGGTCCCTATGTTTTCATAAATAACTAAATAAATACATGACAGGAAAGTATGACAGTATAAAAGAAGACTGCGCAGTGACTTGAACTAGGCACTGTTTCAAACAGCCCACTCTTCTAACTGTTACACCCTGCCTGCTCTCAGAACAAAATTATTAAACGCACCGATTAAGTAATCTCTAGCATATTTAATACCATATCCAACATTCTAGCAATAGATTTCAGTGACAACATACGTCAGAATATCCAGAATTTATATCTCCTTGGATGGTCCCAAACTCAGCTGTTCACAAGAATTCCAAGAATTACTCACAGGAAGAAAGATTCAAGTGGGTAACCACTTTGGTCTGAAACAACAGAAGAAAATGTGAGTCCAGTGGCACCTTTAAGACCAACAAAGTTTAATTCTGGGTATAAGCATTGTGTGCAGACCCCTTAAAACCCCTGCTTTCTGTTCTATACACAAACAACTACGAACTCTGTAAAAAGTTTGTGAAAGTTCGTGATGGCAGACGGCTACGAACTTACGTTCGTGAAGGACGAACCAGCTAAAATTCATCACAAACTTTAGTTCATGAGTGGGTTCATGTCCATCCCTACTTAAAACAATGTCAGTATCTAAAATTCGCTAGCTGGTTAAGTGGGATTAAAATCTAGCTCTTATAGCTCTGTTTCTAAGACTCTTTTGCAAAAATCACAGTAGCTTAGTAAGGGATAATGGAAAACTCTTAGATAAAATCCCAAATTTACATTTTCTTTGATGGCTCCAAGCACAACGATCCACATTTCTGAAGGTAAAGCAGGGGTTGCCAACATCCAGGTTGGGCCTGGAGATCTTCCAGAATTGCAGATCTAAATCCACATTCCAGAAATCAGTTCCCCTGGAGAAAATGGCTGCTTCGGAGGGTGGTCTGGCATTATACCCTGCAGGGGTCCCTCCCTTCCCCATACCCCACTTTTCCCAGGCTGCTGCCCCCAAAATCCAGCAATTTTCCAGCCTAGAGTTGACAGCCCTAAGTACAGTACCGTAAGCAGAAGAAATCTGCTTGATATAATGATGACTTACAAAATGGAAACAGGATGTGATAGACCTGAGAAAATAAATCAACAGCAGAATGAAACTTTGCTTCATTTTTTTTAAATCTTCTTTTTATACTCTAACAGGTCTTGATATGGATTGTAGAGGATAACTGCTGGTTCTCACCTTTAAAGCCCTATATGGCCAGGGTCCAACATACCTGAGGGACCGCCTTTCCCCGTATATACCCCAGTGGGCACTTCGGTCGGGGTCATGTCATCGACTTTATGTCCCGAGCCCCAGGGAAGCCAGGCTCACCGGGACCAGGGCCTGGGCTTTTTCGGTGGCAGCTCCAGTCTGGTGGAATGAGCTCCCGGAGGAGATCAGGGCCCTGTGGGACTTAATGCAGTTCTGCAGGGCCTGTAAAACGGCGCTCTTCCACCAGGCCTTTGGCTAGGAGCCGCCACCAGTAGAAACAGTAGCAACACCCACTGTAATAACAACTCTAATATGAGCCGGCCCTGAATGCAGCCCAAGCCCGATGGTTATGGTTGGTAGGACCCCAACCTGATAGGAAGCCATCTGATTAGAAAGACTGGAAGCACTTTATTAGGAATTGTAGTTATATACCTGTAATTTCCTGGTATTTTATTGTTATTATTATTATTGTTATTGTTGATTTTAAATTGTTGTACGATGTTTTAACTGGCATTTATGCCCTTGTCTTAACTGGCATCTATGTGTCTGTAAGCCACCCTGAGCCCACTTGTGGGGAGGGCGGGGTATAAAAATAAAGATAAATAATAATAATAAAAAAATAACCAGAGGAGATCAGGGCCCTACGGGATCTTATGCAATTCCGCAGGGCCTGCAAGACAAAGCTCTTCCACCAGGCCTATGATTAGGAGCCGCCGCCCCCTAACATCATTTACCATCAACCATCGCTAGTAACATCTGCGATGTGGGGGGGCTGGCCCTGAGTGAAGCCTGGGCCGGGTGGCCATGGGGAAGCGGGCCAGATTATAGCCCTGGAAAAGGGCACGAAGGGTAACTGTAAGAAGAGTTCTGAAAGCCATCTGAATGTTGGTTATTAACATCAATGTGAGCACTTTATTTGTAAGATTTTATTGCAAACTGGATACATTAATGTTAATATCGTTGCTGTATTTTAAAATGTTTTAAATTGTTTTACTCTGACTAGGCACTGTGTGACATATTGTAAGCCGCCCTAAGCCCATTCGTGGGGAGGGCAGGGTATAAGTATAAAAGAAAATAAATAAATAAATAAATAAATAAATAGATAGATAGATAGATAGATAGATAGATAGATAGATAGATAGATAGATTGATTGATTGAATGAATGAATGAATGAATGAATAGAAGAAGGTGTGTTTTTTTGTGTGTGTGAGTGAGTGGTTTTGCATATGGTAAATTACAGAAGTGGAAACAAGAAGTTATATTGTATCCTTCTGGCAAAACAAAAACAGGAAAACCATACACGGAAGCTCTCCAGAGGACTCGGACACACAAGCATTTCTTATTACATGACTCATGGTCTGCACACGCACTTTGCTTTGTAATTTGGGGGGGCCTTTAAATAAGTCAGGGGGCACTGACGTCACAAAAAAAAACAAATTAAATGGTAAAAAAAACTCACTTTTGCAGTGTTCATACTCTTCCTGCCTACGTGGGGAAGCAAGCCACGTTTGGGGAAGGGGCAGCGGTGGGGAGTCCTCCGGATGGCCCAGAGAGTCAAGAGTCCTCTGGGTGGCCCAGAGAGCTAGGGCCTGGAGGCTGGATGGAAGTCGGGGGGCCTTGGCAGGAAGTCGGGGGGGCAGGGCTCGAAATGCCCCACTGTAGCTAGAGGCCTGGGAGCAGGCATCTTTTCATTTCATGGCTGCAGTCACCATCTGCAGTGATCTTGGATCCCAGGAAGGTGAAGTCTGTCACTGCTTCCATGACTTCCTCTTCTATTTGCCAAGGAGTCATGGGGCCAGATGCCAGTGGGTAGCAAATTATAGATATGGTGGTCTCTGAAAAACACTGGATAGCCCCCACTCCCCCGCTGGCTTTCTACCTTCCTAACTGGTTAGTGGTTTAGAGGTACGTAGAGTAATGCAGAGTCCTCAGGCCCGATCCCCAGGCTAAGAGCCACAGGTCAAGGGCCCTTTGACTCTCACCCTTCTGCTCATGCCAAAGTTCAGAAGCTCACAGCCCCTGCCTCCCAGCAGCTACAGCAGAGGGTGGAGCATGCAATCAGCCCCAGGCAAACAGACCTTGCTCAATGAGTGACAGACCCAGACAAAAACACTTCTAACCAGAAGGCTACAAGCACCCACTCACCCTCAAGCTCTGTCTTCTCAGAAAATAACCTCAGTTAATGATCCCCAGTAGTTTAGCAGTTTAGGAAAGGGGGTGGGTGGGAACCCCACTCACTTTCCCAGCAGCTCTCTCCTGGGTTCTGTCTCCCAACCCAGCTGGCTCAGTTCTCACACATTCACATACGCATACATTTCCCCCCCCAAAAAAGATCTGATCATTACTTATGCAACAGTTGGTTCCATTTCCACCTCAGTAGACATTAGAATCAATTGGGAAAGTGCTAAATGCTAAACATGACCAGAATAATAACAGGAATGCAGAACAAAAATGTGGAAAAGCAGTGGTTCTCAACCTTCTTAATGCCGTGACCCTTTAATACAGTTCCTCATGTTGTGGTGACCCCCAACCATAAAATTATTTGTTGTGTTGTCTAAACGGCTTTGACAAAACCAATAAAAACATTATTTTCTGTCCCATCTATACAAAATCTTGCCTGAACCAATATCTTATGTCCAACCATTATTCCTACACTGGATTGGAATCCGTTCCTAAAAGTTAGGTTCCAATGGCAATCAGCTTGCGTGGGGCCCTTTCCTGCTGGTGGGGCGGCCTTGGACGCCAGCCGGCGACCCCTGTGAAAGTGTCGTTCAACCCCAAAAGGGGTCCTGACCCACAGGTTGAGAACCACTGTTTTAAAGGAATTTTAAAAATTTAGAACAATATTAAAGTTGATAAATTCAGCAAAATGACAGTACATATTTCTTTTAAAAATAAATTTGGGCAGGAAGATTTTGGATTCCTCAAGAGATAAAAAGATGTCAGGCTGTGCAGTCCAAGAAGGAGCACACACACAAATAAAAATATTGCAGATTTCTCCCTGACCATCTCTGTATAAAAGTCCCTTTATTTTAAACAATCCTGATAAAATATTCTCATCGATTGCTTTGAACCCCTGGATAGACCGCCTGAGAAATAACTTCTTGTTTAGTGGGCTAGTTGGTTTATTTCACATTACTGTTTCTTGTTTTTGTGGGGTTTTGCTAGTTCTAAGACTTCAAAACAGGCTATGTTTGCCCACTTTACTTAGCTTTTGGTTTGTATTTCCAAGAGGCTCTTAGCCAACTCTGGAGCCACTGGACTCAAAACTTTGTTCTGCTGCTTCAGACCAATGTGCCTACCCACCTGACTCTATCTTGTGCCTTGTGTCACTCAGGAGGTCTGGGAATTTCCCCCTCTAAGGTGCCTTAGGGCTTTTCTGCCCTCTCATTTTCTCGCTTGTATGTTCTCCTTGCTTTGGATACCTGCATTCCGTTTTGCATGTTTCCTGCTCCCTCTAGTGGTTGGTTTGATATTATATCACTTTATGCCTGGCGTAAAAAAACCCGGAGTTTAAATCTGCAAGGAGAAAAGCTGGGCATACACCAATGCAATTTCAAGTTGACCAGTAGAGGAAGCAAAACACATGCAGAACAGGAAAAACAAACAAAATGAAGCAACAGGAACACACAGGCAAGGAAAATAAAAATGCAGAAAAAAGCGCGAATGGTTTTTATGTTGTTTAGCCACCTTTGCTTTAAAGAACAGGCTGACGCAGCCAGAAAGCATGGTGATGGCTTCCAGATGAGGAACTACTGAATGCTGCCAATCCAGAACACTCAACCTTTAATGGACCATCCAGCATAATTTTGGAGTGATGCTGTTCACTGGCCACCACACAGCGAAACACTAAAGGATCTGGAGATTTATTTATTTATTTGGCTTAGAAGATCTTATATCTCACCTTTCTGCCCTCAGAAGGGCCATGAAGATAACTAGCAAAATAAAACATAAATAATAAAGTTGTGTAAAAAAACCCCTAAAGACAATGAAACCACAACAGCAACACATCATTAAAGCAATTAAAACCAAACCTAAAAGGGAAAAGAACAACATACGATGACATGCAAAACACCGGGCAAGAAAGAGGGACCACTGTGGGATACAAAACAGGAAGTCTTCCCCCACTGGTGAAAGATTGTAATGGAGACATGAATTTTCCTAGCGAGAGAGTTCCAGAGTTTTGGTGCCTTGACTGAGAAGGCCCTGTCCTGGGTTGCCACTCTCCTAATCTTAGAAGATGGAGGCACCCAAAGCAGGACCTTGGAAAATGACCTCAGTGGAAAAGTAGGTGCATAAATTTAAGTCATTGCAATTTTGTTTGGATTACGGGCTGTCTCCAATTCCTCTCTATAATTTTGTTCCTCCTTGAAATGTGTTTGGAGCAAAACCTTAACAGACTTCTTGGGTTGGCTAGACCTCCACCTCCCAACGAGAAAGTAGATTATGGGTTTGATGTTGCTGTTTAGAGAGATGAACAAATAAGCAAAGATGTGCATGAATCTCTCCAAATACCAAAGTATTAATACTCCTAAGGGAACTGCTAAGACGGTGGAGAAAAGCAGTAGAAGCAAAATGGCTCTACAGACTTTTCCTTGCTGGCATAGCTGAGAGTTACAGCAACACCAAAGGTGAGCTATATGGTAATGAGATCAATAAACAAAAAGAACTGTGTATGAACACAGTGGTTGTGTTCAGACTGGCACTTTGGCCCGATATAGGCACATTTCACAAATGGATTAAATGGGCCTGTTCACACAGCCACATCTATCAGGCATTCCCCGTTCATACTCCCCCCATCAGAGGACTACTTGGAGCCGGGTTAAAAAGCCACCACCTCCAAAGTGGTGGTTTTGTTTCCCTGCACATTCATCGCACATGGCCAGATGTGTGAACATGGGGGAGCACGTGCAGAACGGATTTGGCAGTCTGAACCTGCAGATCTGTTCTGCCACTGGAGGTGCACTTTTAAAAAAATGCCTATGTACGCATGTGCGTGCATGCACACTATGCTTGCATATGTATTTTGGGAATTTTTGGTGATACGCTCTGCAGCTGATGCGCTACGGTAACATGAATGCTTTACCACGGGATGTCTCCATAGGTAGACCTGCAGCAGGGTGTGCTGTGTGGCTGATACGCCTCACAATACTTTCACCCGGTTCAATTAGAAATGGTACCATATCACGCCAAGCTTCCAGTGTGATCACAGCCTGTATATAAAATCCAAATATACTTACTATTTTAAGCAAATTAATGCACACTGTAATTCTGCATGAACATAAGGACTGTACCATACAAATAAATACACAAAATATCTCCTTCAAAGGATATACAGAAGTGTGAGTATAGTAGATCAAAGTCACACTATTAGGAACAGCTTTTTTAGTTGCTCAGATTTAGCCCACAAAAAATCCTTTCAGCGCGATCTGCTTCAGAGGACTATGTCCCGGTTGAAATTGTAACAGAGGCTGAGGACAGACTGGCAATCTGGAGTGAGATGAATGCGGAGGAAACTGCTGCTGGGGAAAAACTCCCCGGGGCTGGCCGTTCACACCGGCCGGTGTATTGTGCAACGGTGCCGATACGGAGCGTTCAGACTGCTGCGGAGTGGCCCCACATGGGCCGGCCTCCGCAGCTCGTAATAGGGCTGTTTCGGCAATTTGCGCATATGCGCATGTGCACTCATGCGCAAACTGGCAAAACACAGCGTTCACTCTGCTGCCTCCGCTTGCCTCCCGCCTTCTTCCGGTTCACACTGCCTGGAAGCGGGAGGCAAGCGCAAGACGGCCCCTAGACACCGGTTTCTCCCGGTGTCCTGTTAAAGCGGATGGAAAGCGAGTGGGAGACGGGTAAGTGCAAAACGGAGCCGATGGACAGATGTGCATGTCTGAACGCGCTCCCTTCTTCCACTTCCAATGTGGGGCTGTCGCACTTTACATTGCCAGTCTGTCCTCAGCCAGAATATCCACCAGGGACAAAATTTAATCAGAACTCTTCTTTGAGAAAGCATATGGGAAATGTGTCTGGAGTATGCTAGCATTCACATCAGAGAAAGAAGGAAAATCTATATGGCGAAAGAATTTTTTGCCACAACAGAGACGGAGGTAGTGAGGCACAGTGTGGGCCCATTTTACTTTGGCAGCAGTATCAGCGTGCTTGGAAATAAAGGAGGAGACCTTGCCCAAATAGATTAACAAAAAAGTAAATCAATGAAAGCATCTACTTGAACATAAGACTGAATGTAGGATTCCTATATAGGATTTGTTCCCGAACAAAGACCAGAGGTCTGACACACTTAACTTAGATATCTGGAAGAAGTGTTGACTGAAAGAGAAACACAGACTTATTGAACTTTGAGCAGATTGCTTTTGTGAATTTGAATAAGGGCACAAGACTATTTGAGGAATTGTCAGTAGGACTGTCATTTCCCAGTCGGGAGGTGGGATGTACCACTGTACTTGGTGCATGTCTTTCCCCCTCCTTTGGAATGTCGTTTCTCTGCCTCGCTCTTGCTTCAGCTTATCTTGCTCTGCTGTAACCTTGACTGTTTCTTCTCCCAGGCTTTATTGCTAATTGGGTTTTTCACAGGTGCCAACTGCTACTTTTCCTGCTTACAGTCTGGGAACCAACGGGCCGATGTATTTGGGTGCCCTTTTTCCTGAGTAGTGATTGGGAGTTGCAATTGTTTCAACATGGTTTGAATAGACTATAACTATACCCCTGTGCCTCCCCACCCTCATTACTGACTCAAGAAGTGTAAGACCACTTGATCCACTATCAAATAAATAAGTTCTTGGTCAAGACCCTTTGTTTGGAGTTTGAAATCTCTTGGGCTCTCACAGGAATATAGATTGAGAGAGACTTGAGCAGACTGCTATGTGAATTTCTATCGACCTTTGTATTTTTTCTATGATGGAATATGTTGTTTGTCTTTACTACCAGACACTAAATATGTTTTGGCTTTAATATAGTCTCATTTGTTGTTGTATTGTTCTGTGGGTATCTAGCTTGTGTCTGCATATATTGTCCTCATACCTGACTGTTTTGGGACTGTGTGTTATCCCTTTGTAATAGATAATGAAGTTCAAGACAATGCATCCTCCTGGACTGAATCGAGACCTAGGTTCCCTGTCTCGTTACCAATGTCAATTTCTGCATGCCTCCTACATATCACACCTAATCCAATCACGCCAGCTATTGGCATCCACCTACTATTGTCATCTGCCTGCTAATGTCATTCAGCATCTGAAATCACTCCACACTCCAGGATGTAGGACAGATGGACTCACATTCTAGCTATATCCGAAGAAGTGAGCAGTGACTCACGAAAGTTCATACTCTGCCACAAATTTTGTTAGTCTTTAAGGTGCTACTGGACTCTTGCTCTTTTCTACTGCTACTGAATACACAATCATGCTTTAGAATGAAACAAGATATGATGGCAATCAGTAAATACGTATTTGAATTTCCTTTGTGCCAAAATTTTAAAAAGTATATCTCTGTACTTATAGGATTCAAGTCCAGCAGCACCTCAAAGACAAACAAGATATCCTGGGTGTGAACAGTCAAAGCTCCCTTTATCAGACAGAAATTGAGATTAGAGTATCTCATATCTGATGAATGGAGCTTTGATCTTGGAGCCTATACCTTGGAAACCTTCTTGGTCTTTAAGTTGCTACTGGACTCAAATCTTGCTATTCTCCTGTAGTCCAATACAGCTATCTACCTGAAAATATCTACATTAAACAGAAACAGAGAATTATAGATTTGGAAGGTACCTCAAGGGTCATCTAGTCCAGCCCCCTACACAGTGCAGGAAATTCACCACTACCTCCCCCCCCCCACCCCACAGTGACCCCTGCTGGCAAAAATGGCAGAAAACCTCCAGGATCCCTGGCAAAACTGGTAAAAAAATAATTATCAGGATCCCTGGCAAAACTGGCCTGGAGAAAAATGCTTCCTGACCCCAAACTGGCAATCAGCATTTCCCTGGGTGTGTAAGAAAGGGCCACGAGAACTAAGTGTTGATATAACCCTTCCTGCCCTCCCTCTAATGAGCTGCCTAAATTCACAGGATTAGCACTGCTGTCAGATGGCCATCTAGCCTCTGTTTAAGAACCTCCACCACCACCTGAGGAAGCTTGTCCCACTGGGGAACTGCTCTGTCAGGAAGTTCTTCCTAATGTTTAGTTCTTCTGAATGTTTAAAAGTATGTCTGTGCACAGTCATATTCCTAATCTAGGTCATTCAGGATAGTCCAATCTCATCAGATCTCAGAAGCTAAGCAGGGTCAGCCCTGGTTAGTGTTGTACAAATATATTCCCAAGCCAAAAAGAAGCGAAAATGAGGAGGACGTTCTTTAGATATTTAATTGCAACAAAATATCAGGAAAATAGGCCAAAACAGCCTATCAAAAATTGACTGCTCTCCGAGCAATATAAGGAAGTACATGAAGTTTAATACCCAAAATGACATGAGCAAAAAGATAACATACAGAAATCATAATTGGTTAAAAATGGCAGAGTGTCATTTGAGAAAACACTGCTGGACCTCCTGATGGCACCTGGTATTTTTGGCCACTATGTGACACAGAGAGTTGGACTGGAATGGCCATTGGCCTAATCCAACATGGCTTCTCTTACATTCTTAGATCTGGGGCAGTGATGCTCTATATTCTTGGTACTTGGGAGGGGACAGCAGTGGGAGGGCTTCTAGTGTCCTGGCCCCACTGCTGGACCTCCTGAGGGCACCTGGTATTTTTGGTCACTGTGTGACACAGAGAGTTGAACTGGATGGGCCATTGGCCTAATCCAACATGGCTTCTCTTACATTCTTAGATCTGGGGCAGTAATGCTCTATATTCTTGGTGCTTGGGAGGGGACAGCAGTGGGAGGGCTTCTAGTGTCCTGGCCCCACTGCTGGACCTCCTGAGGGCACCTGGTATTTTTGGTCACTGTGTGACACAGAGAGTTGGACTGGATGGGCCAGTGGCATGATTCAACATTGGCTTCTCTTATGTTCTTAAGACATTTATTCATTGGTCATTTACAGCAAAAGGGGTGACAAGATGATACCTTAAATGTTTATTTAACCTAACCTTTTTTAATAATACCCAATGATTCTTCTTACCCAAACAAAAGGTGTTGTTTTCTGATAGGAAACTAAAGCCCTTGGTTCTACCCTGAACAATTAAACCATGAACTCTATCCTTCAAGCAAATACATCTGTTGAAAAACCTATCTTCTGCTGTACCAGCAATACTTCACTGAAGGATCGCCAAACAGCTAGATAGCTGTTTCATCCAAACAACTTATTTATTTATTTATTATTTCATACTTATACCCCACCATCCCCGCGAACACCCTCCCCGCGAACTTGGGAAAAAAAGGAATATTGTTTCGTGTTTGCCAGAGTCAGCTAAAAGGCACTCTAACCTACAAAGGAGAGGCCTTACCACTTAGTAGGTTTTTATTAAATCCTAATAACCTCCCCCCCAAAAAAATCATAAAGCCAGAAAAATATAAGTGTATGAATAATCTGATTTAAAAAAAAAAAAACATTATAAATTCTCATTTATGCTACATTAGTATTGGATTGGAGATCACCGAGGAAGCCCAGGATCACAACACAGAGGCAGGCAATGCCAAACCATCTCTGAATGTCTCTCGCCTCGAAATCCCTATGGGGTTGCCATAAGTCAGTTGCGACTTGACGCCACTTTCCACGCACCCCATACACAGACAACTATATTACAGACAATTGGAATTCAACAAGAATAAACAATGTCATACTAAGCAGTAGAGTGAAGACCTTCTATTCCATCACACCAGCCATGGTATCAGTTGCAGTGTGGTGAGGTCATTGCACTGCGAGGCCATCTGGTTAATATCTTATACATCTCACTACTACATTGTTCCCCCTCCCCAAAACGTTTAAAATTACGCTCATGAGTAAGCTGGATTTGAACCAAACTAGATTGATGTCCAAGTCCAGGGATTTCAAAACACAGCTTGGTGACTTAGAGACCAACTGACAAGCCAAACTCAGATAACATACAAAGCTTACCTCTTCAGTGTGTCTCCAAAATGACTCTGAGGGTCCAGTTTTGCAATCTAGAGTTTGCAGAAGTCTGTCTACAAACCGTACTTTCGAGAATTACTCAATCAAACCAGACAGCTGTGTCAGAGCTGTTACAACCCGTGCACAACGGGTAGGAAATCAGCACACACACACACCCCCGGAAGCCTCTATAGGATTTTCAAAGAAGAAGAAGAGGAGGAGGAGGAGATTGGATTTATACCCCACCTTTCTCTACCCAAAGAAGTCTCAGAGCAGTTTAAAAACTCCTTTCCCTTCCCCTCCCCACAACAGACAACCTGTGAGGTAGGTGGGGCTGAGAGAGCTCTGACAGAAACTGCTCTTTTTCAAGAACAGCTGTGCCAGAACTATGACTTGCCCAAGGTCATCCAGCTGCTGCAAGTGGAGGAGTGGGGAAATCAAACCCGGTTCTCCCAGATTAGAGTCTGCACACTTAACCACTACACCAAACAGGCTCTCCACCAAAAGTCAGCGTGGTAGAGTGGTTAAAGCATCAGGGGTTTTTTTGGTTAGGTTTTAGTTTTGCCATCAAATCCCAGCTGACATGGTGAGCCCATAGGGTTTTCAAGGCAAGAGGTGAACAAAGGTGGTTTGCCATTGCCTGCTTCCATGTCAGGGACCCCGGTATTCCTTGATCATCTCCCATCCAAATACTGGCCAAGACTGACCCTGCTTAGCTTCTGAAATCTAATGGATACGGCTAGGTAATTTTAATGCTACTGTCAAATTTTGTCTAATGAAATTTAAATGTTATGACCTACCCTGAGCCCTGCTGCACAAGGGAAGGAGGGCTATCAGTCTAAGGTAATAAATAATAAATAAATACAGGCCATTACACAGACTTAGGTCAAATCTACATCTGACTTACCCGCTGGAATCATTCTAGTTTCAAAAAAACCCTGTCTATACCTGTTTCTAGTTTCAAACCATACTTGTTCTAGTTTATAAATTACTGTTTACATTTGTTAATTGCCCTCCTGTGGCCAAGCTAGCATTTTACTGCTTTAAACAAATCCAGTTGCTTAGTACTCTTCAGACCCAGGGAGTGAAATTTGAAACCAGTGTGAAATGAGCGCAGGAAAAGACAGCAGTCAAACTACTTCAGAGGGGAGGTGTAAATTGGGCCTTAGAATCATAGAGCTGGAAGGGGCCATACAGACCATCTAGTCCAACCCCCTGCCCAATGCAGGACCAGCCTAGAGCATCTCTGACAAATATTTGTCCAGCCTCCTCTTGAAAGCTGCCAGTGAAGGGGAGCTCACCACCTCCCCAGGCAGCTGATTCTACCTCTGAACCACTCTGACCACGAAAAAGTTTTTCCTCATATCCAGCTGATACCTTTCTGCATGTAATTTAAACCTGTTGCTTCGGGTCCTATCCTCTGCTACCAACTGCAACAGCTCCTTGCCCTCCTCCAAATGACAGCCTTCCAAATATTTAAAGAGAGCCATCATGTCCCCCCTCTATCTCCTCTTCTCCAAACTAAACATCCCCAAGGCCTTTAGCCTTTCCTCGTGGGGCTCAGTCTCCAGACCCCCGGTCATCTTCGTCGCTCTCCTCTGCACCCTCTCAGTTTTGTCCACATCCTTTTTGAAGGGAGGCCTCCAGAACTGCTCACAGTACTCAAGGTGCCGCCTGACCAAGGCAGTCTACAGAGGGGCTGTGACCTCCTGCGATTCCGATCCTATGACTTGTGTGTGTGTGTGTGTGTGCTGTGACTCAGCCTTGTAATTCATGAACAAAAGGAACTTCTCCCTCTGTTTATTGACATCAGGAAAGTATACCATATTTTTTGCTCCATAAGACGCACTTTTCCTCCCCAAAAAAGTGGGGGGGAAAGTGTGTGCGTCTAATGGAGCGAATATGGAGCTTTTCTTACCTGTAACAGGGCTCTTTCTTCAGCAGGAACGCAGGTGAACGCCATTCAGGCTGGCATCCCAGTCTTCCCTGCCCCTCCCTGCTGGGCCTGAGCTGTTAAGACTTAAAAGGGAAATGGCAGGAAAAAACCCACCAGGCTGAGTACTCTTTCCCTTTAAGTGCTTTCCCCCTTTAAGACAGCCAGCAGCAGAAAGCCCCGCCCACAGATTAAGCTCCGTGGCTACTTTGCACAGAAAGGCCTGGCTTTGCATGGCATGCCGACGTCTCTCTTCTTTCCTTTCTCTATCTTCCTTCCTTCCTTCCTTCCTTTCTTTTTTTCTGTCTGTCTGTCTTTCTGTCTCTCTCTCTGTCCCCACCTTTCTTTCTTCCTTTCTCTTTCTCTCTCCTCCTTTCTTCCTTTCTCTCTCTCTCTCTCTCTCTCTCTCTCTCTCTTTCTTTCTGTTTCATTTTTTCCTGTTTTCCTCCTCTAAAAACAAGGTGCGTCTTATGATCAGGTGCGTCTTATGGAGTGAAAAATACGGCACTTCCTTTTGTTTTTAAAGAAGAGCCAATTAGCACTATTATACCACCATACCAAAGAATACCACCTGGTTGTAGAAATGGTGTAATAGCATCATTTTAAATAATAATAATAATAATAATTGTGAGCATTTTGACACCTCTGCTAATTTTTATATCTTTTTGTTAGTTAGAGAGGCCAGATACGGGACTTCAAAAGGGCCGGATGTGGCCTAATCTGCCAGTGAATCATCTGCTCAATATATATACAACGGATCAGAAAACTTCCTCTTGTATTTTTAGACCCTTTCTATGTGGACTCAAGCAGCCAATCAGCCACTGTTTCTTCTCATGCAATCAAGAGGGAAGTCTTCCGAAAACAGACATTGTTCCACTGACATTGCCTGCCATGCAAATATTTCGACAGTGTCATTGTTTTTGGTACATATAAAGATGTTGAAACTAGGACAGCCGAGTTTTTCCATTTCACTTTTGCATTGCCCCGGGCATTATTCTGCCTAGAACATGTTGTGTCCTTCTGTAATTCTGTTTTTAAGGTGGAGAATGTGTAAAACTAATGTCCAGAAACGGCAGAAATGACAATTAACAGCAGCTTTTCATTCCTTCCATTTATTTACATATTTCTTCCTGCTCTTCCCCCCCCCCCCCGATGCTCATGTGATAAAACACTGGTGATTAAAGGGATCTTCTTCTTATGCTCTAGGGTTGCCAACTTCCAGATGGCACCAGGGGATCTCCCACTATTACAACTGGTCTCCAGGTGACAGTGATTGGGTCCCTGGAGAAAATGGCTGCTTTTGGAAAGTGGACTCTATGGCATTATACTCCATTGAATCCCTCCCCTCCCCAAACCCTGCCTTTCCCAGGCTCCTCTGGAGTATTTCCCAGTCCAGAGTTGGCAACCCTATTGTGCTCATATGAGCAATTGCATCATGATTTTTTAAATACCGTTTTCTACTGTTGGGCACAACAGTGATGTGCACACAAACCTAATTATGTGGTTTTTGAGTTTCTGCTCGTTGTGGTTTTTTTTTCAAAAAAATTGACCTCATCTTTGCAATCACTCCTTTTCATATCCTTTATGACATTTTACACACATACATGCAAATAAATGTATATGCAGGGCTATTTTGGGGCAGGAACGCACAGGAACGGAGTTCCGGCTGGCTTCCAAGTTGGCCACGCCTACAGCCTCCCCCCCACCCGGGTTCCCCAGGTGCTTCGCAAGCCTCAGGGCACCTGGGGAAGCCGATCCTGGGAGGGAGCTGCACGATCAGCGGTGTGGCCTATTCTGCTAATGAGTTCCTGCTGGGCTTTTTCTACAAAAAAAGCCCTGTGTATATGTGTGTGTACACACACACACACACTAGTAGCAAGGCCCATTGTAAAATCAATACAATAGGCTCTAGAAAGACGGGAGGTGGAACAAATGTATTGGCTGTTTCTCAAGGTGCTCGCACATAGGCCCCTGTCACCCATCCATTTCCTTCCCCGATGGCCTGCAGAATGCAGTGCGAGAGAGCTCTCTGGAGCTGCACTGTGGTGGTGGTACAATCTTTCTGTATTCTATGGCACCATAGGATGCAATAGGAGATTGTGCCACTTCTTCGGTGTGGATCCAGAGAGAAGGTCTTTAAACTTTAAACCTCTTCTCTCTGGAGTTGTGCCACAGTAGCAGCACGCTCTTTCCATTGTATCCTATGGGGTCATAGAATACAATAGGAGATCATGCCGCTACTGCGGCACGACTCCAGAGAGAAGGGGTTAAAAGTTTTAAACCCTTCTCTCTTCAGGTCTTCTGCAGCTCACCTGCTTAGGTGGGCAGTCCAGGGGAAACGGGGGGGGGGGGGGGGGGGGGCAGGGAATGGGGAAAGGCTGGGTACTCACCTCCTGAGGTTACCTCCTGAGATGGATGTGCCTTCTGAGGGGGCTTTTGGTGCCTGATGTTTCTGTGGGTGGAACCCAGGCAACGCAGCCAGTGGCTAGGGACACCCTCTTCTGAGTGACACACCAGGGAGCCAACTGATTTTGGGGCATGTGGAATGCTCAGGAGAGTCCACAGTGAAAATTTATTTATTTATTTATTTATAGAATAAATAAAATAGAATTATATACAAGGGAGATATATATATATTCCTACAGGAACTGATCTCTGTAGTCTGGAGATGAGCTGTGATTCTAGGGGATCCCCAGGTTCCACCTGGAGGCTGGCATCCCTATCTTCTCCCCTCAGCATCATTTTAATCACAAAACACCACCCACTTAATTGCACCCCTTTTTGTGGATAAGCACCTATTCTCAGTATCTGTATGAGTCTCTGAATGTGTGACAGATTTTTGCCTCCACAATGTGATGGCTATAGCAGTCCTTCATGTCCTGGACAGTCTTGTCTGTACATGGAAATCCAATTTTGAATGACTGCTAGACTGTAACAATAGCACAATGACCTACTATGCCTAGGATATGCCCATAATAATGAAGTACCCCTGGTCATCTGGAGAGTTTCTCCAGCCAATTTTATTTAGAGCCAGTTTGGTGTAGTAATGAGCAGAGACTCTAATCTGGGACAACCAGGTTTGATTCCCCACTCCTCCACATGCAGCTGCTGGTGTGACCTTGGGTGAGTCACAAGTTCTCTCAGAGCTGTTATCTCAGGAGCAGTTCTCTCCACCCCAACTGCCTCATAGGGTGTCTTTTGTGAGGAGGGGAAGGGAGAAGAGATTGTAAGCTGCTCTGAGACACCTTTGGGTAGTGAAGGGCTGGGTATAAATCCAATCTCCTCCTCTTCCTTCTCCTCTTCTTCTTCCTCTTCCTCTTCTTCTTGCATTCAGAAAATATATATGCTGCTTCTCACGCAGAACCTGCTCGCAGTAGTTTACAAAATAAAACAGGCTAAAATGATTAAAAAGCCTTAAAAGATAACATCAGCACAGAAACCATTGCCAAACCTATTAAAGGCCTAGCTATTAAACCAAGCCAATGTATAAAAACAGCAAAGAAAAAAAAAATTAGCAGCCAAAAATCTTATATTATCTAAATCTCCAATCTGCAGCATGTATATATGCTCAGAAATGGAAGCTGGGAATTTCAAAATTGGTCAGCAGAGGGCAGAACTGCTCATTCACTATTCTAACTACAGTTATAAATGGTGGGCACAGGGTTTGGTAATTTTGGGGTTGGCAAGCAAAGGCAGCAGGGAAAGAACGCCAAATGATTAATAAAACAGCACCCGGGCTTATATATGTGTGTGTGTGTGTGTGTGTGTGTGTATCTATATATATATATATGTATATGTGTGTGTATCTATAGATAGATAGATAGATAGATACAAAGATTTGATCACCGTAGGTAGACCGATAGATAGATACAAAGATTTGATCATCGTAGGTAGACGAATCCCATTTGCGACTTCTGTCTCTTTTTGTTGGTGCATTGAAATAGTTTTGACATCATTCCTTTTTACTTAACCTGTTGTTGTTGTTTTTTGCCACCCAATTTTCTCTGTAATTGTAGCCTGTAGAAACTTGGGTGGCGGATAATCCTAGGTATAATGATCCAAGGCAGTTGCTGGCCCTGGTAACTAATGAGACAGGGCTGAAACTATGCCATACAGATCTGTCGCTGAGTAACATAAGAAGAGCCCTGCTGCATCAGAGCGGTGCTGCATCTAGTCCAGCATCTTGCCTCACACAGTGGCCAACTTGGAGAGGCAACTGCAGGGGACAGAGGCTGAGTCCTTCCCCTGTTGTTACCTCCTGGCATTTTTGCTGTTGTTCAGTCGCACAGTCGAGTCTGACTCTTCGCGACCCCATGGAGCACATCACGCCAGGCCCTCCTGTCTTCTGCCGTCCTCTGGAGTTTGCCCAACTTCATGTCCGTTGCTTCGATAATGCTGTCTAACCATCTCATCCTTTGCCCGTCCCCTTCTTCTTTGACCTTCAGTCTTTCCCAGCATCAGGGTCTTCTCCAGTGAGTGCTCCCTTCTCATTTGGGGGCCAAAGTATTTGAGCATTAGGATTCAGTAAGAGTTGTACAATAGTGGAATCGGCTGCCTGGGAAGGTGGTGAACTCCCCCTCACTGGCAGTCTTTAAGCAGCAGCTGGACAAACCCTTGTCAGGGATGCTCTAGGCTAGATCAGGGGTGGCCAAACTGCAGCTCGGGAGCTGGTAGACCTCTCCTCCACAAATCTGTCTAATCCCCCTCTAAAGCTTACTATGACTGAGGCCATCACTGCATCCTCTGGCAACCAATGCCAGATTTACAGATTGTGTAAAGAAGTATTTCCTTTTGTCCCTCCTGAACCTTGTCCGTAGCTATCACAATTGCTTTCACCCATGCTAAATCATGCAGTCTCAACCTACCTCAGCGACCATTTGCAAGTGGATCTTGCCATTCCACACACTAAAATCCAGTTGCAAAGTGCATTGAAAGTGAATTGGAAAAGCGCCGTATTTCGTGTGTGTGAAAGTGCAGCTGACTGTCAAGCCAATCAGTTGTATATCTCCGGAATCTCTCCAGAATCTCTAAAGGAGGAAGTGATCATTACCAACGATGCTATTGCTTTTGGCGGTAATTTAAGACCATTCAGAAAGCATGTGAGTCCCTGATAAGTTCTTGAGCAATCCTTGAAAAGAGAAAAACATGAGGTGTTCTCTCTGCCCCAGCTATTTCCATGGTGTGCCAGTCCAGCATGAAGGCAAGTTTGTCCCTTCCTCATCAGCTTCCTGTAATGTCACATATTTGCCCCTAGGCTGTGTAAAATGGCCGCTTCTCACTCTAGGGCAGGGGTCCCCAACCTTCTTCAGCCTGAGGGTGTCTTTGGAATCATGATACAACATGGTGGGGGCAGCCACAAAATGAGTGCCTCAGACAGCTGCTGCAGGAGGCGGAGCCAGCCAGAAAATGGCTGCCGCAGCTTATCTTCAGTCACACAGTAAAGATCCTTCTGCTGTGGTGGCAGCTGCTGACAAAGCAACACCTTTAAAAAAAGTCTGCACAGCCAATCAAATATTTAATGACCAACCAGAAGCCTTGTAGGGCAAATGTCCCTCCTGAACCCACCTTAAACCAAGCCCTGTAAGACCAAGTCCTATGAGGGAAGAGGAGGAGGAAGAAGAAGAAGAAGGAGAAGAAGAAGAAGAAGAAGAGGGAAAGTAAGCCATTTTAAACATGCCTGCCCTTTGTCAGGGGGTGTGGCATATGCAGATAAGTTATGCTAATGAGTTATGTTAATGAGCTCATGCACCTCTTTTTCTATGAAATGACCCCTGGAAGTAGGGATGCCAGCCTCCAGGTGGCACCTGGAGATCACCCGGAATGACAGCTCATCGCTAGACTGCAAAGATCAGTTCCCCTGGAGAAAATGGATGCTTTGGTGGGTAGACTCTGTGGCATAGTAACTTGCTGAGGTTCCTCCCTTCCCCAGGTTCCATCCCCAAGTCTCCAGGAGTTTCCTAACCTGGATCTGGCCATCCTACCTCCTGCATCCTCCAACCGTGGTTTGAGAGCCAGTTTGGAGTAGTGGTTAAGTGCGCGGACTCTAATCTGGGAGAACCGGGTTTGATTCCCCACTCCTCCACTTGCACCTGGCTGGATGACCTTGGGCAAGCCATAGCTCTGGACCAGCTGTTCTCTCAAGGGCAGCTTGGGAAAGAGCTCTCTCAGCCCCACCTACCTCACAGGGTGTCTGTTGTGGGCAGGGGAAGGGAAAGGAGTTTGTAAGCCGCTCTGAGACTCTTAAGTGAGTGAAGGGCGGGATATAAATCCAATCTCTTCTCTTCTCTTCTTCTTCTAAAGGAGGACCTGGCAATCCTCGGTGGAAGTCCTCAAGGGGGGACAACGTCATCCTCCGTTTTCCTGCAACTTGTAAGGATTTACTTACAAGGAAGGAGATAATCTCAGGAAACTGCAAAGCTCTCTTGACCCGCTTGAACGTTCCTAATGAAAAATGTCCTGCTTTAAATACCGAGAGTGTCATTTCAAGTGGGGGCTTTGAATGGTAAGTGCAGGAAGAGGTGGCGGATGCTTTATTGGCACTCCTTTTGATATATCGCGGGGAATTTACGGCTCGGTGGCAAGTCATCCGCGAGAGCCTTTTTGTGTAATTTTTTTTTTCCAAGTGGCCCATAAATTTCAGAAAGCAAAAATGGCACTTCCAACTGCGGTCTCAAGAAGCCTGACGGGGTTCTCCAACCACCATGCAACTCTCTTTCTTGCTCTCCCAGTGTGGTGTCGTGGTTAAGAATGGCGGACTTCGAATCTGAAGAATGGAAGTGGCTTCCCCACTTTTCCCCATGAAGCCTGCTGGGGTGTCCTTGGACCAACTGCAGTTCTCTCTGAACTCTCTCAGCCCCACCTGCCTCACAAAGTGCCTGTTGTGGGGAGAGGAAGGTATTGGATTCTCTGGACTAAGTACTGCCAGGGAACCAGGAAAAGAATAGCAGAGCGCTCAAAGGCTTAAAATGCAGCAAAGCTTGGGGCTTGGTGTGGCAACAGACTTACGAAGTCACACGGAGTCAGCAGTCAGTCTAAAAACTAATAAGTAATATTTATTAAAGGAAATACATGCTTGAGAGTGCAGGTAAGAGATAGATATATGATAAGTATTGGAGTCGGGAGTCCGTGGAACAGTGAAACAGCATGATCTTTATTGCTGGTCCGGATGAAGCATACAACCCAGGGCTCGAAGCCCTCCTTTTATGCTGGTCAGGGACAATCCCCTGACCTCACTCAACTGGCCTGATAGGCTATTATCAGTCTATTTACATCTCATAGGTTCCCTGGGAGAAAACCTAGGTACATGATTGGTGGCCGGTTTGAATCCACCTGGCCTTTGTTCTACCTGGCTGAAGCTCAGGTAGTTTCTTAGCCATGTGCTCTGGCCACATGGCGGTCGCCATTACTGGAGCACATGGCGACCGCATGGTCAATACATAACAATATAGATTACCTATTCTAACTAGTTAGATGGTGTTGGATGCTGGATGCATGTCCAGCCTCCATGATGCAAGATGGAGATCAAGCGCCTTCTTCTTGCATGCGAGAGAGAGGAGAGAGACAGAAAGAGCGTGAGGGGAGCGGAAGCAGAGGAAATTGCCCCTCAGAGTAGCATTCTACTTCAAAGGAAAGGATCGGATAGCAGGAAGGAAAGGATGCTCTGTGTGTCCTGACCTCTCTATCTGTCTAAACTCTCTGGTGCCATCTTCTCAAGTCTGAGGCAGGAGACAGCGCCAAGTCCTCCACTTCTAACAGAAGGCAATGTAATTGTAAGCCACTATAAGACACATTAATTAAGGACCGGGGAAATGCTGATCGCCGCTTTGTGGCCAGGAAGCAATTTTCCTCCAAGCCAATTTGGCCGGAGAATTTTTGTCACCTTCTGGGCATGGAACAGGGGTCACTGGGGGTGTGGAGGGGGAGGTATTTGTGCATTTCCTGCATTGTGCAGGGGGTTGGACTAGATGACCCTGGAGGTCCCTTCCAGCTCTATAATCCTTAAAGTAGATAAAAGTGGGGCATAAAAACCTACTCTTTCCCTGAGCCTGTGCTTTCCCAGACCTCAGACCACAGTTCTCTCATTCTTCCCTGGCCTGTTTTGGGGTCCACTTTAAGAAAAGACTAAAGAGTTAAAGGGATTTTTAGTTGGGGAAAAGAGGCTGTGTCTTCCCAATAGCAAACCAATGGAATTGTCTTAGACTGAATGACACCACTGGCCCATCAAGGTCAGTGCTCTCTACTCAGACTGGTGGTGCCTCTCCAGGGTGTCAAGCAGAGGTCTTTCCCATCACCTTCTACCTGGCCCTTTTAACTAGAGATGCCAGAGATTAAACCTTAGATTTCTGCCTCCCAAGCAGATGCTCTTGTGAGAATGTCCCAAGAGATATAATTCACAACAGGTCTCATGAAGCAGTAAGTCCTTTATTTGCAGAGAAGATCACTGGAGTCAAACACTTCCACTGTTAGTAATACCGGGGTTAGGGAAGACATGTATTGATATACTGGGTATGAATGATGGCTTAAAGGCATTCTACCAATCACTATGCAGTATTTTAAGCACTCAATTATAATGGCTCAGAGTTCTCATAGAAAAACGCGGGAAAAAGGGTTCCCAGAAAATAATGCTGTTGAACATCTCTAAAGTTCAGTTCTCAAGGCATGGATAAGAGGAATACCAAACTGCTGTGTGTTTGGCTTTCACATAATTGCAAGCATTTCCTTTCAAGGACAGGGCACAGAGATAGCAGGGAAGAGCAAAGCACTGAGACGGGCATGCGCAAGCCCAGCGAAGCAAGCAAGCGAAGCAAAGCACACATTCCTGAGGAGGGATTCGTGGCCCTGTTGAGAACTCCCAGGCGGGACCTGTCACCAAGTAGGAGGAAAAAACAAATGAAAGCCAATAACCTTTTCAGGGGTCATGTAAATACACTCAGTAGCAGTAGCACAGTTATTGAACAAAATTTATGGCAGTTAACTGACAGCTCTATGATGGAGGCACCCCGCACTCTGGGCGTGTAGATGATGAAGGAGCTAAGGTAATAGAACCAGTTTGCTAATGAAGGTTGGTGGGCCATCCTCCTCTGGGGGTCTCCAAGATGAAGACAGAGGCACAGGGACACATGCCAATCTCTGGGTGAGTCATGCATGAAAAACCATTCGTAACACAGACCAAACATTAAGCCCTTAGAACACACATGGATAGAGAATGACTGGTTTGCTGGAGCAGATGGCAATGACATCAATTTGGGGGGAAGACTATGGTTCCCTTTGGGCAGCGTGAGAGCATGCATGTGAGAAATGCGACCGATTGCCCTGTATGACACTGTTTGAAAAGTAGTGGCTCCCTGCTCATGATTGGTGGAGAAGAAAAAGAGAAGGAAGAAGAAGACAAAGAAGAAGAAGAGGAAGAAGATTGGATTTATATACCACCCTTCACTACTCAAAGGAGTCTCCGAGCAGCTTACAATCTTTTTTCCCTTCCCCTTCTCACAACAGACACCCTGTGAGGTAGGTGGGGCTGGAGAGCTCTTTCAAGGACTGCTCTTGAGAGAACAGCTCTGAGAGAACTTGTGACTGATGCAAGGTCACGCCAGCAGCTGCATGTGAAGGAGTGGGGAATCAAACCCGGTTCTCCCAGATCAGAGTCCTCGCTCCTAATCACTGCACCAAAGTGGTGAGCAGAACATGAACTTTAACTGTTGGGCTTTCAACTACCTTTACTTATAACCAGTGTTCCCTCTAAGCTGAGTTAGCGTGAGCTAGCTCACAGTTTTTTAACCTCCAGCTCACACATTTTTGGTGGAGAGACTGTTTGGTGTAGTGGTTAAGTGCACAGACTCTAATCTGGGAGAAATGGGTTTGATTCCCCACTCCTCCACTTGCACCTGCTGGATGACCTTGGGCAAGCCATAGTTCTGGCACAGCTGGTCTTGAAAAAGAGCAGTTTCTGCCAGAGCTCTCTCGGCCCCACTTATCTCAAAGGATGTCTGTTGTGGGGAGAGGAAGGGAAAGGAGTTTGTAGCCGCTCTGAGACTCCCTTGGGGAGTGAAGGGCAAATATAAATCCAGTCTCTTCTTCTTAGCTTAGGAAGGATGGCTCTAGAGCAAACTGATTGATGCAGCAGCCAAATGGATCGCTCACAACTTTAATACCATTAGCTCGCAAAGTAGACTTTTTGCTCACAAGACTCCACAGCTTAGAGGGAGCATTGCTCATAACTAACCACAGGCATTCTAAGAAAACTAGGTAAAGGCAGAAGGATAAGGATTGCAGTCACTAGGCAACGACATTCCATACCTCCTCAGAATAGCAGTGGATGCTTCTCAATTCCACCCTCCTCGAAAATCTGATGTCACCCTGTCAGACAAAGGAGCTTGGTGTATATTATTAGTCTGGTTCGTTTTCGATCGGTGCGGCCCAGGTTTTTTCTTGGGAGGAGGGAAAGATGTAGATATCTGTAATCACTACTTAGAGGTGTATTGTTGGTATGGATGTAAAGGGTGCAGCACATATCTAACATAAATCATTTGTTTCATTTTTTTAAAATGTTGATTGTTTATTTGGAAAATACTTATGTGTGCTGCCTCCTCAAGAGACTTGCTTGAAGCGATCACAAAAGTGTACAATCAAATAAATCAACAGCTTGCAAAGAAACTGCACTGCTGCGTCCTGTCTTCATCTGGAGACTGAAGGTGGCTGACCGTGTTTTCGACAACTACAGTAAAATTACGAGGAAGCAACACTTTAAAGCAGAATGTACATGTACCCTCAGCTTGTGGGTTCGGTGAGGCAGAACCTGGGATGAATCTTGCAATAACACAAAGAGAATGAAAGATAGAGCTTTAAAAATGCTGTTTTGGCCACCACAGCCCAAGGATCTTCGCTGTGTAACTGAAGGTAAGTTGTGGCAGTCATTTTGTGGCTAGCTCCACCTCCTATAGGGGCCATTTTGTGGCTGTGCCCACTGCACTGTCAGAATTCCAGAGGTGCCTGCAGGTTCAAAAAAGCTGAGGAGCTCTGATCTAGAAGTACACAGAGCCAGTTTGGTATAGTCGTTAAGTGTGTGGACTCTAATCTGGGAGAACTGGGTTTGGTTCCCCACTCCTCCACTTGCAGCTGCTGGATGACCTTGGGTCAGTCATAAGTTCTTTCAGAGCTGTTCTCTCAAGAGCAGTCCTCGAAAGAGCTCTCTCAGCCCCACCTACATCACAGTGTGTCTGTTGTGCGGAGGAGAAGGGAAAGGAAAGGAGTTTGTAAGCCACTCCAAGTGAAGGGCAAGGTATAAATCCTCCTCCTCCTCCTCCTCCTTCACAAGAGACCACTGGTTTTCCCAAACTTTAGCAATAAACCCTTGCCCTCAGTCACAATAAACCCTTCTTGAAATTCTTCTTCTCCTTCCAGAGAGCCAGTTTGGTGTAGTGGTTAAGTGCGCGGACTCTAATCTGGGAGAACCGGGTTTGATTCCCCACTCCTCCACTTGCACCTGCTGGATGACCTTGGGCAAGCCATAGCTCTGTACCAGCTGTTCTCTCAAGGACAGTTGTCTCAGAGCTCTCTCAGTCCCACCTACCTCACAGGGTGTCTGTTGTGGGGAGGGGAAGGGAAAGGAGCTTGTAAGCCGCTCTGAGACTCCGAGTGAGTGAAGGGCGGGGTATAAATCCAATCTCTTCTTCTTCTTCTTCCTTCAATTGTATTCTTTTTTTTTTCTTTTCACAAGCAGTCCTTCCCAATTTATCATGCATTTACATTTCAATTAAGGATCCTGACTGTTTGTAGAAGCCACCCCGGTGAGAAGTGCAAATAAATTATTGACTTTCCCATCATCCACACAGGCCATTACTACCTCATTTACCCTAATGACACTAAAAGAGACTTGTCACCCACAACGCAGTTCATCCTCTTAATAGAAATTCCCCCAGGAGCTCAGTTTATGTGTGTAACATATATTTGCATATGTTAATTAGGTAATCATAGCCTGGGTCTTTGCACTTGTGTCTTTTAACTATGATAGATACATAGATGCCTTCAGACTGGTGGAAATACTCCTGTGGCAGTTCCTTCTCCAGTGAGGTTAGGGTAAAGATGGGGATTTATTCAGGGCTCATTTCGTAGCAGGAGCTCCTTTGCATATTAGGCCACACACCCCTGATGTAGCCAATCCTCCAAGAGTTTACAGAGCTCTTCTTACAGGGGCTACTGTAAGATCTTGGAGGATTGGCTGCATCAGGGGTGTGTGGCCTAATATGCAAAGGAGCTCCTGCTACAAAATGAGCCGTGGATTTATTACAGGGTAGTTATTGCTTGTTGGATCTCAGAAGCTAAGCAGGGTCAGCCCTGGTTAGTACTTGGACGGGAGATCACCAGGGAAGTCCAGGATCTCTGTGGAGTCAATGGCAAACTACCTCTGAATGCCTCTTGCCTTGCAAACCCTGTGGGGTCACCCTAAGTTGGGTTCAACTCGACATCACTTTCCACCACCAGTGCTTGACATAAGGAAGGTGGCGAGGGCATTAACAGAGGAATCACACCACCTACTCCACGGATTACAGAGCATCTGTGAATGCTGGTAGTCACATTTGGCATTCACTCGTCGGAACTCTATTTATTTAATAACAGAAGAGAAGTCCATGTTGGATCAGGCCAATGGCCCATCCAGCACAGCACTTTGTGTCACACAGTGGCCAAAAGTCAAGTGTCATCAGGAGGTCCACCAGCGGGGCCAGAACTCCAGAAGCCCTCACACTGTTGCCCCCTTTTCCAAGCACCAATAATACAGAGCATCACTGCCCCATCACTGCTCTATACCTTGTGGCTAATAGCCACTGATGGACCTCTGATACTGTTATTGGGTTTTTCCCCCTAATCTATATAAATGTTACCCTATGTTATATTGAAGCACAAGGGAAGCAGGGCAAAGAGACCCGGGCTGAGTTGTCGCACTGCATAGACTGATGTGGGACCATACCGAGGAGGAGGCGGAATGGAGTGTGGGGTGGCCCCTGGCAGATTTGGTCAGGGGTCATTTCGTAGAAAAAGAGGTGCAGGAGCTCATTAGCATAACTCATTTGCATATGCCACCACCCCCTAACATACCGGAAGTGTGTCAGAAGGCAACACCCACCCCTCAGGCTCCACTCCACAGGTGAGTGAAACTGACCTGCTCTTCCTCCATTCCCTTCCCCATCCAATACTTTGTGCAAGAAAAATAAGCGTAAAGAACACACCCTCATTCTCTTCCTGCTCCCTTGAAACCACCAGGTTTCAAGTAGACTTGAGATTCCCAGGACATGTGCACCACCCATCCCTTCCCCTTCCCCTCCCCCCAACAAGACACCCTGTGAGGTAGGTGGGGCTGAGAGAGGTCTTTTGAGAACTGCTCATGAGAGAACAGCTCTGAGAGAACTTGTGACTGGCCCAAGGTCACGCCAGCAGCTGCATGTGGAGGAGTGGGGAATCAAACCCGGTTCTCCCAGATTCGAGTCCAACTCCTGACCACTATACCAAACTGATGGGGTGGAAGCTGCTGAAGGGTTGGTGGAATTTCTCCAGTACTTATGTGCCATGTGCCCAGATAAAAAATGGTATACTTCGAAAACTTATATGCCACCTTGAGCAAGTCTCTGGAAAAGCAGCACACAGTCATAAAAGGAACAATAATAAAATTATCAATATTAAAACAAAACATTAAAAACAATCAAGACCCTAGCAGGGCTTTCCCCGGGGCACTGTGCCTCTGCACTGCTCGGGGAAGCCGAGGAGGGGGTGGGGCTTGGTCATGTGCCTGCCCCCTGGGCTCCTCACTCCCGGAGCTCCGCTCCTGTGCGCTCCCGCTCCAATGGACCCCTGGATTTGGTCCATTTTGCTGACCTGCATGTAGGCACATGGGCACATGGGTGCAGCAGCTGGATCAGCGGGTTCACATTACTGGTGCCTCTTGATGTGTGGCTTATTTGCGTCCACACTGCCAGCAAGTGGGATGAATGCGCACCCAGACGGCTTGACACCAGTTTCATCAGGTACCTTTTTAAAGCAGGATGAAAGCGCTTCAGGACGGGATGAGTGCGGCACGGCAATGCTGGGCAGCTGTGGCTGTGTGAACGGGCTCTCTTAATCCCCTCGCAAAGCGGCCCTATATCTGGCCAAACTGCCAGTCTGAACTCGGCCTTGCTCTGTGCAGTTGGCCTTCGGTCCAAACGAGAAAGGCAGACTATAAATAATGCCACTAAATAAATGAAAATAAAGAAAAAAAATAACTTTAAACACTGCTCATATTCAATGAGGTGAGCATGTGAGGTTCGGGACTCAAGAGAAAGCTAGCATCGTGAGCTGGCTGACTTTGATTTTCAAGTGGAACATTTGCAGTGACAACAAAAAGGGACATATCGGTACATCACTGGCCCTCCCTAGCATCCAGTGTGAGTTAGGTTCAAACAAACATTGGCCATAGGGAGTATGGAAGCAATATCTTTCAGTCCGGTAAGAGTTCATCTTTTACAAACACTGCTTAGAAAGCACTGCAGATATTTTCTACAAAAGGGTCAGGATGTAAAGAGGTAAATTGAAGAAGAAGAAGAGATTGGATTTATACCCCGCCCTCCACTCCCTAAGGGAGTCTCAGAGCAGCTTACAAACTCCTTTCCCTCCCCCTCCCCACAACAGACACCCTGTGAGGTAGGTGGGGCTGAGAGAGCTCTTTCCCAAGCTGTCCTTGAGGGAACAGCTGGTACAGAGCTATGGCTTGCCCAAGGCCATCCAGCCAGGTGCAAGTGGAGGAGTGGGGAATCAAACCCGGTTCTCCCAGATTAGAGTCCGCGCACTTAACCACTACACCAAACTGGCACTCTAGTGAGGTATATTGAGTAGTGAGGTATATTGAGTAGCATCGAAATAAGAGCATCTGGTGGCGGGAAGGGCTGTCAAGTCACAGCCAACTGCTGGACAACCCTTCCTGGAGTTTTCAAGGCAAGTCATGTTCAGAGGTAGTTTGCCATTGCCTGCCTTTGCATAGCATCCGAGTACTGACCAGGGCTGACTTTGCCTGGTTTCTGAGATCAGACAAGATTGGGGGAACCTGAGCCAACCAGGTCAGGAGAGAGTCCACTATGCTGGTGGTGGAAAGGGCCACCAAGTCACAGACCATTTACGGTGACTCCATCAACGTTTCTAGGCCAGAGATGAACAGAGGTGGTTTGCTATTGCCTGCCTCTCCATAGCAACCTTGGACTTCCTTGGTGGTCTCTCCTGTTCAAGTGCTTATGGTGACCATTTGGTGTTTTCAAAGCCAGAGATGAACAGAGGTGGTTTGCCATTGCCTGCCTCTCCATAGCAACCTTGGACTTCCTTGGTGGTCTCTCCTGTTCAAGTGCTTATGGTGACCATTTGGTGTTTTCAAAGCCAGAGATGAACAGAGGTGGTTTGCCATTGCCTGCCTCTCCATAGCAACCTTGGACTTCCTTGGTGGTCTCCCATCCAAGTCCTAACCAGGGATGACCCTGGTTAAACCTCCAAGATCTGATAAGATCTAGCTAGCCTGGGCCATCCAGGCTAGAGCAAGAACATCATCAGGAGTCAAAATGATCCGGTGATTAATTGGAAACAAACAAACAAGTAGAAGAAGAAGGCAGAAGCTTGTTTATATGACTATTCATTACTGATTTCTAAATATGAAAAGACCGCTAACAAAAGCCCCCTATTGTTAAGCATCAATGCTTTCTGGAAACTGAATCGAATTACGTTTTTTGTATTGCTGAGGGATTAAGTTACCTAGTCTATTACCACGTGTCTAACCCCCACCCTCCTCTTCTTTCTTTCCTATTTAGTATCACATCTGCCATCTACAATAGGTTATAATTTCATTGTGGGATTTGTGTGTTGAGAGGTTATTAATACCAGATGTTCCTTTCTTAGAATACCTTGAATGCCAAATAATAATACTAATGAAAGTCGAAATGTTAGCAATTATGTGTCCAAACACGGCAGATTAAATCATCTATTAAAATTCCGCTGTGCCTCCTATGTTTTATGCAACAGCTCCTACCCTTTGTACACATTCCAACATCATTTAAACAATGGTAAAGTATTTTTTTTTTTAAAAAAAATTCTTGAAGGAGATAGGACATTTATTTACAAGTCCAGCACTGTTCCCTTGTTTGAGTCGGGGTCCAATGTCTTATGAACATAAGAACATAAGAGAAGTCATGTTGGATCAGGCCAATGACCCATCTAGTCCAACACTCTGTGTCACACAGTGGCCATCAAGAGGTCTACCAGCGGGGCCAGAACTCTAGAACACTGTTGTCCCCCCTCCCAAGAATACACGGACAGCGTGTAACTCAAAAGTTGGTTCTATATTGAAATGTAAGGCCTTCTTAGTATAATGAGGGGTCACACTTTCTGGATTGAATGTTTTCTTTTGAATCCGCATGCTGGCACATTGAGACTTTGTCCCCACTGATCGGTAGCCCCCTCTTTAATGATAAATAGATATCAGGAATTTTTCCTGTTCCAATCTTTTGCAGTTTTTCTTTATGAGAACTATATTCAGTTCATCGAGGAAGTTTCAGCGAAACGAAGGACTCCAGCTGGCAGCTTCGTCTTCAGTTTCACTGCTTTGACATTTCTACTCAGTTTAGGTCTTTTGACCACTTTTGAAATTTTTGTATGAACTACTTCTTTGTGACTTGTTCCTTTGTTACCAATTATTCTTGTGATTTATTGCTTTGTTACCAATTGTTCTATAATTAGGTCTTTGGACCTTTATATTCCATTATATTGTATATTTGTGTGGCAATTTTTCTATGGTTGAATTTAAATGTATGTATGTATTTATTTATTATTTCACACTTTTACCCCGCCCTCCCCGCGAACGTCCTCAGGGCAGCTTTGTATTGTATTAATAACAGCACATTAAAAGTTGTGCACTTTATTTCTTAGCAATAATTGTCACCCTTAGTATTGATGATTTTGTTGTGTGTGTTTCTACAGTGCTTTTTGGTTATATTGCTTTGAATACTGTGTATATCACTTGTTTGGTTTTCTTTTGAATCAGGTCGCAATAGTTTTATTTTGTTTCAAAGGATGAGCAGAAAACCCCCCAATTTGAGGGTTGATGTGGGATTGGATGTAGGATCTGGTCTCTTGTGTAACAATTTTGTAAGCCATCTTGAGTGAACTTCCAAGAGAGCTAGCTTAAAAAAAAATCTAATACATGAAATAATGAATCCGTTAGACTAAGGTTGTGGTCACATGGTCATTTTGATTGGGTTTCACACTATTCCCTATCACATTTAAAAGGGCTGATCAGATGGCCACATCTATCTCCCATACAAAATTGAACTCACCCCCGCAATCCTCCCAGTTTTCTAGTGATTTTTCCGACACTGGGAAAATCAAGCACTTTCCCAATATTTGTGCTGTGAATCCACAATTTCGACAATCTGGACAGCCATCTCTTGCTATGAATGCAATTAGGTCGCCTGATCATCCTTCTCGTGCTGAATTTTTTTTATAGCTTTCACCATTGTGCACATGAGCAATCCTGCACTGAATATATTCAATGCATGAACATTCAAATGCACATATATAGACTCTGGCACTCAGTCGTTAAGTCAGGGGTTCATTTTGTTTGCTGTTCGGGTGGAGCACTGCAAAAAAAAAAAGAGAGAGTACAGTGTGTCCAAGTGGGAGCAGTAATTCGGCCATGTGCATATGCCCATGCACAAAGGATTTTTTAAAAAACAAAATAAAACTTGTGCTGCACTGCCACTTGGGTGGCGCAGCTATCTGGACGGTGCCTGAAGCTTTGTCATGCAATGCAAGCGGTTCAGGGAGGCAACCAGCATCCCAACCAGCAAAAAAATAAGTAAATAAACCCCAGATCAAATCTACAGCAGGAACAAAATGCGATAAGTTTGCCATGTGACCACAGCCTGATACCGGCTAATGTCCCTTGCTTGGATGGTTTTACAACTGATGCTAAGAAATATATATTTTGGGCCTCTAACTGATAAGAGACCTTGACCTGGATGGCCCAGGCCCCAGGGTAGCCCAGTCTCGTCAGATCTCAGCCCTGGTCACACATGCCAGATAACGCAGAGGGGAGGGGAGGCTATTTAGGCCGTTGCAATTTGACCCGCCACTACATGATCAGACATGATGGCAGTGAACTGGTGTATTTTTTTCTGGTGGCGTGAGTTTTTGGCCCACTTCAACGAGGGAGCAGAAGCGCGCTGGAGTGATCACATGGGAACCTTCATCTGCGAGCCGTCACAAACCCCTTTGATAGTGGACTTTCACTGGTAGTTTTTAACTGCACTTCTTCGGCGGGAAGAAACGGGGTGGCGACGGGTGCAGGACGCTTGCCAAATGTTCCCTTGTGATCGCACCAGTAAAATCTACCTGACATTTGTGTCTATCATGCAGCTACTTCTCCATGTGATTGGGGCCCTCGAAAGCCAAGTGGGCTTGACCCTGGCTAGTATTTGGATGGGATACCAGCAAAGAACTCCAGGGCTGCTACACTTAGGGCGCGATCATACACACTCATTTGCCACGGAAGAGAGACCATTCACCACCGGATCAAAGTGGCATGATCACACCAGCACATCTGGGAAGTGTCCCTCAACTGTCATCAAACCGTCAAAAACTATTTTGATCTGGTGGGGAATCGTGGTAAAAAGCTACTAGTGAAACTCCAGTATCAAATGGTTTGCTGTGGTTCACAGCCAGAGTTTCCCCGTGTGATCACTCCAGCACCGAAGTGTGGCATTGCAGATAGCATGATCACATGCTATCCCGATGCCACACTGTTGTTGTTTTTCCCTCTTCTCCATCTGTGCATCATCAAAAACCCTTAGGGTGGGGAGGCGATTCATCAGTCCCCCTTTTAAGTGCCTCAGCAACCAACCACACAAACACACACACAAAAACTTGCCCACGGTTGTGTCTGATCACACAGTGGCAAGTTGCCCCGGCAGGTCCACAGACCTGTGTGATCACACAACTGTGGGGCAAATGGAGGTGATTTGCCTTTGCTGGTCTCTGCACAGCAATGCTGGATTTCCTTGGTGGTCCCCCATCCAAGTGCTAATCGAGGGCAACCCTGCTAAAAATTCTGAGCTCTGACAAGATGGGGCTAGCTTGGGCCTTTTTGGTCAGGGAACTGTTAGTCTTTCCCATGAGAAATGTTAAACTGTTCAGGTGGGTGAGGAAATTATGGATTGTCACAGATCACTGAAGTGGTTGGGAAAGAAGCAGAGTTCTTCTTTTGTTGGAGGAGAACTTTGCAGGGTGCCTTCAAACAAGAGCAGGACAGAGGAGATGGAATTAATGAGGAGGGGAAAAAACCCTCATGGTGTTTACCATTGGTACGAAGATCACTTTATATAAGACTCTGCATCCGTCAATTTTTTCAGCTCCTTTCAATCTTGTGATATTTATCAGCAGACACCCAAAAAACATTTTGATTTGGGCTGCGTCCCGCAAGGCTTATCTCTGTCCTGATAAGATTCAGCGTCTGCACCGATAAATTCTCTTGCTCAGTGGAGTGCCCCGGAAACCTGGTGACGGGCAAATCAAACTCCATCAATTAAATTACTCTCTCTTTTTTTTTTCCCCCTGTAGACTTCATAAACATGTAAATTCAACAATCTCCATAAACACTTTGATATTATGAATCACAACAGGGGCATCACAGCTGGCTGTCGGCAGAAACAGTGTCTGGAACTTGGCACATCATTTAGATGCGGGCAGGTGATGGGAAAAAAAGGGAAAGTGTTTCATGCGCTCACCCCGGTAACAATGGAGGTAATTAGAGGTCTTTGGAGCGGATATTGCCTGCGTATGCTGAAAAGGATTTAGAAGAGCTTCAGTCTTGTCTGCTAAGATGTGCCATCTGGTGAGCAAAGAGAAGCTGTGGACCAAGAAGGGCTGGAAGGAAATGCCCACATTCCATCAAGAAGGGTTCAGTATACTGTCCAATTTTGTAATATATAGAAGAAGAAGAAGAAGAAGAAGAAAAAGAAGAAGAAGAAGAAGAGATTAGATTCATACCCCGCCCATCACTCACTTGGTGTCTCAGAGCGGCTTACAAACTCCTTTCCCTTCCCCTCCCCACAACAGACACCCTATGAGGTAGGTAGGGCTGAGAGAGCTCTTTCCCAAGCTGTCCTTGAGAGAACAGCTGGTACAGAGCTATGGCAAGGAATATATATATTCATTTTTCATCAGTCCTCAGACTAGCTTGTAATAGAAGAAAAAATAACCGTTATCGAGATAAAAAAACCCCCACAGAAGTCATGGACATGTGAGGAGAGGAGATAGACGAGTATGATGCCAAGGAGAATTTTAATGTAGTTAATGAATGAACAAAACAAAGGGGAAAAAAAATTCTCCCAGAGATGAAGAACAATTTATTTCTGTTTCAGTTGAGCAGCCAGGTAAGCCTATAGTGGTGGTGGAATGTGCCGTCGGATTGCAGCCGAGCTATCGTGAACCTGTTGCGTTTTCAAGACAAGGGACGAGCAGAGGCAGTTTGCTATTGCCTGCCTCCGGGTAGTGACCCTGGACTTTCCCTGGTGGTTTCCCATCTGAGTCCTAACCATGGCTAATCCCACTTTGGCCAGTTTGGTGTAGGAGAGACAGTTTGGTGTAGTGGTTAAGTGCGCGGACTCTAATCTGGGAGAACTGGGTTTGATTCCCAACTCCTCCACTTGCACCTGCTGGATGACCTTGGGCAAGCCATAGTTCTGGCACAGCTGTTCTTGGAAAAGAGCAGTTTCTGTCAGAGCTCTCTCAGCCCCACCTCCCTCACAGGGTGTCTGTTGTGGGAAGGGGAAGGGAAAGGAGTTTGTAAGCCACTCTGAGACTCCTTCAGGTAGTGAAGGGCGGGGTATAAATCCAATCTCTTCTTCTTCTTCTTCTTCACTTAGTTTGTGAGACCTGACAAGATCAGGCTAGTCTGGGCCATCCAGATCAGAGCTAGTTTGTAGCAGCAGCACAAAACTGTAGTCTCTTAAAAGGTCAAAATTACACCTGACTTTCTCACTAGAATCATTCTAGTTTTTTTTTTTTTAAATGTCTATACCTGTTTCTAGTTTCAAACCATACTTGTTCTAGTTTATAAATTACTGTTTACATTTGTTAATTGCCCTCCTGTGGCCAAGCTAGCATTTTACTGCTTTAAACAAATGCTGTTGCTTAGTACTCTTCAGACCCCCTGGAGTGAAATTTGAAACCAGCGTGAAATGAGCTTGGGGAAAGATAGCAGTCAAACTACTTCAGAGGGGAGGTGTAAATTGGGCCTTACCACCTAAAGACCAATGCAATTTTCCAAGGGAGATGCTTTTATAAGTCAAAGTTCATTTTATCAGATCCAAATATAAATGAAGATAGGATCTGTCATGAGTAAGACAGGGGTCGGCGATAGTGAAGACTCCTCAGGACAAGTGGACTCTCCAGGAGAAGAGGGCCCAGTGTGGCCAGCCTTGAGTTAACAGAAGCTGACAAGCAGGAAAATGAGGCTTGTTGGGATTCACAGCCAACAGCTGGTGCAGAGCCACAGATACCCTCAATTTCTGATTCAGCAGGTGAACCTCAGTTGGTCATTTCCAGCCCACCAGTATTACCTACACCCTTAGGGTGCCACAGGCAGAGACTGAGAACAGAGCTACAGACAAGACAGCAAAGAGCATGCCTCCTGGCCTGACACTAGCTGCTTGCTGATAATGAAGACGAGTTGTTGCAGGATTGCTTCTGAGCAACTGGTTGCAAGCATGACCCTTAGGTGTGGGGCTATAAAACCAGGCAAGAGACACTGTTAGGCATGGACACAATGTGTAGGATAGATGCTAAGCCACCAGCTCTGCCTTGCCTGACTTTTGAACCTCTGACCTTGGACTGAACAACTCTGCTTTACCTGACTTTTGGACCCACTGACCTTGGACTGAATGACTATGTCTTGCCTGACTTCTGGCATCTGATACTTGGACCCTGCAAGCCAGCCCTGGATCTTTGGGTTGCCAGCTCCAGCCTGAGAAATTCCTGGATATTTTTGGTGGTGGTGGCTGTGAAGAGGAGAATGTGGGGAAGGATTTTCTCCAAGAATCTATGGTCAATCTGTAGTCTGGAGATGAGCTGTAATGCTGGGATGACTCCAGGTCCTCCCTGGAGGTTGGCAACCCCAAACTCAATGGATCTTTATTCTTATTTGTACTTGCCAAAGTGAGCACGGAGTCAAAAAAAATCTTGTGTCCGTGTAAAGTGTTGTCAAGTCTCAAGCCAATTTATGGCAACCCCAGAGAGTTTTCAAGGCAAGAGACAGAGTTGGTTTGCCATTCCTGACAAATTACATGACCTGCCCTTATTCCTGGAAAGGTGATTGTAAGCCACTCTGAGACTCCTTAGAGTAGTGAAGGGCGGGGTTTAAATTCAGTCTCTTCTTCTTCTCCTCCTCCTCCTCCTCCTCCTCCTCCGTCTTCTCCCTTTTCTCCTTTTCCTCCTCCTCCTCGAGGCCCTGGAATAAGATCATCAGGATGCATTTTAATGGGCAACAATATTTAAGAATGCTCTCACCCTTTGGAGGCCCTAGGCAAGCGTGAAGAGGATGGGGGTGAGGTATGGATGCATGTGTGTTTTATGTAACCGCTTCACATCCATAAAAGTGTCAGACAGAACAAATATGTCTAGAGCTGACCTACTTTCCCCAGCGGTGCCAGCCAGAGGGGAGAAGAAGGGAAGGAATCAGGTCAAGTTGTTTGTTATAATAATGGTTTAAAACTAGGGGAGAACTGGGCAGGAAAGCAGTACCTGTCCTGTAATGAACAGTCAATGATATGCCACATTAAAACAACAACAACAACAACTATATGATCAATTAGGCATGACTGGCTACTCAGTTGTGCAATAGGACACTTATGACCAATGCTCCCTCTAAGCTGTGGAGTCTTGTGAGCAAAAAATCTACTTTGTGAGCCACTGGCATTAAAGTTGTGAGCAAGCGATTTGGCTACTGCATAAATTAGTTTGCTCTGGAGCCATCCTTGCTGAGCTAAGACAAAAATGTGTGAGCTGGAGGCTAAAAAACTATGAGCTAGCTTGCACTAACTCAGCTTAGAGGGAACACTGCTTATGACCCTTGATATGATTGATTTCAAGGGCCTTAACTTAGCGGTTAAATGTTAACAGGCGGTGTCTCTCCAGCTGCATACATTTTCTTCTATCTGCTTTTCAACTTCACTTTTCATCACAGGGGGATTGTTCTTACAAATGCTCCGAACCCCGGGATGGGGCTACAGGGCTGGGTTTGCTTTGGAGGGCAGAGCACTGGAGATTTATCAGGATATTGGCTATATATATATATATATATACAGATTTACACACTCATATATATACAGATTTATACAGATATATATATATATACAGATATATATATATATACAGATATATATAGATAGATAAACACAGAGAAAAATACCAAAGCAAACAAATTCCAGAAAAGGGGACCATCAATACTGTGGGGGGGGGGGGACCATTAAGTTGTAGGTGACTTCAGGGGTCATTTTTAGCCGGAACGCACAGGAACGCTGTTCCGGGAGTAACAAGCCCAGGAGCAGGCACATATGGTGATGCACTGTGGAAAAAAGCAAAAGCATACTAACTTGATCTGTATTTCCATGCTTGTTGTAGGGTAGCTTCCCTGCAAGAGCAAAGGAAACCTAAAGTGTCTTTAGTCAAAGTGTAAAGCTGGCTCACCAGCTCTGAGTTGGGAAAGACCTGGAGATTTTTGGGGTGGAGCCTGAGTGGTGGGTGTTGCCTTCTGGCACACTCCCGGTGATGTCAGGGGGCATGGCATATGCAAATAAGTTATGCTAATGAGTTTTGCTAATGAGCTCCTGCGCCTCTTTTTTTTTTATGAAATGACCCCTGGGTGACTTACGGTGACCTGTATGGCAGAGGTGTCAAATTCATTTGTTACAAGGGCTGGATCTGATATAAATGTCACTTTGCTGGGCCAGGCCACACGTGCCATGAAACGTAATACCAGGTGCTGGAGATACAAACTGTATAAAGGACAGCAACAGATAAGTTCCGAGTTGTTGTATCCTCAGTGCCAGGGGTCATTTCATAGAAAAAGAGGCACAGGAGCTCATTAGCATAACTCATTAGCATAACATCTGCATATGACACACCCCCTGTATATGCCACACCCCCTGTGGGGCACCTGGAGAAGATCAGGCAGGGAACCCAGGCATGTTTAACACGGCATTTATGAAAGGCATTTATGAAAGGCATTTAAATCCCCCAACATACTTCCCTGAGTTTCCCCGCAAAAGCGGAGAGGCTCAGGGGAAAAGGGGGGGCATGTCTGCCTGTCTACCCTTCCCTTCCCCAGCCAACTCACTGCAGCGGGCTGGCTGGGGAAGCAAAGGGCAGGCATGCAAGTATGCCTGGGGTCTCTACTCCTGGGCTTGTTACTCCTAGAATGCCGTTCTTGCTCGTTCCATCTCGAAATGGCCCCTGATCCTCACTGCAAGGCCTGATAGGCTTTGAGGAGGGTGCAAAGGAAAACCTTTATGGACAGACTGGAGAGCCAGTGGTGCAACACTGGGCAGATGCTCCCAAGCTGCTTGACTATGGCAGATGAGGTTGTCCCACTGTGCTGAAGCCCCAACTGGAGTGGCTCCACACACTCCCCTCCACCCCAAGCAGTCTCCTGTTCCCTCCCTTGCATTAGTTGCTCGTGGGCCGCGTAAAAGCCTTGGACGGGCCAGTTCTGGGCCCCGGGCCGTATGTTCGACACCCCTGCTGTAAGGTTTTCTAGGCAAGAGACATTCAGAGGTGGTTTGCCATTGCTCTCCTTCTGTGTCATGACCCTGGTATTCCTTGGGGGTCTCCCATACAAATATTAGCCAGGTCTGACCCCGCTTAGCGCTATTGGAAATAATGGAGGATGGGGCATCTTCTTTGCGGCTCATAGAATTGGATCCAATCTTTTTGAAACGTGGGGGGAGGGGTTGAGGAGAGGCACCAGCAGCTATGTTGAAAATTTGGTGCGTCTAACTCAAAAAAACAGACCACCCCCCTGAGCCCCAGATACCCACAGATGGATTCTCCATTATACCCTATAGGGACTGGTCTCTGTAGGGCAGGGGTGGCCAACCTTGCTTAACGTAAGAGCCACATAGAATAAACGTCAGATGTCTGAGAGCCACAAGACCGGAACAAATATCACACACACGTTTTTATTTTTAAAAATATGCAAATTTGCTTTGTATTAACGTTAAATGGGACTGCCAAAAATAAAAACAAACTAGGAAAACCGGTTATTGATAATGATATTACTTGTTTGCTAATGATATTGAGAGAGAGAGAAAAAGAGAAAGATGGAAAGAAAGAATTAAAGAAGTGGAAAGAAAGCGAGAGAGAGAAACTAGGAAAGCAAATAGATGGGAGGGAGGGAGGGAGGAAGGGAGGGAGGGAGGGAGGAAGGGAGAAAGAGAGAAAAAGCATGCCTCCCCTTTGCTTCCCCAGCCGCCCTGCCAGGAGCCGCACAATATGTGTGAAAGAGCCGCATGTGGCTCCCGAGCCACAGGTTGGCCACCCCTGCTGTAGGGTATAATGGAAGTAACTATCCCCCCTCACTATCTGATAGCCCTGAAGTGGGGGGACAGGCTCCAAACCAGGGGATCCCCTGCCCCCAACTGGGGACTGGCAACCCTAAACGTGGGCTATCCCAGTCAGGGCACCATCACTACTATGGCAGATTTATAGAGCAACATTATGGATCTGACTGTGGCCCAGTGATAGAGCCGTTTCAATCCCCAGTATCTCTAGTTTAAAAGGACCATGGAGGAGTGATGTGAAAGACCTTCACCTGAGATCCTGGAGAGTTGCTGCCCATCTGAACAGACGTTACTGACCTTGCTGATACTCTGATTCAGTATAAGACACGTGTGTTCATAGTGTCTTCCCCCCTGTAGATCCTGAGACTTGGCCAAGTTGTCCTTTTGTACGCTCAATACTGCTTGTAGCTGCCTCTCCATCTCTCCTCTAGACTCTGGTGGGTAGGACATCCCAAATGCTGGAAAGTATGAAGGAACATACAGCTCCTTGTCTTAACCACCCGAAGACCCTTTTATTGATAATTACGGATATGTCCACTCACAATTAAGGCAGCCAAACTGGCAGAACATACCACTTGAAAAGAAGCCTGTACCTTACATAGGCGTCAACTACGGGGGGTGGGGCTCATTGTTCCTTGTATGACTGTGTGCTGCTTTTCCAGAGACTTCCACCCCATCAGTTTGGTGTAGTGGTCAGGAGCTGGACTCTAATCTGGGAGAACCGGGTTTGATTCCCCACTCCTCCACATGCAGCTGCTGGTGTGACCTTGGGCCAGTCACAAGTTCTCTCAGAGCTGTTCTCTCATGAGCAGTTTTCAAAAGACCTCTCTCAGCCCCACCTACCTCGCAGGGTGTCTTGTTGTGGGGAGAGGAAGGGGAAGGGATGGGTGGTGCACATGTCCTGGGTATCTCAAGTCTACTTGAAACCTGGTGGTTTCAAGGGAGCAGGAAGAGAATGAGGGTGTGTTCTTGATGCTTATTTTTATTGCACAAAGTATTGGATGGGGAAGGGAACGGAGGAAGAGCAGGTCAGTTTCACTCACCTGTGGAGTGGAGCCTGAGGGGTGGGTGTTGCCTTCTGACACACTTCCGGTATGTTAGGGGGTGTGGCATATGCAAATGAGTTATGCTAATGAGCGCCTGCACCTCTTTTTCTACGAAATGACCCCTGCTGGACTGTATTAGGATTTCTTCCCTGAATATACCATTATGCTCTGAATTATCTATGTCTGGATGAGAAATGCATGTATAATTTTGTGTCACATAAGCCTTTTTTGAATATATGTTTGGAAACGATCATGACCGAAACGATGCAGAAGTACAGGTTGCAACACAGGTTTCATACATCTAAAACTTGTATTAAATTCTGTATCAAAATGCACATCAGGTATGCATCTGTAGATGACGTGTGAATCCATCACAAAAATTTGCAGCAGCTCATCAGACGGAGGCCATTCAGAGTACAGGATGGAGCGAAATTCTAAAACAGATGTAGAATGGAATGAGCAGCATTTGTACAATCCTAACTTTTATACATAGTAGCATATACACAGGGGTCCTTTCGTAAAAAAAGAGGTGCAGGAGCTCATTAGCATAACTTATTTGCATATGCCACACCCCCTGACGTCACTGGAAGTGTCAGAAGGCCACACCCACCGCTCAGGCTTCACCCCAAAAATCTCCAAGGTATTTCCCAACTCAGAGCTGGCAAGCCTATCTGATGGCACACGTGAGGGAAAACAAACAAACTACCCATGTCATGTAAAGAGGGGGGATGCCAGGGTACCAGGTCAATATATTTTTATTCTCCTTGGCATTGATAGCTGAGGTGCTTTTAGTGTTCCTTTTCTGTTTGACTGGCAGTCTTCCTCTCTGTTATAGTTGACTGTGGGTTTTATATCACTGGGATTTAGTGTTATTTTTGTCAGCCACAACAAGGTCACTTTCAGAGAGGAAAAGCAGGTTCAGTCAGCTGAACCTCTGCAGTGTATTGGTCCCCTTTTCATTGTGCCCCCCCCCCCAGTTGCTTAACTAGCTAACCAGCTCTGGGCAAGGTCTATTTGGTTATCAGTAAACCTTGGAAGACCACTGCTTGGAGGCAACATAAAGTTCTGCGGAGCAGAAAAAATTGCTCCCTATTAAAAAGTGCCCAAGCTAGCCTGATCTTGTCAGATTTTGGAAGCTAAGGAGGGTTAGCCCTGGTTAGTATTTGGATGGGAGACCTCCCAGGAATACCAGGGTTGTGACGTGGAGGCAGGCAATGGCAAGCCACCTCTGAAGGCATCCTGCCTTGAAAACTGTAGGGGGTTGCCATAAGTCAGCTGTGACTTGCTGGCACTTTCTGCCACCATTAAAAAGATATTAAATAGCTGTTGTTTGAGAATTTCTTTTTTTACCAGATTGTATACTTGGTATTTAGGAACAGCTGTTCACTATACATATGTAACAGAGGATTGCGGTCAGTTTTAGCACACCATTTAGCCTTTTATCAATATTCCATTAATACAATCAAAGCTGTCCAGAAACCAGGCTAAATGCAGCTGTTCAGTTCAGAGGTGTGACTTCTGGCTCCTTAAATTTCCCAATTAGGGATGCCAGCCTCCAGGGGGGACCTCAGGAACCCCTGGCATTACAGCTTATCTCCAGACTACAGAAATCAGTTCCCTGGAGAAAATGCATGCTTTGGCGGGAGGACTCGAATCAAGGGCGTAGACTTTCCATCCCCCCCCCCTCAGGTCTTTCCCTCCTCCTCCTTCCTCACAGGAACAAATAACTTCACCTGGAAAAGGGGGGGGGGGTGGAGAGACTGTACTTTCCCTACAACTGTGAGAAATCACTGGCTGGCTGGGATTTAGTCACAATATTGTTCTAAGGAGCTTGGGGGGGGGGGGGAGAGACCATGTGCCATTGCTCCTCTATCCCTTTACCTGCTTCTAAGTCAATGCAATCAAGGAGGGGAGAGCAAAGAAAATGACAGGACTGGCCTCCCTTCCCCTCCCTTGTTTCAGCTCCAAGAATGAAGGGATACTGAGGTGATGCCAAATGTCCAAAACCTTCTTGGTGGGGGAAGCATTGCTTCATGGCGGGCAACCTGGGCCCCCACCCTCATCCCCTGAAAGGTATGCATGGTCAGCCCTGGCTAATATTTGGATGGGTGACCTCCAAGGAATACCAGGATCATGATGCAGAGGCAAGCAAAAGCAAAACCACCTCTGAATGTCTCTTGCATTGAAAACCCTAGCTGTGACTTGACAGCAACAACAGCAAATATACATTAATATAGACCTCAGACCCAGATAATTTCTCCAAGGGACTTTGTGAATCTTTCTGTACAGTGCCACCCTATTGCGGAAAGCTGGGAGTCTTCCTGACCTCAGCCATGCTGTTGCACAAGGTGGGGGCCGCCAAGAAGGCACCCTTGGACGGGCAGTTGTTGATTCTGCCCATGGGGGGGGGGCCCTGCAGGAGTTCCTGCTGCTCAGATGAGCAAAGTTGTCATGGCAGAGTGTAAGGGAAGAAAAGAGCAAGAGTCCAGCAGTACCTGAAAGACTCACAAAATTCGTGGCAGGGGAGGAGCTTTCCTGACTCAGTCACAGCTCAGGAGTTTGTAAACTGCTCTGAGATTCCAAGTGAAGGGTGGAGTATAAATCCAATCTCTCCTTCTTCCAGCACAACTGACTTATTTCCCCCCATGACTTGCTTGAGACCCTGCTCAGAATCCGGCTGAAAAGCTTTTTTTCTCCTGTTGCAGAACTGAAACCCTCCCTCGTCTCTTTGGCCATTCAAATAGCAAAGCCCCCTCTCCCCAGCCCTGGAAAGGACTTTTCCTCCCACCTCTCTAGGAAGCAGCTCGCGCACCATTTAACCCTTACAATGCTGCAGTTCCCCTGGCAGGGTCACCCCATGCAAAGTTACTGGCAGGCAGCCTTGTCGAACCTACATGGAACAGATATTTGCCATTGCATTTCAAAACTATGTAATAAGAACTTCCCATTTTAAAAAAAAGTACACAACAGCCTGCATTTCTCTCACCAGCAGGGAGGGACTGAAGGCTTACCCCCCCCCGCCCCGCCCCGCCCCGCCCCTTACTTGCTTGCCAGTAAACCTGCAAGGGATCCAGCTGAAGGGCTTTCCCCCCTCCAGTTGCAGTCTGCAACCTCAGCTGAGGATTCTCTCAGAACTCTTTCCGCCTTTGGGATGGTGTCAGGGGCCCAGAATTAAACTTTGTTGGTCTTAAAGGAGCCCCTGGACTCAAATTTTAGAGCTGTGTAAGAGCTGCTTTTGCTGCGAGAGAAACGGAGGAGGATGCAGCAGCAGCAGATATGCTGGACACCAGCCAGACTCGGCAAAGGGCATTTGGGAGGGAGGGGAAGCTGCTGCCGCCGCTTCCCACCCCCCCTCCCCCAAAAAACACCCCCGCCCAGCTCCTGGGCGCCGGGGACTGCTGCAGGCCTCCTAGCCGGCTGAGAGGCTTCTCAGCCAGCTAGGAGACCTGGGGCCAGCTGGAGCTCCTGCTGCCGCCGCTTCCCACCCCCCCTCCCCCAAAAAACTCCCCCACCCGGCTCCTGGGTGCCCGAGGCTGGTGCAGGCCTTCTAGCCGGCTGAGAGGCCTCTCAGCCAGCTAGGAGACCTGGGGCCAGCCGGAGCGCCTGCCGCCACCACTTACCCTCTTCCTTCTCTCTCCTCCTCGCTCACTGGGACCAGGAGGGCGGGGCTTGGCCCCGCCCCCCCCAACTTGTCACTCCCGGAGCGTCGCTCCCCCTAGCTCCGGCCCCAACGGAGCCCTGCATATACACAGTCTGGTACACACACGGGCAGTGGGGCAGATAGTGTAGATTAAAGGGTGGAGGTTGAAGGTAAGACCTGCAGGTACAACCCCAATCAACTAGTAAGAACATAAGTCCTGCTGTATCAGACCAGTGGTCCACCTAGTCTAGTCTCACAAAATGGCCAGCCAGTTAACTCAGGAGACCCAATAAAAGGGCATATAGGCTGAGACTTTCTCTTTAAAAAAACATAAGAAGAGCCCTGCTGGATCAGACCAATGGTCCATCTAGTGCAGCATCCTGTCTCACACAGTGGCCACCCAGTTCCTCTGAACAGCCAATGACAGGGCATAATAAGAAGCCAAGGCCTTCCCCTGATGTGGCCTCCTGGCTCTGGGATTTAGAGGATTAGTGCCTCTGAATGTGGAGGTTCCCCTCAGTCACCACAGCTAGTAGCCATTGATAGACATCCTCCACAGATCTATCTAATCCCCCTCTCAGGCCATTTATTCCTGTGACCATCACTACATCCTCTGGCAGTGAATTCCACATTTTAATCCCTCTCTATGTAAAGTAGTATTTCCTTTTGTCTGTCCTGAACCTACTGCCCATAAGTGTCACTGGATGCCCTCAAGTTCTAGTATTTTGGGAGAGGGAGATGTTGCCCCTGGCACTGGGATCCATAAGTTTACTGCCTCTGAACGTGGAAGCTCTCTTTTGTCACTGTGGCTCGTAGCCATTGATAGACCTATTCTCCACAAATCTGTGTAACCCCCCTTTAAAGCTGCCTGTGCTTCTGGCCCTCAATACATCCTCATATGCTCATTTGTATCTTAATGAATGCCTGAAAAGGAGTCAAGTCAGTCTCCTCCTCAGGAGCAGAGGTGACATTAAAGGGTACTGCTGTGCCAAGAGCTCCACACTTATATACATAAACCCATGAGGGTTTTCTGGGTTTGGTGTAGTGGTTAAGAGTGTGGACTCTAACCTGGGGGAACCGGGTTTGGTTCCCCACTCCTCCACATGCAGCTGCTGGGTGACCTTGGGTCAGTTACAAGTTCTTTCAGAGCTGTTCTTGAAAAAGAGCAGTTTCTGTCAGAGATCTCTCAGCCCCACCTACCTCACAGGGTGTCTGTTGTGGGGAGGGGAGGGGAAGGGAAAGGGATTGTAAGCTGCTCTGAGATTCCTTTGGGTAGTGAAGGGTGGGTTATAAATCCAGTCTCCTCCTCCTCCTCTTCTTCATAACACAACAGAAAGTTTCATCTCAGAAACTCGGGCTCTTTTTCACCCCCTTTCGCCGAATCATTCATCGGGTTCTGGTTTCCGGTAGCAGCTTTTAGACATGCCGTCCATTTCAGCTATGCCGAGACTCGGCATCTAATTATGGAGGCAAAAAAGATGCCATTTATCTTGCCCCACATGCTATATCCTGTCGCCGTGTGTTCTTTTCTCCCACAAACTTTTATTGGGCTTCTCTTTTGTCTCAGGCAAGCCGCACATCGGCAATGAACCGCTGTCATTTCCAGCTTAAGTATCGGCACCATCTGGTCGGTGTACAATGTATCATGCTTCCTTTTAAGCGGCAGGTTTGGAACAGCTGTGCAACCAGCTAAGGATTCGGGGTGAGGGGGAAAAGAAACATCTTTCTGCTTCTTTTTAGATGTTTTTGGTTTGTTTGTTTTCCAACATGGGGCACCGCTGCAATCAACAATGGCAAGGTTTGGAAAGGAGAGCGTAATAACTCTATGGCACCCGGTACCAAACTACAACAGAAGCTCATTAGAACATAAACTAGGCCTGGTCTGGGCCCTGCTCGGTAGGTTAGCGCCTTCCAGGAGTAGGCTTACCAGCTTCCCCATGGGGCCTGGAGATCTCCTGCTTTTACAACTGATCTCCAGCTGACAGAGATCAGCTCCCCTGGAGAAAATGGCTGCTTTGAAGGGTGGAGTCTGTGGCACTGTACCATGCTGAGGCCCCTCCCCTCCCCAAACCTTGCCCTCTTCTGGATTCACCCCCGAAGTCCCCAGGTATTTTTCAAGCCAGACCTGGCAACCCTATTCAGGAAGTGGCTGGAGATCTCCTGGGATGACAACAGATCTCCAGGCAACAGAGGTCTGATCCCCTGGAGAAAATGGCTGTTTTGGAAGGTTGACTCTATGGCCTTATATCCAGCTGAGGCCTCTCCCCTCCCCAAATCCTGCCCTCCTCAGGCTCCACCCCCAAAACCTCCAGGTATTCCCAATCCAAAAATGCCAAACCTTCTGCTAGGCCATAACCTTTAGACAAGACTTTCCAAATCAGTTTATCAGCTGCTGAATTCCACTCACCTGTCATACAACCCTTGCATGACAGAGGATTGGGGAATATGTTCTAGGGCCCCTGCTCAATTCCTGTTGAGCACTGGCCAGCCATATAAGAACATAAGAACATAAGAGAAGCCAATGTCGGATCAGGCCAATGACCCATCCAGTCCAACACTCTGTCACACAGTGGCCAAAAACTCCAGGTGCCCTCAGGAGGTCCTCCAGTGGGGCCAGGACACTAGACTGTTGCCCCCTCCAAAGCACCAGAAGATAACAAAAAAATATCTGGGATCTCCAGCCAAACTGGCCTGGAGAAAAATTGTTTCCTGACCCGAAAGTGATGATCAACATTTCCCTGGTCGTGTAAGAAAGGTCCACAAGAACTAAGCACTGATGCAACCCTTCCTGCCCTCCCTCTCATGATCTGCCTACGTTCACAGAATCAGCATTGCTGTCAGATGGCCATCTAGCCTCTGTTAGAAAACCTCCAAAGAAGGAGAGCCCACCACCTCCCAAGGAAGCCTGTTCCACTGAGGAACTGCTCTGTCAAGAAGTTCTTCCTAATGTTTAGCCGAAAACTCTTCTAATTGAATTTCAGCCCATTTGTTCTGGTATGAACTTCTGGGGCAACAGAAAACCACCCTGCACCATCCTCTATAGGACAGTCCTTCAAGGACTTGAAGATGGTTATCATATCACCTCTTAGTCCTGATTGGCCTGATAGTGCCCTGTTGATCCTGGTAGAAGACTTCCTCCGATGGCTTCACAGTATTCCCTCTGGTCCAGCTGGGGCACTTTCCCCATCTCTTCTGACAGACACAGCTATAGATGTTCTAAACCAGATGTGGCCATACTTGGTCAATGTAAGAGCCACATAGAATGAAGGTCAGATGTTTGAGAGCCACAAGACATGAACAAATATTACACACACGTTTTTATTGGAAAATATGCAGATTTGCTTTTTATTAACATTAAATGAGACTGCCAAAAATAGAAACAAAATGAGTAAAAACAGATATTGACAAGCCGGTGGACCTGCGATACTCGCAAGGGGGGGGCAGGTGAGCCTCTCTCCCCTCCCTCCCCCCGTTCCCCCCTGAAAATCGGCGGCGGCGGCAAGAACCACTGCTCGCTGAGGCACTCCCCCCTGGCCCACTCTAGCCCGGGCCCGAGTGGCGTTAAGCCACTCGGCCCCGGCGTTTCCCTCCCTCCTGCCCCCTCCCCCGGCCCACTCACCCCCAGCTCCCAGGCCCAAGCGGCGAAGTGCTGCTCGGGCCGCCACTTCTCCCCCCCATTCACCGCCTCCCCCCTCCCTGCCCCCTCCCCCCTTCCAGAGTTGGTGGCGCAGCTAGACCTGAGGCCCGCTGTGCTGCCTCTCCCCTCCCCTGTTTCTGAGCCGGCGGCTTGGCCGCAGACCCCCGCCACCACCGCCCGGCCGCTTGTCCATTGCCGCCGCCGCTGCCACTCAGGTAAGTCCGTTCCCTGCGCATGCGCAGGGAACAGGGTTTTTTACTTTAGGGGGGATTTTAGTATCCCCCCGAAATTTTTCTTAAGTTTTTAGATTTTTTTGCAAACGTGGGGACCGCCCCACGTCTGCAGAACAACCTCCTTGCCCCCCAGGTCCCCCCGGCGCGGATTTAGGTATCCGCACGGGGGGGGGGCACTTGGGAATTAGATATATAGATACTGATATTTATTTGTCCAATGATATTTATTTGTTTGCTAATGATATTTATGTGTGTAAGAGAGAGAGAGGTGGAAAGAAAAAAAGAAAGAGGTGGAAAGAATGAGAGAAAGAGAGAGAGAAATGAAGAAAGCAAATAGATGGGAGAGGGAGGGGGAGGGATGAAGGAAGAGAGATAGAAAGAAAGAGAGAGCACAAACAGATGGGGAGCCTCCCGGGAGCCACAGTATATGTGTGAAAGAGCCACATGTGGCTCTCGAGCCACAGTTTGGCCACCCCTGTTCTAGACTCTTCCAAGCCACTGTGCTCTTTCTCCTGCCTTCTCGCTGATGGCACATCCTGCTTGCATTCAGCCTCTCTCTCCGCCACCTCTTGAAAGGTCTCAGCTGGTAGCTTTCTTTGTTTCTTCTTCCTGGAGACCTTCTGCCCTCCAGCCACTTCTTTCTGTGCCTCTTGCCCCTCTCAACTGCCACTTATATAACCTCTGAGGAAGGTTCAGTCCAATCAACTGCTGACACTTGGTCAAGCCTTGTTAGGATTGGTTCTGGAGGTCCCTCCAAGCTTCCTTCCTAATTGAAAACCTGTTCTGTGCTTGAAAGCTCTTCTTTTCTGAACTTTTAACTTTCCCTTAGCAACGGTGACTTGAAGATACATGGCAACACTCTGAAAACAGCCTGCCTCTCCCCTCACAGAACTTCTATACATAAATGAAACAACCAGTGTTGCCAACTCTGGCTTGGGAAATTCCAGGAGATTTGGGGGTGGGGCCCCTGAATGCGTGGGGTTTGAAAAGGGTAAGGACCTCGGGAGGGTATAGTGCCATAGTCCATCCTCCAAATAAGCCATTTTCTCTAGGAGAACTAATGCCAGTCCTCCCAAGAGCAGATATAATTCTAGGAGATCTCCTGGCGCCATCTAGAGGTTGGTGACCCTAGAAACAAGAATAGCAATAAGGTATAGTGTGGAATTGTTTTCAAGCAGTATTTGTTTTTTTATTGGAGGAGAACTTGTTTCTCCATAAAATGTATCAGTGGCTACTGGCCAAAATGGTGAATGGGACCTTCATGTTCACTTGCATGGTTTTCCACATTTGCCATTTCATTTGCTGCATCATTTGACATATCGTGTCAGACTTTTTTTGCATTGATTCTGATTTTTTTTTTAAAAAATAAATCCTAGTCCTATTGAAATGGTTATTCGATGTCCTGTGCTATTTGATTGCATGGCTTTACAGTGTGTGGTCTACCTTGAGTCTCAGAAAGACTGGAAAGCTAACAATTAAAGATCTTTGCACCAGTGTTAATTATCATTTATTCAGACATCATGGCACAGAGAATAAAGGGGGAGAAGAAGAAGAAGAAGAAGAAGAAGAAGAGCAGTAGGAGGAGGAGATTGGATTTATATCCCACCCTTCACTCACTTTGAGTCTCAGAGTGGTTTACAAACTCCTTTCCCTTCCCCTCCCCACAACAGACACCCTGTGAGGTAGGCGGGGCTGAGAGAGCTCTGAGACAGCTGTCCTTGAGAGAACAGCTGGTACAGAACTATGGCTTGCCCAAGGTCATCCAGCAGGTGCAAGTGGAGGAGTAGGGACTCAAACCCGGTTCTTCCAGATTAGAGTCCTCACACTTAACCACCAACCCCGCCCCCCCCCCCCCCCCCCATTATGCTTGGTCCCAAAAGCATCACCAGCTAAGAAGGGTTGCCAAGTCCGGGTTGGGAAATTCCTAAAGATTTGGAAGTGAAGCCTGGAGAGAGTGGGGTTTGGGAAGGGATCTCAACAGAACCACAGATTCAACTATGGAGGCTAATTGATATAGAAATTAAAGTCCCATACGTTTCACAGAGGACTGACACTCAATCCAGGCTTTCATTCTGCAACATCCACTGCAGTCAGTATTGTCTGCTGGAGTGGATGCAGCTCTCCTGGGTCTCAGGTAGAGGTTTTTCTCATCACCTACTACTGGATCATTTTAGCTAGAGATGCTGGGGATTGAACCTGGGACTTTCTGCATGCTGAGCAGCTGCTCTAGCCCTGAGCCACAGCCTCTCCCCTACAATACGGCAAAAAACTGCCTTGGCATTTCAGACCATCCTCAGTTTTATCCAGTATAGTTCAAACCAGCAATTTCACGCTGGATCTCTCTCTCTTCCTCTCTCTAGGTTTCGAGAGAGGTTTGTGATTGCACTTGTAAATCTCTGGAATGCAAACCTGGAGACTGAAATCTACGTGTTTGTTCCAGAAGGAGAAAGTCAATCGCTAATTACTGTAGACCTTCAGAAAGCAGACAGGAATACTATCAGCGGTAGCAGAACTTTCCACCTGCGAGATTTAGGCAACAATGAGGAGTGGCAAAGAGAAGCCATGCTGGGTGTAAATAATATCCGTCTTCAAACGCCAAGCATGTGGAAATGGGAAGCAGAGGCACAGAGGGCTCTGTGTGCGATATCCCTGTGCCAATTCGCATAGAATCTCATCTCTCCTTTCGAGAATCCCTGGGACCAACAGCTGGGACTTGTCAGGAGAAGGGCAGAGCAGGAACTCCGAGAGGCATCTGAGGATGCTGTGTCAGCTTCTCTCTTGCATTCAATGAGGAATGCAATTGCAGGAGGTGTCGTTAAAGGGGGGAGCAGGAAAGATACGCAGCGGCTGCTTAATGTCCCCATTCTCGAGGAGCCGCACAATGTTTGAGAAGAGCGGAAAGGGCTGAGCATGCTCCTGGCACATCACCGCACCCTCCTCTCAAAACTGATGTGTGTGCAGTTACCGGGAACAGTGATGCTCTGTTGTGAGCATCTCTTCTCCTTGTCTTTCTCTCTCATGGCGTCAGATCCTGCCTTTTTGCTGCATTTCTCTGGTGACCTGAGATTGTTTGTTCCCACAGATCTTTTGAAGTGCTACCTTCACACAAGCCTCAGATAGGGTTGCCAGGTCCCCCCTGGCAACCAGCAGGGGGTGGGGGACATTGAGGATGAGGAGAGAGGCCTAGGCTGGCATCTTCTGGAATCTGGTGGCAATGCCACTTTTGGCGTGCACTGGAAAGGACATCATCCTGACACCAGTGGCATGGAAGAAGGAGGAGGAGGAGGAAGAGAAAGAGGAGGAAGAGAAAGAGGAGGAGGAGAAGGAAGAGAAGAAGAGGAGAAGGATAAGGAGGAGAAGGAGGAGGGAAGGAGGAGGAGGAGGAGGAGGGAAGGAGGAGGACAAGAAGGCGAGGAGGAGGATAAGAAGGAGAAGGAGAAGGGGAAGGAGGAGGAGAAGAAGGAGATGGAGAGGAGGAGGAGGGGAGGAGGAGGGGAGAAGGAGGAGGAAGAGAAAGAGGAGGAGGAAGAAAAGAAGAGGAGGAGGAGAAGGAGGAGAAGAAGGGGAGGAGGAGGAGGACGAGAAGGAGAGGAGGAGGACAAGAAGGAGAGGAGGAGATTAAGAAGAAGGAGAAGGGGAAGGAGGAGAAGAAGAAGGAGATGGAGAGGAGGAGGAGGGGAGGAGGAGGGGAGGAGGAGAAGGAGGAGGAAAAGAAGGAGGAAGAGAAAGAGGAGGAGGAAGAAGAGAAGAAGAGGAGGAGGAGGAGGAGAACGAGGAGAAGGAGAAGGGAAGGAGGAGGAGGAGGGGAGGAGGACAAGAAGGAGAGGAGGAGGATAAGAAGAAGGAGAAGGAGAAGAAGGAGGGAAGGAGGAGGACAAGAAGGAGAGGAGGAGGATAAGAAGAAGGTGAAGGAGAAAGAGATAGAGAGGAGGAGGAGGAGAAGGAGAAGGAGAGGAAGAGGAGATGGTGGTGGTGGTAGTAGTAGTAGTAGTGTTCGCTTTATGCCCTGGTCTTGACTACCCGAAGGATCTCCTTACCATCTCCTTTCCCTTCCCCTCCCCACAACAGACACCCTGCGAGGTAGGTGGGGCTGAGAGAGCTCTGAGAGAACTGCTCGTGAGAGAACAGCTCTGAGAGAACTTGTGACTCACCCAAGGTCACGCCAGCAGCTGCATGTGGAGGAGTGGGGAACCAAACCCGGTTCTCCCAGATTAGATTCCACCACTCTTAACCCACCATACTACAGCTGACTCTGGCTTGATGGACCAAGGGTGCTTGGCGGTGCGGAAGAACTTGCACAGGCAGAACTGAACCGAGTCTGTTTACACTTCTGCTCACTGGTTGCCGAAAATCACCTTCTCTCAACACGTTCTTTACGGTGGGCCACTGCTCCTTTGCCCACAAGGGAGGACCCACAAGAAGCAACGGATACGTAGCTTTGATTATTGTAACAAACTATTGGGGTTCTTTTTTCCCTCAGGAAACCCACTGAAAATGTCTGACATGTTTCCCCCTTTTCCAAAAAAGCAATTGTGAGCTGCCTTTCTGGAAACGTTCCCTGGTGTGGCAAGGAGATGGAGGGATTCCGCAGATGACACAGTGATTAGTGGAGAAATATTTCGGCGCGCATTAAAAAGTTGGCCAGCCGTGGGAAATTGGATGTGCCTCGGTCTCTCTGTCATCCCGGCGTCCTCAGTGGAGCTTTTAATCCCATATAACCAATCCTGATATTTTGTCTCGCAATATCAACTTTTCATCTCACATCATTAATAGCTAATTCCCTACGTTTCACTACAGCTCAGATGTGCAGTAAACAATGTTCTGCTGACTGCCGAAAGGGGAGACTGTAGCAGTGTTCTTTTCGCATGTGGTGGAGCGAATGAGAGAGAGAGAGAGAGAGAGATTATCTTGAAAAACACAATGGCGTCATTTTGGAACACATCCCAGCACCACTGGATTAAAGGATGAGAGGTAATGTGAGGACCCATAATTTAGGCCCTCCTCAGCAAACACTCATCATTCCTTTATTTTGTAACTTAAATTAAGATTTGTATTAGGTTTTTGGGTTTTTTTTTTTAAAGTTGAGCCTTAGGAAACAATGAATTTAAGAACTTAAGAGAAGCCAGTGTTGGATCAGGCCAATGGCTCATCCAGTCCAACACTCTGTCACACAGTGGCCAAAAACACCAGGTGCCATCAGGAGGTCCAGCAGTGGGGCCAGGACACTAGAAGCCCTCCCACTGTTGCCCCCCCCAAGCACCAAGAATACAGAGCATCGCTTGCCCCAGACTGAGAGTTCCTATCTATACTTTGTGGCTAACAGCCACTGATGGACCCCTGCTCCAGATGTTTATTGAATTCCCTCTTGAAGCCGTCTATGCCTGTAGCTCCCACCACCTCCTGTGGCAATGAATTCCATGTGTTAATCACTCTTTGGGTGAAGAAGTACTTCCTTTAGTCTGTTCAACCTGACTGCTCAGCAATTTCATGGAGTGCCCACGAGTTCTTGTATTGTTAGAAAGGGAGAAAAGCAGGGGTCATTTTGTAGAAAAAGAGGTGCAGGAGCTCATTAGCATAACTCATTAGCATGACTCATTTGCATATGCCACACCCCCTAACATACCGGAAGTGTGTCAGAAGGCAACACCCACCCCTCAGGCTCCACTCCACAGGTGAGTAAAACTGACCTGCTCTTCCTCCATTCCCTTCCCCATCCAATACTTTGTGCAATAAAAATAAGCGTAAAGAACATACCCTCATTCTCTTCCTGCTCCCTTGAAACCACCAGGTTTCAAGTAGACTTGAGATACCCAGGACATGTGCACCACCCATCCCTTCCCCTTCCCCTCCTCACAACAAGACACCCTGTGAGGTAGGTGGGGCTGAGAAAGGTCTTTTGAGAACTGCTCATGAGAGACCAGCTCTGAGCGAACTTGTGACTGGCCCAAGGCATACCAGCAGCTGCATGTGGAGGAGTGGGGAATCAAACCCGGTTCTCCCAGATTAGAGTCCATCTCCAGATCACTACACCATACTGATAAGGTGGAAGCTGCTGAAGGGTTGGTGAAATTTCTCCAGTACTTATGTGCCATGTGCCCAGATAAAAAATAGTATACTTAGAAAATTTATATGCCACCTTGAGCAAGTCTCTGGAAAAGCAGCACACAGTCATAAAAGGAACAATGATAACATTATCAATATTAAAACAAAACATTAAAAACAATAAAGACCCTAGCCAGGCTTTCCCCGGGGCGCTGCGCCTCTGCACTGCTTGGGGAAGCCGAGGAGGGGGCGGGGATGGTCATGTGCCCACCCCCTGGGCTCCTCACTCCCGAAGCTGCGCTGCTGTGCACTCCTGCTCCAACGGACCCCTGGAGAAAAGGATTTCTTTCTCTACCTGCTCTGTCCCATGCACAATGTTGTAAACCTCGATAATGTCACCCCTTAGCAGTCTGTCTGTAGCCATAGAAAAGAGTCCAGTAGTACCTTAAAGACTAACACAATTTGTGACAGGTGATGAGGTTTCATAAGTCACTGCTCACTTCTTCAGCTATATATCTGAAGAAGTGAGCAGTGACTCACAAAAGCTCACCCCCCTGCCACAGATTTTATTAATCTTTAAGGTGCTACTGGACTCTTGCTCCTTTCTGAGGCTACAGACACACTAACAGGGTGACCCATCTTGCTCTGTCTGCAGAAGTGAGAAGTGACTCACGAAAGCTCACCCCTTGCCACAGATTTTGTTAGTCTTTAAGGTACTAATGGTCTCTCACTCTTTTCTGCTGTATGGGAGAAGAATACACTTACAGAGTCCTACCTTACCTGGGTCTGAAACTCAAACCCACCCTGTTGTTCTAAGGCCAAAACTTTCTCAGTAGGCCTCAGTGGTGTAACACCAGTCATGAAATCTAAAAAACAAAACAAAACCCTGCTAGTTTTATGAAAACTTTTTTGGTTTTTGTCAAGATGTTTCCCTTGTGGTAGAATTATGGGTTCATGAACAAGACCCATTGCAAGGCCTGTAGCCATGGTGGGGCAGGGCAGGGCCATGCCCCCTCAGTCGTGAACTCTGCCCCAGCTGTAGCCAGCAAGGAAGACTGCTGTTCACTCCTCCCCCCCTTCCACCCTTGTGATTCATATAGATGAGGAAGCCAGTAGATGAGGAAGAAGACTTGGCTCCCCCTTTTAAACATGGGAAAGGACTGGGACCTCCCTTTTAAATGCTGCTCAAGCTGCGAGCTGTGAGCCCACCCGCAGCAGAGGATGAGGACTCAACATGGTGGCAGTGGCCTCATTCTGCCTGCGCCAGCCCAGCCAGCCCAGATGATGTGATAGTGGGTCACACCCATAGGCGTAGAGTACAGGGGGGGGGGCTCGAGGGCTTGAGCCACCCTCGAAATTTTCCGGGGGGGCTCTCAGTCACCCCCGGTAAAATGGAGCACCTGCCGCCGCGCCTCCCCGGGTCCTTCCGAGGCCCGGCCGCCACTGCTGGAGAGGGAAGGGGTAGTGGGGGGGAGAGAGAGGCACCAGCAGCAGCGGCTGGCGGGCCTCGGAAGGGCCCGGGGAGGTGGGGCGGTTTTGGGGGGGAAGAACATCGCTCCAGCAAGCGCACACGCTTTGCGCACGCACTAAGGAACCTCCGCCCCCCGGGATTTCCAAAAGTCTACGCCCCTGGTCACACCACCGCCAAGCCAAGTCCTCTACCTCATAAATATTTATGAAACCAGACCAGTGTGGAAGCCCTTCCAAAGGGCTGGAATTGCCAGTGATTTTTCCGTAAAAAAATCATCTTGATCAGATTCCAGGCAAGGAATATGTCCAGGGACCTTCAAAATTGGCTGTTTTCCTACCTGTCCTCTGAGTGGTGTAGCCCATTTTGTCTTTCCCATCGCCTTAGATTTCTGTCACCTCATTCATTCACATCTCACTGGGGTCATTTACATGCACGGGTACTGACAATATAAATTAGTCATGTATCTGTGCAAATAAGATTTGAGGAAAGAGAAGAAGGTTCACAGTTTCTGTCTCTGTCGCTGGTGCATGCCAACAAGGGCATGGGCACAGAATTGAAAGCAATAACTTTAACGAGAAAAGTTAATGATAACTGGGTTTTAAGGCTGAGTCTTTAACTAGGCCAGTCATTGTTCCAGGTAGGGTTGTCAACTCCAAGTTGGGAAATCCCTGGAAATTTGAGAGAGGGAGGGAAGGAGGGAAGGGGAGGAGGAGGAGATTGGATTTATACCCTGCCCTTTACTACCCGAACGAGGTTTACAATCTCCTTTCCCTTCCCTTCACCACAACAGACACCCTGTGAGGTAGGTGGGGCTGAGAGAGCTCTTTCGGGAACTGCTTATGAGAGAACAGCTCTGAAAGAACTTGTAACTGATCCAAGGTCACACCAGCAGCTGCATGTGGAGAAGTGGGAATCAAATCCAGTTGTCCCAGATTACAGTCCATGCTCCTAACCATTACACCGAGGAGGGGGGATAAGAGGTCGTTTTTATACCCTCTACCCCAAGGAGTCTCAAAGTGGTTTGCAGTCACTTCCCTTCCTCTTCCCATAACAGGCACCTTGGGTGGGTAGGGCTGAGAGAGTTCTGAGGGAACTGTGACTGGCTCAAGGTCACCCAGCAGGCTGCATGTGGAGGAGTGAGGAATCAAACCTGGTTCTCCAGTCCACCGCTCTTAACCTCTACAGCATGCTGGCTCAGAGTCTGGGGTTGGGAGAGAACTCAGCAGCACCCTCGAAAGCCGCCATTTTCTCCAGGGCAACTGATCTCTATCGTCTGGCAATGAGAGATAATCCCAGGAGAACTCCACCTTCTGAAAACAAGACACCCTCCTCTCTCCAAGAAAGAGACAATGGATTTTTAAAGTTTACAGTCACAGTCGGGGTTGTCAGGAGATGGAGTCCCTTAAAAATTCCACTACATACCAATGAACAATCCGTTAGACTCATGGTACTCTGGTTTTGAACTTTGACCCTTATTCTGGCCACACCTTCTGTCCCAGGGCAGTTATGGTGATGGTATCTTAACTTGAATCCACACAGGTCTTCTCCCCCTGGGATCTTCAGTTCCTGGTTAGAAAATTCCTAAAGATTTGAGGGCGGGGATTGGAGTCTGGGGATGGTGGGGGTTGTGGAGGGGAAGGACGTCAGTGGGGCAAGGGCGTAGACTTTCTCGATCCCCGGGGGGGGCGGGGGCTGTTTTTCGCTGCTCCCGCTGCTCTACCCCCTGCCCCAGGGAGCCGCCGCCGCCGCTTCCCTCCCCCGGGCCGTGCCCGCCCACCGCACTCCCCGCCCCCCTCCCTCCCCCCCGCTCACCTTGGGCGCCGGCGGGGGAGGATCGCTGCTGCTGCAGCCGGGGGCCGGCGCGTCGCCCTTGCGGGCCCCCGGCTCTCGCTCCGCCTCGCGTTTCCCGGGGGGGCTCAGCCACCCCCGGCAAAATGAACACCCGCCGGTGGCCAGTCAGCTGGCCATCGCCGCCTCTCTCTCCCCCCCCACCCCGCCCCAGGGAGGCAGGAGGGCAGGCCGGGGGTGGGGGGGAAGGAGAGGCGGCGACGGCCGGCTGACTGGCCACCGGCGGGTGTTCATTTTGCCGGGGGTGGCTGAGCCCCCCCCGGGAAATTTCGGGGGAGGCTCGAGCCCTCGAGCCCCCCCGTAGTTGACGCCCATGCAGTGGGGTATGATCAATTTAGAGTCCAGTGGCCCCTTCAGGACCAGCAAAGTTTTATTCAGGGGATGAACTTCTGTGTGCATGCACACTTTTCAAATACATTGGAATGGTAGGTAAGGTTCAGACTTATAGATCAGGGCTGAACAGCAAATTAACATGTGACATGAGGAAGACGTGCAAAGACAAACCAAATTAACAAGCTAAGGTTACAACGTCAACTGTTGTAAAGCAATCAATATGTCAGAATAGCAGATAAAGGTGTAAAGGTGGCTCTTCTAATGGTGGGAAGTAAACTGATGCAATAAAGTCCACCTCTGTTTTCTCCAGAAATTATGATCCTTTCTGCAGGAGATTACAGGGGTGAACCCGAGTGTAGTGTAGAATGTAAAAATACCCCGAGATAATTACAGGGGTGAACTCGCGTGTAGTGTAGAATGTAAATTCAGGGACAGGGCTGAACCAGGATTAAAGGTCTAGTGCAGAAAGGACCATTCTCTGCCATCTGGAGATCAGTTGTATTTCCAAAAGAACTCCAGGCCACATCTGGCAACTGGAAACTTCTGCCATCCAGGAGGTGGGGTGAGCCACTGATTATGGCGACGTTTGTTCTGGGTGTCATGTCTTTGTTGCTCGGATCCGACTTCCTATCTCATTCCATGGGATTATCAAACACGACATATTCAACTGTCAAAGGCTGGGTCTCTTGTGCTCGACAGATAGCAAAGTAGCACGCTGTACCGTTCTCAGAGTTGGACTACGTAGCAGATCGGGGTGGGGGGGGGGAACCGAATTAAAGCCCAATTATCTCCACCAACACCTAGAAAGCTGCTTTTTTAAGAATATTTAACCACTCCTTTCCAACAGCGCCCCTCTCCAGTGTCTTCTTTCCCCAGCGCATCCCCCAGCGCAACTCCTTCCTTTGACTCCTGTCTGCCCTTTCCTCTCTTTTTCAGCAGCTTATCTCAATAAGGGCTGTCACGGCGGCCTCCACAGAGAAGAAAGAGGAGCCGAATTGAGCTGACAGCTCCAGGTTTCCATCAGATAAACTAAAGTTCAAACAAGTGGAACTCTTTTGCTTTTCAAAGGCTTCCGCTGCATGCAACGGGGATCTTTCCATTAGCCCCGGATCACTGTCACTCCCTTTGTGCGGCTAAGCTGAGAAGGCTCTACTCTCTGTTGCCAATTTTCCTCCAGGATCAACATCTTGGCAGTGGCCAAGAGGTGCCTGCTGTGTATCAAAGGCAAGCGCTACCAGGATGGACCTGGCTTCACAGACTCCTTCCTGTTACGCTCTCTTCCTTTCCTTCCCCCAGCGCCCTTCAAGAAAGGCATTCTCCTCCATTTGCGACTAAAGAAACTGTCAAGAGGGATGATGAAACCCAAAAATCAGCTGTCAGAGCTCATTTACTCCTTTTACAGGTAAATGCAGCCCAGGGCCTACAGTGAATCTGGGAACTTTTTTCTTGTGCCATCAAGGAAGTCCTCTGAGAATATAGACACATGCACTTCCTGTGTTGGCTTGACCCATTTTGTATCACTCAGAGCTTGAAGAAGCAGATGGTGATTAGATCCGGAACTGGGCGCTGTTTACATTCTGTATTTGCTGATGTAACCAAGCACATATTCCCCTTTTAAACAATTTTCTAGTGACCCTCTTGTTGGATATTTAGCAGAGTTAATGTAGCACAGCGGACTAATGCATCACAGAGGTGTGTGTGTTTAGCTTCTAAAAGTTTACTGGAAAATTAGGGAAGGGATTAGAGGGAAAGAAAACAGCAACAGTCTAACTCATATTTCTAGTTCTGATGTACCCATCTTGTTCATAAGCACATGAGAGAAGCCAATGTTGGATCAGGCCACTGGCCCATCCAGCCCAACATTCTGTCACACAGTGGCCAAAAATACCAGGTGCCACCAGGAGGTCCACCAGTGAGGCCAGGACACTAGAAGACCTCCCATTGTTGCCCCCCCCCCCCCCCAAGCACCAAGAATACAGAACATCACTTGCCCCAGACTGAGGGATCCTATCTGTACCTTTGTCCCTCACACTCTGACCTTAAGAAGAAAGGAATGGGAATTTCCCCTCAAAGCTTCACCCCTTGTGTGTGTGCAGAATAGCATGGACTATCGCCAAGATATGGATTAGCCAATAGTCAATCTTAAGGCCACCTCATTAAGAATAAAAACTCCCCCCCTTTTAGTGGGTAGATTCTACTCTACAGCAGCTTGGTGTAGTGGTTAAGAGTGGCGGACTCTAACCTGGAGAACCGGGTTTGATTCCCCACTCTTCCACATGCAGCCAGCTGGGTGACTTTGGGTCAGTCACAGTTCTCTCAGAGCTGTTCTGTCACAAGCAGTTCTCTCAGAGCTCTCTCAGTCCCACCTACCTCACAAGGTGTCTGACACACAGAGAGGAAGAGGAGGAGATTGTAAGCCACTCTGAGACTCCGAGTGAAGGGCGGGGTATAAATCCAACTCTTTCTTCCTCCTCTTCCTCTTTTTCCTCTTTTACTTTTTCTCCCCTCATAATCTGACGTCCTAAATTATAGTTCCCTTAATTTGTACATAAATTCAGCTCTGATTGCTGGAGCGATTTAGCAGGGTTCTTCTTATATTCTTAAGCCACGCTCAGCACCCTCCTTTCTGTATGTTCTTCCTTCTGACCTTCTGATCTGGAGGCCCTACATGTGTCTGGGCCCTTTCCTTCCCCTTCCCTCGTAACTTCTGCTTTGTTCATCAACATTGCGTAGCTGTTTTTCCCCCAGCAAACAAAACAAACAGAGGGATGGTTGTGTGTGGTGGGGGAGTGGGGGAGTGGGGGAGAGAAAGGCATCCCATCTCTTTTCTGCTTCACTTGCCCAGCCTGAAAATAATTTTGCTGCAGATTTTTGAGGGGAACAGACCCCCTTGGTATAGTCTCAGAAAGGACGAGAGATGTGTCTCTGGGAAACAGCAAATGGGTTCATATCTGGTCAGATGCTTGCAGCTTTGACCACCTTGAGAATACCTTCCCTGGCACCAGAAACATCTAATGTTTTCTTTAATTCTCCTGCGCTTTCATCCGCCCCTCCGTCAGAGCCGCCTCGTGCGCTCTGCACATTGTTTTGCTTCAGCTCGGCTAGCCCACTCACTGGGCTGCATTCGCTGTGGCGCAGCTGCAAATTACAGCATTTGTTGCGGCCTACCTCCAGTTCCAATGTATTTGTCAGAGCTCACTGAGCCGGAGAATGCGGCGACGGATCAATGTGCCTTCACAATAATCCATCGGCGGTTGATAAAGGGACGTGGCCCAGTTACAGATCACTGCCACATTCCGTTTGTTTGAAATGTGCTTATTCTCTTCCGAGGGAGGAAATGGTATGTTTTCACGGCAGGGGGTTGGTACTCCAACAGCTCTGGAAAGAATGGGACTGGAACAGTTCCCTAGAGAGGAAGTGGGATTTCTCAAGCCCACAGAAATTTAGTTGGAGTAGTGGTTAAAGTGTCAGACCGATTTCCCCAGAGGTGCTGCTCCGGCATCGTTCTTCCCTTTGCCCTGATTGCATGCTTGAATTTCCCACTATTTGCCCCGCGCTGCATTTTGACCCGCGGCTTCGCCCAAATTCCCCCGCGGCTTCAGTGATCCTGTTTTTTGAGGATCACTGAAGCAGCGGGGGAGTTCGGGCAAAGCCGCGTGTCAAAATGTGGTGTGGGGCAAATAGTGAGAAATTCAAGCACACAATCAGGGCAAAGGGAAGAATGATGCCAGTGCAGCGCCTTGTGGGAAATCGGTCCTAGAGAAGCAGGGTTGTCAAATTGTTCAGCAGTCGGGTTAGAACAGACAAAAGGAAGTACTTCTTCACCCAAAGAGTGATTAACACGTGGAATTCACTGCCACAGGAGGTGGTGGCAGCTACAAGCTTGGACAGCTTCAAGAGGGGATTAGATAAACAAATGGAGCAGAGGTTCATCAGTGGCTATTAGTCACAAGGTATAGATAGGAACTCTCAGTCTGGGGCAAGCGATGCTCTGTATTCTTGGTGCTTGGGGGAGGCAACAGGGGGATGGCTTCTGGAGTTCTGGCCCCACTGGTGGACCTCCTGAGGGCACCTGGTGTTTTTGGCCACTGTGTGACAGAGTGTTGGGCTGGATGGGCCATTGGCCTAATCCAACATTGGCTTCTCTTATGTTCTTATGTAACCTCCAGGTGGTAGCCGGAGACTTACGACTGAGCTCCAGGCAAAACAGAGATCTGTTCGCCTGAAGAAAATGACAACTTTGGAAGGTGGACTCTTTGGCATTATACCCCATTGAAGTCCCTCCGATACCCAAATTCCACCCTCCTCAGGCTCTTTTTCCAAAAATCTCCAGGTATTTCCCAACCCAAACCTGGCAACCCTGCAGACATAGACTGGGGAGCAGTGTTCCCTCCAAGCTGAGTTAGTGTGAGCCTCCAGCTCACACATCTTTGTCTTTGCTCAGGAAGGACTGCTCCAGAGCAAACTAATTTATGGAGTAGCCAAATCGCTCGCTCACAACTTTAATGCCAGTAGCTCACAGAGTAGGATTTTTGTTCACAAGACTCTACAGCTTAGAGGGAGCATTCTTTGGAGAAAATAAATTCAGCTCCCCATAACATCTCTTAAACTGACAGGACCAGGGGAGTTAAAGTGGAATATTACATAAGAACACAAGAGAAGCCATGTTGGATCAGGCCAGCGGCCCATCCAGTCCAAAGCTCTGTGTCACACAGTGGCCAAAGGCCAGGTGCCATCAGGAGAGTCCACCAGTGATGCCAGAACTCCAGAAGCCCTCCTACTGTTGTCCCCCCAAAGCTCCAAGAATATAGACCATCACTGTCCCAGACATCATGTTCCATCTAGACTTTGTGGCTAATAGCCAGTGATGGACCTCTGCTCCATATGTTTATCCAAACCCCTCTTGAAGCTGTGTATGCTTGTAGCTGCCACTGCTTCCTGCAGCAGTCGATTCCACATGTTAATCACTCTTTGGGTGAAGAAGACCTTCCTTTTATCTGCTCTGCTCCTATTGCTCCTTAATTTCATGGAGTGCCCACGAGTTCTTGTATTGTGAGAAAGAGAGAAAAGGACTTCTTTCTCTACCTTCTCTATCCTACGCATAATTTTGTAAAGTCTGTCGTGTCACCTCTCAGTCCTCATTTCTCCAAGCTAAAGAGCTGTAACCTCTTGAGCCTTTCTTTATACAGCCTCATGTGAAGGCGGTCCATATCCTACACTCCTTTCACACAGGATGCAGGATTGTGGCCCGCAGAAGTATCCTGAGTGGGGCATGCCTTTGCCAGTTCCTGTTGCAGAGCTATTCATTTCATCTGTCTTATCCTTATCCCCGTTAATCTCCGATAATCCCCCAGCGGCCTTTTTTTTTGTTTTAAACATCTGGACGGGCCTTATGGTTAGGGAGAAAGAAGGTGCTGAGCACAGAATACCACTCGGTTATCTCCTTTTCCAATAAGCGAGAATTTCTCTGGCTCATTAACTTTGGGGGCGTAGGGAAAAGCAGAGAGAAATTGTCCTTGTTTCTAAAAAATGGAGGTAGTTCTTTCAAGGATCCTCGGCTTGAGAGAATGCTTCCCTTGCGCAAATCGCTGCAAGGCACTTAAGAAGGGGCCCATTAGCTTCTGGAACAATGAGAGATGTGCACCTGAAGAACCTCTTAGCATGGGATGCAACAAACACTCTATTTTCCCCTCCCTCAATCACCTTTGTTTTGCAGGAAAACACAATTGTGTATCAGGCAAGCGCTTTGCAGCCAGTAATAAAGTTGTCAACGTCATCACCGAAAAACGGCTAAAGGTGTTATTTAGGGTAATGTGCTTGCATGTTAATCAGCGAGGCGCCCCACTTGTTGTCGACGCCGAAATTGAAAACAGAGGAGGGGAACCAAAGCAGTGTTTTGTCCGACCCGCCTGTGTTCCCTGAGCGCCTGCGGTTCACCATCACATCAGAAGGCCCGAGCATCCCAGAGTGACAGATAGAGGGATGCAAAAATAGTTACACCTCTGCGCAAATTGTAGTTTGCTTCAATTGAAACCATTACGAGAAAGCTTTCAGGGTCTTTAGGCGTTCATCGGCCCATAAGTACAGGCAACAGCATATGATTTCTGAACAGGGGGGAAAGGGCCTGTCAGAGTCTATAAAAAGAACTTTAATATACATGGCTGTAAGCAAAAGTATCTTTAATAACAGATACTCATGTCCAGCAATTTGACTGGGTGGTTCGAATCAATGTGTCCCCAGGTTATCTATTTAAACTCCCTTTGCCTATAAGAACATAAGAGAAGCCAATGTTGGATCAGGCCAGTGGCCCATCCAGTCCAACGCTATGACACACAGTGGCTAAAAACATCAGGTGCCCTCAGAAGGTCCACTAGTGGGGCCAGGACACTAGAAGCCCTCACACTGTTGCCCCCCACACACCCAAGCACCAAGAATACAGAGCATCACTTGCCCCAGACTGAGAGTTCCTATCTATACTTTGTGGCTAATAGCCACTGATGGACCTCTGCTCCATATCTATATATCTAATAGCCAAGATGGCCCCTCTGTGCGGATATCTAAATCCGCACATCGGGGGCACATAGAGGGCAAAGAGATTTTACTGCATACTTGGGGCACTCCCTAGGTGTGCAGAAAAATCTGAAATGCTGAAAAAACCATACAGGGGATACTTGAATACCCCCAAAAGTAAAAGAGCATTCCCTGTGCATGCACAGAGGATGGACTGGGAACTGTGCCTCACCGCCATTGCCTGGGGTGGTGGTGGTGGAGAAGGCCTGCTGGGCTCATCTGCGGCCGCTTCCGCCTCCTCCTCCTCCACGTGGAGTTCCCCCTGCTTCAACAGGGGAGTCACGTGGAATACTCCCCCTCCCCCACGAGTATCGCGGGTCCCTGCTGCTTGTGTTTATCTAATTCCCTCTTGAAGCCGTTCATGCTTGTAGCCGCCACCACCTCCTGTGGCAGTGAATTCCATGTGTTAACCACTCTTTGCCTATACATGTCCACTTCCCTACTACCAATAGCAAATAGACGCACACACACACCAGCCTTCAAACTCTGTATTCCCTGAGCTGCCAACCTCTATGTGGGGATTTAAAAAAAAAAACCCAAAGAAACAAAGAGCAGCACAGTGGAAATATAGTCTTCCCAGTGGGGCACATTCAGACGTTTTTGACTTTGATTTATGTTGAAAGCAACTTTGCATAAGGAAAGGATGTATTTGGTGAAAGTTTTCCCATTGGAGCAGAAGACTTAGGGTTGCGTCTTTGTGAAGAAGATATTATAGCATTGGAAAAAGTGCAGAAAAGGGCAACTAGAATAATAAAAGGGTTAGAACACTTTCCCTACAAAGAAAGGTTGAAGCATTTGGGGCTTGTTAGCTTGGAGAAACGACAGCTGAGGTTTAGAAGATTATGCAAGGGACAGAGCAGGTCGAGAAAGAAGTCCTTTTCTCCCTTTCTCACAATACAAGGACTCATGGACACTCCATGAAATTGCTGAGCAGTCGGGTTAGAACAGATAAAAGGAAGTACTTCTTCACCCAAAGAGTGATTAACACATGGAATTCACTGCCATGGGGGGCTACAAGTGTGGACGGCTTCAAGAGGGAATTAGATAAACATATGGAGCAGAGATCCATCAGTGTCTATTAGCCACAAGGTATGGATAGGAACTCTCAGTCTGGGGCAAGTGATGCACTGTGTTCTTGGAGCTGGGAGGGGGGCAACAGTGGGAGGGCTTCTAGTGTCCTGGCCCCACTGCTGGATCTCCTGAGGGCACCTGGTGTTTTTGGCCACTGTGTGACGGAGTGTTGGACTGGATGGGCCACTGGCCTGATCCAACATTGGCGTCTCTTATGTTCTTATGTAATTAAAAACAACAACAACAAAGAGCAGCACGGGTGGAAATATAGTCTTCCCAGTGGAGCACTTTCAGAAGAAGTTTTTGACTTTGATTTATGTTGAAAGCAACCTTGCATAATGAAAGTACGTGTTTGGTGAAAGTTTTCCTTTTGGAGCAGAAGACTTAGGGTTCCGTCTCTGTGAAGAAGCCTTGGGCGAAACGCAGCTTGGTATAAGCAAGCTCAGGTATAAGAAGAATATTGGAAGAACCGATGTGTAGTTTCATCCACCTGACTCCTGTGAATTCTTAAACCCTCCTTTGGGACTAGGTAAATTTTAAAGACTGTGTTCTAGGTTATGTGGTGTATCTGTTGGCAAGAAATTGGGCATGGTCCTGGATTTCTTAAAATATCAGTGTCTTTTGGATGTATGACATGGATTTCTGTATCTAATTTCATCACAGTATTTGAACTGTATTGGACTGTGCTCTCTATATTATATTTTGATACATTTCTTTAAGATTTGAGGGGTTTTTTTAAAATTTGAGCACAGTTTATTGTCCTTTGGCAAACCTCCAGGTGGGGCCTGGGGATCTCCCAGAATTGCAATTAATCTCCAAAAAAACAGAGATGTACGCCAGTTCCCCTGGAGTACATGGCTGCTTTGGAGGGCAGAGTCTATGGCATTATCCTCTGTGTTAAGAAATGCATTTTGTCCTTGGAGGTTTGAAAGGAGCCAAACTTCCACTTGGCATTTTAACAGCCCCTCCCCTCGTGCAGAGATCAGCTGGGGAGGGGGGTGTTGTCTGTTCAATTGCTTCCCAGACATACCTCAGTTCACCTCCATGCAAATGCAAATAGATCTAGCAGGAGAGATAATGGATGAGTCAAACTCTTCCCCTTCTTCAAGCAGGGAACAGAGATTGGAGGACTTGAGGTTAGAAGGGATCCAGGAATAATTTCCAGGAAAAAATTCCAGGAAACATTTCTTTGACTTGGCATAATCTGGTCAGTGGGTGGAGAAACAGTTATGATAAAACTCCTTGCAGTAGGAAGGAAGTCTCTTTTCCTTGGGTGCTGAGGCCATGAGAGCATGCAGGACTTCCAACTAAGGAGGTAGCCTTTGATCATGTGGTTGGCCTGGACAGCTGAAAGGAGCTTCAAGGTAATGATAACTATATAGAGATCTGTTACTTCTTAAAGCTTAGGAGCCTGTTCATTTCATCCATAGACATACCAAAATATGAAGCTAACATACTGAGACTGGCTTGGATTCATCTGGACCAGTTTTGCCTGCTCCAGCTTGTGGCCATTCGCCTTGGTCAGAGTGACTTTCCAAGTAGGGTTGTTAAGAGAAATTCTCTTAATTCTTCTTTACCTAATTTCTCCTTGAAATCCAACAGACCTTTTCTTTTTCTTCTTTTTAGCAGACTGATAGCTCAGGTTAGCCTGATTTTACCTGTGCTTGGAAGCTAAGTAGGATTAGCCCTGGTTAGGACTTGGATGGGGGACCACCAAGGAAGACTAGGGTTGTTGTGCAGAGGAAGGCAATGTCCAGCTACCTCTAGTCATCTCTTGCTTTGAAAACCCCATGGTTCTGGGGCCACCACGAGTGCAAAATTATTAGCATTCTTCCTCTCTTTTTTTTTAACGAATCCACAGTAAGTTTCTACTCAATTCTGTTTGATGGAAGAGAAATTTGAAGACAGAAGGAGCAGGAAGGGAGGTTCTGCAGAATGTCAGCATTCCACTCCGTAGATGTTCAGAGGCAGGCAATGTCTTCCCAAATATTCCCATCCTTCTACTAGAGCACCACCTTTTGGCAAGTAACATAAAACCACTACAAGGGCTGAAGTTACCTCACAGGAGCATTGATTTCTCTCCAAAGAGACATCAAAAAGAAACAAAAGAGAAATCCCTCTTTTAAAAGAGATAAAAGGGAACCAGTAGACTTCATGGCAATATTTATCATCATCACCATCACCATCACCACCACCACCATTCATTCATTCATTCATTCATTCATTCATTTAATTTATACTTCACCCTATCCAACAAGTGGGCTCAGGGTGGCTTACAACATAAGATTCATAAAACGATAAATTTGATAAAATCAATAAAACAATAGATGGCACAATAAACAATAACAGAAAGGACCCATGCCTCATGTCAGGTGAATAAAAATATCTCAAAAAGTGAATTTCAGGGGAGGAAATGAATCCCATTCCATTTCCCATAACAACACGATTTCCAAGCTGGTACCTGGATCTTTTTTAACCTACAGATGCCTACATGGAACGTCCATGACCAGAGACAGTAAATCTCTGAATCCCAGAGCCAGGAGGCAACATCAGGGGAAGGCCGCAGCCTCTATGCCCTATTGTTTGACTTCCAGAGGAACTGGTTGGCCACTGTGTGAGACAGGATGCTGGGACTGGATGGACCACTGGTCTGATCCAGCTGGGTTCTTCTGATGGTCTTCTCAGGAGAAGCACTCAGACTCTGCCCCGTTGTTGGCCCTCCAGAGGAACTGGTTGGCCACTGTGTGAGACAGGATGCTGGACTAGATGGACTACTGGTCTCATCCAGCAGGGCTCTTCTGATGTTCTCATCAGAGAAAGGCCTCTGCCTCTCTGGCCTGTTGTTGGCCCTCCAAGGGAACTGGTTGGCCACTGTGTAAGACAGGATGCTGATCTGGATGGACTGATCCAGCAGAGCTCTTCATATGTTCTTATGTCATGGATTGAATATGAGACATTATGCTTCCAAGGTTTACCCCTTACCACTGAGTGATGACTTCTCTGTGGAGGAAGTCAAATAAGCCTCCTTTGGCTGGGCTGAGAATTCCGTAACTTTAGGCCACAACTTTGCTACGATCCATCTAAAATGTTCTAAGCAACAGATATTTCTGCAGGGTTTTGGGTTATCCCAAGAGGAGGGCATCAGGCGTCAAGCAGGCTGCCTGACATTAACCCAGAGAGTGGGGAGAAATCTCTGTTTCAGGCCTTCTTTGCTCTGAGATTAATGGTAAACGTGTCATGCAGGCTTCTCCAGTAGTCAGACACGAGCTTCTTTCATTGGCTCGGATGACTGAACATGAACACCAATGCTCACCCCTGTCAGCTTGGGGAACACGCACTGATCGTTAAGCAGGGACTCAAAGCATAAGCCCTGTCAGACTCGGTTTCGCTTCTGCATCTCCTGTTGCACGTAAAAAACAAAAATGCAAACAGATTTTAAAAAAAAAGACTGCTTTTCGTTCCTTTAATGAGCAGCTGGCTTTTGAGAGAGCATGGCGGGCATTACAGGGACCTCATTTTCTATTCTAAGGCTGTGGTGGTCACATGGTCATTTTGATCAGGTTTCACCGCCGTTCCCTCTCACATTTAAAATCGCTGATCAGACACCCACATCTGCCTCCTGCACCAAAGCAGGCTCACTCACACAACCCACCCGGTTCCCTTGCAAGTTTTCCAACACTGGGGAAATCAAATACTTTCCAGCTGTTTGCACTTTAAATCCGTGATTTTGCTGATCTGGACAGCTATGCTTCGCATGGATTGCGATTAAGGTAATCTGATCATTCCTGACGTGACAAGGTGGGTTTTTTTTCCAGCTTCCACCTTTAAGCGCATGAGCAATCATTCATTTTGATATATAAATGTTCAAGTGCACATCTAGGGCTGCCAAGTCAGCCCAGGGAGTGGGGGATCCCCCGCTAAAGGAGTTCCCGATCCGCAGGCCAGCATTCGGCTGGCGGGGGGAACCCCACCCCCGAAGTCGTCAGGCGAGGACGACGTAATGACATCACCAGAAGTGCTCTGGCAATGCCCCCAACATGCTGACGTCACTTCTGGTGATGCCGCCGGGTGCGTGCGCTTTGCGCGCGCACCAGAAGAAACTCCCAGCCACAGGAGGACTCCCCCCCGCCGGTGTGTCCATAAGACTTGGCAACCCTATGCACATCCAGCACAGAGGTCATGGTCCTGCCCACCCCAGGAGTCCCCAAAGCTGCAGTGTTAGGAGGGAGGGTGGAAACTCCCAGTGCTGGGGAGCACTCCCAGCTTGCCAGCAGCAGGAGATGGCATGGAAAGTTGCACGGGGGAGGTGGGCAGGTGGGGAAGGGAGTACTGGGTGGGTTGGCAGGTGAGTGGGCAGGTGGCAGAGCCCACCCCAGGAGTCCCCGGAGCTGCGGCATTAGGAGGGAGGGTGGGAGCCTCTGGTGGGCAGGTGAGCGGGTGGCAGAGAGAGACACGGGGCAGCGGCATCTAGATGGTGCCCAGAGCCTTGTAGTGCAATGCTTGAAGTTCATGGAGGGATATGTGATCATCCCAACCTGGAAAAAAAAATATTTAAGATCAAATTTATAGCGGGAACTAATCGCAGTTAGCTTGCCATGTGACCACAGCCTAACATTCCAAGGGTTGAAATGGAAAGGCTGAGCAGAGAGGAAACAAAGGCACACTTTGATATTTAAATGCTCAGGTTCAAGTGTTCAAGCGCACAGGCCCCAATGCTCCCCTGCTATTAGAAGTAAGTCACTCGGCAACTTTACCACTCATGTACACATCTTTTGGGAAACACAGACTCCACCACCATAGATCATCAATGCCAGCAGTGAGAGCCTCAGAAAAAAATGAAAAATCAAGGAGTGAAGATTTCCAGAGAGATGTTGAAGATGCAGTGTATATAGCCTGGGTTTTAAACCCCTTAAACTAAAATCTTTTGCTCGCTTACCTGCAGAAGTCAGAGGACTTAATTCTGAATAAATAAGAAAAGGGGGAAAGACAACATGATTTATTTCGCAATCTGGGGTGTGTTTTTTTTTTTTTTAAATCCTGTATTGTTTCAAAAGCTAACCTTGTTTTTCTCCCCTAATTGTTTGCCTTTTTTGCAGAGAAAAGTCAGATGATTTAACGGGCTTGCAGTAACCAGAGTAACTATATTGCATTCCCTCAGGAGAGCTTCTATACTGGAGTTAAAAAAAAAAACCTCCCAGAATGATTCCTAAAAATGCTGAACCATCCAGAATCAGCTCAACCCCTGAAGATTTCTGCGGCCCCTCAGGAATGGAAGATAATTTTTCCTTCCTTTCTTTGGCTGCGACTTATTACTGACCGGTACTGACTGAGAAAATAATCAAGAAGGCTTCAAAGTCTTGAAAAGATGGCTTTACGTCCTGCTGTCTCTCAAATCAACACGCGTCTGGAAAAGTCAACGCCACAAACCGCAGGCATCTTAAAACACTTACAACGTGTATTAAAACCAATCTGGTCCCAGGGATCTAAAAAAGTCCAGCGATTCTGAGGGGGAAAGTTGGTGTATGTCAAAAACAGAAACACTTTTAGTCATTATTCAATGGTGTTTTTGAAAAGGGGATCCCGGGATAAGGGGAAAGAATGGTTGTCGTATGGTACCAGACACTGCTGGATTTATCTTCTTCCCAAAGCCTGAATGCACTCTGTTCAACATCTGTGGTGTGAATTATCTTCACCGAGTCTTGGAGATTAACAGCGTGCTGACTCTGAGGCAGATGCTCAGGGCAAATTGGTGAGCCTTCGTTCCCGGCTTGTGAGTTTTCAAAAATACATCTGAAGGCAACTTTAGAAAGTGAATAATAGAATCTCAAAGTTGGAAAGGCCCTACAGCCATCTAGTCCAACCCCCTGCTTGGAAGGGGCCTACAGGCCATCTAGTCCGAGTGTTTGTTGTTTTGTAGATTTCCCATGTACCTTTCCCTTTAGAAGTAAAGATTTTTACATAGAAAGGATACGCCTCCTCCCCAGTAAATAAAGATCCATTGCAAGCTCTGAATATCTAACTATTTTTACCAATTTTACCAACAGTGCATAGCAGGGGGCTATGACATCTTGGGTTGTAGATGTTATGTGTGAGTTGGTACACAGAATAATGCACTAGATCAGGGGTGGGCAAATGGCGGCCCGCGGGCCACATGCGGCCCGCCACAGAGTTTTTTGCGGCCCACCAAGACATGAAGATTAACAAGAATAAATATAGATGCTCTTTGACAGACATTAACTTGCAGGCTGTGATGAGAATCTCAACAAGCAATCTCACTCCTGATTTCAAAAAAATTGTAGAAAAGTGTGATAGGGTACATTTGTCTCATTAAACTGATTCTAAAATTAAATGTGCTTGCAGCTATAGATGATATAAAATTAGCACAATAAATAAATTGAATAAAACTACCACTATTTTATTTAATTTATATTTATTGATTTTCATGATACAATTTATACCTTTTCTGAAATGCAAAGTTAAGTAATGAATGCAATCATTTTAAAAGGTGCGGCCCTCCGCTAACCTCCGCTCCCATGAAATGGCCCCCGAGCCAAAACAATTGCCCACCCCTGCACTAGATGGATATTTGACTCTTATTATGCTGGTGGGAGCTCTCATGACTGAGTGCTCAACGGTACCAAAAAAAGGACCCTGAGTATTTATTGTTTTATTTACAAAATCTGTATCCTTCCTTTCTGTCCTTAAAAGGCAACCAGGATGGCTAATGATTTAAAACATGCATGATAAAAATCACATTTTAAAACCATTGAAATCAACCTCTTTCCCCAAACACACCATTAAACCAAAAGAAGAGGAGGAGGAGGAGGAGATTAGATTTTTACCCTGCCCTTCACTGCCCGAGGGAGTCTCAGAGCAGCTTACATTGTCCTTTTTCTTCCCCTCCCCACAACAGACTCCCTGTGATGTTGGTGGGGCTGAGAAACTCTTTGAGGACTGCTCTTGAGAGAACAGCTCTGAAAGAACTTGTAACTGACCCAAGGTCACACCAGCAGCTGCATCTGGAAGAGGGGGAACTCAAACCCAGTTCTCCCAGATTAGAGTCCGTGCTCCTAACTACTATACCAAACTGGCTCTCCTAACTACTACACCAAACTGGAATTAAAATTCATGCACAGCAAGATTTTTGAGGGAATGCCAAACAAAACAACAACAAAAAAGTCTTCATGCACTTGTGGACAATGACAACAGTTTGGGTAGAAAAGTAGCCTAGAAATGTTTTGAGTAAGGAATAAATATAATCACTGGCTGCCTTGTTAATTTGCTTTTGGTTCATTCGTATGATTGGCTGCCAATCAGGTCTGAGAGATCTTCAAGTAGGGTTGCCATCTCCAGGTTTGGAAATGCCGAGAGATTCAGGTGTGGAGGGTGGGGTTTGAGGACCTCAGCAGGGTATAATGCCTTACAGTCCACTCTCCAAAGCAGCCATTTTTTCCTGAAAAATTAATCTCTGTTGTCTGGAGAGCAGTTGTAATTTGGGAGATCGCCAAGTCCCACCTGGAGGTAGGAACTCCTCCCACGGAGGAACTAGGACTGTACAAAATACATCCCATCACACTGCTCTGTATGTGAAAAATAATCAGAGAAACTGCCTTGAGCTGCTTGTGAATAGCCAAACCGTTCAGCAGAACATGGGTTCCTTACTCGCAACCATCCAGGAGAATACGGCCCTTTCTGCACTGGCAGTTAGCGCCAGAGGAGTCAAGCCTTAAGGGCTAACTTCACTGTTGCACGCATTTCCACTGCACTGGTTTTCCCCCTTCCGGTTTGTTCATTTGTTTATTCTGTATGCATTCGGCAACTACAAGCGAAAGCAGCATTTTTTGACCTAACTGGCTGCTTTGTCTAAGATGAAGAGAAAGGCAAACATCTTTCAAAACTTTTAACTGCAAATCCAAACCCTTCTTCCCTTCTTCCCTCCCTCCCTCCTTCCCTCTGTGATTCTGCAAAAAGAAAGGTAAAGGAGAGGAAATTCAGGCCCACATATGCAAGACTGACACATTTGGGAACAGGGAATCCCCTGGTCCTTTATAGTTACTGATTCCTTCTTATGCTCTCTCTGGCTTTTTAAAAGTTTCCCTTAGTGTGGAGGACCCATCCTCTTTTGTCTTTGGAAAAGGAGGGAAAGAAAACAGAACAGGGAGGGAGCATCAGCCTAAAGAGAGAAAGGGAAAAATGGAGGGGAGCAGTGGGCAGCATTTAAATACCCACAGAAACAACTCTACTTTAAAAAAAGATTATCAGTTTTGAAAGCGCTGGCATGAGAAAGTGTGGGATCAGTTTGCTATGTCTAAACTGTTATATTCTCTGTGTCCAGCAGACAGTAAGCAATACCAAGTTAAATTTGTTGTGGTTTGGTTTTCTGTGTTACAATATTTATCAGTTAATAAGATTATTCCTTCTAATAACCTTTATAAGCAACTAGATTTCTTTTGAATTTTCACATACAACAACTGTAACCTCGTTATAGAAGCTGTTTTTTCCTGTTTTGGGTAACCACCATACATTTTATTACTTCTCACTGTCACAGGCTTTGCTGACTGGAAAGCTATTTTTGTACCATGTTGAACTTTTAGCCTGTTGTTAGCGATTTGAATGAATACACGGTAAGCCACTGTAAAAACAATGTGTGAAAATAAAGAAACTGCTTGCTAAAAAAATCAATTTGAAAGCGGATGAGAACAAAGAATCGCAGCAAAAGGAGTTTTGGTAGCTGTGGAGCAACAGTGTGCTGGATGTGGCCTGAATGCAGGTCCCTGTAAAACAAACTGAGAAACAGGAGAAAGCCCCAACACAAACTAGAAGTGAAAGCCAGAGGGAATGCAGAACGGAAGAACAGGATGCGCTCAGAAACCAGTGCAAAATACCGGTGCAGAAATGAGGTGCAGAAATGGCCTTTGAGCCCAACTGGTACATGTTCAAGCACCCCTGCTTTTCACTCAGCCCCAGACTTTCCTTGTATCTTCAAACCACTTTATGGTTGCTGGCGCATGAGACAAACCAAAGAAAGCCACAGCCTCCACATAATGCAAGCCGGAGATTCCTTTTTAATTTGACACTCAACACTTTTACATCTTCTGGTTTGTGTTATGCTAATTCGGCCAGTCCTGTTGTTCTTCGGTATGAGTTTAGCTGACTTAGCTGTGATTACAACAGGACACTCTGATACAGGATTTCAATTTGCAATGGAAAGCGTTTACGGAGCCCTACGCGGAAGAATTAATATCTGCTGAACAATTTCCCTAAGTATTGCATTGATTTCAGTGTGTGGGTTTTTTTTTTTCCTCAGTAAAGGACCCAAGAAGGCGAGGAAGAATATATTAACATCACTGGAGTGGTAAAAGAAAAGGCGGAGAGAATATATAAGTGCATGAGAACAAAAAATATTTGTCATGCCAGCAAGATTGTGATGTATAGCCAAAGACAGCACATTTTCATCTTAATTGTGTTAACATCTAAACCCCTTGTGGTGAGTAGAAACTGGTAGTTCTCTTAATTCCTGAAACAACTTTTGCTGAACCAGACTTTCTCATGTTCTCCTGGACCTCATGCCTCTTTGGCAGGAGGATACCACCTGTGAGAATGTCCCAATGAATATAGTCCACAACAGGTCTTGTAAATAAAAGTCCTTTACTTGCAGAAAAGATTATTGGAGTCATACACTTCTTCTGTTAGTAATGAACTGCTTTGGGTTACATGCATAGATATACTAAACTCATAAATGGCTACAGGTGTTCTACCAATCAGACTACAGTACTTTTAGGCGCGCAACCAGGAAGATGAACAGTTCCCACAGAACACGCGGGAAAACCTTTTCTCAGGGAATAATAGTGTTGAACATTCTAAAAACCCAGTTCACAGAGACCTGAAACCATAACAACAAAATAGTTACTCTCTACAGCAGAGCCTTTCATGTTCAAGGACAAAACATGAGATAGCCGGCCAGAAGGTAGTGAGCAGTCTGTGCAGGCGCTGATAATCTGCCAAGCGAAGCATAAGCAAAACAGGCAAGCAAGGAGGCGGGGGTAGCAGGCTGAGCTCTGGCTGACTCCACATTCCTAAGGGCTGGGTGGAGGTCCTGTTGTGAACTCCCGGGCAGGACGTATGGAGCAACTAAAGCAAAGTGAAAATTAGATAGGCTCAAAGCAAGAAGAACATACCGGTATGGCAGAGGTACACAAGTAGGCACGGAATATATGGCAGGCACTGCTAGGCACAGAACATATAACAGGAACAGAATATATGGCAGGCAATATATGGCAGGCACTGACACCACCCAGCCTATTCATGGGAATGCCAGGGACAGCACATGTACAAACTGTCCTGTGCCAGCTACACTGGCTCTCAAAGGGATACCGAGTCAAATTCATGGTTTTGGTATTGAACTTCAGGGCCTTAAGGGGTTTGGGACCTGCATATCTTCAGGACCACCTCCTCTAGTATGTTCCTGGGAGAGCGTTACACTACACTGAGAACCATCTACTGGTGATCCCTGGCCCCAAAGATATCCAGCTGTCCTTGACCAGAGCCATAACTTTCCTCCATTTTATTCTCAGAACAACCCTTTGAGGTAGGGTAGACTGAGAGTGACCCGAAGTCAACCAATGAACTTTACAGCAAAGTGGGGATTTGGACCAAGGACCCTGCAATCGTCTTGTAAAGTATGGACACGAAATATGACTCTAAGCTGGACTGTACAATGAATGTGCCAGGGAAAATGGACTGGATGGTGACCATGAGACAGAGCCAACTTACTGGAGAGAAGACGTATGCCCAGCCAAGGGAAGCCTTGCACTAAAGCCGCATGTTGAACCAGATGTGGACCCATGGGAGAACCAATGCCATCCATCCCTGCATCTCTAAGGTCACTGAAGACCCAGGTAGATGACAAGCCAGCCTCCCTGACATTGCAATAACATGGAGCCAGACTTCCAGAGAAGCCATGCTTTGCAGAGGCAGCCTGGACATTCCTTCACAAATGCTACGGACAAGCCTCTTCGCCATCACGCAGGCATTTTCCCCCCACCTTCTCCTAGCAGCATCACCCGAAACTGCATGTACTCATCCTCAAGTAAAACAACAGAACTTGACCATGATGAGGTTAACTGGGCTGCCAAACACACCCACCAGCCATCAAGATAACACAGCTGCAGGTCACGTTATCATTGACTCTAAGGACTGGCCAAGCACCTTGAATGACTGTCTTTTCTTCTCCTTTGTCTTAACTCTTGCACTCTGAATGGTGTCACTATTAGGAAACATTATGTCAGTTGCCCAGCTATTAATCTCATTCTCTCGGCTATCTCCTGACCATTAGTAACTGGATTTTTCTAGGTTTCTTGGGAATGACATGACTGACCAAGCATCCCCCTCCCAGTCAGTCTAGGGTATATAAAGAGAGCATCTGCCCATAGCTCTCTCTCTCTCTCTTGCCTCTACCTACCGGACCCCACCCTGCCTTATTTATTTATTATTCCACTTATATCCCACCCTCTCAGCAAAGCAGGCTCAAGGCAGCTCACATTCATAGGCTGAGGACAGACTGACAAAATGAAATGCAAGGGTAGCGGGGCAAAAAGACCCGGGCCGAGTTGTTGCGGGCTTTCCGTTCACACTGCGTAGACTGACCATACCGGGGAGGAGGCGTAATGGAGCATTCGCACTGTGGGGCAGCCCCTGGCGATGGTGCCACAGTGGTGTGCGGTTTTGGTCTGTTTTGCCGACCTGTGCATAGGCACGGCAGCCGGATCAGTGTGTTCACATTATCAGTGCCCCTTGATCTGTGGCTTATTTGCATCCACACTGCCAGGAAGCGGGATGAACACACACCCAGATGGCTTGACACTGGTTTCACCAGGTATCTTTTTAACACGGGATGAAAGTGCTTCAGGACGGGGTGAGTGCGGCACGGCAACACCAGACAGCTGTGGCTGTGTGAACAGGCTCTCTTAATCCGCTTGCAAAGTGGGCCTGTATTGGGCCAAACTGCCAGTCTGAACTTGGCCATAAAACATGTTGCAAAGCACATAAATACACTTAAAAAGCAATTTAAAACCCAATAAAATCATCCTTAAAAAAATCACTACATACAAATATGAATGATAGTGCTGTTGATGTTTCATAAATTTTAGAGATGGCCTGTGGTGTTATACATTTCTTGATGTCACGACATTCTATGCTCAGGCCTACACTCCAGGCCAGGGTTTGATGGTGGTAATAGTGGGGCGGCTCTTAGTTGAAGGCCTGGTGGAAGAACTCCATCTTGCAGGCCCTGTGGAACTGCGATAGATCCCACAGGGCCCTGATCTCCTCCAGGAGCTCATTCCACCAGTATGGAGCCGCCACTGAAAAGGTCCTGGCCCTGGTGGCAGCGAGCCTGGGCGCCTTAGGGCCAGGGAGGGTCAACTAATGTTGAGACCCCGACCATACTGCTTTCTGGGGTATATACAGGAAAAAGCGGTCCCTCAGGTATGCTGGACTCCATTCCTAGTGCTGTCTGGAGTCTCTCATGTACGTGACCCCTTCCCTAGTATCTTCCATACTTTTTGCTGCAGAATCAACTCGTCATGTCGGACAGGTAACGTATCACCCCTTGTCGATATTTTCCTGCAAATGCGACAGTCTCTGTACTGTTCTATCTAAATTCCTAGCTCTGTATGGTTTGAGTGTATGGTTGTTTTATTTTCTCTCTGTGTGAAGTCATTCAGTAAAGAAACCGTTTCATTTAAGATCTAGTCTCCCTGTCTATTTCTGGGGATCTGGATACACTGGACTCTGGTATACACGGGTTATTGTTCCATTAATTAAGTCTATTGCCATTTAATATTCTAACCCCCCACTCTTTATAAAGAAATCAGGCAATTTGGCTAACAAAGGGACTCCTAGTCCTACATGATAATTGCCACATTCTCAACGAAGTTATGTTACCCTTTCTGCCGGGGGGGGGGGGGATCATCTGGTGGTGATTGTTCATTGCCGCCCCATTCGGAAAAAGAGACAGACTCAAAGATTGGGTTAAACAAGGGCCACTTTATTATTTAATTAACTTTGCGGCAAGGGAACTAACCAACCATTGTGCGGAATCAGTGAGCCTGGTCACCACCAGGACCAGCTCCTCACCTTCAAACGGCAGAGCACCTTACCCCCGCCGGGGTATACTTCATGACCACGTCCTGGCCATGCTTAGGCTACCCTGTGTCCCCTTCCGGAAGCCCTAAAACCTGCTAAGGAACCATTCAGGGTCCTACCAAGGTCCCTCAACCCCACCCCTGGGCCCTGAAACCTGCAGGCTGTTTGTGAGGGACCCTAATTTCCTAAGGAATAACCAACTGGTGCTCGCCGGATCTGCATAAAAACTACTCTAAAACCGCCAAGTGACCAACTCAATCAACAAGCCCACCATGACCCAATTACAAGCCAATCAAAACAGTGCAGAGTAGGCGAAAACACTTCCCCCAAATACGCCAATCGAGGGAGAAGTGAAAAATTCCTACCCGGCCCCAATAGGCGACCAGCTGTACTTGCACTGTCAGATGGGTGGGCGGGTGGGCCAAACGACACCTCAAAAGAGGCAGAACCAGAGGAGGTGGAGCGTCTTAAAGGCAATGCTCCACCCCTACGCAGCAGCGGAGTGACATCAACATCGCTCCCAGCTCTCTGTTGTCTCCCTCCTTCGGGACGGCAAAGACGGCCCCTCCCACCAAGCGCCGTAGCTCTGGAGGGAGAAGTAGCCGCATTCTCTCTCTCTCTCTCTCGGCTTTTCAGAAGTCTCCGTTTCCTGGTTTTTAAGTTTCTGCTGCTTCAAGGTCCCCCCCTTCCTTTGCATGTGTTTTGCTTTCTCTGGTGGTCGATTCAATATTACATCAGTTTATGTCCAGCATAAAAACCTGCAGTTTAAATCTCCCTACATACATTGAACAATGCAAAAATTGGAAGTCCCTTGCTCTTAGGGCTGCCAACCTCCAGGTGGGGCCTGGAGATCTCACCAAAGACGTGCAGGCAAGTCACTTCTACCTCGAAAACCATACGATGTCACCATAAGTCAGTTGTGACTTGATAAGGGGGTGGAAAAGACTGGACAGGTTTTTTTCCCCTCCAGGCTGTTGGCAACTTTACTCTCTAGTAATCTTTTTTTTCTTTTGCCTTTCACAAACAGAACTTAAAATTCAAGCAGGATTTCTTCAGCAGAGAGGGGTAAGGCGCCAGAAGTAGGAAACACTTATTTAAAACAAATATAATTGGACTGTGCAATTAAAGAAACAGAAAGGAGAGAGAGCCCTTACCCCTTCTCAGGCTTTGAGTAAATTGCTCATAGTCTTTCCTGCAAGCCTCATAGTCTTACCTGCAGTAGATGTATTGTTTTATAAAGTTGCGGGGGGGGGGGGGGGCTGGAACATACTTCATGGAAGTCATCACCTGGCATGTGTGTGTGTGTGTCTGTGTGAAGTGTCATCAACTTGCAAGTCATCAACTTATGGCGGCCCCATAAGGTTCTCAAGGCAAGAGACTAAGGACTCTGCATAGCAACCCTGGAATTCCTTGGTGGTCAAGGAATGTTCCCTCTAAGCTGTGGAGTCTTGGGAGCAAAAGTTCTACTTTGTAAGCTGCTGGCATTAAAGTTGTGAGCCAGCGATTTGGCGACTGCATAAATTAGTTTACTCTGGAGCCATCCTTCCTGAGCTGAGACAAAAATGTGTGAGCCGGAGGCTAAAAAACTGTGAGCTAGCTCACACTAACTCAGCTTAGCGGGAACACTGGTGGTCACCCATGCAAGGACTAACCTGGACCAACTCTGCTTAGCTTCCAAGTTCTGACAAGACTGGACTACCCTGAACTGTCCAGGTTAGGACGTATAGGTATAGACATATAAAGGGATGTGTATGCATGCATATAGGTAGAGAGAAATATATACACATGCTCTCGAGATTTTTGTCCTAGTGCTCAGAGTTGCAGCACTTCTTAGGACTCCCAAACCCCAACTGGGGTGGGGTGGGAGATCCCCTGCCCCAAGTTCCTGTTGCCCACTTGAGGTGGGGACAAGAGATAAATTAAACATTATTTTTTTAAAAAACCTCACTGGTGTCACAAAGAGGATAAGATCATATCTGGGTACAATCTGGAAGTGAGAAAAGTTGCTCTAGGAATCACCAGAAACTCTATGGTAAACGAGAGCCAGTTTGGTGTAGTGGTTAAGTGTGCGGACTCTAATCTGGGAGAACCGGGTTTGATTCCCCACTCCTCCACTTGCACCTGGCTGGATGACCTTGGGCAAGCCATAGCTCTGTGCCAGCTGTTCCCTCAAGGACAGCTTGGGAAAAAGCTCTCTCAGCCCCACCTACCTCACAGGGTGCCTGTTGTGGGGAGGGGAAGGGAAAGGAGTTTGTAAGCCGCTCTGAGACTCCCTTGGGGAGTGGAGAGCGGGGTATAAATCCAATCTCTTCTTCTTCTTCTTCTCCCACACACACATGCACACCAGTTACCGGGCTAGGAACCCTTGTGCTTCTGAACTTAGGAGTCCATTAATAACCAAACTGAAATGGTTACAATCCAACGACTCTAAAATGGTGATTTCCAAATGATGAATTCAAAAGCCCCCCCCCCCCCCAGCAAAAAATACTGCCCCATTTTGGTGAAGACCAAATCTGTACCATTTATGAACATGATTTGAGACACCACATTGAGATACAAACCCAAGACGTAAGTAATTCTGAATCATTACCTGGCTCGGTTTGGCATAACTGATCTGTCCTGTTGGTGTTCAGATGCCAAAAGATATCAACTGTTTTGCTAGGAATTCCGTAACGAGGAACTAACATTCTTTCAGTTCACTTTCAGTAGAAATTCTCGTCTACCTTCCAGTCAAGGGAAGCAGCAATGTGCCTACTCTCTGATTTGGTCTGTCAGTGGAAATCTCTCCCGAAGCCAAGATTCAATCTATCACAAACACTTCACTATTCTGATCATGGCCATCGCAAAGAGCAAGATACGCTAATTGAGTAATAATATGCTGATGTAACTGTCTAACTTGCAAGAGATAGTTCCAAATTACCGCAAACAGAAGGGAGATAATGAACATAGGGTTCTGTGCTGAAGATCTGTGAAGTATTCTTTGCTCAGCCAAGGAAAACAGGAGCAGAGGTCGTAGACTGTATTTTATTCTGTTAAATGATGCCCAGGGAAAGTTACCACCTCAGGCACAGGACTGGGAAACCAGTATAACCATGATGATGTTTTAAAAAGTATTGGACACTTTGGACATACCCATCCATGGAGACAAACTGAAGACTCATATAAAACAGTTCTACATCTGCTACAGATGCCAACTCACTGCCTCCAGCATCCAATACCTACCTATCTATCTATCTATCTATCTATCTATCTATCTATCTATCTATCTATCTATCTATCTATCTTCATCATCACCACCATCATCACCAGTCCTCTGTCTGTCTATCAATCATCTGTTTGCCAGGGCTTTAGAGGGGGCTTGAATTGGCAGGCATCTTTTAAGGGAGGGACGGGAGAGAGATTTGGAATTTGGAATTTGCTATTTTATTTTATTTTTTGGTTTTCAACTGAAAATGTTTATAACCACTATTGTATGTTGCTTTGAACCATGAAGCAGGATATAAATGTACTAATTATTACATCCCTCCCTCCCTCCCTCCCTCCCTTCCTTCCTTCCTTCCTTCCTTCCTTCCTTCCTTCCTTCCTTCCTTCCTTCCTTGGAATCACAGAACCACAGAGTTGGAAGGGGTCATTCAGGCTATCTAGTCCAACCCTTTACTCAATGCAGGCTCAGCCTAGAACATTCCTTCCTTCCTTCCTTCCTTCCTTCCTTCCTTCCTTCCTTCCTTCCTTTTTCAAGTCCACACTACTTTATGCTAAAGATCCACTGTATTCTACCCCGTGTTTATGGATCAAGCCATATGCCTCTATATCCCCCTCCACAATTCCCTAATTGGCGTTCAGCTGCCATTTTATCACTTTCTCCCTTCCCGCAATCGCTAGGTGTTGTGGAAAAAAAAAAAGAACGCTCGGCTTTCCGTTTTATTGATACGCGCTCAAAGTTTCATTATCGCTCCGCCGTCTTCTCGGGCTCGCCATCTGGTGCGCCGGCAGCTGGAAATGGACCCTTGTTTGCTCCTAGGGTTTAATTGGTGCCGTGTAGCAGAGCTCAAGGCTCCTCCCTTCGTTTGGCATTGCAGCTCTTGCTGTGGGGTATCTTTTTGCTAAGTGCCAATTAAAGAGCAATGCATACTTTACTCTGTGCTCTGCAGAATTATGTATTTCCCCATCTGCCAGGGGTGAAGAGAAATGGTGTGTGTGTTTTTTTGATCTGACAAAGCACACAGTTTTGAGGGGAGATTGTTTTGGGGTAATTCAACTACAGGAAGCATAAGTCTGCTTCTTATGGCAGGTTGTTCCCCTTTCCCCCCTTCTCAGGAGAATTATTTATCTCCATGGAAGCCATTTTGGATTTTGTACAGGCAGGAGGGTCAGTGGGGCAGGGAGGGATTCAGCAAACCTCTACCAGGACTGCTTGCGGATATCTACAAAGTCCAAATAAGACACGTGCTGTGTAGTGCAGTGGTGAAGAGCAGCAGCCTCTAATCTGGAGAACTGGGTTTGATTCCCCACTCCTTCACATGAAGCCTGCTGGGTGACCTTGGGTCAGTCAGTAGGGATGGGCACAAACGATGAACCAATATGCCAGTTCGCACACTGAACCAGTTTGCATCAGTTCATGAGCTATTAATTAAAATCCTGCTTCCGTCTCCCCGCCTGAGCTCTGAGCCATTTAAACATAACAGCTGAGCTCTGTTTTGTGGAAAGAAGAAATACCTCCCCTGCTTTTTGCTCTTCACGAACCACCACGAGCTGCATCAAAATTCATGGAAGTTTATGGTGGCTCTTCGGTTTGTGAACATTGATTCACAAATCACGAACCAGCCGAAATCCACGATGAACTCTAGTTTTGAGCCAGTTCATGCCCATCTCTCCCAGTCACAGAACTTTCTCAGACCCACCTACCTAACAAGGTGCCTGTGGTGGGGAGAGGAAAGGACTATGACTGTAAGCTGCTTTGAGACTCCTCAGGGTAGAGAAAAGAGGGTTATAAGAACCTTCTTCTCTTCTTCCATTGTGGCTCCTACCTTGTGGAATGGCCGGTCCAATGAGATCAGGAGAGCGCCCCCTCTCCTGGCTTTCTGCAAACTATGCAAAAGTGGACTGTTCAAGAGGTCTTCTCTGCACAGCTAATCGGGTGGGACTGCACAAAATTGTAACTTATATTAGAGCCAGAGCCGAAACCCCTACCCACCCGAAAGCATGCTGATGCCCGTCCTGGTTTACAGACATACGATTCTGGTTTCTTTACTGTCGTAATTGTTCATAGGACTAAACCACAAGTCCCCATCGTGATGCCTGGGTGTGCCACGGCATCCACAAATAACTCTCCCTGTGCCAACCAAGTGTTTTCAGAAAGCGGGAGGGGCCCAGTGCGGCTTTTCTTCAGCAAGGTTTCTGAGTGGCTGTGCCAACTTTTAAAAAATGTTGCTTTGGCAAAAGTTGCCACCACATCACAAGGATCTGCACTGTGCCCACTGGTGGACCTCCTGATGGCCCCTGGGTTTTAGCCACTGTGTGACACAGAGTGTTGGATTAGATGGGCCAGTGGCCTGATCCAACATGGCTTCTCTTATGTTCTTAGGTTCTGGCCCCGCTGGTGGACCTCTGGTTGACACCTGGGTTTTGGCCACTGTGTGACACCAGAGTGTTGGACTGGATAAGCCATTGACCTGATCCAACACTGATTATCTTATATTCTACCCCCACTGGTGGACCTCCTGATGGCGCCTGGGTTTGGGCCACTATATGACACAGAGTGTTGGACTGGATGGGCCATTGGCCTGATCCATTGTAGCTTCTCTTATGTTCTTAAGAGAACGAAGGCAAGCTACTGCAGCTATTTTGTGGCTGGCTCCATCTCCTGTGGCAGCCATTTTGTAGCTGTGCCAACCATGTTGTGTGAGAATTCCAAAGTTGCCCACAGGAACAAAAAAGGCTGGAGGCTCCTGTACTAAATGTTTCCATTAGGAGGTCACAGTATGTGGGAACCACTGAATATGTCCCAGAGTTCTCCTCTGCATCACTCTGAAAGTGAGTAATCTTTTTTATGGCAGACAGAAGCTTCTGGGAAAGGGGTGAGATACTCTGATAACATCCTATAAACAGTAGATTCAGTACACGCTAGTGTAACATATTATATGTTTTTGATTTCGGTATTAGCAGTTCAACTTGTTAAATTATGTATTGCTGTGTGTGTATCGCACAGCACAGAGGACTGTGTATTTCTATGCTCTTCTTATTTTAACATCTGCCTTGTTCTCAGAGAAATTAAAACTTCATGACAGCACATTGAACTGAATCCATCATGTGTGTAAACACATCCAATATCATCTGTGAAATCCCCCCGATACACATCAACGTTTTCCCCCTGTTCTTCCTTCCCCTTTTTGTATTTTGCTGAAGTCTTTTTCCTCTGAAGACTAAATTCATCTCTCTTTGTCTATACAACCCTCCATCCTTTCTTAAAATTCAATATTAATTCCACTAGTTGCACTTCTAACAAAGAGATCAAAAGCATATCATAGATCCCCTGCACTAAATGGGAAAGGAAGGCAGCGTGGGACAGTGGTTAGAGTGTTAGACCAGGATCCGGGTTCAAAATTGCCACTCTGCCATGCAGCTCTCTGGGTGACTTTGGACCACCCTTTCAGTCTAACCTACCTCATAGGGTTGTTGTAAGACCAAATCGGTAAGAGGTTACAGTATATTTATTTTCTTTTTTACAGTCTGCCTTTCTCACTAAGATACAAAACAGATTGTTTATTTGTATGTTTATTTATTCATTCATTCAATTTATATCCTGCCCTCCCCACCACAGCAGGCTCAGGGCAACTTACATAAAAAGTTAAAAACACATAAATAACATCAGTTATGAAAACATATCATTAAGCCTAGATCATTGTAAAGGTAAAGGTAAAGATTTCCCTTGCTTGAAAGCCAGTTGAATCCAACTCTGGAGGGCGGTGCTCACCTCCATTTCCAAGTCGAAGAGCCAGCGCTGTCTGAAGACATTTCTGTGGTAATGTGATCGGCATGACTAGATGCCGAAGCGCACGGAGCGCTGTTACCTTCTCACTGAAGTGGTACTTATTTATCTACTTGCAATTTCTTGCTTTCGAACTGCTAGGTTGGCAGGAGCTGGGCCAGAGACAATAATCAACTGTCTTTGCCCAGATCTGAGTAAATGCTGAAAACTCATGAACTCCTTCAAGACTCTTGGTGCAAGATGTTTCACAGATGGTATTGGTCACCCGACAAAATCACTAAATGTCACAAAGGTGCTTTGAATGCATGTTGGAAGTGTAAAACAAACATAGGTACTTTCTTCTACATGTGGTGGAGATGTATCAAAACCCAAAATTATTGGCAGATGATTCACAATATAATTTTTGAGATGTTAGCTATTGACCTTATACTAACCCCGAAACTTACCTTTTGAATATGATTTTGGAGGGATTTGCAGCACTATAATGATGAATGATAGTTGATATACCTGCTGACATCAGCCAGGATTAAAGACTGGAAATCAGAGAAACTACCCATAAGATGAGAATTAATTTATAAGCTTTTAGATCTGGCTGAAATGGGTAGACTTAATATTTTGTTACAAGGAAAAGACGAAGCTCTGTTTGGTAAGAGATGGTCAAAAGTGTATAAGTGGTTATATGAAAATAACCATGACTAGAATCAAAACTATTCTTTCTATATGTTATGGAATGCTGTTTGTATACAGCAAAAAAAATTAAATAATTGTTTAAAAAAAGACTCTTGGTGCATCTAATATAAATTACTGCCTCCCATTTCTGCTACTTGCAAGACTTTTGTCCGCTAATCTTTCCTCTGGTGCTTTAGTCAATCTCTAATATTTAGGGCACATCATTTTGCTGCTGAAAACAGATTCATAATAGTTTTTTTTTTTTAAATCCACCCAATCATCCATCTATTCATCCAGCCATCCAGTTATTTTCCATATCATCAATGATGTAGATTTTGATTCAGTCAATTTCTAATCAACCATAACAGTAAAATGCAGCTCGGTCAAAGGCTTTCTGCCAGGGTTATTGGACTGAACCAGCAGATGGATATATACCCGTTAGACTTCGACCACTGAATTCTGCCCACAAAAAAAGTTTTGACAGCAGTCCACATTTATTTGAAAGAAACATAAAGACGCAAGGCTTGGTAATGTTGGTCATCATTGCAGAGAGACACCTCCAAAGTAAGGGGAGAAAGCCCTGGGATGATTCAGCTTGTAGAGGGGAATCTTCTCCCATGTCCTCACCTTTCTACACCAGGAGTTTTCAGCTAAACGTGAGGAAGAACTTCCTGACAGAATGGTTCCTCAGTGGAAGAGGCTTCCTCCGGAGGAGGCGGTCTCTCCTTCTTTGGAGGTTTTCAAGCAGAGGCTAGATGGCCATCTGACAGCAATGCTGATTCTGTGACCTTAGGCAGATCGTGAGAGGGAGGGCAGGAAGGGCTGTGTGATGAAATGGTGGCTCGCAAGCCCGTGTTCGCCTGCCCACTCTGCCTGGTGGGACTATTTCCCTTCCTCAGTCACTGTCACCACTCACTGGATTTACATCACCTTCCTAGAGAGACAGTGAGACCCCCCTGGCTGATTCCCCAACCCGGGAAAGTGGGGGAATACCTCAATCTTTGGCTGCCCCCTGGAGAGTTGGCAACCCCTCCAATCGGGCCCATTTGGGTTTCCTTGCCTCCCTTTGCCTCTGGTAATGTGTGGAGCAGGGAGGACTATGTGGTCAAGGCACTACCAGGTCTTATAACCCTACACACACTCTCTGCTTCTGGAGGTGGTGGGCTCAGGATAGGATTTGCTTTCCCCCTCCTGTCGTTGCAGAGAAACCCCCGCCCCTCCTCCGGACTGGTCACCATGACTGCCACCCTCCTGGCTCTCCACTAGGGCTGCCAAATCAGAGGGGGGGATCCCCCGCTAAAGGGGTTCCCGATCCGCCGGCCAGCATTTGGCCAGCGGGGGGATCCCCACCCTCGAAGTCGTCCAGCGAGGACGACGTAATGATGTCACCGGAAGTGACGTCAGCACGTTGGGGGCGTTGCCAGGGCGACGCTCTGGCAATTGCCCCAAAACTCTATGTTTTGGGACGATTGCCAGAGCGTCGCCCTGGCAACGCCCCCAACGTGCTGACATCACTTCTGGTGACGTCGCTGGGCGCGCGCGCAACGCATGCGCGCCTGGAGGAACTCCCGGTTGGAGGAGGACTCCCCCCCGCCGGTGAGTTCCGAAGACTTGGCAACCCTACTCTCCACCACAATTTATAGTGGCCTGGATCACCCACGGAGTCTGGGGTAGCAGGAGTCCCATCTGAACACACACCCCTTGGAAGCTCCCATCCAAGGCAAAGACTATAGCTGAGACCGGCCCCTCCCTGGATGGGCAGAAGCCTTTACCTGCCTGGGTCCACTCCTGGGGTGGGTCCCTACTTTCCCACACTTTCCCTCTAAAGCTTCTGGGAAATGTAGGCAGGGAGGTATGGCAGCTCCGTTGTTCCCTATGGAGCCCCTCTCCCCTCCAGAGGAACTACCAGACTGGCAGCCATTTCATTACAGGCTGCCTCAGTGCTTCATTCTTTCTTACATGCCCAGGGAAATGCTGATCACCACTTTGGGGTCAGGAAGCCATTTTTTCTCCAGGACAGTTTGGCTGGAGATCCTGGAGGTTTTTTGCCATCTTCTGGGCATGGAACAGGGGTCACTGGGGGTGTAGAGGGGGAGGTACTTCTGAATTTCCCACATTGTGCAGGCAGTTGGACTAGATGACCCTGGAGGTCCCTTCCAACTCTATGATTCTATGATTCCCAGCTGGAAAGGTCAGAAGATAAGGGATGTGAAAGACCTCTGTCTGAGATTCTGGAGAGGGGCTGCTGGTCTGCGCCGAGAATACAGCACTTGATGGGCCAAGAGTCTGATTCGGTATAATACAGCTTCATACGTTCATGTGAAAAACTGCAGTGCAGTACCGTCTCCTGCCAGATCCATGAGTGGTGCCCAAGTTCAAAAGTTAGCTCCCTCTTCTGGCCCTCCGTAGTAATGCAGAGAGTGATGTGCATGGAGAGAGTGGCTGGTTGGATCCCCCGTAGCTTGCGTTCCTGGGGAGAAACCTTTCGTAAAGGTTGAATAACTGTAAGATAGTAACAGTCAAAGTTACACGAGAGAGTGAAATCTAGATCAGAAGACCGACCTAAGCCCTGACCTGGATAGCCCAAACAAGCCCAATCTCATCAAATCTCGGGAAACGAAGCAGGGCCGACCCGGGCAAGTATTTGAATGGGAGACCTCCAAAGAATACCAGGGTCAGGACAGGTGGTAGAGGCAGGCTACCAAGCCAGTTTGGTGTAGTGGTTAAGAGCGCGGACTCTGATCTGGGAGAAGCAGGTTTGATTCCCCACGCCTCCACATGCAGCTGCTGGGGTGACTTTGGGTCAGTCACAAGTTCTTTCACAGCTGTTCTCTCACGGGCAGTCCTTGAAAGAGCTCTCTCAGCCCCACCTACCTCACAGGGCGTCTGTTGTGGGGAGGGGGAGGAGATTGTAAGCCACGGTGAGATTCCTTTGGGTAGTGAAGGGCGGGGTATAAATCCAACCTCCTCCTCCTCTTCTTCGTCTTCTCTGAACGTTCTCCATGACCTGAGGAGGCATCGCCGTAGGTCGTCATGACTTCTAGGCATGGGCATACACACAGGAACACATACACACACACACAAGAAGACCTACCCGCGATGAAAAGCAGGGAGATCAGACTTCTTCTCCTGTTCGAAGTCAGGCAGGAGCGCTGCATCTCCAGAGAAGGAATTCCAGTCAACTTCCAGCAGTGCTGGGATGAGCAGTCGTTTCTTTCTGCTTTAAAGGAAGGGGACTGACAGGTGGCTGATCTTCCCCTCAGCCGCAAAGCATCCAGGGCAATAATGATTTAACAAGACCACTTACGCTCTGTTGATCCTTCTGCTGCAGGCAAAAAACAAAACAAAAACGATCTGTTGGCCTTTGGGCACGATTGGAGTATCAATTCATTCCTCCGAGGGCTCTCAGGAGTCAGTTAGCCGTTTCCTGCGATCAGCCTCCAGATTAGCTGCCGATGGAGAGGGCTCCTTCCCCTCCACTCCTTCACTGAAGAGTTCTGCATTTCTTTTCTTTCTTTCTTTTTTAATCTGTCCAAAAAAAAGTGAGAAAACAGAATGTGTTGACTGTGGAGTTTGGCTATGTGCTCATCATCACTTCTCTCCCCCCCCCCCCCCCCGCCAAGTAGAAAAGTCTTATGCAGTATCTCTCATCTTGGGTCATGGGGAAAACGAGCCACTCCACTTTATAACCTATCAGAGATGACATTCAGCTGTCTTTTGGTATTTAAATCAGGAAGGATGCTCCGGAAGCTGGTGAATGAACACCTCCACCTACTGGCCACTGCGTGCATTTTCCCAAAGATGGGAAAATGTGTGTGTGGGGGGGAGGTTGTACAATAGGAAGTAGGAAGAGGTAAGGCCCCCACGCCAGTTGAAGGCGGCTTGGAAAATACATTGCCGCTGATAGGACGCACACACTTCCAAACTGAGAGCCAGTTTGGTGTAGTGGTTAAGTGTGCAGACTCTAATCTGGGACAACCGGGTTTGATTCCCCACTCCTCCACTTGCACCTGCTGGATGACCTTGGGCAAGCCACAGTTCTGGCAAAGCTGTTCTTGAAAAAGAGCACTTTCTGTCGGGGCTCTCTCAGGCCCACCTACCTCACAGGGTGTCTGTTGTGGGGAGGGGAAAGGAGTTTGTAAGCCGCTCTGAGACTCCGAGTGAGTGAAGGGTGGGATATAAAGCCAATCTCTTCTTCTTCTTCCCGGTTTTGTATTCTTCCCAAAACCTGAAGAAGGTTTTTAAACACTGCTTGATAGTGATTCAAAAGGACTAGTCGTGTGGCATAGAAGAAGTGATGCGTAGGGTTGCCAACTTCCAGGTGGGGCCTGGAACTCTCCTGGAATTACAACGGCTCTCCAGACTACAGGGATCGGTTCCCTTGGAGAAAATGTCAGCCTTGAGAGTGACAGGAGCTCTCCATCTGTGAATCTTAGCGGCACAATGTGTCTTTTGTATGACCAGCAATATGACCGGTAATGCTCTCTACATGGGGCTGCCCTTGTCTCAGCTCTGGAGGCTGCAGCTAGTACAGAATGCCGCAGCTCGGCTGTTGATGGGCCTCTCGATCCGAGACCACATCCAGCCGGTGCTGAGGTTGCTGCACTGGCTGCCTATAGCAGGAGTGGGCAATTGTTTTGGCTCGGGGGCCACTTTGTGGGAGCGGAGGTTAGCGGAGGGCCGCACCTTTTAAAATGATGGCATTCATTAGTTAACTTTGCATTTCAGAAAAGGTATAAATTGTATCATAAAAATCAATAAATATAAATTAAATAAAATAGTGGTAGTTTTATTCAATTTATTTATTGTGCTAATTTTATATCATCTGTAGCTGCAAGCACATTTAATTTTAGAATCAGTTTAATGAGACAAATGTACCCTATCACACTTTTCTACAATTTTTTTTTGAAATCAGGAGTGAGATTGCTTGTTGAGATTCTCATCACAGCCTGCAAGTTAATGTCTGTCAAAGAGCATCTATATTTACTCTTGTTAATCTTCATGTCTTGGCGGGCCGCAAAAAAACTCTGTGGCGGGCCGCATGTGGCCCGCGGGCCGCCATTTGCCCACCCCTGGCCTATAGCATACCAGATCCGGTTCAAGGTGCTGGTATTAACCTTTAAAGCCCTACATGGTCAGGGAACAGCCTACCTAAGGGACCACCTTTCCCCATATATACCCCAGAGAGCACTGCGGTCAGACACCCAACATCGTCTGACCCTCCCTGGCCCCAGGGAGGCCAGGCTGGCATCTACCAGGACCTGGGCCTTCTCAGTGGTGGCTCCGTCCTGGTGGAACAAGCTCTCGGAGAAGATCAGGGCCCTGCGGGACCTTTTACAGTTCCGCAGGGCCTGCAAAGTGGAACGCTTCCGCCAGGCTTACATGTAGGAGCCGCCACTGGGGGAAGAGGGGCCACTCGTGCCGCCGGTCGGACGATCTTGGCCGGGAAATCAATCATGGAAATGCCACCTGCCTAGGGACCCAGGGACTGCTCCTGTTATGCAGGCTCTGCATCGCCGCGATCTCTTGGATTCTTGTATCTGTATGTTTTTGTGACTTGTGTTTTACGTAGACAAAGTTTAACAAATTTTAACTGTTTTGTGATTGTTGATTTTATCGACTGATAGCCGCCTAGAGCCGGCCTTGCTGGCTAGGTGGGGTATAAATCCAAATAAATAAATAAATAATAAGCATCAACACAACTATAAATGAAAGCTTGCCGCCGCCCTTTTGGAAGACTTCAGGCAAGTAGAAACGGGCTTGTCATTTTGAAAACTCCCGTTGGGGCTTGACTTTTTTAAAATACTGATGCAAAATGGACTGTTAGTTGTTAAGTTGAATGTTATTATTATTCTGAATGCACCGAATATAAGTACCTGACAAGGGTGTTATAAACAGCACATAATGCACTTTATAGAATGACAAGTTACAAATAGAACACATTAATTTACAAAAGTTTCTTGCAGTGTGTGTTTTTCATTACTTGACTCTCCCAGCACTGCAGCTCGGGTTGCTACAACTTCCAGGTGGGATCTGGAGCTCTCCTGGAATTACAGCTGATCTCCAAACTACAGAAATCAGTTCCCTTGGAGAAAATGACAGTTTTGGAGGGTGGACTCTATGGTATCACATCCCAGTAGGGTTGACAGGTCCACTTACCTGGACAGTGGGAGGCTCCTGACATCCTTCTGGGAGACCAGAAGTGATGTCAGGCAACTTCTGGCAAAACCAGAAGTGCAGGCCCCAACACAACGATGTCACCCAGACGTGACGTCATCAGACGTTGGGGGGATGCTCTGGGTTTTGGGCAAAACTCTATGGTAAATTTGGCTTCGAACAAGAGTTTTGCCCATGAACCACATAGTTCCCCCCCCCACACACATCCCCAACATGATGACATCACTCAGGGGTCCGTTGGAGCGGGAGCGCACAGGAGCGCAGCTCCGGGAGTGAGGAGCCCAGGGGGCGGGCACATCACCAAGCCCCGCCCCCTTCTTGGCTCCCCCGAGCAGTGCAGAGGCACAGCGCCCCTGGGAAAGCCCTGCGAGGGTCTTTATTGTTTTTAATGTTTTGTTTTAATATTGATAACTTTATCATTGTTCCTTTTATGACTGTGTGCTGCTTTTCCAGAGACTTGCTCAAGGCGGCATATCAATTTTCTAAGTATACCATTTTTTATCTGGGCACATGGCACATAAGTACTGGAGAAATTTCACCAACCCTTCAGCAGCTTCCACCCCATCAGTTTGGTGTGGTGGTCAGGAGTTGGACTCTAATCTGGGAGAACCAGGTTTGATTCCCCACTCCTCCACATGCAGCTGCTGGTGTGACCTTGGGGCAGTCACAAGTTCTCTCAGAGCTGTTCTCTCATGAGCAGTTCTCAAAAGACCTCTCTCAGCCCCACCTACCTCACAGGGTGTCTTGTTGTGGGGAGGGGAAGGGGAAGGGATGGGTGGTGCACATGTCCTGGGTATCTCAAGTCTACTTGAAACCTCGTGGTTTCAAGGGAGCAGGAAGAGGATGAGGGTGTGTTCTTTACGCTTATTTTTATTGCCCAAAGTATTGGATGGGGAAGGGAATGGAGGAAGAGCAGGTCAGTTTCCCTCACCTGTGGAGTGGAGCCTGAGGGGTGGGTGTTGCCTTCTGACACACTTCCGGTTTGTTAGCGGGTGTGGCATATGCAAATGAGTTGTGCAAATGAGTTATGCTAATGAGCTCCTGCACCTCTTTTTCTACGAAACGACCCCTGACATCACTAATGCATGATGTCATCAGATTGGGGCCTGCAGTTCTGTTTCTACTGGAAGTCACCCAGGAAGGTCAGTTGGGGGCTACATCCCAAGTGAGCTCCATCCCCTCCCCAAAGTCTGCCCTCCACAGACTCCACCCCCAAATCTCCCAAGCTAAGGTTGGCGACAACCCTATGCATTACTCAACCCATATTTGGCACCTTTAGTAAAATACCCCTCTTCTGAATGCTTCTGATTAATGCTTCAGTATATTTCTTCCCTTTTGTAACATAAAACGAAGGCAAGGTATAGAATGCTGATTGATACCTATGTAAATTCATAGGATTGCCCTTAGTAGGAAGCAACTGGACAACACTTTGGTTACACACACACACGTTTGTATGTATGCATGTATGTATGTATGTACGTACGTACTTGGGGCCTGCCAGTGGCTCGGTGGTTAAGACACTGAACTGCAGACTGGAAAATCTTCGAGACCCGAGTGCTGCGTGACGCAGTGAACTCTCATCTCCGGCCCCAGCTCCTGCCAACCTAGCAGTTCGAAAGCAAGAAATTGCAAGAAGATAAATAGATACCGCTTCGGTGGGAAGGTAACAGCATCCCATGCACCTCGGCATCCAGTCATGCCGGCCACATGACCATAGAGAAGTCTTCGGACAGCGCTGGCTCTTTGGCTTGGAAACAGAGATGAGCACCGCATCCCTAGAGTCAAATTCGATTGGCTTTCGAGCCAGGGAAACCTTTACCTTATGTATGTACTTATGTATTCATGCATACCTTGACCCAGATAGGCCAGGGTAACCTGAACTCATCAGATTTAAGAGGATAAGCAGGGTCAGCCCTGGCTAGTATTTGGATGGGAGATCTCAAAGGAATACCAGGGGTGTGATGGGGAGGCAGGAAATGGCAGACTGCCTCGGAATGTCTCCTGCCTCAAAAACCCCACCGGGGGCTGCCATAAATCAGCTGTGACTTGACATTTGGCGTGGTGAGCTTCCTCTTGCGGCTGGTGTCCCCAGTTTATGCATTCCTCTTAAAAAATTGCATGCCACGATAAGGCCACTTTTAGACAAAATTATGGTCATATTTCTCTCAACTCAAGTGTTATTTGTATGGCTAGAGAAAAAAAAATATATAACTGCCGTTTCATCACAACTGAAGGAAAACCTGCGTCAGGAACTCCTCTGCGCCCGCTCCATTCTGTCCACATCATTTTTGAAGTGAGGCCTCCAGAACTGCACACAAGACTCCAGGTGAGGCTTGACCGATGCCATGTCCAGCAGGACTATGGCATCCTGTGATCTGGATGTTATCCCCAGCAGCATCTGAAGTTCAAAGGACCAGGCAGGAGGTGATGTGAAAGACCTCTGCCTGAGACCCTGGAGAGCTGCTGCCAACCTGAGTAGACCAGACTGACCTTGATGGACGGATGGTTTGATTCAGTATAAGGAACCTTCATGAGTTCAGAGACTTTCATGAATAACATCAGAGACAAAATAAATGACTGCAGTGGAAAGGGAGGTTTGGCAGGCATCCCCCGCCCCCTTTTCTTCTACCAAACAGAGCATCTTTCCATCATCAGAAATGGAGTGTAAGATCCAAATCGCAAGAACAAGCCAAGCAGGCCTAGGCAATTACCAAAACGCAGTCAACAGACATTTATAAAAAATAATTAGAAATGCATAAACACAAACCATCCATTAAAAATGTTAAAAAACCCTCTCAAAATGCAAGCCTCTGGCACTTCCCGAGTCTGTCTGGAAAGAATATTCCACAACTGGGGTATGACCACAGAGAAGGTCCTCTCTCCTTCTAATTTCTGCAGTGGGAGACAGTTGGACAAAGGCCTCGGATGCCGTACAAAGGCCTCAGGTGCAAAGGCCTCAGATGCTGGGCAAAGGCCTCAGATGCTCAGGGGAATTCAGATGGGGAGGTGCAGGCAGGGATGTAACAGGGAGGGAGAAAACTGGGGCCTGGAAAAGAGGGGAAGGAGGGGGGGAAATAAGCTTCCTCACTCTACAGAAGCCCGTTTTATTTATTTGTTGTTCCCTCATTTGGTCCCTGCTTTGCTCCCCAGTGGGGGACCAAATAGTCTTACACCATTCTCTGTTTTATCCTGACAACAACTCAGTGAGGTAGCTTAGGCTCAGAGAGTGCGAGTTGCCCAAGGTTGCCCAGCAAGCTTCCAAGGCCTAAGTGGGGATTTGAACCCGGGTCTCTTGACCGCTCCACCATGCTGGTTCTTCAACCAGGGACTAGAGTCTCATCTTGGTAATAGCCCTTTACTGAGGGACAGAGTGGCATAGATGTTTGATTTGCAGTGGTTGTCCCCCCCCCCCCCCCCCAATTTAAGACTCCAGTTTTTCTTTCCAGGGAGCCAGACAACCTAATGAAGCTTGCAAACCATCAGGGTCTTACCAGATCATCACAGTTGGAGTCTAATCATGCTCAGATATGGGTCTCAGCTGTTCAAATGACCTGCCTAGCGAGGTCTGGGAAAACTCCCACATAGGGTTGCCAACCTTCAGGCAATATGACACTGTATATAATAGATGTATGCTTACGGTAGATCTATTTTGTGCCTTTTATTTTTCTTTTCTTAATTTTTTCTATTTATTGTTGTTCAGTCGCACAGTCGAGTCCGACGCTTTGCAAGCCCATGGACCACATCCTGAGCTGAGCTGGGACCTGAGCTGAATGGGACCTGAGCTGAATGGGCTTGTTAGGAGAAAAGAGGCACAGAAAATGCTTCCAAGATGGCGACCGGATCGGAGCTTTGAGAACACGCTCCGCCGGGGAGATAAAGTTTTTCCACTGCCTAGCTGGTTCTGTAGAACTCGGCTCGCTCAGATTTGCATAAGGCGATTCACCAGGGACTAAAGGACTAAATAAGATCAAAAGACGAAAGAACGTGCAGGAAAAAAGCAGGAAAGGAAGGAAGGACGCCCAGCTCGGCCCAGAGTACTCTCGGTGCAGGGAAGGAGACCTTGGAGTGGGAAGCCCAGCCCAACACAGCGTGGGACGGCGCTGGATAGGTAGCGCCACAGACGACTCTCCCCCCTGAGACCCCCCCCTCCTGAGACCGCGCACCATCTACCCGGCTCGGCTGGGTGGTGGCTGCTGCGGCGGTGAGCGGCCGGCAGCCGTGGGCAGTGGGCGGCCGACGGAGGTAGCTCTCGGCGGAGGGTGGCCCGTCTGGGGCCGGCTGGCTTGGTTGCCGGGAGCGGCGTGGTGAGGGTGACGGCGGCCGCGGCGGCAATCCTGGGGCGGCGGCGACAGTGATGACCCAACAGGGCCTGGCGTCTGGGCGCAATAGTGGCGGTAGAGGTGACGACGCTGCAGTGATCCAGCCCTCTGGCCCCTTGAGTTGTGACCTGCGAGGGGGGGCATACGGCGTAAGGGGGTGAGCAGAGGGAGGCAGAGGCAACATCAAGCCACTGGATCAATAAGTGACTGCCCCCTGGCTGTGGATCTTCCTACTGCGGGTCGAGTCAACACCCGGACTGTGAGAGGACCTTGGATGGTGTGTCTCTGCTCTGACGGAGTCCCAGTATCCGACTGTGCTCTGAAGGCGTTGGTGAGACTTAGATCCAGCCCTTTAAATCGGGGCGTGATCCCTGGACCTCCTGAGCATAGTAACTGTGATAAAAAACGTAATCGTATCCCTGCCCCCGGCCCAGTGTCTGGCCTGTGTGAGCAGGAAGCCTGGCTGCTTCGGGTGCTTCGGTTTGTAGGGGCTGGGGTAGCTGAATTGCATCGGGCTTGCTGGCGCACAGATTATGCACAGTTGTGCCGGGTCTGGCCTAAGAAGATCAATAGCCAAACAGTAGCGGAGAGCTGATATAGGACGGCTTAAGCAGTGAGGTAGTAAAGTGATAGGCAATAGTTAAGTTTAGTAGTTAGTTAGTTGTATAGTTGGATAAATTATTCCTTAGCCTGTTTAATTGTTAGTTAGTTAGGATAGTTTTAGTCTTGTGGGAGGGGTGGGGCCACAAGTAGAGAGGTTCGGGGTGGGAAATGTTATTGTTAGTTATTGTTAGTAACTGTAGAGATTTTAGACTATTGCATAAGTGAGACAGGAGGAGGGACTGTATCCAGCTGTTGGAGGTCTGAGGCTGCGACGCAAAAGACCACCAGGGATGGCTGGCCTACAAATTCTGGTGCTCCTGGGGAGGAGAAAGTGTGGTGGGTCCAGGCAAGTTAGGAAGGGAAGGGCACCAAGAAACAGGAAAGCTCGACGCCCTTCCAGCCTGAGACTCATCTCAACGGTAGTTGGCAGTGGGGCTAGGACGGAAACCCCTTCTCCGACATTGGTGTTGTGTAACGCCAGGTCAATCAACAACAAGGCCAGGGTTCTTCAGGACTTCCTGGTAGAACAGAAGGCCGACCTGGCGTGCATGACCGAGACCTGGGTGCGGGCAGGAGAGACAGTAGCTCTCTCCCAAATGGCCCCCCCGGGATTCTCGGTCCTACACCAATCACGGACTGTGGGGCAGGGGGGAAGAGTGGCGATTTTCATTCGGGAGGCTTACTCCTTCAGGGCACTCCCGTCGGTGGAGATCACGGGTGTAGAGTGTGTCGGCTTGGTGTGGGAGGCCGAAGAGAGTTTGGCTGTATGGTTGGTGTACCGACCGCCTAATGCACCAGCCAACAGCCTGCTGTCCCTGATGGAGGCTGTGGCGGGCTGGGCGTTGGAGCACCCTAACCTAGTGGTTTTGGGTGACTTCAACGTCCATGTCGATGACTTAGCTTCCGTTCAGGCGGCGGACCTGGTGTCATCCATGGTGGCACTAGGACTCTCCCAGTACATCTCAGCCCCTACGCAACAGGCTGGTCACACGCTCGATTTGATCTTCGCCGCGGGGGTAACCGTGGACCGGATTACCGCTTCGGCGGTACCATGGTCGGACCACCATGCCCTGGGGGCCCGTTTGAATGTACCACCCCGACCTCTAGGCGGTGAGCGTATTTTAGCTCGCCCGCGGAGTCAGATGGATCCTCTGCGATTCCAGGCAGCTCTGCAGGAGCCGATGCCCCCTGGCGGTTCGTTGGATGAGCTGGTTGAGGACTGGCATAGCCGGCTCTCTACAGCCATCGACAAGATCGCTCCCAGGCGCCCTCTACGCCCTCGCACTAAATTGGCCCCCTGGTATACCCAGGGATTACGGCTGATGAAGCGAGAGCTACGACGGTTAGAGAGGCGGTGGCGGCGTGCTCGTGACGAAGCTACAAGAACATCCTATAGGATGCTTATGAAGGCCTATGAGATGGCAACCAAGGCAGCGAAGAAAGAATTCTACGCTGCTGAGATTGCGTCTGCTAGCTCACGCCCAGCCCAATTGTTTAGAACAATTCGGTCATTAACAATCCTGCCACAAGGCAGGCCAAATGCAAGGGAATTGGAAATTGGCTGTGAGGCATTTGCGAGCTATTTTGCAGATAAAGTCCTGTCGCTCCACCGTGACCTCCCCGCCACATTAGAAACAGTGAGTGAGCTCAAGGCCCCGAGCACGTCTTCGTTTCCGGGTTTCGATGGGTTCGGCCTGCTTGATCTTGAGGAAGTTGACAGACTTCTTGTGACTGTGCGCCCAACCACATGCATCCTTGATCCGTGCCCGTCCTGGCTGATTAAAGCTGGCCATGATGGGCTACGAGGTGCTGCTTGGGAAATTCCCTCCCTCTCTGAAGGGCGATTCCCAGGGGCACTCAAGGAGGCGATGGTCCGCCCTCTCTTGAAAAAACCACATCTGGACCCGGCCGAATTGGCGAACTATCGGCCGGTGTCCAATTTGCCTTATTTGGGCAAATTGATTGAGAGGGCGGTGGCGTTACAGTTACAGGATTATCTGGATGACGCTTCGATCTTAGATCCCGCCCAGTCAGGCTTTCGCCCGGGATATGGGACGGAGACGGCATTGGTTGCCCTTACTGATGACCTTCGGCGGCATCTGGATCGAGGCGGCGGGGCAGTGTTGCTGTTGCTTGACCTGTCGGCGGCGTTTGACATGGTCGATCATCAGCTGCTGACTCGCCATCTCGCCGACGTGGGGATACAGGGGCGGGCCTTGCAGTGGCTCGTTTCCTTCCTCCAAGGTCGGGGACAAAGGGTGGTTGTAGGGGAGCAGCGGTCCAGGAGACACCCACTGGAATGTGGTGTGCCTCAGGGGGCAGTGCTCTCCCCGATGCTATTTAACACCTATATGCGCCCCCTTGCCCAGATTGCCCGGAGGTATGGGCTGGGTTGTCATCAGTACGCTGATGACACCCAGCTCTATCTGATGTTCGGTGGCCAGCCGGATTCGTACCTAGAAGATCTCAACCAGGCATTGCACGCTGTGGCTGGGTGGCTCAGACTGAGCAGACTGAAATTGAACCCGGCGAAGACGGAGGTCCTGTGTCTGGGGCGGGGTGGACCAGGGCGGGGGCTCCCACTCCCGAGCTTCGACGGGTAAGGAGTTTGGGAGTGCTCCTGGAACCCTCCTTGTCAATGGAGGCCCAGGTAGCAGCCACTGCCAAGTCGGCCTTCTATCACCTTCGGCTGGCACGGCAGTTGGTCCCCTACCTTGACCGTCCTGACCTAGCCACAGTGATCCATGCTACGGTCACCTCGAGATTGGACTACTGTAACGCCCTCTACATTGGTGCAAACCCGGAAGCTGCAGCTGGTGCAGAATGCCGCGGCCAGGTTAGTGATGGGTCTCTCAAGACGAGACCATATCCGACCTGTGCTAGCGGAGCTGCACTGGCTGCCTATAGCATACCGAGTTCGCTTCAAGGTGCTGGTTCTCACCTTTAAAGCCCTATATGGCCAGGGTCCAACATACCTGAGGGACCGCCTTTCTCCGCATATACCCCAGCGAGCACTTCGGTCAGGGTCGTGTCATCAGCTCCGTATCCCGGGCCCCAGAGAGGCCAGGCTCACTGGCACCAGGGCCAGAGCGTTTTCGGTGGCGGCTCCAACCTGGTGGAATGAGCTCCCGGAAGAGACCAGGGCCCTGCGGGACCTGATGCAGTTCCGCAGGGCCTGCAAGACGGAGCTCTTCCGCCAGGCCTTTGGCTAGGAGCCGCCACCGACCTCGTAACAGCACTGTAAGATCATCTGCAGTGGAAATTGGCCCAATGTAGCCCAGACTGATGGCTATAACTGGAGGGTCCCTCACTAGAGAGGACGCCATTTTAAAGAGACTGGAAGCATTTTAGTGGATATTTTAGTTTTATTGTAGCAGTTATACTCCTATGTAATGGAGTTTTATTATTGTTGTGTTTTAAATGATTTTAAATTGTTATGATATGCATGGCTTTGAGCCTTTGTTAGCCGCCCTGAGCCCGCTTGCGGGGAGGGCGGGATATAAAAACTAAAATAAATAAATAAGTAAATAAAAATATTATGCCAGGCCCACCTGTCTTCTGTCGTGCTCCGGAGTTTGCTTAATTTTATGTTTGTTGCATCAGTAGCACTGTCTAACCATCTCATCCTTTGCTGTCCATTTCTTCTTTGACCTTCAGTCTTTCCCAGCCTCAGGGTCTTCTCCAGGGAGGGCTCCCTTCTCGTTTGGTGGCCAAAGTATCTGAGCTTCAGCTTCAGGATCTGGCCTTCCAGGGAACAGTCAGGGTTGATTTCTTTTTAGGAGTGACTGATTTGATCTCCTTGCAGTCCAAGGGACTCTCCAGAGTCTTTTCCAGCACCGTAATTCAAAAGAATCTATTCTTCCGCACTCAGCCTTCTTTATAGTCCAACTCTCGCAGCCATACATTACTACTGGAAATACCATTCTAGTGTCAAGTATTATGAAACATAGGTTGGTTTTGCCCACACAGAAAAATTTGCATGTACATGCTAGGACATAAATACAGTTCTTACGATTACAATTGGAGGTATGCCTCAGTTGGTACGATGATTTCAGTAATGGGTGGGCAAACTCCCGAATTTATTGTGCCTTATGTCTTGTATGTATATCACTGTCCTTGAAAAAGATTGTATTTGATATGGGTGAATTACTACAGTCCCACGGGACTAGTGATTGTGAAATTGACAAAGTCCTGTTTGAATGTTTGAACAGAATGTAAACCTGCACTTTGATGGATTATTTTGATGATCTTATGTTTGGTAATATTTATATAGTAGTACAAGAAAAATAAGAAAAGAAAAAATAAGAAGAAGAAAAAATAGATCTTTCTAAAGCATACATCTATTATACACAGTGCTGTATAGTTTCCCATGTCTTCCTAACACTGTGACCCTCAGTTTTTGTACTAACCTCTAAGCAATGGTTGTAGATCTCCCAGAATTAAACTGGTCCCCAGCCAACAGAGATCAGTTCTCCTGGGAGAAAATAGCTGCTTTGGAAGTTGGTCTTCAGGGCATTATAGGGCCGCAGTGGCTCAGAGGTTAAGACACAGAGTTGCAAATCAGAAGTTCGGTAGCTTGGCAGTTCTAGACCTGAGTGCCGTGTGACGGAGTGAGCTCCTGTCTCTGGCCCCAGCTCCTGTCAGCCTAGCAGTTTGAAAGCAAGAAATTGCAAGTAGATAAATAGGTACCACTTTGGTGGGAAGGTAACAGCATTCCATGCGCCTCGGCATCTAGTCATGCCAGCCACATGACCTCAGAGAAGTCTTCGGACAGCGCTGGCTCCTCAGCTTGGAAATGGAGATGAGCACTGCCCCCTAAATTTGACTGGCTTTTGAGCCCCTTGCTGAAGTCCCTCCCATGCCCAGAGGCCACTCTGCTCAGGCTAGATCCCCAGGAATTTTCCAACCCAGAGCTGGTAACCCTATTCACACATTCCTACTATCATTTTTCAGCATGTGTAAAAGAGAATTGTTCAGGAGAGCAATTTCATAAAGGGAATGTGGTTAGAGTTAATGTCTGTGAAATTTAAGAAGTTTTCGCTGCTGTATTCACTGTATACCATTGCACTATGTCCTTATTTTTTTACAATCCAGTTTTCTTTCATTGCTTGTTGCATGTATTATACCTTTTATTGTACATAGCATACCATTTAGCGCACAGCTTTAATTTTGTAATTCTGTTTTATTGGACGGCTGATTGTATGTATACTGTTCTTGGTGCATTGCTTTTAATTGTGTCGTTCACCTTGAGTCTTGGTGAGAAAGGCAGACTATAAATGAATGAACTGAATAAAGGAATGAGGAGTTAAAAGGGGATTATTTCAAGACAGCTCACTGCGTAAACAGCACACTTCGCCCACAGCAGTAGGGATCTGCGTTTGAATATATTCAAACAGAATATGTATCTGAAAACTCTTATTGGTATTTTTTTGGATATATTTTGGTCTCCAGACAGTATTCAGGATTTTCCAGAATACCGTTAAATAGGGGCTAAAAAATCCTGGAAAGATTTGGGATTAACTGGGTATAAAGTACTGGAGTCAGAGATGCGTTGCAAGTGAAATCAGCTCATAAGTTTATTAGGTGGTGAAGATGACATGCTGGCTGGAGATCCAGGGGCCTGCTTATATTCCCACTATAGCCACGCCCCTGGCCTCACCCAATGAAGCTGATAGGGTCAGTTTCCTGCGGGTGTGCACTATAGGTCCCTCATCAGATCCTACTCGCACCATTGGCCCAAATTATGATCCAGCCGGGCTATTGTCTGCCAGACCAAAGCTCCGGCAACTAGCCCGGCTATGTGCATTGCGCCGAACACATGGTGGTCACCATTAAAGACATTAAACCAGGAGTATTGGAAGCCAGCGTTTGTAGGCTTTCAGGACTCTTTGCTGTTCTTTTTCTTTTCTTTTCTTTGTTTGGAGTCTCTGTGACTTCCCAAACTTGATATCAGCTTCCCTGGTTGACTTTTCTTAGATTATGCCCTTTTAATGTGTTGTTGTTGTTGTTGTTGACTTTGCAATGTTGTGTTCTTTGCCTGAGTTGCTTCGTATCAGGTGTGCATTTTTGCTGGGGATTCTTGGGTTTATATTGCTACAGATGCTCAGGTTGTCCCTTGGCTGGATTGCAATGGGATTCCTATTCCAGTCGGCAACTCTTGAGTCGTATGTTGGTGTGGATTCTCAGGTTTTACATTGTTTTCCTGGACAGAAATCAAAGGAAGATCGCTAGGGGGCACCCTGTTCATAGGCCCATAGAACTGGACTTATTGTTGTGAGCCCACTCATGGGAGAGGGTGGGATATAAATCCAATAAATCAAGATCGGTTCACTTGAAATGTGGAACTTCTAGAAAGGACAGGCAGCTGCAGCTCTGCTACAATTCTAGGGCCAATAGCTTAAAAACAACAACACCAACCTTTCCAGCTCCTTGGAAAAATTTCCCATAGGGAATAACGCAGCCACAAAATATTGGAATCTGGGGCGGTGGGGGGGGGTGGGACGACCAGATCTGAATACCAAACTGGTATTCGGAACCTAGGAAACTGGGGGATGCCAATATTTTTTGGCTCCTGATACCCATATAAATATGCTTATTTTTTGAGCTGCACATCCCAACATTGCAGCACATGTTAAAGTCACACTATAATTCACCCTCTACCCTATAACCGTCATCACTAACACTCTGTGAGAACCTTGTTAGATCCAATAAGCCAGGCCTTGATGTTGAATAAAGTCCTTTTATTTCTTAATGGTCTACTCAGTAAGCACTTTCAGTGTTAGTGATGACAGTTATGGGGTAGAGGGTGAATTATACTACATTCAGACATCAGGATAAGAACATGGCACCAATCAGGTTAATTGCAAAAAGGCGCAAAGATATTAGCCGTTGCTTTCCCACCGAAAAAGGTGCCGTACAGAGTCAGCTCAGACTTGGCAACCTTTCCCCTCCTCCCACTAAGCATCCCCGTTGATTCCCATACTACCAACCACCTGGAGTCAGTGCCATTAGGAAAATACTTCAAGGTTACAGGCGCTTTGCAGAGAAACAAAACACAGACACAAGAGCAGCCGGGGGAGGGGGGGAGTGAGAGCGCGCTCAATGATGTGGAGAGTACAGGGCACCCAACTCCCGCCTGGGAAAATGTCAGGGAACCTGACAGTTTGGTGTCGTGGTTAAGTGCGCGGACTCTAATCTGGGAGAACCGGGTTTGATTCCCCACTCCTCCACTTGCACCTGGCTGGATGACCTTGGGCAAGCCATAGCTCTGTACCAGCTGTTCCCTCAAGGACAGCTTGGGAAAGAGCTCTCTCAGCCCCACTTACCTCACAGGGTGTCTGTTGTGGGGAGGGGAAGGGAAAGGAGTTTGTAAGCCGCTCTAAGACTCCAAGTGAGTGAAGGGCGGGGTATAAATCCAATCTCCTCTTCTTCTCCTTCTTCTTCTTCTTTTTCTTAATTCTGGGTATAAGCTTTCGTCTGCATGCACACTTCTTCAGATACATTGAACAGACTTCTTCAACCATTACATGTAGGTAGGGGGGTTAGTTGCCAGGATGGACTAGTTAAAGACAAGTTCTGACATCTGTTTGTTAACGCTTGTATTTGTATGCTAATTTGCTGCTATTCACAGTTCTTTTTTATATATATAATTTTTTTATTGAAGTCACCATTTTCATTAGACAGTACATTCATCTTATTTTTTTTATCGACCTCTTTTTATTTTTCTTCCTCCTCCCCCCTTCTAGGCTTCCAGCATACCCCACACCTGTACTTAGACTTAGATCAACAGGTAAATTACTAATTAAAAAAGATTGAGTATTTAGCTCTTTTTCTATAACAGGGTGTTTGTTGTGGGGAGGGGAAGGAGTTTGTAAGCCGCTCTGAGACTCCAAGTGAGTGAAGGGCGGGATATATATCCAATCTCTCCTTCTTCTTCTTCTAAAGAAAGTGATGAGCAGCAGACGCATTGTTATGTGTACATCCTCTTCCTATTCGGCATCCTAAATACCTACCTTTTTGTTGGTGTTCTGCCCCTGGCTATACCAGCCCGCTTTTACCTTCCCCGCTCCCTGAGCTGACCTCCCTGAATCAAAAGCAAGTAAGGAGTCATTATCTTTCCAGATTCGAAGCACATTCTCCCTGGCATCTGAGTCCAGCCTGTTGATAATTGGGTCTCATTGGAAACGGTAACATCCTTTACCTGGAAGCAAACGATGCTCAGTCAGATAAGGAGCATTTGGCCCCATCAAAAGCACCCATTTAGCAGTGAAACAGTGTATCCATTTCTCCTCTTGGTCATTGGAGTCAAACGGCATTGTAAATAACACATGTGATTAGTCTCTCCAGCCAGAAGCTCTTTAGGACATCCCTGGGGAGGGGGGGGGGAGCTGTAGAATCCCTTATAGTTTTAAAGACCAAGCTTCAGCAAATTGTGATCTGACAAGAGAAATGTAATTTATCAGCAGCTCAACAGTTCTTTAAGGCAGTCTACCTAAGTCCAGGGGTCCGTTGGAGCGGGAGCGCACAGGAGCGCAGCTCCGGGAGTGAGGAGCCCAGGGGGCGGGCACATGACCAAGCCCCGCCCTCTCCTCGGCTTCCCCGAGCAGTGCAGAGGCACAGCGCCCCGGGGAAAGCCCTGCTAGGGCCTTTATTGTTTTCAATGTTTTGTTTTAATATTGATAACTTTATCATTGTCCTTTTATGACTGTGTGCTGCTTTTCCAGAGACTTGCTCAAGGTGGCATATACATTTTCTAAGTATACCATTTTTTATCTGGGCACATGGCACGTAAGTACTGGAGAAATTTCACCAACCCTTCAGCAGCTTCCACCCCATCAGTTTGGTGTAGTGGTCAGGAGTTGGACTCCAATCTGGGAGAACCGGGTTTGATTCCCCATTCCTCCACATGCAGCTGCTGGTGTGACCTTGGGCCATTCACAAGTTCTCTCAGAGCTGTTCTCTCATGAGCAGTTCTCACAAGACCTCTCTCAGCCCCACCTACCTCACAGGGTGTCTTGTTGTGGGGAGGGGAAGGGAAAGGGATGGGTGGTGCACATGTCCTGGGTATCTCAAGTCTACTTGAAACCTGGTGGTTTCAAGGGAGCAGGAAGAGGATGAGGGTGTGTTCTTTACGCTTATTTTTATTGCACAAAGTATTGGATGGGGAAGGGAATGGAGGAAGAGCAGGTCAGTTTCACTCACCTGTGGAGTGGAGCCTGAGGGGTGGGTGTTGCCTTCTGACACACTTCCGGTATGTTAGGGGGTGTGGCATATGCAAATGAGTTATGCTAATGAGCTCCTGCACCTCTTTTTCTACGAAATGACCCCTGCCTAAGTCTGATCCCTGACCAGGATGACCCAGGCTGGCCCAATCTCATCAGACATTAGAAGCCAAGCAGGGTCAATCCTGTTTAGTCCTTGGATGGTAGACCACCAAGGAAGTTCAGGGTTGCTATGCAGAAGCAGGCAACCAGAAGTTGCTTTCTGTTGCCCTATGTCAGCTAGGCTTCCATGGAGAAAGTGGGGGTGGGGAACGTAACACTGGTATGCTAAGTTTCAATTCTCCTGCATCCTTTATCTCTGCTTTGATAAGGCTCAACCTTGGAGATGCTCTCCACTTTCCTGCTGGGAACGAAGGGCTGTTAATTTCTGCCCGAATGTAACCTGTTGCTTATTGGCCTGTAGCCATCAGACAACCCAAGTTTTTTGGGTTTTTTTTTTTTAAAAAAAATTTCCCCCCATTGTTAACATACATTTAACTTTTATAGACATATCCAACTCTATTGAACTACTTGTTTGGTTATATAAAAAAGAAAAAAAATCAGATATTAAGTGGTTTCCCACACCCCCTGCACCATCTCATATATCAATCGATAAACATATCTTTAAAAATATTCTTATCCTAGGGTAACATTATTTTGCCTATTAACACCATTATACCTTTTAAAGAAAAGTTATATCAATTAGATCAGTTTGGAACAGTTTAAATTCTAACCTTTTACTCTTACATCTTACAATATATAGTCTAAATAACTTTAATCATCATTTAACTTTAAAATACAGACATCTTTTAACTTTTCAGTAGTTAGAAAATGTAAAAATATTCTTTTTCATATCCCAGTTCTGCTCCATATAATCTTTCAAATCATACCACTCCTCTAAAAAGTTTGCTGAGTCATGATTGTTTAATTTTCTTGTCCATTTGTCCATTTCTGCCCAAGTCTGAACCCTGTATAAAATCCTATTCCCACTCTTACCCCAGTAGTCTTAACACAAAATGTGTTTAGAGCAATGCAGTATACTGAGTCAATAAACTGATCCTGTTTAAGGAACGTTGTTGATTACGGATAACCGGGGACTCTGACACCCTAGTGCGAAGTTGTTTTCTGTTGCCTCAGAAGGTCGGACCAGATCCAATGGGTTGAAATTAAATCAGAAGAGTTTTCGACGAAATGTTAAGAAGAACTTCCTGGCAGTAAGAGCAGTTCCTTAGTGGAACAGGCTTCCTCGGGAGGTGGTGGGCTCTCCTTCTCTGGAGGTTTTCAAACAGAGGCTAGATGGCCATCGGACAGCAATGTGGATTCTGTGAACTTGGGCAGATCATGACAGGGAGGGCCGAAAGGGTTGCATCAGTACATTGGCATCCCTAGAGCATGCAGGAGATACCAGTCCTACCAAATGTATATGAAATCCGCATAGTGGCTCATTATTATTTATTATATGGCAGAGTTATACACAAGCAGCATATAATAATATAAAATATATAACCAATGCAGACCAATTGGGCAACCCCCCTAAATACTAAGAGCCAGTTTGGTGTAGTGGTTAGGAGCACAGACTCTGATTTGGGAGAACCGGGTTTGATTCCCCACTCCTCCACATGCAGCTGCTGGTGTGACCTTGGGTCAGCCACAAGTTCTTGCAGAGCTGTTCTCTCAAGAGCAGTCCTCAAAAGAGCTCTCTCAGCCCCACCTACCTCACAGGATGTCTGTTGTGGGGAGGGGGAGGGAATGGAGATTGTAAGCCACTCTGAGATTCGGAGTGAAGGGTGGAGTATAAATCCAATCTCCTCTCTTCTCTTCTTCTAATACCTAAATTTTCAGTCCGCTCAATCACAGCTGGGAAGAGTTCAAAGAGCTCCATCACATCTCCCTGGAAAGCATAACGCTCACATTCCTCTGACAGATGAAAAATAGTTTGGCGGGCTGCGCCACAAGCATATCTGGGTCGTGGTACTTTGCCCATTTATACAACAAGTCTGCCCAGCTGCCAAAGCCTCTTTGTATTCTATTAGCTGTCTTCCATACTTTACGTAGCAAGTCAAGTCCCGCAGGCCTCTCGTTGGTCTTTAGTACGTTATAGATATCAGGTGGAACTGATTGCATCCATGTTTGCAACCATTCATTCCCTAGATCAAAATTTCATAATTGCAGGATTCGTGCAGATCTTATTGCTGGGTGTCGGGATCCTAGTCTGGGCAGGCCTGCATCAGCCATGTCTTTGTGGATGGACATATCTCTGTTTCCCATGATCCTTCTATATTCATGAAGAAGAACATCTTGTGTACCATGTATGTAGTGTAGCCGAAAGACCCCATGATTGTCTGACAGCCCGTAAGTTCTAGTTCTTTAGCATTATCCAGGATGCCCCACGAGGAGGTGAGCTAGAATTGCAACCCAGTCAGTGGCTCATTCTTTTGCTTGAAAGTAAAACCATGAGCATTTCATTCTTATTTTCTAAAATCACTGATTGAACTTTGGTAGGACCATGGTGGGAACGGGTGAAGGTACTCAGGTTGGCCACCTCCAGAAGCCCAGAGACCACCAACTGGCCATTCCAGATGTGTAGGATGAAGACAAAGCCCCTTCAATCCTCCTCCTCCAGTTTAAATGTTTGAGAAGTGTTTGGAAACTTCAATTGATACAGAATGCTGGAGCCAGGATGTTGACCGGTGTGGGTCGTGGGGACCATGTCATTCGAGTCCTGGCCCATCTACACTGACTCCCAATTTGTTTCCAGGTGCAATTCAAGGTGATGGTCTTGACCTTCAAAGCTCTATATGGTTTGGGACCAACATACCTGAAGGACCATCTACTTCTTTATGGGCCTGCCCTACCACCACAATCATCTTTGGAAGCCCTCCACTTTGGGTGCCCTCCACTTTCTGAGATCAGATGGGTGACAACCAGGCAGAGGGCTTCCTCGGGCATGGCACCAACATTCTGGAGCTCTCTCCCCAGAGAATTTGATCTGCCCCCTTCCGTTGCTCTCTTCTGCAAGTGAGTGAAGACTTTTTTTTTGTTTCATTTGGCATTCCCTTATTTGTTTGTTTGTTTACTTACTTTATTTATATCCCACAATTGCCCCCAACTAGGACCCAAAGTCCTACAATGTCCTCTGCTCCTCCATTTTGCACTCACAGCAACCCTGTGAGGTAGGTTAGGCTTTATGTGTGTGAACGGCCCAAGGTCACCCACCATGCTTCCATGGCAAAGTGGGGATCTGAATCCGGGCTTCCCATATCCCACTCCAACCCATCAACCTCTGCCCCACGCTGGCTTAATGATCCCTTCTTTCTCACCATTTTTTTAAAAGAAATGTTTTGCATGTCTCTTAATTCTGCTTTTCAAAAATTCTTTTAATGATGTGTGTTGCAGAGGGAGGTTGATTGTAATGGTTTTAAAGTGTATGTTTTCGATGAAAATAGATTCAGGAGGGTAGCCGTGTTGGTCTGAAGCAACTGAACAAAGGCTGAGTCCAGTGGCACCTTTAAGACCAACAAAGTTTAATTCTGGGTACAAGCTTTTGGGTATAAGCTTTTGTGTGCATGCACGCTTCACCTGATGAAGGAGGAAAAAGGGGGTGGGATATTATTGATTACGGGAAGTTCCTAGAGTATCACCTAGAAGGGATGTCACTTTTTTGGTGAAATGCCAGTTTCCCCAAACTCCACCTTCCAAAATCTCCTGGCATTTGGCAGCACAGGGCTGCAAACCCTTGTGAGAGTTTGGTGGGATATACCCCTTTTCCCTTCTTTAAGAGCAACAAAGTTTAATGGGAGCCAGTTTGGTGCTGGGAGCCAGTTTGGTGTAGTGGTTAAGTGCGCGGACTCTAATCTGGGAGAACCGGGTTTGATTCCCCACTCCTCCACTTGCACCTGGCTGGATGACCTTGGACAAGACATAGCTCTGTACCAGCTGTTCCCTCAAGGACAGCTTGGGAAAGAGCTCTCTCAGCCCCACCTACCTCACAGGGTGTCTGTTGTGGGGAGGGGAAGGGAAAGGAGTTTGTAAGCCGCTCTAAGACTCCAAGTGAGTGAAGGGCGGGGTATAAATCCAATCTCTTCTTCTTCTCCTTCTTCTTCTTCTTTTTCTTAATTCTGGGTATAAGCTTTCGTCTGCATGCACACTTCTTCAGATACATTGAACAGACTTCTTCAACCATTACATGTAGGTAGGGGGATTAGTTGCCAGGAAGGACTAGTTAAAGACAAGTTCTGACATCTGTTTGTTAACGCTTGTATTTGTATGCTAATTTGCTGCTATTCACAGGTTTTTTTTTTTATATATAATTTTTTTTATTGAAGTCACCATTTTCATTAGACAGTACATTCATCTTATTTTTTTTATCGACCTCTTTTTATTTTTCTTCCTCCTCCCCGCTTCTAGGCTTCCAGCATACCCCACACCTGTACTTAGACTTAGATCAACAGGTAAATTACTAATTAAAAAAGATTGAGTATTTAGCTCTTTTTCTATAACATATGTACCTCTGATGTTTTTATATATTATTCCATTCCTAAAAATGTTAGATTCATATACAGTTATTACAGATTTTTCAATAGTTAGAAAATGTAAATGTTTCCCTTTAATTCAATACACTTTTCTGTATATTCTTGCAGATCTTTCCATTCTTCTAAAAATATCATAGAATCTTGATTGTTCAGTTTCTTAGTCCATTTGTCCATTTCAGCCAAAAATACTAGTTTTCTGAACCATTCCCAAAGCTCTGGAGTTCTTTCATTCTTCCAGTTTTGTGCATAAACCATTCTTGCGGTTGTCACCATATACCATATCATTGTCCGTTTACTGCTATTCACAGTTCTTAACAACTGCTTTAATCCAATCTCAGCTATACTTAACACTCAATTACTTATGCATCTTGACTTTAACCAGCCCTTCCTGGCAGATCATGAGAGGGAGGGCCGGAAGGGTTGCATCAGTGCTTAGTTCTCCTGGCCCTTTCTTGCACACCTAGGGAAATGCTGATCACCACTTTGGGGTCAAGAAGCAATTTCCCCCCAGGCCAGGTTGGCTGGAGATCTTCTGTCTTTTTGTCATCTTCTGGGCATGGAACAGCGGTCACTGGGGGTGTTGGGGGGGAGGTATTTGTGAATGTCCTGCATTGTGCAGGGGGTTGGACTAGGTGACCTTCCCTTCCCTTCCAACTCTATGATTCTGTGATTCTAACTAACCCCCTTCTCTATATGTAATGGTTGAAGAAGTCTGTTTCAATGTATCTGAAGAAGTGTGCATGCACACGGAAGCTTATACCCAGAATTAAACTTTGTTGGTCTTGAAGGTGCCGCTGGACTCAAACTTTTTCCTATGTTTTAACTGGTTGGCCACCTTAGCAGCCCTCGTAAGGGCAGAAAGGCAGGATAGTAATTTCCTAAATAAACGAATAGGTAGTTTGCCAAGATGGAGCCTCAGAACATTCACCGACGTGCGAGAGGAAGAAGTTGCCACTTCTTCGCTTTGTTCCCCATGACGGCTGCAACATTTCTGGGCTGGTTTCCAGAATGGCTGCTATGGGGGATTTGTGCTCCATATGGGAGCCCATAACTGGCAGCTGAAACAGCCGTACCCTCTCCAGAGGAAAGCGGAGAATATGAAAGCAAACAGCGGGGCTCAGCAATTTAGACCATTGCTAACTGCGTTCCGTGGGACGGGGCGCCTTTTTCTTTTAATAACTCCAGGAACCCACAAGAGCCGACCGAATGTATCCCCTTGATTCTTAACACGTCTCCATTAATAATGCAGGCTGTTTGTTTCGCCGCGACAGAATTTTTAACGCGAACATCTTTGGAAACTCTTTCAGATGGATGTCGCTTGTCTAATTAGCAATATGTTTGTCACATTTCTGCCTCATTCCGAAGAGAATCGCTCCCCGAATGCCGGAGCTTTCATTGCAGCTCATTAAGAATGTATGGCCCATTACAGTTATGATACCTGTAATAGTATTGACTCTTGGGTGGGAAAGTTTTTTTAAAAAAAAAAACAACCACCACCACCACAACAACAACATACACGAAACAGAGCCATTTCAAAGGCGGTCTTTAAAAAGAACTTCGGCGGCACTAAAAACTCAAATGCGGATGGGAAATGAGCGTGCTCCTGAGTGTATTCCGTGCATCAATAAGTCAGCTCATTTGTTCTACTAATGCCTGACTTTAAGAAGGAAAATCACCAAACCTGTAATGTCTACCGGGCCAGGGACGCCAGAGCCTTTCCTGTGGGAGATGAACACTTTGGAACGATGAAGTCGTTGGATTCTAATTTGTCAAAGCAGATTCTGTGATGCCAGCAGTCCAGCAGTGATATTGGCATGCTCAGCATAAGAACACAAGAACTGCCCTGCTAGATCAGATCAGTGGTCCAGCATCCTGCCTCACATGGCAACCAACAACAGGGCATAGAGGCCAAGGCTTTCATAAGGTCATAAGAAGAGTCCTGCTGGATCGGACCAGTGGTCCTTCTAGTCCAGCACCGTGTCTCACAAAGCAGCCAACCAGTTCCTCTGGAGGGCCAACAACAGGGCAGAGAGGCCAAGGCCTCCATAAGGACATAAGAAGGGTTCTGCTGGATCAGACCAGTGGTCCATCTAGTCCAGCATCCTGTCTCAGACACTGGCCAACCAGTTCCTCAGGAGGGCCAACTGCAGGGCATAGAGGCCAAGGCCTTCCTAAGGACATAAGAAGACTCCTGGTGGATCAGACCAGTGGCCCATCTAGTCCAGCATCCTGTCTCACACAGTGGCCTTCCAGTTCCTCTGGAGGGCCAGCAACAGGGCATAGAGGCCAAGGCCTTCCTAAGGACATAAGAAGACTCCTGATGGATCAGACCAGTGGCCCATCTAGTCCAGCATCCTGTCTCACACAGTGGCCATCCAGTTCCTCTGGAGGGCCAGCAACAGGGCATAGAGGCCAAGGCCTTCCTAAGGACATAAGAAGACTCCTGATGGATCAGACCAGTGGTCCATCTAGTCCAGCATCCTGTCTCACACAGTGGCCAACCAGTTCCTCTGGGAAACCAACAGCAGGGCATAGAGGCCGAGGCCTTTCCCTGATAAGAACATCAGAAGAGCCCTGCTGAATCAGACCAGTGGTTCATCTAGTCCAGCATCTCATCTCACACAGTGGCCAACCAGTTCCTCTGGACAACCAAAAACAGAGCACAGAGGCAGAGGACATTCCCTGATGTTGCCTTTTAGCTCTGGGATTCAGAAGATTAGTTCCTCTGGAGTTTCTATTTAGTCATCATGGCTAGTAGACAGTGATAGTCCTATGTTCTATGAAGCTATCTAATGCTTTTTTAAAGCTGCCTGTCCCCATCACTACACCCTTTGGCAGCAAATGCCACCTTTTAATCAGCCACTGTGTAAAGAAGTATTTCCTTTTGTCTGTCAAGAATCTCCTGACCATCAGCTTCATTGGATGCCCTCGGATCCTAGTGTTTTGAGAGAGAGAGAGGAAAGCTGTCTTTGCCAACTCTCTCGACCCTGTCCATAATTTTACAAATCTCTATCATGCCCTCCCTCTTCTCTAAACTGAAGGGCGCGATCATACGCACCCATTTGTGACACAAGAAGGACGATTCCCCGCTGGCTCAAAGTGGCGTGATCACACAAGCACATCTGGGAAGCGTCCTGCAACTGGTGTCAAAGGGTCGCAAACCACTTTGAGCCGGTGGGGAATCGACTTATTTAGCTACCAGTGAAAAGGCAGTCTCAAATGGTTTGTGACGGCCCAGAACTGACCTTTTCTGGTGTGATCGCGCCAGCGGAAACAAGTGGCGCTGGGGAGCGGACTTTTCCCCCCTCCCATCCCGGTATGCGCATCATCGGATGATCCCAAGGGTGGACAGGCAAGTCATCGATCCCTTGTAAAAGCAGATAAGCGCACTGAAAATGGCCGAAAAAAAACCCAACAACTCGCCCGCGGCTGCGTGTGATCACACAGCGGCGATTCGCCCTCACAGGTCCATGGACCTGTGTGATCCTGCAAAAGCGGCGCAAATTGCGCCAGCACAAATTTGAGTCACTTCCCATCCAGCTTATCTTGCTCATGTGGACGGGGCCTGAAGAGTCCCAAACCCTTCAGCCTCCCCTCCTAGGGAAGGGGCTCCAACCCCTCATCCTCTTGGTTGCCCTCCCCTGTACTTTTTCCAGCTTTGCAACATTCTTTTTTGAAATATGGTGACCAGAACTGTACACAGTATGCCAAGGAAGGCCGCGCCATCAATCTACACAGAAGGTATAGATCTAGCCAGCAGGTCTGCCCTGGGTAAGAAGTCATCTCAGGAGCCATTTTGGAAGAAGACGGAGATGCTGCTGTAATGCGATCAGAGATGGGAATACTCCTGTCTGTGCAGCTTGGCCAGGAGCTCTTGGTTCTGGCCCTGCTGGTGGACCTCCTGTTGGCACCTGGGTTTTGGCCACATGTGACACAGAGGCCCCGTCCACACGAGCAAGATAAGCCAGACGGGAAGTGACTCAAATTTGAGCCGGTGCAATTTGTGCTGCTTTTGCAGGATCACACAGGTCCATGGACCTGTGAGGGCGAACTGTCGCTGCGTGATCACACGCAGCCGTGGGCGAGTTGGGTTTTTTTTCCCGGCTGTTTTCAGTGCACTTATCTGCTTCTACAAGGGATCGATGACTTGCCTGTCCACCCTTGGGATCATCCAATGATGTGCATACTGGGATGGGAGGGGGAAAAAACCCCAAAAAGCCCGCTCCCCAATGCCACTTGTTTGCTCTGGTGTGATCACACCAGGAAAGGTCAGTTCTGGGCCGTCGCAAACCATTTGAGACTGCCCTTTCACTGGTAGCTAAATAAGTCGATTCCCCACCGGCTCAAAGTGGTTTGCGACACTTTGACACCAGTTGCAGGATGCTTCCCAGATGTGCTTGTGTGATCACGCCACTTTGAGCCGGCGGGGAATCGTCCTTCTTGTGTCGCAAATGGGTGCGTATGATCACGCCCAGAGTATTGGACTGGATGGGCCATTGGCCTGATCCAACATGGCTTCTCTGATGTTCTTATGCTTTTCTTACCCACTCAGGCAGATGGTAAGAATTCAACTGCTGCAACTCCCTTGCACAGTCATTTAAGTTCACCCTCTGTGCCACTAAGCATGATGAGAAATACCAGCACCAACATTACCAAGGGACACAGAAATGCCCTTCAGTCAGCTACCGGCCTCTTCATTTTCTCACTCTCTCTTCTATATACTCGCTAAGGCATGCTGGCTGGAAAATTCTTGTTATCCCCTACACAGTTTCCTTACTCATCTGAGATCGCTAGACCTTCAAAACCAAGCATGAGAAAAGAACCACAGAATGGCAACACCAGGCCAGTGCAGTTGATGTTCCGGTCCAGTTATTGGTACCAAGGCAACCTGCAAAGTATCTGATCCTGGGTTTGTTTGTTTGTTTGTTTTGTCATCTTCAAGGCATGGCGCAAGGGTCACTGGGGTGTGTGTGGGGAGGAGGTGTTTGCAAATTTCCTGCACTGTGCAGGGGGTTGGACCAGATGACCCTGGAGATCCCTTCCAACTCTATAGTTCTGTGAGCTGCAGCCATCTTCTCTGAAAATAATTAGACCACTGAGAGCCAGAAGGGAACGGTTCAATTTAAGTTTCCAACAATGGCAACTGGAAATAGGAAATAAGAAGTTAGCAGGTTGTCACTGAGCACATCACCCTTTTGTGCACCTGGCAGCTGTCTCTTCCTGGAATGCAGTTGCTCTTCTGCTCAAAGGCATGACATCTTAAGATAAAAGTATCTCTCTCTCTTTTTTGCAGTATTTCCATTTTTCAGATTGATCCCTAGAAGGCCCAATTTACACCTCCCCTCTGAAATAGTTTGACTGCTGTCTTTTCCCAAGCTCATTTCACACTGGTTTCAAATTTCACTCCAGGGGGTCTGAAGAGTACTAAGCAACAGCATTTGTTTAAAGCAGAATAATGCTAGCTTGACCAGAGGAGGGCAATTAATGAATGTAAACAGTAATTTATAAACTAGAACAAGTACGGTTTGAAACTAGAAACAGGTATAGACAGGGGGGGGGGGTTGAAACTAGAATGACTCTAGCGGGAAAGTCAGATGTAAATTTGACTGAAGTCAAGAGGAAGTCAGTCCTGGGAAGGAAGAGGACTGGACTGGTGTAACTCCCTCTCCTTCCCACTCTGATGCTTCAGGGGAGGTGGCCTGATCTCAAACCGAATGGCAGAGATAAGAAAGCTCACAGTGGGGCAGGAAGAGGCTCAGAGTGTATATATATTGAAGCTCACTTGATGCACGAAAGCTCACTTGACTCTTGAAAGCTCACTTAACTCACGGAAGTTCGCTTGACTCATGAAAGCTCACTTGACTCATGAAAGCTTATACCGTCAAAAATTTTCTAGGTCTTTAAGCAACATTTAGTTTAAAAAAGCATTGCTAAGTGTATGGGAAGACATTAAAAGACTTTTTTAAAATTCTAAAATACTGAAATGGGTTGCACCATCAAACGCTTTTACAAACCCAAACTTGACTTCAAAGGCGTACCTATTAAAATATGATGATCTTTTAAATAATAAAAAATGAGTTAAAAATGACAGAAACGATTAAAAACATAAACCCTGATCTTAGCTGGTGGGAACTGGTACAAATTCAATCCAGATATACAAAAGATAAAAGTGTCAGGGTTTTGTTCCAAACTGTCTGAGATTGATAAAAAATATTGCTTTATTCTGAAGAAAAACTGATTTAAAAAATGGTATATATTAATGTTAGAAGATAAGACACAAGATAAAACAGTGAAAAATTCTGTGGTTAAATGGGCACAGATTATTGGCCATAACATCCATTTAGATCAATGGACTCAGGTATGGAAAACAAATGTAAAAATTACAAAAGCAGTTTCGTATGAAAAAAATATGTATAAAATGTTTTATAGATGGTACATGACACCAGATATGGTAGCAAAATTCTATCCAGACCTGTCAAATGTTGGTTGGAAATGTAAAAAAAAAGATGTTAGATTCTTTTATCATATGTGGTGGACTTGTGATAGAGTTGAAAATATTAGGCCTGGATCAAAAAAAAATGTTGAAAATCACTGTACCTTTTATGCCTGAGTTATTCCTATTGAATGTAAGGCCAGAAAATCATAGAAACGAGGATTTTTATTTGATCATTCATGTATTAACAACTGCTAGAATATTGTATGCAAAATATTGGAGAAAAGACAAAATGCCTTTGAAAGAAGAAATTATAAGTAAAACACTGGAAACTGTGGAAATGGACAAACTATTTTTAAATGGATTACAAGAAGAGGGGTTCTATAATACATAGTCTAGATCAGGGGTCCTCAAACTACGGCCCGCGGGCCACATGCGGCCCACCGAGGGCATTTTTCTGGCCCGCCGGGTGTGCCGCCAGGGGTCCGTTGGAGGGGGAGCTCACCGGAGTGCCGCTCCGGGAGTGACAAGCCTGGGGGGAGGACACATGATCAAGCCCCACCCCCTCCCTCCAGTCGGCCAGGAGGAGGCAGAAGGAAGAGGGTAAGTATGCAAGGGCAGGCGCTCCAGCCGACCCCAAGTCCCCTAGCCAGCTCAGAGGCCTCTGAGCCGGCTAGGAGACATGCGCCAGTCCCGGGCGCCCAGGAGCCGGGTGGGGATGTTTTCCAGAATGAAACATCTGAAATCTCCAATCAGATCTAGACTAACTGATGCACACTTGCATCACTTGTTACGACTAGCAGTGACAAATATGGAACCGGACATTGACCATCTCATTAGCCAAAAGCAGGCCCATAGTTCCCACTGAAATACTGGTAAGTTTGTTGATTTAACTTTACTTGTTCTTCCTTTTAAATATTGTATTTGTTCCCATTTTGTTTTGTTTTTTTACTTCAAAATAAGATATGTGCAGTGTGCACAGGAATTTGTTCATAGTTTGTTTTTTTTAAACTATAGTCCGGCCCTCCAAAGGTCTGAGGGACAGTGAACTGGCCCCCTGTTTCAAAAGTTTGAGGACCCCTGGTCTAGATTTTAAACATGGTTAGACAACTATATGAACTGAACTGAACTATTTACTCTCTGACTACATCTTGAGTTGCTCAGCTACTTTAAAAGAACTATAGACTACTTGGATTATTTTACTTTATTAGGACACTATACTTAATACAGTAATTGATAACTAGATAATACAAGAAACAATTTTGGAGATTTTTTTTTTTTTGAAAACAAATTTTATTATTTTCTACTTATTCAAAATTTTACATAGTTACTTTCAGAACATTATCATCACTAACCCCTTTTCTATATAACTATGTATTCCAGTTACAGTTCAAAACTTTTAGGACTTCCCGCCTCACCTATACCATAACAACAGTTATAAAGATTTAGCAGTATTCACTCTTACAGGTAACATATTAGGTTATAATTTTTTTTTAAAAAAACATTTAAAAGTATTGTCTAAATATCCGTTATATGTAATCTAGTTTCTTATCATTTCAAACATTCAATATATTTCCCTTAAATTTTGGAGATATTTTAAGGTATATTACCCTTCATCTATTTTATGTATATTGTATGTTTTGCATGTTTTTGTTTATGTTTTTTGTGTCTGAAAATAAAAAAAATATCCCCCCCCCAAAAAACAAATTCTAGGTCTTTAAGGTGCTTTTGGACTCAGATCTTGAGAGCCAGTTTGGTGTAGTGGTTAAGTGTGCGGACTCTAATCTGGGAGAACCGGGTTTGATTCCCCACTCCTCCATTTGCACCTGCTGGATGACCTTGGGCAAGCCATAGCTCTGTACCAGCTGTTCTCTCAAGGACAGTTGTCTCAGAGCTCTCTCAGCCCCACCTACCTCACAGGGTGTCTGTTGTGGGGAGGGGAAGGGAAAGGAGTTTGTAAGTCGCTCTGAGGCTGTTTTTACATCTGACTTTTCCGCTGGAATCATTCTAGTTCCAAAAAACCTGCCCACACCTCTGTGTGGTGTGAAACCGTGCTGCTACTGAAATGTCCACATCTACTAATTGCCCTCCTGTGGTCAAGCTAGTATTCAACCAGCTTGATTTTGCTTTAAACAATTGCTGTTGATTAGTGCACTTAGACCCCCTGGAGTGAAATTTCACACCACTGTGAAATTAGCACAGGAAAAGACAGCAGTCAAACTACTTTAGAGGGGAGGTGTAAAATGACCCTGAGACTCCAAGTGAGTAAAGGGCAGGATATAAATCCAATCTCTTCTTCTCTTCTTCTTCTTCTTCATCTTAAGATTTCTACTACCACAGATGACTATGATTAAACACCCCCCAAAAAGATCAAGTTATACTGAACTTTGAAGAGGTTTAGCAAAAGCTCTTGGCTGAGGACAGACTTGAAGTCTGCGGCGCGGCAGACTAAGGCGGGGGGAATTGCCCCCGCCGCGCGGCATTTGCACGCCGCCGGAAGGAAGCTGCCCGCAGCGTTCAGACTGCGGGCGGCTTTCTACGGCGGCGTGCGAACGCCGCGTGGCTCCCCCTCCCGGCGCGCGTTCACACCCGCCTCCAGCGGGAGGAGCGCGGCGCCGGACGCAATGCGTCCAGACCACCTCCTCGGGGCAGATGTGGCCGTCTGAACGGCCGCTCTGCTTCCACTTTTGAAGCGGAGGCACAGCGGCCGAGACTGCCAGTCTGTCCTCGGGCCTTGTTTCCCTGTCTCCAAACATTAATGTCCCCTTCCTCTGACTCTTCAGATCTTGCTCTCCAAAGATACCGTTTGCTCCCATGTTCCTCTCTTGGATCCATGAGGTTCATGATGACCAAGCAATCCCAGCCTTGGCTCTGAGCAGGAAACCACCAGCCTTAACAAGAGGCTTGAATTATGAACCACAGCAGATAATAACAGGCACTCAAATGCCATTCATTCATCTCCTCCTGCCTTACAAGCAAGAGACTCTCAAAGCCCAAGGGCAGCAGACATCCATCACCGTAGACGGCAAGCATCCCTCCCAAGGGGCAATGTCATGGAAGCACAGATAGGATTGAGGTTTATCCCTTATGAACATCATGGGAAGAATGTCCAAAGCATGTTCTATCCCCTGCTCGGATTTTGATAGTGTTAGAGGGTGGCCATGTTGGTCTCAAAGCTCCCTCTTGTCAGATTCTGCTTTGCAACTATGCTGATATAAATGTTTTCATCTTTATTCCTTATGGTTGAATCTGATACTGTTACAAATGGGTGACTATGTTCTTTGTTTCATATGTTACTTTCGTTCCTCCTTTTGGAATGCCTAGCCAAATGGTTTATGGCCCCTTTGATGTAGTATTGCTTTTCCCTGCTCAATGTTACTTTTTAGGTTGAAGGTTCCCACATTCCTGATTGTCACCAAGCACAGAGTTATCTCCCTTGTTCCCTCCCTTCCGCGTCTTACAGACTCTCAGGGTGCTATCTGTCGACTACAGCCTTGAGAATTGTTTAGGAGTGCCTGACATTTCTGGGTTTCACAGGTTGCCTTTAGATCTGGGGTTTTTCCATTTTCTCACCCTGAGGTGACAAAGGGTGACCCTAGTGTTTCCCGCTAATTTTTCTGTATGCTGATTGGTGTTCCTTTTTGAGCTTTCATGTTTGAAGGTATAATACACCTCTGTTCCTCTTGTAATGTATCACTAACAAAAACAGAGACCTGTATCCAGTATCTGACAATAAAGGACTATGTTTTAATCAACAAAGACCTGATCATTTGCTGATAGTGCAGAAGCCTCACACCTCTAAGCTTTGGAGTCTTGTGAGCAAAAATCCTACTTTGTGAGAAGAAGAAGAAGAAGAGATTGGATTTATACCCCGCCCTTCACTCACTTGGAGTCTCAGAGCGGCTTACAAACTCCTTTCCCCTCCCCTCCCCGCAACAGACACCCTGGGAGGTAGGTGGGGCTGAGAGAGCTCTTTCCCAAGCTGTCCTTGAGAGAACAGCTGGTACAGAGCTATGGCTTGCCCAAGGTCATCCAGCCAGGTGCAAGTGGAGGAGTGGGGAATCAAACTTGGTTCTCCCAGATTAGAGTCCGCGCACTTAACCAATACACCAAACTGGCTCTCTGTGAGCTACTGGCATTAAAGTTGTGAGCAAGCAATTTGGCTGCTGCATGAATTAGTTTGGTCTGGAGCCATCCTTCCTGAGCTACGACAAAACTCTGTCCTCCGGATGCTAAAAAAAATTGTGAGTTAGCTCACACTAACTCAGCTTAGAGGGAACACTGGTTGGTCTGCACCAGAAAAGCTAGAGTTGAGTAGAGTAGCGTCTTAAATACCAACTACATGTTCAGGGAGTAGAATCATAGAGTCAAGGGGCCATCCAGGCCATCCAGTCCAACCCCCTGCTCAATGCAGGATCAACCTACAGCATCCCTGACAAGAGATTGTCCAGCGACTGCTCAAAGACTGCCAACGAGTTGTTGCACAACTCTTACTGTCAAAAAGTTTTCCCTAAGATCCAGAGTACCTTCCCACCCTTAATTTAAAACCATTAAGAACATAAGAGAAACCAATGTTGGATCAGGCCAGTGGCCCATCCAGTCCAACACTCTGTCACACATTGGCCAAAAACACCAGGTGCCCTCAGGAGGTCCAGCAGTGGGAGTCTTGTGAGTCCTCTCCTCTGCTGCCAACAGGAACAGCTCCTGGCCCTCCTCAAAGTGACAGCCCTTCAAAGACTTCAAGAAAGCCACCCTGTCCCTCCTCAACCTCCTCTTCTCCAGACTGAACATTCCCAAGAAGTCCCTCAGCCTTTCCTCCTAGGGCTTCTTGGTCTCCAGGTCCCCGATCATCCTCATCGCTCTCCTCTGCACCCGCTCCATTCCAACCACATCCTTTTTGAAGTGAGGACTCCAGACCTGAACACAAGACTCCAGGTGCGGCCTGACCAGGGCATTGTACCTCAGTGTACAGCGTAGAAGCTTTCAATTTATTTATTTATTTATTTATTTCATGTGATTTATATCCCGCCCTCCCCATCATAAGGTGGGCTCAGGGCGGCTAACAGCATATCCATACATACATAATTGAAAACATTAAAAACATTAAAACATATAATCCAACATAATATCGTACAGATGGCGTATCATCAAATTCAGCGCAGCACCCGAATACCACCTTAAAACAGCTACAAACTGGCGGGTGAAATCGGTCCAGGGCCAGATGTAGATCTCAATACTGGGCGGCCTCTACCCGAAAGCCTGGTGGAAGAGCTCTGTCTCGCAGGCCCTGCGGAACTGTAAATAGTCCCGCAGGGACCTGATGTCATCCGGGAGCTCATTCCACCAGTACGGGGCCACCACAGAGAAGGCCCTGGACCTTGTACCCGCCAACCGGGCCTCCTTTGGCCCTGGGAGGGTCAGGCGATTTTGCGAACCAGACCGTAGCGCTCGCTGGGGAACATATGGGGAGAGGCGGTCCTTCAAGTAGATAGGTCCCGAGCAATATAGGGCTTTATAGGTAAGCACCAGCTAGAGTCAGATATGTCGAAAACTATGCCCCCCCCCAAAAAACCCATCTTATTGGTCTCTAAGGTGCTCCTAGAATGCCACTAGAAGTTAGAATTGCTCAATCAATTGACTGGCAGTAGAACCAGGATTAAGAAAAGGAAGGAGTTCTTGGGAGAATAAAACTTAACGGAAATCTGTTTTTAAATCATTTCATAGTTGATGGTTCAAGCTGATGGCTTGCAAGCTCTGGGCTGGGGAATATCTGGAGATTTGGATGGTGAAGCCTGAGGGGAGCTGCGTTTTGGGAGGCGAGAGACCCCAGCAGAGTCTCATGCCCATGAGTCCACCCTCCAAAGCAGCCACTTCCTCCAGGGGAACTGATCTTGGTCATCTAGGGATCAACTGTAATAGCGGGGAATCTCCAGGTGTCACCTGGAGGTTGGTAACTTTACACATGCTGTTAACCATAACAGGCAAGCGAAATGGAATGTTTCCTGTGCAGAGACACCATACCTTTGAAAACCAGAGTTTTGGGGTGACGGGCAGGGGAGGATGATAGAGTGTAGCGGTTAAGGGTCATTTTACACCTCCCCTCTAAAGTAGTTTGACTGCTGTCTTTTCCTGTGCTGATTTCACAGTGGTGTGAAATTTCACTCCAGGGGGTCTAAGTGCACTAATCAACAGCAATTGTTTAAAGCAGAATGAAGCCGGTTGTATACTAGCTTGACCACAGGAGGGCAATTAGTAGATGTGGACATTTCAGTGGCAGCACGGTTTCACACCGCACAGAAGTATGGGCAGGGTTTTTTGGAACTAAAATGATTCCAGCGGGAAAGTCAGATGTAAAAACAGCCTAAGAGCGAGGACTCTGGGAGAACCGTGTTTGATTCCCCGCTCCTCCACATGCAGCTGCCGGCATGACCTTGGGTCAGTCAAAAGTTCTCTCAGACCTGTTCTCTCATGAGCAGTTCTTGAAAGAGCTCTCTCAGCCCCACCTTCCTCACAGGGCGTCTGTTGTGGAAAGGAGATTGTAAGCCAGTCGGGGACTCCTTCAGGTATTGAAAGGCAGGGTATAAATCCAATCTCCTCCTCTTCCTCCTCCTCTTCTTCTTCCCCTTCTCTTAGGGTTTCTGTTCTCGCAGGATTCTCTTTATCGTAGGATTTCTCACATTGATGCAAGCGCACAGAAGCCTAACCACTCCGCACCTCGGCCTGTGTTTCCGACAGGCATTTCTGTCCTTCCTTCCAAGAAACACGTGATCAGCTTCACAGCTGAGTTTTATTATTAAGCATTCCATTTCAAAACACATCTCCCACTCTCCCCGCCCTCCAAAATCTGAGTGCTGTGCCGCAACTAGCATCTAATTGATGTTTTAATCCTTCATTTTGTTTGTCTGAGTGACAGAGAAAAAGATGCCAATTAAAGAGCCATTTCCCTGCTGTTGTCGTTAAAAGATGGGTAAATGAAAGGCAAAAAAAATAGATTGATATGACACTTGGCAGAATTATAATATCTAGCTTGGAATTTTTTGCAGTGAGGAATCATTTCCATCACGGCAGGATTTGCTGGCAGGGCAATTCGTATTTCATTAGAATATTCAGAATAATAACAATAATAGCTGGACTTGCGAGGACAGCTTGATGCTGTGATGTATAGTTTGTGAACTACCATGGAAGTATGATCCAAGAAAACTTCATGCATCGCAAGACCCCAGTTTGGCATAGTGGTTAGGAGCGTGGACTCTCTTCTGGGAGAACCAGGTTTGATTCCCTATTCCTCCACATGTAGCTGCTGGATGACCTGGGGTCAGTAATGAGTTCTCTCAGAGCTGTTCTCCCGAGAGCAGTGTTCTCAGAGCTCTCTCAGCCCCACCTACCTCCTAGGGTGACTGTTGTGGAGAGAGGAAGGGAAGGAAGAAGAAGAAGAAGAAGAGATTAGATTTATATCCCGCCCTTCACTCACTTAAGAGTCTCAGAGCGGCTTACAAACTCCTTTCCCTTCCCCTCCCCACAACAGACACCCTGTGAGGGAGGTGGGGCTGAGAGAGCTCTTTCCCAAGCTGTCCTTGAGGGAACAGCTGGTACAGAGCTATGGCTTGCCCAAGGTCATCCAGCCAGGTGCGAGTGGAGGAGTGGGGAATCAAACCCGGTTCTCCCAGACTAGAGTCCGCGCACTTAACCACTACACCAGACTGGCTCTGGTGATTGTGGGCTGCTCTGAGACACCTTTGGGTAGTGAAGGGCGGGGTATAAATCCAACCTCCTCCTCCAGCTTGGAGTAGTGGTTAAGTGTGTGGACTCTAATCTGGGAGAACCGGGTTTGATTCCCCACTCTTCCACGTGCAGCTGCTGGATGACCTTGGGCAAGCCATAGTTCTGATGGAGCTGTTCCCTCAAGGACAGTTCTTGAAAGAGCTCTCTCAGCCCCACCTACCTCACAGGGTGCCTGTTGTGGGGAGGGGAAGGGAAAGGAGTTTGTAAGCCGCTCTGAGACACCGAGTGAATGGCGGGGTATAAATCCAATCCCCTCTTCGTCTTCCACCAAGCTTGGATGCAGCATGCATGGTTCTCCCCTTCACCATTTTGTCTTCATAACAACACTGCTGGGAAATTATTGCAGATTTTGGGGGTAGACTCTGAGGAGGGTGGAGTTTGGGGAGGGGAGGGGAGGGAACTCAGTGGGAATGCGAGTCCACTCTCTGAAGCCACCGTTTCCTCTAGGGGGAGTGATCTCTGCAATCTAGAGATCAGCTGTTATTCTTGGAGGTCACCAGGCCCCACCTGAAGGTTGTCATCCATGCCTAAGAAAAACTTCAGCTTTGGGGAAACCCATGTTGGGATAGGGTTGCGTGCTCCAGGTTGCAAAATTCCTGGGAATTTGGGGATGGAGCCTGGGGAGGGTGGGGTTTGAGGCGGGGAGGGACTTCAGCAGGGAGAGATGCCAGAGAGACCACCGTCCAAAGCAGCCATTTCCTCCAGGGGAACTGATCTCTGTCACCTGGAGATCAGTCATAATCCCAGCAGATCTCCAGCCACCCCTAGGTGGCTGGGAACCCTATGTTGGGAAACCTGGCCTGCCCTGTTCCTTTTTGGAGGAAGCATTTAATGAGCAAACATGCTGTGATACATTCAGCATCTAAGGAAACACCCCAGAAGATCTTGTACTTTCATGGGGTTTTGCCACAGAGTCTCAATTTAGAGATAAATGGTTGGCTCCAGTCAGCTTTTCTGATGGTGAAAACGGGGGCAAAGGGTTAAGAACATAAGAACACTGTTGTCCCCCTCCCCAGCCTCCAAGAATACAGAGCTTCACTGCCCCAGACAGAGCGTTCCATCTATACCTTGTGGCTAATAGGCCACTGATGGGCCTCTGCTTTAATCCCCTCTTGAAGCTATCTATGCTTGTAGCTGCCACCACTTCCCGTGCCAGTGAATTCCTTTGATACCCGCCCCCCCCCCCCAATTCATGGGACCTGCATGGACCAAAGCCAAGAGGGATGTAGCAAGAAAAATGAATTGGGTAGGATTCAGAGAAACCACTGGCTGGATCTAACCCAAGCTGTGCTGTTTCCATCTTGGGTGGACCCAACCAAGTAGGGGAAGCAAAACTGAATGATTCAGGAGGGCTTTCTGCACAGAAAATAGGGCTGTATGGTAACCATCTGGCTCAGAAAGAAGGTTGGGATAAGGGCTAGGGACTGTAGGCTATGCCATTGTGTACAGTCCGTACTGTCTATTGCTGTAAGCAGCTTCCTATTGTGCAATTTTTGCTTCTGATTGATGAGCACCACCTCCTAGAGTGGAATTCGACTGACTTTCATGCAAGGGAAACCTTTACCTCTAACACTACCTCTAACCCCAGGGAAGCCAGGCTCGCCGGAACCAGGGCCAGGGCCTTTTCGATGGTGGCTCCAGTCTGGTGGAATGAGCTCCCAGAGGAGATCAGGGCCCTGCAGGACTTAATGCAGTTCCATAGGGCCTGCAAGATGGAGCTCTTCCACCAGGCCTTTGACTAGGAGCCGCCACTGGTAGTATCATCCATCGAGAGTAACACCTGTGATGTGGGCTGGCCCTGAATGCAGCCCAGGCCCGACGGCCAGGGGGGGGATCGGACCCCAACCCTGATAGGAAGCCATCTGATTAGTGATGATTGGAAGCATTTTATTGTAATTTATGGTAATTTATCTGTAATTTATTTGGAACTGTTTTATTATTATGCTGAATTTTAACTGTTTTAGGATGTACTGGATTGGCACTTTGTGCCCTTGTGAGCTGCCCTGAGCCCACTTGCTGGGAGGGCAGGGTATAAAAATGAAATACAAATGAATGAATGAATAAATAAATAAATAAATAACACATTTAATTCTTGCGCTGTGATTCGCCTCTGCTTGGTTTCCAGATTTCTACAAGTCATATGCTATTGCACTGATTATTGGATTCCCCACTCTATTGATTGTATTGATTTATTCTGTGTAATCTGCTTGAATCCCATCGAGAAAAGGGGACAATAAACAAACAAACAAACAAACAAACAAACAAATAAATGCATGCCAAGATACATTAATGTATGAGATATCTGCCATTCAGGAAGCTTTGACTTACCTAGTTGACTAAGATAGATTCAGGTGGGCAGCCATGTTGGTCTGAAACAGTGGTGGCCACACTTGCTTAATGTAAGAGCCACACTGAATAAATTTTATTTATATTTATTTATTTGCCAGTTTGGTGTAGTGGTTAAGTGCGCGGACTCTAAGCTGGGAGAACCGGGTTTGATTCCCCACTCCTCCACTTGCACCAGCTGGATGACCTTGGGCAAGCCGTAGCTCTGTACCAGCTGTTCCCTCAAGAACAGCTTGGGAAAGAGCTCTCTCAGCCCCACCTACCTCCCAGGGTGTCTGTTGTGGGGAGGGGAAGAGAAAAGGAGTTTGTAAGCCGCTCTGAGACTCCCTTGGGGAGTGGAGGGCGGGGTATAAATCCAATCTCTTCTTCTTCTTCTTCTTCTTCTTCTTTATTAAATTTCTAGGCCGCTCTTCCCACTGTTGCAGGCTCAGAGCGGCTTACAAAACTTGGACATACCAAGGTTCAAATATTATAAATACAATAGATTTAACAGATTAAAACATTAAAACATTATAAAATATCACAACAGTATTCAATACCACTCAGACGGCGACCATCTAGCCCAGCCTTCCGTGCCCTAACGGCCATAACAATGTCAGGGGCCAGATGGTTTTCACTGAGGCTTCTTATCGCTGGTAAAAACATAGGGGGGGCAAGGAGAGGCGGCGGCCCCTATTCAGAAGCCTGGCGGAATAAACGTCAGATGTTTGAGAGCCGCAAGACAGGGACAAATATTACATGCTTTTACTAGGACAGATGCAAATTTGCTTTTTATTAATGTTAACGAGAGCCAGTTTGGTGTAGTGGTTAAGTGCGCGGACTCTAATCTGGGAGAACCGGGTTTGATTCCCCACTCCTCCACTTGCACCTGGCTGGATGACCTTGGGCAAGCCATAGCGCTGTACCAGCTGTTCTCTCAAGGACAGTTGTCTCAGAGCTCTCTCAGCCCCACCTACCTCACAGGGTGTCTGTTGTGGGGAGGGAAAAGGAAAGGAGTTTGTAAGCCGCTCTGAGACTCTTAAGTGAGTGAAGGGCGGGATATATATCCAATCTCTTCTTCTTCTTCTTCTCTAAATGAGACTTCCCAAAATAATAACAAAAGTGGTAAAAGCAGATATTGATAATTATGAACCCCTCATCGTAGCCTTCACTGGAAATGTCTTTACTTCTGTTGATTATAGTACTATTCATCAGATAGCTGCTTTGATATTAATGCCCTTGTGTATGCATCATGCATCCCATCAAATGTTCCTGTTCGGATGAAGTCCACGAATGAAACGAGAGATTTTATCAAGGAAAACCTCGTCAACACCTCCCTGGAAACCTTGTTGGAAACTCTACTGAAAGAACTGAACACACAGTCCTTATTATGTTATAATATTTATTGATTGTTTTTCACATTATATAGCGTTTCTCACAACTTTCTTTGATCTTGTTTGTTCATGCTCTTCAGGGTTGTGATTTTCTTCGTTATTTCACCCTTGGTTTGAAGCAACAGAACGAAGCTGGAGTCCAGCGGCGCCTTTAAGACCAACAATGTTTAATTCTGAATATCTGAAGAAGTGTGCACGCACATGAAAGTTTATACCCCAAATTAAGTTTTGTTTGCCTTAAAAGTGCCACTGGATTCCAACTTTGTTTTAGTTGACTAAGAACCTGTTTATGCAGAGAAGATTGCCTGGCACCCTAAATTCCACTGAAGCCAAAGATAACATGAAGGCACAGACTCTTGAGCTATCAACGGTAAGAGCCAGTTTGGTGTAGGGGTTAAGTGCGCGGACTCTAATCTGGGAGAACCGGGTTTGATTCCCCACTCCTCCACTTGCACCTGGCTGGATGACCTTGGGCAAGCCATAGCTCTGGCACAGCTGTTCCCTCAAGGACATCTTGGGAAAGAGCTCTCTCAGCCCCACCTACCTCACAGGGTGTCTGTTGTGGGGAGGGGAAGGGAAAAGGAGTTTGTAAGCCACTCTGAGACTCCCTTGGGGAGTGGAGGGCGGGGTATAAATCCAATCTCTTCTTCTTCTTCTAAATTAATGAAACTTGGATTAACAAAATGGGAGTAGATTAGATTACTCAAATGATTCCAATTAGGTCTGACGGGACATCATAATTGACATGTCTTTGTTCTAAAAGGATGCATTTAAAAAATTCAAAGCTAGGGTTGCCAGCTCTGGGTTGGGAAACACCTGGAGGTTTTAGGGGCGAAGCCGGGAGAAGGCGGAGTTTGGGGAGGGGAGGGACCTCAGTAGGGGACAGTGCCGGAGAGCCTACTCTCCAAAGCAGCCATTTTGTCCAGAGGAGCTGATCTCTGTAGCCTAGCGGTCAATTGTAAAAGTGGGAGCTCTCCAGGCCCCACCTGGAGGCTGGCAATCCTCCTGGTAGGCATTTGCTCATTTGATTCACAAGTTTAGAAACCTTGTGTCATTCCAGCCTTGAGCTTTTCCACTGAAAACAAGTTGTTTCTCCTTGACAATCAAAGGTTTTTGCATCAGCGGACTCCACCGGATAAGAGCTTCCTGTGTCAGTTCGCAATAATGGCCCAATTACCTCGCTCATTCCAATATTTGATCTCTGCACCAGTGTAATTAGACGTGAGCAATACTGTTTTTGTGGTCTCTGATGTCCGACAGGATGTCGTCAGACCTTCTGCTAGACAGAGAGCCAAGTCGGAGATTTCTCTCAGTTAAAAGAATCTCTCCCTTTTGTTCCATGGAGTGGAAGCCCAGGTTGAGGTTTTCTTCAAATAACCACATATGTCCATTAAATAAAGATGCCGGGGGAAATCTAGATGCCGGGACATGGAGAATTCATACCAGTAAATCTGTAACATCATTCCACTATTTCTCCTTCTCACAATACAAGGACCCGTGGGCACTCAATGAAATGAATGAGCAGGAGGTTTAGAACAGAGAAAAGTGAGTACTTCTTCACCCAAAGAGTGATTAACACGTGGAATTCGCTGCCAGAGGAAGTGGTGGCAGCTATAAGCATCCAGAGCTTCAAGGGGGGACTGGATAAACATATGGAGCAGAGATCCATGAGTAGCTATTAGCCACAAGGTCTAGATGGAACACTCTGTCAGGGGCAAGTGATGCTGTGTATTCTTGGTGGTTGTAGGGGACAACAGTGGGAGGGATTCTGAAGATCTGGCCCCGCTGGTGGACCTCCTGATGGGACCTGAGTTTTTGGCCACTGTGTGACACAGAATCTTAAGAACATAAGTACATAACAGAAGCCAATGTTGGATCAGGCCAATGGCCCATCCAGTCCAACACTTTTGTGTCAGACAGTGGCCAAAAACACCAGCTGCCCTCAGGAGGTCCAGCAGTGGGGCCAGGACACTAGAAGCCCTCCCACTGTTGCCCTCCCCCCCCCCCCATCAAGCACCAAGAATACAGAGCATCACTTGCCCCAGACTGAGAGTTCCTATCTATACCTTGTGGCTAATAGGCACTGATGGACCGCTGTTTATCCAATACCCTCTTGAAGCCGTCCATGCTTGTAGCCGCCACCACCTCCTGCGGCAGTGAATTCCACATGTGAATCACTCTTTGGGTGAAGAAGGACTTCCTTTTACCTGTTCTAATCCAACTACTCAGCAATGTCATTGCGTGCCCATGAGTTCTTCTTGTCTTGTGAGAAAGGGAGAAAAGTACCTTATTCTCCACCTGCTCTATCCCATGCATAATCTTATAAATCTCGATCATGTCACCCCTCAGTCGTCGTTCCTCCAAGCTAAAGAGCCCCAAGAGCTTCAACCTTTCTTCATAGGGAAAGTGTTCCAACCCTTTGATCATTCTAGTAACCCTTTTCTGCACTTTTTCCAATGCTGTAACATTCTTTCTGAGGTGTTGTGACCAGAACTGTACACAGTGTTCCAAATGAGGTTGCACCATCGATTTATACAGGGGCATCATGATACTGGCGGATCTGTTTTCAATGTTGGACTGGATGGGCCATTGGCCTGATCCAGCATGGCTTCTCTTACGTTCTCACATTTGATGTCTGGTGTAGCAAAATGATTTTAACTTCTGCTGCATTTTATGGACTAGCTGGTAAAGTTGTCGGCCTTTTTACGGTGGCTAGAGCTCTTCCAGAATTCCAACCCATCTCCGGGTTACAGAGATCAGTCCCTCGGGAGAAAATGGCTGCTTTGGAGGGTGGACTCTATGGCATTATGCCTCATCAAGATCTCTCCCCCAACCCTGCCCTCCACAGGCTCTATCCCCCCAGTCTCCAGAAATTTCCCAACCTGGAATTGGCAAACCTAGCAGTGATGCTCCCTCCTCCTCTATCATCACCACTGCCAGCATCCAAAATATGGAAGAGGGCCAGGCCCCTTACAGCATCTAAGAGGCACTCCTTGGCAGCCCAGCCAAAAGCTTTCTGTTTCCATTCCCTGCAGCTGTTTGATAAGATTTGAAAGGGAGACAAAGAGATGTATCTTTAGCATCCCCAGCACAGCACAGAGTCCAGTCTGACATTATAATAAACATGGGAGTCAGCAAAGCGCAGCTCGGATCAGGAGCTCCTCTTTGCTGTAAAATGCAATAACAAATGCTTGTGCAGTTAGCATTGCTGTGTGTTATTTCATTAACCTTTACAATACCCCTTTAGGGCAGGTAAGCTTAACAATTCCCTAGATGGCTGGCTGGTGCCTCCTGGCTTGTCATCTGATGAATGCCAGGCTGAAGTGAGATTCTTCATTTTATTCCAGTGGTGGAAGCAAAAATGTGCGTATCAATACACTCCTGGGTGTTATAAGAGCATAAGAGATGCCAGTTTTGGATCAGGCCAGTGGCCCATCCAGTCTAACACTCTGTTACACAGTGGCCAGAAACACCAGGTGCCCTCAGGAGGTCCAGCAGTGGGGGCAGGACACTAGAAGTCCTCCCACTGTTGCCCCCCCAGCACCAAGAATATAGAGCATCACTTGCCCCAGACGGACAGTTCCTATCTATATCTTGTGGCTAAGAGCCACTGATGGACCTCTGCTCCTTATGTTTATCTAATTCCCTCTTGAAGCCGTCCATGCTTGTAGCCGCCACCACCTCCTGTGGCAGTGAATTCCACGTGTTAATCGCTCTCGGGGTGAAGAAGGACTTCCTTTTATCTGTTCTAACCCCACTGCTCAGCGATTTCATGGAGTGCCCATGAGTTCTTGTATTGTAAGAAAGGGAGAAAAGGACTTCTTTCTCGACCTGCTCTATCCCGTGCATAATCTTATAAACCTCGATCATGTCACCCCTCAGCCGTCGTTTCTCCAAGCTAAAGAGCCCCAAGCGCTTCAACCTTTCTCCATAGGGAAAGTGTTCCAGCCCTTTTATCATTCTAGTTGCCCTTTTCTGCACTTTCCCCAATGCTATAATATCTTTTTTGAGGTGTGGTGACCAGAACTGTCCACAATGCTCCAAATGAGGTTGCACCATCCATTTATACAGGGGCATTCTCAGTGCTCAGGACAAGGAGCAGGCACCCTCCTTGCCATAGGGCTACCAATTCCAGGTTGGGAAATCCCTGGAGAGTTGGGGGTGGTTCCTGGAGAAGGTGGAGTTTGGGGGGAAAGGGCGGGGCCTCACGCCAGCCATCTTCTCCAGAGAAACTGATCTCTGCTGTCTGGAGATCGGTTGGAGTTCTGGGAGATCTTTAAGCCCCCAATCCGGAAGCGGGCCACTCTGCCTTGCAATGACCAGCGAGACCAATTAATATTGCCTCCGGAAATCCTGTTCTCTCCTTTGCCCTTTCTCAGGGCCTTTCAGCTATATCATGGGTCTGCATTATTGAATCCGGGTACATCCGGGTACATCCGCCCAGGTATCAGCAGTGAGACTGGGAATCAGTACCATAAGCCCTTTCCAACTTCATTAACACTATGGATGCATCCAACCCAGCGGCTGGACCTTTCAAGGGGTGTTTCCCTTCCTCTGATGTACACGGCAGTACATTCTTGAACATAGTCTAGGGATTACTCTGACAGAGAACTGGAAGTCTGGTCTCTCAGGAAACGCATTACTTTGAGCCAAATCAGCTGAGCTACTTAAATCTGGAGTAGATATATCAGCTTTATCACCAAATCATAAGAGGTGGGATTACGGATTGTTACTCTCTCTCTTTTTTTGGATTTCTCAGCTCTTGAGCTTCAAAGCAGGAAAAAGTCTTTGACATAAGCAGCGACTGTAAAGCTGAGGATTAATTTCTTGGCTTCTCTCCCTGGCTGGAGTTTTTTTTGTTTTTTTTTAACCTTCTCCAAGATATGATTCCGACTTCTGTAGCCCAAGAATGCCTCTCATCCCTTCATCTGATCAAAACCAAAGTGCTCTCTCCCCGAGCTGAAATGCTTTGGTTGCCTCTCTTCAGAATCCTCCTGTTAAATAGTAAAAATCTTCATAGTTATATAAGTACACAGACTTACCATCTGAGGCTGAAACTCCATGCATATGACAAAATGTGCTCCAACCAACCAACCAACCAAATGATAGAGGCATGAAACTGTAAGGAGCGGGCATAAAATTATGCCATCTAAGTAAAAGCAGTTGCTTTGCGGATTTCCCATGAGGCACTGCTCCGCCGTCACTCTTCCCTTTCCCCTGATTGTGTGCATCAATTTCCTACTATTTGCCCTGATCTGTATTTTGACCTGCGGCTTCGCCCGATTTCCCCCGCAGCTTCGCGATCCTCAAAAAACAGGATCGCAAAGCTGTGGGGGAAATCGGGCGAAGCTGCGGGTCAAAGTGCAGCATGGGGCAAATAGTGGGAAATTGATGCACACAGTCAGGGGAAAGGGAGGAGCGATGGTGGAGCAGCGCCTGATGGGAAATCGGTCAAAATGTACACAATATACAATTGGAAGTCCATTCAAAATGCCAGCACCTGATGATCACATCCACTTTTCTACCTTTGCTCTGCTGACTGAATACCTGGAGTGTGAGAGAAACCCACAGTCCTGATTCAGCCTGAAGAATCAAGTGTTCAGAAGAATGGTTCACTTGCTCAGGTGAGAAAGAAATACCAGGAGAATTCCAAAGCCACAAAACACATGCAGAGTCAATTGTGTGAGGCCCCAATTACAGCCGGAAGTAGTACAACCTATGCATAGTGGATGGGCTAGGCTCCACCTCTCCCTGGGGGTGACAAGTGGTTCCTGACAGAATCAGGGCCGGCCTGCCCACTAGGCAGACTAGACTTTGGCCTAGGGTGCCCCCTGGTGGTGAGCACTGAACTGGCCTCCCGTCTGACCCCCCTGCCCCTTTAAGAGAAATGACTAGCCCGCCCCTACTAGCCCATTCAACTAGGTGGGGGAAGGAACCGCCAAAGCCCCAAAGTAGGTGCCTGGCGGCCGGAGAGCTTTAATTTGGTGACATGGAGGCAGAGGCGTACGTGGGCTTCTGGCACCTGATGGCCAGAGGGAGGCACCAGCATGCTCTGCCCCGCCGGCTTTGACTGAGGCTGGATAAGGAGCCGCCCACTCCAGCTGAGCAAGCTGCTGAGGAGGAGGCTCTGCCTGATGCTGGCCATCGGGCTCTGGGCAGCCTACTTGGAGCTGGTGGAGGAGGCGGGAGGGCACCCTCTCAACTGCAGTGAGTGACCGGCATGCAGCTCTGGGCAGGGGGACGCCAGAAGGCAGCCTTGCCTAGTGTACAGAAAAACCTGGGGCCGGCCCTGGACAGAATGTTGCTGGGTTGACAGCAGGAAAACAGCCATTCAGAGAGCAGCTAGGGAGTGAGAGGGCAAACAGTTGGTCTGTTTGAGTGAAGGGGAGGTGAAGATCAGTTGAAAGCTAGCTGACTAAAAAGAGTCAGTTTCCAACACGATATTCAAAATGCTGGAATAGGGGGACAGTTCAAAAGCTCACTGGGAGAGGAACCTTGGAACTTCTGCCGTACTTTCTTCAGTGTTATGGTCATGCCATAAATAAAAGTTAACTTCTTTTTTTGTTTAACCCTTTGGGTTGAGTGTCTCAGGGAAAGAAACACACACATACACATTAATGTCCTTGCTCCATATGCATGTTTAAGATATGGATAAATGGTGGCAGCGTGTGAATGGAACAGGGAGCCCCCAACTCCAATAACTCTGGGAAGCGTTTGAGTGAGGGTGGTTACAGAAGGGGGAGGGACTACCCTGTCTGCTGATGTTTACCCAGAACCTGAAAGAGAGAGCTTTAGATGGTGGTAGCTGGGGACCACCAGCAGATGTTGATCTATAGATTGTAAGGCTCTTTGAGGGACATACAGGGGGGGGGGGGCGGTCCTGCATGCTGGGGTACTCATGGAATGCAGTGTTGGTGATGCATAATGCATGACCTTCCACTTGGAAATGAATCTCAGAGAGAGAGAGAGAGAGCGAGGTTAACAAGCAGGAAGTTTAAGTTGAAGCGTGTCTCAAATATATCATCACCATAGCCTTTTATTTAGAGAGCTGTCAGCCAATGTCCCAACACCCCCCCCCCCCCCTGATCACATTAAGCAAAATTTCTGAGGCCGTTGTGGTGCTTCCATTCCACAAGGCGCATGAAAGCAGAGCATTGCACCGGAGTATTAAAAGCAGAGAGAGCCACTGGTGGAAGGCCCCAAACGCACACATTGTTCACGTTCTTGTAAAGCAAATGATTTGTCTCCATCGGTCCAGCTGCTCTGAAACATTTGCTCATGTTGAACATCCCTTCAGAGACAACGCTCTCCGTCACAGAGGTTCTCCAGCGGATTGGGAGGAACCTGCCCCAAAGTCAGTCACTGGGTTTTCAAGTTTAGCCACATTTCTACATTTGTATGGAATTTTGATTCAGCTTTCAATCTTAAACGGAAAGTGTGTGAGAGGAGGTATAATCCTAGGAAGGAAGAAGATGAAATAAGGCTATCCCAAGATGATGACGAAAGTCTGAATTGGCTCTGGCTCACAGGTGAACCTGCCTCATACTGAATCAGACCATTGGCCCATCAGCATCAGTACCACCTACTCAGACTGACAGCAGCTTTCAAGGTAGAGGTCTTTCACATCACCTGGTCCTTTTACCTGGAGATGCTGTGGGTTGAACCTGGGACCTTCTGCACCCAAAGCAGAGACTCTTCCATGGAACGACGGCCCTTTTTAAAAATAAAACTCTCCCAAGGAGATGAATAAAGCCTGAATTACTGGCACTGACTCACAGACCTGCCTTATACTGAATCAGACCATTGGATCATCAAGTTCAACATTGTCTTTCACATCACCTCCAATTTGGTCCTTTTTAGCTGGAGAAGCCGGGGATAGAACCTGGAACCCTTGGCATGCCAAGCAGATGCTCTTCCACTGTAGAAGTATCAACATTGGAGGTGGGAGAGCCTCAGGACCAGCTTCAAATCGTCTTACCTTCTGGACTGCCTCCTTGAAGACCGGTTGCTCCTGTTCTAATGAATCATCACAGAGTCCATAGCTTCGTAACCAATCACAAGCAGCTAAAGGGTAGAACTTAGCTTCAAAACCAGTGGATCAGTTTAGGGCTAAGACCAAGTGTTCTTTACCTTTCAAAAGACTGAGGCCCAATTTACACCTCCCCTCTGAAGTAGTTTGACTGCTGTCTTTTCCCAAGCTCATTTCACACTGGTTTCAAATTTTACTCCAGGGGGACTGAAGAGTACTAAGGGTCATTTTACACCTCCCCTCTAAAGTAGTTTGACTGCTGTCTTTTCCTGTGCTGATTTCACAGTGGTGTGAAATTTCACTCCAGGGGGTCTAAGTGCACTAATCAACAGCAATTGTTTAAAGCAGAATAAAGCTGGTTGAATACTAGCTTGACCACAGCAGGGCAATTAGTAGATGTGGACATTTCAGTAGCAGCACGGTTTCACACCACACAGAGGTGTGGGCAGGTTTTTTTGGAACTAGAATGATTCCAGCGGGAAAGTCAGATGTAAAAACAGCCTAAGCAACAGCATTTGTTTAAAGCAGTATAATGCTAGCTTGACCACAGGAGGGCAATTAACGAATGTAAACAGTAATTTATAAACTAGAACCAGTATGGTTTGAAACTAGAAACAGGTATAGACAGTTTTTTTAAAAAAACAAAACAAAACAAAACTAGAATGATTCTAGCGGGAAAGTCAGATGTAAATTTGACCTGAGTTGAAATTCCTTGAGGATAGGTCAATCGACATGTGTCAGCCATGATAGCTAAACAGAACTCCCTGGTTCAGAGACAATCTGCCTCTTGGCAGAGTAGACTTCAGATGCAGACAACACACAGTGCTCTTGCGATCCTCAGAGGCGCTGAGCTGTAGAATGAGCTTGACTAGATATACCTTTTGGTCTGAGCCAGTGGGGCAGTTCTTAGGCCCACTGCTCCGCTGTTTTAACAAGCCCACGTGGAAACAGAAATCCCCCTCTACATTGCATGCCACTTTCACTTTCCTTGATGGTTGGATTTTGTGGTAGCCTTTGCCCTGCATGCTGGTTTCACTTCCTTGGATCTCTCTCAGTTTTATGGTACTGTCTGCATCCATTTATGACTGTTTTATGGCCTTTCAGGGGTGACACTACAGTCAGTTGAGCATTGGCTTGGGGTATTTGTGGTTTTGAGCCGTACTTTTTTCTGTTCCAGTGTGGGTTTGAAGTTTGGTATATGTGCTGCCGAAGCGAGCAGACAGTGTGGGTTTTGTAAAACAGCGGAGCGAATGCTAGATGCAGAATGGGTCCTAGATGGTATTCTAGATTCCTGAAAGAGGCAAGAGGTATCCTCTCATTGGCAGCCTTCAGAAGACGCTGTATGGCTTGTTTGTTTGCCAGGAATTTGTGACTGGGCTATGAATGTGAGAGTCCCACAGAGTCAGTCAACAACAAGTGTCCTTAAAAAAAGGAAAAACTTTATTGTGAAAGCTCTGATACGGTCATCTGCACTTCTTGTGTTAGTAATGGCGGGCAGCATTGAAATCAGGACAATTATACAGAATTCAAAGAGAGGACTGACATAACATTGGAACCGTTAATTAGGTCAGGAAAAAGGCACTTAAAATACTGGTTAACAGTTCCCGTAGAATATGCGGGAAGAGTTATAGTCAGACAGAAAAAAACCAAAAAACACATGAGCCGGCACCAACAGCCTCTCAAGGACGGAACTGGAGGGAGAGCGATAAGCCTGTTTATATGAGAAGTATAACATAACATCCCACAGTACTGATGTCACGGGCTCAGCCATCCCACCTCCCAGGCAGGGGGTGGCAGCATGAGCTGACAATGAACAGCAGGGACCTTTTAGGAGAGGCGGGAGGTGTTCGTAAGCCACCTTGAATCATGAAGAAAGGCAGAGTAGAAATGCTTTATTTATTTAATTATTCATTTAACCTTGGAGCTGGAAGAGATCACCAGGGTCCTCAAGTCCAAACCCCTACCAATGCCAGAACTGTAACATACCTGACAAGTAGGTATCCAACTGATGCGTTCAAACCTCCAATGAATAAGAAACCACCGCTTCACCAATTTGGTGTTGTGGCTAAGTGCGCAGACTCTAATCTGGGAGAACTGGGTTTGATTCCCCTGATCCTCCACTTGCACCCGCTGGATGACCTTGGGCAAGCCATAGTTCTGTCAGAGCTGTTCTTGAAAGGGTAGTTTCTGTCCGAGCTCTCTCAGCCCCACCCACCTCACAGGGTGTCTGTTTTGGGAGAGATAGGGAAAGGAGTTTGTAAGCCGCTCTGAGTGAAGGGTGGAGTATAAAGCCAATCTCCTCCTCCTCTTCTTGAATGAGACTGTTCCAGTGCCAAACACACCTCACCATCAGGAAGTTCTTCCTTAAATTTAGACAAGATTTGCAGTAGTTTATATCCATTCGTCTAAGTCCTTCTGTCATCCAACACAACTGAAAACTTGTGTGCGGCATCCTTGATATGGCATGCCTTTAGGTATCAGAAGGTGGTGATCTTTTTTGGGGGGGAGGGTTGTTGCTGTCAAGTCACAGCCAACTTGTGACATCTACATAGGGTTTTCAAGGCAAGAGATGTTCAGAGGTGGTTTGCCATTTCCTGGCTCTGCATAGCAACTCTAGTCTTTCTTGGTGGTCTCCCATCCAAACACTGACCAAGGCCAACCCTGCTTAGCTTCCGAGATCTGATGAGACAGGATGAGCCTGGCCCGTTCAGGTTAGGGCTTAGAAGCACAGAAGTGGTTTGCCATCTCCTGCCTCTGCATAGCAACTCTAGTCTCTCTTGGTGGTCTCCCATCCAAACCCTGACTAAGGCCAACCCAGCTTAGCTTCCAAGATCTGACAAGATCTAGCTAGCCTGGGCTATTCCAAGAAGGATGCGGCAAGCATATCACTTTGTATTTCAATCTATCAATCAATCAATTTGGGGTTGTTATTTTATTTCAGTTTTAATCAGTGATGTTTTAGTTATCACTGTAAGGCCCCTTAAGCCGAGAGGATGGATGGAAGAAGAAGAGGAGGAGGAGGAGGAGGAGGAGGAGATTGGATTTATACCTAGGGTTGCCAACCTCCAGGTGGGGCCTGGGGATCCCCTGCTTTTACAACTGATCTCCAGCTGACAGAGATCAGCTCCTTTGGAGAAAATGGCTGCTTTGAAGGGTGGACTCTTTGGCATTGTACCATGCTGAGGCCCCTCCCCTCCCCAAACCCTGCCCTCTCCTGGCTCCACCCCCAAAATCCCCAGGTATTTTCCAACCTGGACTTGGCAACCCTATTTGTACCCCACCCTTCACTACCCAAGGGAGCCTCAGAGTGGCTGACAAACTCCTTTTCCCTTCCCTTCCCTTCCCCAAAACAGACACCCTGTGAGGTAGGAGGGGCTGAGAGAGCTCTGACAGGAACTGCTCTTTTTCAAGAACAGCTGTGTCAGAACTATGGCTTGCCCAAGGTCATCCAGCAGGTGCAAGTGGAGGAGTGGGGAATCAAACCCGGTTCTCCCAGATTAGAGTCCGCGTGCTTAACCACTACGCCAAACTGGATGGGATACAAATATTTTAATATATAAACAAACTGTAGTGAAGCCTGGGGTATTTCCTGTTTCAGAACTAAGACTGGAGTTATTTAGCTGACATTTATAGCCATCGGTGCAGAAACACAGATTTTTGAAGGGAGCTTTTATTTTTATTTTTTTCATGCCTTTGAAATCGTCTCGCTAATGGGTCCTCAGCACATAGACCCTTGGCGTCTGTCAAAGGGACAGCATTTGGTTTTTTTTAACAATGCAGGGCTCTTACATCCTGGAATGCACCTCTGTGAATAAGGACCACTCAACATTGCACCTTTGTGGCTTTGATCCCCCGGTGTGCTCCACAAAAGGCAGTCTGGCCAAGAACCCTTGCAAATTCTGTTTTATTGGAAAGGGGAGGATGGCCTGGTGCACGAAAGGCATGCATTATGCAGAACACTTTCCCCAGCCAAGCAAAAATGGGAATGTTTACGGATGGTGGGCTGTTCGTTTTGGCTGGTGGCTTTGTTTTGTTTTGGTGGGTGGCTTCCCTTGCAGAGACTGTGATTGCGGTTCTGTCTGGTTTCCTTCCTGGCCCAATTCGGACCTTGCTCACCTCCCCAGAGCTTAAATAGAACGTTTCGGAGGCTTTCACATCACCAACTGCCAGACCTTTTAACTGGTGTTACCAGAGTCTGAACCTGGGACTTTTTTTTTATTCTTTTGTTGAATCATGCCCTAACAGGAGGAGGAGAGAGAGAAGGAGAAGGAAAAGGAGAAGAGGAGGAGGAGGAGATTGGATTTATATCTCACCCTTCACCAGGGGTCATTTCGTAGAAAAAGAGGTGCAGGAGCTCATTAGCATAACTCATTTGCATAACTCATTTGCATATGCCACACACCCCTAAGATACCGGAAGTGTGTCAGAAGGCAACACCCACCCCTCAGGCTCCACTCCACAGGTGAGTGAAACTGACCTGCTCTTCCTCCATTCCCTTCCCCATCCAATACTTTGTGCAATAAAAATAAGCGTAAAGAACACACCCTCCTTGTCTTCCTGCTCCCTTGAAACCACCAGGTTTCAAGTAGACTTGAGATACCCAGGACATGTGCACCACCCATCCCTTTCCCTTCCCCTCCCCACAAAAAGACACCCTGAAAGGTAGGTGGGGCCGAGAGAGGTCTTTTGAGAACTGCTCATGAGAGAACAGCTCTGAGAGAACTTCCGACTGGCCCAAGGTCACACCAGCAGCTGCATGTGGAGGAGTGGGGAATCAAACCCGGTTCTCCCAGATTAGAGTCCAACTCCTGACCACTACACCAAACTGATGGGGTGGAAGCTGCTGAAGGGTTGGTGAAATTTCTCCAGTACTTATGTGCCATGTGCCCAGATAAAAAATGGTATACTTAGAAAATTTATATGCCACCTTGAGCAAGTCTCTGGAAAAGCAGCACACAGTCATAAAAGGAACAATGATAAAATTATAAATATTAAAGCAAAACATTAAAAGCAATAAAGACCCTAGCAGGGCTTTCCCCGGGGCACTGCACCTCTGCACTGCTTGGGGAAGCCGAGGAGGGGGCGGGGCTTGGTCATGTGCCCGCCCCCTGGGCTCCTCACTCCCAGAGCTGCGCTCCTGTGCGGTCCCGCTCCAACAGACCCCTGCCCTTCACTACCCAGAGGAGTCTCAGAGCAACTTACCATCTCCTTTCCCTTCCACTCCCCACAACAGAAAAAAAAAAACTATGAGGTAGGTGGGGCTGAGAGAACTGCCCTTGAGAGAACAGCTCTGAAAGAACTTATGGCTGACCCAAGGTCACCAGCAGCTGCGTATGGAGGAGTGGGGAAGCAAACCTGGTTCTCCCAGATTCTCCCAAAGAGTGAGGGAAGGTCCCCATCTCCTCAGATCTCAGAAGCTAAGCAGGGTAAGTATTGGATGGGAAACCACCAGGGAAGACTCTTTAGAGGAAGTCCATGGCAAAGAGCTTCTGCTTGCCCTGAAAGCCCCTTGATGGGTTCTCCATAACTCAGTTGCAACTTGATGGTATTTGTATCCACACATAATCAAAGAACTGTTCACTGCTGCAGAGGATGGTTGCCACTGCTGTAGTGAATCATGTCTTGTGATTGCTTGTCGGTCCGGGGTTCTCTGTCTCCAGGCTGGGCCCAAAGACCTCCCAGAATTACCACCAAAATCCAGATTACGTACATCAGTTCCTGTGGAGAAAATGGCTACTTTGGAGAGTGAACGCTACGGCATTATGCTCCACTGAGATTCCTGTCCTCCCCAAACTCTACCCTCAAATCTGCAGGAATTTCCTGTCCTGGAGCTGGCAACCGTACTTATCACAAGGACCTGCTTCCGTCCCATCCCTACGCCCACAGACATTTCAAAATGGCTATTTGTATCTCCCCTAAGGATCACTCTGAACTCTCAGTGTTTTTGCTTCCCTCTCAGGGTCTCCGGAGGAAGGACTCCGGAGGAACTGTGTGAGACAGGATGCTGAACTAGATGGATCTCTGGTCTGATCCAGCAGAGCTCTTTGATGTTCATATGCTCTTATGCTACACCAGTCTGGTGTAGTGGTTAAGTGCACAGACTCTGATCTGGGAGAACCGGGTTTGATTCCCCCACTCCTCCACTTGCATCTGCTGGATGACCTTGGGCAAGCCATAGCTCTGGCCCAGCTGTTCCCTGAAGGACAACTTCGGAAAGAACTCTCTCAGCCCCACCTACCCTACAGAGTGTCTGTTGTGGGGAGGGGGAAAGGAGTCTGTAAGCCACTCTGAGACTTCCTTGGGTAGTGAAGGGTGGGGTATAACTCCAATCTCCTCCTCTTCCTCCTCTTCTTCTTCTTCTCCACTTTTCTAGGAATACCTACCCAAAGCTCCACCTTTCACAGCCTTCTAACAAAAAAAAGCTATGGGAGAGCTTTCTGTTATTCTTTTGAGGGGGCATTCCTCCAGTTGGAGGGAACCATCCCTGAAAAGAAGAAGAAGACATTCTGAGAGAGCTCTTTCCAGAACTGCCCTTGAGAGAACATCTCTGGGAGAACTTGGGACTGATCCAAGGAGAACTGGGTTTGATTCCCCACTCCTCCACATGCAGCTGCTGGTGTGACCTTTGGTCAGTCACAAGTTCTCCCAGAGCTGTTCTCTCAAAAGCAGTCCTCAAAAGAGCTCTGTCAACCCCACCTACCTCAGAGGGTGTCTGTTGTGGGGAAAAGGAAGGGAAAGAGATTGTAAGCCACTCTGAGACTCTTGAGTGAATAAATTCAATCTCGTCCTCCTCCTCCTCATCTTCTTCTTCCCTCAAAATTCCTCATACATCTGAAATCTGCTCCGAAGTTTGATCTAGTTTCATGCAGTTCCAGTTTTGATCTTTGTTTTAAGCTTATGAAAGTTTGTTCCCTAAGTACCTCAGAGACTGTCTTCTTGTTGTCCCATCACAACTTGTGGGATCCAGTCCTGTGTGGGTGCAGTGATGGCCATGGTTTAAATTATTTTCAAAAGGGTTCAGAAATATTCATACAAGATTCATACAAGATAGGTCCATTGATAGTCATTAGCTGTGATGGATAAATTGAACTTCCATGTTCAGAAGTGGTGAACCTAGTGCATTGGAAAATAAATCCTTTTATCTGAGGATTAGTTTGAAAACTAGGAGTGTGGTGAGATCATAGGGGCAGTTGTTCAAAGGCAAAACAACTGCTTGGCATCCAGTTGATCCCAACTTCAATCCCTGGCATCTCCAGTTAAAGGAATCAGGTAGCAGGTAATGTGAAAGACCTCTGCCTGAAACCTTGGAGAGCTGCTTCCAGTCTGAGTAGACAATACTGACTTTGATGGACCAAAAGGTCTGACTCAGCAGAAGGCAGCTTTGTGTATGAGAGCCAGTTTGGTGTAGTGGTTAAGTGTGCGGACTCTAATCTGGGAGAACTGGGTTTGATTCTCCACTCCTCCACTTGCACCTGGCTGGATGACCTTGGGCAAGCCATAGCTCTGTACCAGCTGTTCTCTCAAGGACAGTTGTCTCAGAGCTCCCTCAGCCCCACCCTACCTCACAGGGTGTCTGTTGTGGGGAGGGGAAGGGAAAGGAGTTTGTAAGCCGCTCTGAGACTCCAAGTGAGTGAAGGGTGGGGTATAAATCCAATCTCTTCTTCTTCTTCTATGTTGATGTCAGATCAGAACACATGTTATAAGAACACCTAGTCAACTGACAGCTCATATGCTCTTGTGACCATTCCTTTCTCATGTTTTTTGTCTATAGCTCAGGGCCTGAATGCCTCTCTGGAGAGATGGTAAAAACTGCATTCACAAGAATGCTGGAAATCATGATGCTTCTGTAGAAGAGTTCAAGAACAAGATGGAATCACTGGTGGACCTTCTGATTGCAGCTGGGTTTTGGCCACTGTGTGGCACAAGGTGTTGGACCGGATGGGTCATTGGCCTGATCCAACATGGCTTCTCTTACATCCTTAGTTCATTGCCGCATGAAGTGGTGATGGTTACAGGCATAGACAGCTTCAAGAGGAGATTGGATAAACATACGGAACAGAGTTCCATCAGTGGCACTGGGCTTTTGGCCACTGTGTTTCACAGAATGTTGGAATGGATGGACCGTTGGCCTGATCCAACTGTCAGAATCTGACAATAGCAGCTCTGTAGTTTACTTTAGTTTTCTGTGTTACTGTGCATTGCTTGCCTTGAAACCATTATCAGTCTCTCCCCCTCTTTACTTGCAGCTGAATATGTCCCTTTGAAGTATATTGCCTGCTCTGTTTAGTGTTACCTTTCTCTAGGTGGGAGGATGGCGACTCGCATTCCTGCACGTCACTTAAACAGATGGTTTTCACTTCTATCCACTCCTCCTCCTCCCTTTGAGGCCCAGAGAATGTTATCTTGTTGTGACAACCTTGAAGCTGTTTTATTGTTGCAATCCAGAATGTTTAGCCTAACTTTCACACATGTGGGTCACCCAGATCAAGAAGGGAATTTTTATAACTTTCTCACCTTGCTGTGGGAACCTCAACGGTCATCTTCCTTTTCCCCACGTTTATACACTGACTCTGATTGGTTATGTGTCTGGGTTCAATTGTGGCTGGAGGGTATATTAACCATGACTGCTTTCTATTATGTATCTCTAACAAACATTTTGAGAACCTGTTCCAGTATTAGAAATAAAGAGCTTTGCTTCAACCCAAAGGTCTGATCTATTGCTGTTAGTACAGAAGCCTCACACCAACATGGCTTCTCTTGTATTTTTAAGATCCTAGAGAGGTAAGGAATACTCCACAGGTACATCCTGGATATGAGTGTCATAACTGCCACAGTAAATGGTCTTGAGGGGAGAGAAGAAGAAAGAGGAGGAGGAGGAGGAGATTTGATTTCTACCCAATCCTTCACGTGGAATCTCAAAGCTTACGATTTCCTTCCTTTTTTCTTGTGAGGTAGGTGGGGCTGAGAGAGCTCTTTCAAGGACTGCTCTTGAGAGAACAGCTCTGAGAGAACTGTGACTGACCCAAGGTCCCCTAGCAGCTGCATGTGGAGGAGTGGGGAATCAGCCCTGGTTCCCCCAGATTAGAGTCCACACTCCTAACCTCTACACCAAACTGGCAGGAAAGCACACAGGTTGACATTATTCAACAGCTTGAATGACATTCCAAAGGGGGGGGGGATAGGATATAAAGTTCATCTCAAATTGAAGATGAAGATGACTATGCCCCCAAAGTTTGTAAACTGAACCTGGTAATGATGAATGTTGGTGTCATCTGTAATGGTGCTAGATGCACTCTGTGTTTTCAAAAAGAAATCTCCACAGCTTTCAGCTCTCCCCAATGCTTTTCAAGAGCGCATTTTGGAAAATGGGAGATTTGGGAACCAGTGGGGAAAGTTCCTAGGGAATTTCCTCAATTTATCCACCTCACATTACGATGTAGAGCAGAACTCTCATGCTTTTGGAATTCGCTGAGGAAAACTTGAATAAAAACTGAGCCAATTACAAAATGACTCAAGAGTGTTAGCAATCAGAAGAAGAAGAAGAGAAGAGATTGGATTTATATCCCGCCCTTCACTCACTTGGAGACTCAGAGCGGCTTACAAACTCCTTTCCCTTTCCCTCCCCACAACAGACACCCAGTGAGGTAGGTGGGGTTGAGAGAGCTCTGAGACAACTGTCCTTGAGAGAACAGCTGGTACAGACCTATGGCTTGCCCAAGGTCATCCAGCCAGGTGCAAGTGGAGCAGTGGGGAATCAAACCTGGTTCTCCCAGATTAGAGTCCACACACTTAACCACTACACCAGACTGGCTCCCACAGAAGGACAGTTTACGGGTAGAGAGAGAGATAAATACCCCTTTAATATCACCCCAATATTTGTAGTGCAGGGCACTGCTTGGGCCAAATTGGACCAAGATGGATGCCAGCCAGGCATTAGCCTGGGAAAAACAATTTTAAGACACGAGTCAAGAGTGGATGGCTGGCTACTATCCACTCAGTTTGGTGTAGTAGCTAAGTGTGCAGACTGTAATCTGTGAGAGCCAGGTTTGATTCCCCACTCCTCCATATGCACCTGCTGCTGTGACCTTGGTTCATATAACAAGTTCTCTCAGAGCTGTTCTCTCAAGAGCATTCCTTGAAAGAGCTCTCTCAGCCCCACCTACCTCACAGGGTGTCTGTTGTGGGGAGGGGAAGGGAAAGGAGTTTGTAAGCCGCTGAGACTCTGAGTGAAGGGTGGGATATAAATCCAATTTCTTCTTCTTCTCCTTGCCCTGGAGAGATGCAGGACTTTAGAATAATGGGCTGTCCAGGACCTATTGATTCACTCCAAATAATCCCATCAACACCCCAGCCTCACTTCCCTTCACCCATTACCCCTTGATTAAGCCGCAATTAATCAATGCTGAAATCTTTTCAGCTTTCCAGTCGCCCTTTCTGTCTGGTACTTGTGGAGCCAGCAAGCCTCTAACACACCTTTGCCTACCTTGGGTTAAGCCATTTATTCATTGTTGTTGGGCAAACACATCATCCCTGCTAGAGGGTACATTTATCTTCATAACTAGACCACCCTGCTGCCCCAAGCACTGTTTGTGTGTGTGTATGTGCACCTTGGATCCCTCCTCACATTTCCACTCACCTGTGGGTTCTCTCTTGCTTCCCAAGACGCTGGCCATTTTGCAGCTTCCATGGACCTCTTCAATATCATTAATCATCACCCTTCCGTGAAATCACTTTACCCCTTCCCTCCATATATTTCTCTTGGTTAACCCGTGTGTGTATGTTTATTGTGTGCATTTTGGCCTTCTTGTTTTTCTTTTCAATAAAGCCTTTCCAGTTGAACATGTGCCAGGTTTATTTGAGAGTTCTCTAAAGGGAAAAATTCTGGTATACATTGGTGAGGAATCCCAGTTACTTTCCTCTCGCTCTGTCTCCTTTAGCTAAGTATCCAACTTAATTCGAGACTGCCTCATTGGGTAACAGCAGGGTTTTGTCCATAATTATAACTAGCCCAATCTTGTCAGATCTCAGAATCTAAGCAGGGTTGATGCTGGTTAGTTCTTGGATGGGAGATCAACAAGGAAGCCCAGGGTTGATATGAAGAGGCAGGAAATAGCAAACCACCTCTGTGTCTTGCCCTGAAAACTCTACGGAGTTGCCATAAGTTGGCTTTGATTTGACATAGCTTTCCATCACCACCATGACTAGCAGAATTTCACTCAACTGTGAAGGGGTTAGAGAAGAAGGAAGCTGCGCATCTGTGAATTATTTGCTGTGTTGCTATCTGCAGTTTGCTGATATTTTCTGATGCCATAGCCCTTGTTTGACAAATTAAGTTGCAAAAGTTTAGTGCCCGGCCCGTAGCTACGGTGGGGCTATTGCGGGCTCTGCCCCCTTTCTTAAAGGCCCCCTCCTTCTTAAAGTCCCACCGCTTCTTCCCAGAAGCACTTAAAGGGATCCTTTAAATGCTTTTGAGAAGAAGTGGGAGTGGCACGTGCCCCTCTCCATCCTTCCTGCAAGATTTAAAGCACCCTCCAGCTGATCGGCGGGCCATATGCTCCCTGCTGATCAGCTGAAGGGCCCTTTAAATCCTGCAGGAGGGGAGGGAGACAGCTGCATGCCACCCCCTTCATTATGGCAAATAATGGCAGCTCCACCAACCAGGGGCGTAGACTTTCTAAATCCCCGGGGGGGGGGGGGGCAGGGGCTCTCTTGTGCACACGCGCAAAGTGCGTGCACGCGTACAGGACCATGTCCCCGCCGCTCCTGCCCCCCGGCCCCAGGGAGGCAGACCCGCGCAGTCTCGGTGGTGGCGGCGGCCAGCTGGCCGGCTGACTGCCGCCCACACGAAGCGCAGGACCATGTCCCTGCCACCTCCCTCCCCCCCCCCGCCCCAGGGAGGCAGGAGGGCAGGCCAGGGGGGGGGAAGGAGAGGCGGCGACAGCCAGCTGGCCAGCTGACTGGCCACCGGCGAGCACTCCATTTTGCCGGGGGTGGCTGAGCCCCCCCCCTGGGAAATTTCGGGGGAGGCTTGAGCCCTCGAGCCCCCCCATAGTTGACGCCCATGCCACCAACCCCAGCAGAAAAAAAAATTGCCCCACAAGCCACAGAATCCTGGCTATAGGTGTGTTTTGTGCTGCTGTGAAGGGCTGTTGAATGTCATCTTACTCTTACCCATCACCTAGAGAGGTCTTGAGGCCTTCCGTTTCTCTAGCTATCAGGAAGACAGGGTAGACTCACGGCATCACTCTGAATAAGGTGTAACATCTGGCCTTCTGCTTAAGGCGATTTAACAGGATTTTTGGTATTTAAATATGATTTGGCGTCTCCTGCTTGCTTGTCAGCTTTTAATAAAGCGGGGAACCATACAATCAAAGAAAGAGCAGCATTTAAAGAGAGTGATGTAGAAGGATTACCGGGCTGTTGTTTTAATGCAGTGCTAATCTCTGGCTCTGTCTTAACCAGCTCCCAGACACATCAATACGACTGGACAGGAGAAATACACACATACACACCCCGGCAACGTGCAAATTGTGATCCATTTCCATTTCCGCTGCCGATGTGGCATCATAAACAATCATTTCAGGACACATCGTTGTTATCTTGTGCAGGATATGAAGGCCCTGTTTGCACTCCAGCAGCTGGTTTATGAGGGCAGCCAGGAAGATTCCTTGATTACTGATCATTCCCCCCTTACTTTTCTTCATCTTTCCCCCCACCTACAGTTGGTGTCATGGTTAAGTGCACAGATTCTAATCTGGGAGAACCGTGTTTGACCTCCCCCCACAGCTGGATGCAGCTGCTGGATGACCTTGGGCAAGCCATAAGTTTTCTCAGAGGTGTTCTCTCAAGGACAGTTCTCAGGAGAGCTCTCTCAGCCCCACCAACCTCAGAGGGTGTCTGTTGTGGGGAGGGGAAGGGGAAAATATTTGTAAGCCGCTCTGAGACTTTGAGTGAAGGGTGGAGTATAAATCCAATCTCCTCCTCCTCTTCCTCCTCCTCTTCTTCGGGAGCCAGTTTGGTGTAGTGGGAGAACCGGGTTTGATTCCCCACTCCTCCACTCGCACCTGCTGGATGACCTTGGGCAAGCCATAGCTCTGGCACAGCTGTTCCCTCAAGGACAACTTCGGAAAGAGCTCTCTCAGCCCCACCTACCTCACAGGGTGTCTGTTGTGGGGAGGGGAAGGGAAAGGAGCTTGTAAGCCGCTCTGAGATTCCCTTGGGTAGTGAAGGGCAGGGTATAAATCCAATCTCCTCCTCCTCCTCCTCTTCTTCTTCCCTCCCCCTCTTATATTTTTATGCATTCAGCCTGATGTGGAATTCTTAGGAACAGAAAGCTTTCTCAATGTGCTGCAATAAGTTGGCGGCTCTTTTATGGAAAAGGAACTCTAACCTGGATGTTCCAAGCTGACTTCAATTCACCATGCCTCCTAAGTTAAGCAGGGTCAGCCTGGGTTAGTTTTAGGGTGGGAGACCACCAGGACCATAGGTAGGGCTATTCGGGGCACTGCCACCTTTCTTAAAGGGACAGCCCCACAAGATTTTCTCCTGTGAAAGCTTTTTAAAAGAGTCACTGCAGCCAAGGAGTGGTGGGGCAAGGAGAATGTGGGGAGCTAGGTTTAGTTTTTTAACTGTGAAATTCAAGGTCCACCCCCCCCCCCCAATGTCCCACATGCCACAAAATCCTGGCTACAGGCCTGGACCCCACCAGGGAAGCTGAGGGTGGCTGTGCAGAGCCAGGCAGTGGCAAACCACCTCTCTTCATACAATACAGGAATTCGGGGGCACTCCATGAAGTTGCTGAGCAGTCGGGTTAGGACGGCTAAAAGGCGTTCAACCCTATGAAGAAAGGCTGAAGTGCTTGGGGCTCTTTAGCTTGGAGAAACGATGGCTGAGGGGTAACATGATCGAGGTTTATAAGATTAGGTATGGGATAGAGCAGGTGGAGAAAGAAGTCCTTTTCTCCCTTTCTCACAAGACAAGAACTCGGGGGCACTCCATGAAATTGTTGAGCAGTTGGGTTAGAATGGATAAAAGGAAGTCCTTCTTCACCCAAAGAGTGATGAACACGTGGAATTCACTGCCCCAGGAGGTGGCGGCGGCTACAAGCATGGAGGGCTGCAAGAGGGACTTAGATAAACATATGGAGCAGAGGTCCATCAGTGGCTATTAGCCACAAAGTATAGATAAGAACTCTCGGTCTGGGGCAAGTGATTCTCTGTATTCTTGGTGCTTGATGGGGGTGGGTGCAACAGTGGGAGGGCTTCTGGTATCCTGCCCCCCTGCTGGACCTTCTGATGGCACCTGGTGTTTTTGGCCACTGTGTGACAGAGTGTTGGACTGGATGGGCCACTGGCCTGATCCAACATTGGCTTTTCTTATGTTCTTATGTTCTTAAAAGAGTGATTAACACATGGAATTCACTGCCACAGGAAATGGCAGTGGCTACAAGCATGGACGGCTTCAAGAGGGAATTGGAAAAACATATGGAGCTGAGGTCCATCAGTGGCTATTAGCCACAAGGTATAGATAGGAACTCTCGGTCTGGGGCAAGTGATGATCTGTATTCTTGGTGCTTGGGGTGGGGGCAACAGTGGGAGGACTTCTAGTGCCCTGGCCCCACTGGTGGACCTCCTGAGGGCACCTGGTGTTTTTGGCCACTGTGTGACAGAGTGTTGGACTGGATGGGCCACTGGCCTGATCCAACATTGGCTTCTCTTATATTCTAATGTTCATCCCTTGTCTTGAATACTCTTAGGGGTCACCTTAGGTCCATTGTGCCTTGATGATACTTCATACACGATTTTTTAAAAAAGGCATGGCTTTGTTTTGTGTGTATAAGGGACTCAACCAGCTTCCTACAGTCTTAGGCTGTTTTTACATCTGACTTTCCCACTGGAATCATTCTAGTTCCAAAAAACCCTGCCCATACTTCTGTGCGGTGTGAAACCGTGCTGCCACTGAAATGTCCACATCTACTAATTGCCCTCCTGTGGTCAAGCTAGTATTCAACCAGCTTGATTCTGCTTTAAACAATTGCTGTTATTAGGGCACTTAGACCCCCTGGAGTGAAATTTCACACCACTGTGAATTCAGCACAGGAAAAGACAGCAGCCAAACTACTTTAGAGGGGTATAGAGTCAGCCAAGTAACTCACAAATTAACTCCATAACCTTGTGTAGAGAAATGGTGACATCTAGTGGCAGTTAAGATCAGCTTCACATAAGTGTCCATTCCCCCCCTAATACTGAGATACAGTAACGTGCTAAAGAATCTACCAGGATAGGAAGGTTATAGTTTTGTGCACATTAATACAAAAGTAGTTCTTTTGAACTCTGCGAACTGACTTCTGAGTAAGCAGGTGTAACCCCCTAGGCTGGGAATGGAATGAGCCGGGGAGGGGTGGCGCCTCTAAATGTAGAGGGGTGGAGATCTTGTGGAAAGCAGAGGAGGAAAGCTAGACTGCCCTGCTGGGGGAGGCTTAAACCTTAAACATAGGCTCTTAACACCTTGCTTAAGGTAACCATGATTTATGGGTGGACACTGGTAAGGGAGGGAGACTCCAGTTCTAAATTGTAAGTTTCAGAATTATTGTTTCAGGGCTGTGTCATCTAGTGGGGAGTTCAACTGGGACCCTCATCTTGGAAGCCGGTGCACGGACTGTTCAGCTAAGACTTCTTGGACCCCCAACAAGAGCAAAAGGATGGACTTTGGGGGTAGCAAGCTGTTGAGGAGGGAGAAGTTAATGGTTTGGACTTGAAAAAGATCCCTCTTAGGTTGTGTTACTAAGTTCTGTTTTTGTTACATGATGTTAATTGAAAAGTTTTTTAAAAAATGTTTTATTCTCTCCAAATGATTGCAAGGTTTATTCCAAGTTCTGTCCCACAGCACCCACAAGCTGAGGTTATACGAGCATGCACAGGTTAGGGGTGCAGTGGGGGGGGGAACAGAGAGGTTCCGTGGGATCGGGTATTAAATTTCTGCTTGTGCTAGAACGCTTGCAGAAGCAGATTTCCTTTTTTTTAATGAACATGGTGGCCACTTAAACACAGTCAATGTTATTGGTATTGGATGGGGTGACACCATAGGTGGGTGATCAATATGCAGATTATGTGTGTCGAGTGTATGCAAGTTGCAGCCATCTTACAGTGACCCCATAGGGTGATCAAGGCAAGAGACGGACTGAGGTGGTCAGGCGTTGCCTGCGTTTGCGTCGCAACCCTGGATTTCCTTGGAGGTCTCCCATTCAAGTCCTAACTGGGGCCAACCCTGCTTCACTTCTGAGATCTGACAAGACTGGGCTATCCTGGGCCCCCTGGTAGGGTCCATTGTGCTAGTGCTGGAAAGTGCCAGCTAGTCGCAGCCAACTTATGGTGACCCATCGGGTTTCCAAGGTAAGAGACATACAAAGGTAGGTTTGCCGTTGCCTGCCTCTACATAACAATTCTGGACTTCCTTCATGGTCTCCCATCCAAGCACCAGCCAGGGTTGACCCTGCTTGCCTTCCGAGATCTGATGGAACGGATAAAAGGAAGTTCCGCAGGGCCTGCAAAACGGAGCTCTTCCGCCACCACCAGTACCCACCACCAGGGGTCTGTTGGAGTGGAAGTGCACAGGAGCGCAGCTCCGGGAGTGAGGAGCCAAGGGGACGGGCACGTGACCAAGCCCCGCCCCTCCTCAGCTTCCTCGAGCAGTGCAGAGGTGAAGCGCCCCGGGGAAAGCCCTGCTAGGGTCTTTATTGTTTTCAATGTTTTGTTTTAATATTGATAATTTTATCATTGTTCCTTTTATGACTGTGTGCTGCTTTTCCAGAGACTTGCTCAAGGTGGCAAATCAATTTTCTAAGTATACCATTTTTTATCTGGGCACATGGCACATAAGTACTGGAGAAATTTCACCAACCCTTCAGCAGCTTCCACCCCATCAGTTTGGTGTAGTGGTCAGGAGTTGGACTCTCATCTGGGAGAGCCGGGTTTGATTCCCCACTCCTCCACATGCAACTGCTGATGTGACCTTGGGCCTCTCTCAGTTCTCTCAGAGCTGTTCTCTCATGTTCTCTCATGAGCAGTTCTCAAAAGACCTCTCTCAGCCCCACCTACCTCACAGGGTGTCTTGTTGTGGGGAGGGGAAGGGATGGGTGGTGCACATGTCCTGGGTATCTCAAGTCTACTTGAAACCTGGTGGTTTCAAGGGAGCAGGAAGAGAATGAGGGTGTGTTCTTGACGCTTATTTTTATTGCACAAAGTATTGGATGGGGAAGGGAATGGAGGAAGAGCAGGTCAGTTTCCCTCACCTGTGGAGTGGAGCCTGAGGGGTGGGTGTTGCCTTCTGACACACTTCCGGTATGTGAGGGGATGTGGCATATGCAAATGAGTTATGCTAATGAGTTATGCTAATGAGTTATGCTAATGAGCTCCTGCACTTCTTTTCCTACCGAATGACCCCTGCCCACCACCATTACTACCACTAGTATAGCTGCACTTATTGGTGGCGCTGGTGGTGACGACTGACAATCATGGTGGATGCCCTGAGCCACGGGCCCCTGTGACAATTGCCTGGCCCAGACCAGCTCCATCCCCTTTTCTACAACCGAAGTGGACCAACAGAATTAAATTAAATATTGGATTGCTGGCACTTTAGTATTGTATGTTAACATGCTTTTATTCTATTGTACTATTCGTTAAGAATTGTGTTAATGTGTCGAACTTGTTTATATATCGCCAGGGGTCCTTTCGAGCAGGGTCTCAGGCTGAGGTCTTTCCCCTCACCTCCTGCCAGATATTTTAACTAGGGAGGCTGGGGATTGCAACTGGGATCTTTTGCATGCCAAGCAGACACTCTGCCGCTGAGCCACAGCAGTGGTATGTATCAGATCTCAGTGGTATGTATCAGATCTCAGATCCCTTTGATAAAGAAATCCATAAGTGTTCTCCTTCTCCCCCAAAGGTTCATAGTGTGTTAAGCATTTTCGATGGCGTTTTAAATGCCGACTTCTGTGTTTCCAGTTTGAGTGCGAAAAAAGGATGTGCAATATATGTGCTGCTGTTGGCTTCGCGCCTCTCACACTGATGTAAATGACAGCCCCGGAGTGGCTGATGGGTAGATTTTATTTCAGTCAGTCTGATCTACGTTAATAGTACACCACTGACCAACCAGGGCCACACTTAACGAATGTGTTGCTTTACTTCCTATGGTTCTCAAATCATGGACTCTGAAATCGAATGCAAACGAGGGACAAATCAGCTTGAAATCAAGGAGGCAGTGACGGAGCTGTAACTTTGGGGGGCGTGGGTGCTCTCTCCATAAGGAAACTAAGTCCAAGCGTGGAATGTCTTTTATTGCCAACAGTCAGGGGTCATTTCGAGCAGGAGCTCAGGGGAGCTCAGCTCCAGGAGTTGGTGCCAGCCTCCCCACTTGCGGGGGAATGCCTGCTTGTGTCATGGCTGCAGCAAAATGACCCCATCCCCTGGAAAGGTCCTTGTTCCTCCGACCAGCCTTCTGAAGGCTTCAGCCACCACTGAAGCTATCCTCCCAGAATAGTGGTATTTCTGAGGCTTGGATTAGTAGCTTTCCCCTCTCTGCCAGCTTTCTTTCTTTCTTTCTTTCTTTCTTTCTTTCTTTCTTTTTCTCTCTCTCTCTCTCTCTCTCTCTCTCTCTTGCCTTCTGACATACTTCTGGTGATGTCAGGTGGTTTCTGCAGTAGAAGAGATTCAGCTGTTAAAAGATGCTAGAACAGGTGGTTTAGCATATGCAAATAAGTTATGCTAATGAGTTATGTTAATGAGCTCCTGCACCTCTTTTTCTATGAAATGACCCCTGTATATTACAGTAATGTTATCTGTTGCGAGCTGCCCTGTGCCAGCTTAGGCTGGAACGGGCAGGATAGATATCAATAAATACAAATACTTCTTCACCCAAAGAGTGATTAACATGTGGAATTCACTGCCGCCGGAAGTGGTGGCAGCTACAAGCATGGACGGCTTCAAGAGGGGATTAGATAAACATATGGAGCAGAGGTCCATCAGTGGCTATTTACCACAAAGTAAAGATAGGAACTCTCAGTCTGGGGCAAGTGGTGCTCTGTCTTCTTGGTGCTTGATGGAGGGGCAACAGTGGAAGAGTTTCTTGAGTTTTAGCCCAACTGGTGGACCTCCTGATGGTACGTTGGGTTTGGCCACTGTATGACCCAGAGTGTTGGACTGGATGGGCCATTGGCCTGATCCAACACTGGCTTCTGTTATGTTCTTATGATGGGATTAGGCTAGCCCAAGTTATCCAGTTGATACCCAGCTCTGTTTTTACTACTTGACACATTTAAAAGCAGTGGAATCTTCTCTTACTGGGTGACTAGAAACAGTTATAGTCAGTTGAGATAAAATGGAGGTACTGCCACCTCACTAGTCTTGTATCTTGGGGTAGCTATTTACGTATTTTGGATGGGATCTCTTTTCTAGTAAAACAGTAGGTACACCTTCCACAAGTGCCCTGCAGCATAGAAGTCCCAGGGGAACGCCTTGCGGTCCCAGTTGTGGCACCAATTCAGTTGATGAGCCAGTGGGGACCTCTTTTTCTTCAACCCCATCTTTCTCCCACCCAGGGAATTCTGTCAGTTTTGCATCCATTGTGTTCAACAGTTGATCATACCTTTGTTACGACTGTGACAATCAGCCGTGAACTGATCGCCATGTCTATTGAGCTCAGCATGGATTCAGACACTTGCTGAACAGGGCTGCATTGGGATTTTGGCAAAATGGCACATGCGTGAAAAACATGGCTGATCACAAGAGGTCAGCAGCCATTAAGAAGGCCCATTTGGCATCGAGCCTCCACACTGCATGCCAGTTTAACTTCCTTTGATCTGTCGGTTTTATGGTGGCTGCCTGCATAGATTCATGGCTGTTTTATGGTCATTCAGGGGTGACTCTGCAGTCAGTACGGTATTGGGCGGGGGTATTTGAATGTGGTTTTGAGCCGCATCTTTTTCTGTTCCAGTGTGGGTTTGGTAAAACAACGGAACGAATGCTAGATACAGAACGGGCCCACGATTCTATGATGCTCTACCAAAGGCACCAAATAGGGAACCTTCTCCACTAGTTTCAGAAGCCTTCCTTTATACCCTGAGAACTTTCCAAAGGTTGTCCTACATTCCAGTAAGCATACAAGACCAGACGGAAGGAAGAAAAGAGTTTTATTGGCATTTCTTTTGCACCTTACACAAGCCACGCCAGTTATCACCATAAAGCATACATAGAAAAATAGTCATATTGGCACTGAGGACTGTCTGTTATTCACATTTATCATGATTCGTCGCTTTGTCATGAAGCCTCTTATTATACAGCTTCCGACATTGTCATAATTAATAATAAGCATTAAAATGTCATAGTGGCGTTCGGCGCTTTACATTCACAGAATTGGTTAAAGAAGGGATTGGTAATGTCCTACCCCTTTAAAGTGACGGAAGAGCACTGAGTAGTGCCTTTATTTTATTTCTATTTTTGAAGAAAAGAAAAGCCCTTGCCTCACCCCTCCTCCAATGATCCCTCAGTGACCCCCTGACGATCCCTTAGAGAGGAGTGTGTTAGTCTGAAAGGCCATTTATCAAACGGAACAATAGAAGATTTGACTTCACAAAAGAAAGATGTGCTGTCATTCCCATGAGAAAGGAGATGATCTCTAGAGGGACCGTTTGCTCCCCCTCCTGGGCTACAGGGCAAAGACCACAGACGTGCTAAAGCATTCTGAGGTCCAAAGACAGAGCGGCAGGTAGTGAGATGTTGCACATGACCAGTAACACATGGGCTGTAACCACACACAGTCAGGGCTCATTTCATAGCAGGAGCTCCTTTGCATATTAGGCCACACACCCCTGATGTAGCCAGTCCTCCAAGAGCTTACAGTAGACCCTGTAAGAAGAGCTCTGTAAGCTCTTGGAGGATTGGCTACCTTAGGGGGTGTGGCCTAATATGCAAAGGAGCTCCTGCTACTAAATGAGCCCTGCACACAGTAGTACCAGACGGAGAATGAGGAAACACACATTCCCATCCGCACCACAAGATGGCTTGCAAGGCACATATTCTCCACACTGGACATGGCCGATGGGGCTCTCGGTATCTGGACTGCATCGTCAACGTTCATCTGAATTTTATCCCTCGTAATTGGCACATTCTGCAGCTGACTCTTGAGCAGTGACACTGCTTAGGTCCACAGAAGATGGATCTCTGGATCCATGCCACCTATCGGACTCATGGGTAGGTTTGAGGGTATGGAATAGCTGAGCCAGACATGCAACAGAACCAAAATGCTTGTTGGGTTGGGGCAATTTGGACGAGTAGTTTAAAGAGGGAGGAAGAAGAGGAGGAGGAGGAGGGTGGATTTATATCCCACCCTTCACTACCCAAAATAGTCTCAGAGCAGCTTACAATCTCCTTTCCCTTCCTCTCCCCATAACAGACACCCTGTGAGGTAGGTGGGGCTGAGAGAACTCTCTCAAGAAGTGCTCATGAGAAAACAGTTCTGAAAGAACTTGTGACTGACCCACCAGCAGCTGCTGGTGGAGGAGTGGGGAATCAAACCCAGTTCTCCCAGATTAGAGTCCACCCTCCTAACCACTCCACCAAACTGAGACACACACGCGCAGAGAGAGAGAGACCTCCATAAGTAATGATTCCAAGTCTTAGATTCACATTGATAATGTAACCTTGATTCATTCAGAATAGCTCGGGAGAGGAGACCACAGGAAATTTCTTATATTATGATTAATGTGTGGAAACCACAATAGAAGTTCTTCCTACACCACCTAGGCAATGAGAGACGCCTAGGCCCATGCTGGAGAAGCTCATGATCCGGATCTGTCCATTCCAGAGAACTGGGGTAATATTAAGACAAGCAGGAGGCCCAAAGTGTATTTGTCTCTCAAATCTTAGGACTTCTGATATGAATGTGGTGTAGAAAGACCATTGTCCCTGCGAATGCCATAAAAGAAGTCTCCTTATACTAACAGAAAGACAATGGTTCAATTCAATTATATTTAGTCAACAGTCCAGTATTATTTAACTAACTCAGGGGGAGAATGCTGGCTCATTAAAGTTAATATAATACATAAAAATGTGACTGCCCACTGTTTATGTTATGGGGGAAAATAAACATAAGAACCCGCATCTTTTAGAGATGTCTTTATATCGAAAATATAACTCGAAATAAATAATTATTGTCCTGTTTAACGTGCATACCAAATTGTCACGTATATCTCGTGTAATCGGGCTGTATTGGAAATTAAAAGCAGCTGAAAGAATTAGTAATTTGGAATGTGGGTAACGAGTAATATACACCTTTAAAAAAAATCAAATTCTGAAAAACCAGACAGACTAAGATGCTAGATGCCCATCTATGCAGATATATACGAGTTGAACAGCCATTTACGAGATTGTTTAATATATATATATATATATCTTATATATCTATGTATGTACACATACATATATATGTATTTATATATCCCCAATAGAAAGAGACATTTTAAAAGCCTTTTCAAAGGAGGCCAAATTGAATCCTATCTTGATGAAGTTCCAACACATAGGTGTTGTTCTGTACAATTGCCATGTAAGGTTTTTGTACAACTGTAATACATATTTTGATGTAAGACAGGATTATACAATAAGGACTTTACAAAGACAAATCCCATTTTTTTTAAAAAAAGAGCAAGTTCTGATAGCTTCAAATCTTTAGCAGATCAGATTATTATTGCCTATACTTATGACACAATTGTGGCAGCATTGATGAAGATGAAGTCTACAACAGTTCATATAAAAAGAACAACACTTCTACAGTCAATTCATAGTAATCGCCACAAGCAATCGCCACATGGCTGATGGCAGCACATCTGACTCTCAGAGAGTTATCTGCGATCCAGGGGTTTTCTCAGTGGGAGAAGTGGGTTCAACCAAAACTACCAAGAACAACATCTGGCACCTCTCATGAAGACACATCAAGAGGTCAAATCGGAAGGCCTGTTGGCGTCTGCAGATGGATCGGACTCACAGGTCTTGATCCAAATTCCCATTTGCCTCACCAGACAGCCCTCTATTGGTTGTCCTGGATTTCAAGACAGGTCTTCTCTGAACATGGCACAGACAGAAAATACAGCTTCTGCCATTCACAGTACAAATGGGGAAATAAAAAGTTTAACTTTGGAATTCTATAACATTAACAAGAAACAGAAGGAAGTTACAGAGGCTATGGCCCAAAGCTTTGTGGGGCTTTGGTGTGCGCACAACCATTGGGGGGACCAGGGTTTCTTCATTCTCTTCAATGCTGGGAGATTTGCTGTGCATGACCCCCAATTACATGCACTAAACGAGGACAAGTGCTTGCTATACAAAGGTAAAATGATGTGCCCTCAAGGGTTTAAGTCCAAAAAAATCTTTGCTTCCCTTTTCGATGCAGTAGAACCTTGCCGATAAGGACAACAGGTAATATAAGTGAATGTGATAGAGTCAACATTCTGGGTGATCTTTGGCCAGTCACCTTCCTGTAGCCTCATCTACCTTCCAGATAGGGATGCCCACTCTAGGTCGGGCACCTGGTGATTGGGAATCAAAGCTTGGAAGGGTGTGATTTGGAAGGCTGAGGGAACCCAGAGGAGATGTGATCCCGTTCAGTCCACCCTTCAAAGCTGCCATTTCCTCCAGGGGGATTGGTCTCTGGGAATCAGTTGAAATCCTGGGAATGCCAGACCACACCTTGAGGTTGGTAATCCAGAGTAGTTGGGAGGATAAATTTTGGAAGGGAGAATCATGTATATTGCCTTGAACGAAGGGTGGGATAAAATATACTAGACGTATGATTCTTTTCACAAAGATCCCCCACAATTCACTGAGTTGTAACCTGGACGGTCGTGAAAGGATTAATGAGATGGGGACACAGCTGAAGATCTCAAAGAGGTATTGCGCAGGCCTTCACAAGGTCAAACAGCAAGCGACAGCCCCTGTGATTGGTAGGTTCTGGTAGGTTCTGTTTATGTTGCGGGATATCAAGCTTGGGAGAACAGCCTTTGAGTTGTCATTGTTAATCAAAAGCGGGGGAGGGAACACTAGGCCAGGTCGGCTGGGGAGGGGAGGGGGAAGCAACCGAGAAGGCAGCCTAACAGCTGGGTTAATTTAAAGCTAAAGCTGGGTAAATTCCCACTGCACACTTAAGGGGATAGTGTGGGATTGGAGCCTGCACACACACAAGAGAAGCACAGTAGTCATATCTGTTTGGAATGGGTACCTCTAGACCAGACCAAACAACCCACCAATGGTTCTCTTTGCAGTCCTCTTAATATAGGCAACTGAAGGGGCCCAGTTCAGCTTCTGGTGCATTACATTGTGGCCCCAAATCGTGGTCCTAGAATCCAAGGACATCCTTCCTCTTAAGTAAACACTTTAGTAGTAACTTAGTAGATACAGGTGGAGGGCTGTAACACCCTGCTGAACCATCTGAATACAATTACAGATCAAAGCAGCAAATAGAATTCATACCGAGAAAACCATTTGATACACACAGACTATTGGATTCCAACTTCAAGGGTATTCTCCCCCACCCACAGAAAAGTGCTGAAATTCATAAATTTCCATTCATAATCATTATTTTAACCATAAATCCTGATGCTTCCAAAGAGAAGAATTGAACCGAAGTTGGCATCTTTCTGCTTGTGATGACCATACAGAAATAGGAAAGAAATGTCCCAGCCCCCTTCCCCAGTACATATTAAATGATGGAAGAGAAACTGGGGGGGAACAAGGATACTGGTCCAATCACATGTATATGAACAGCAGAGAGTCAGCCTCCACTTTCAGAGACCGCTTTGAGCACATAGCCAGAGATGAGTGAACACAAATGGACACATACACTGAACATGTGGATGTTTACACATTCCCAAAAAAAGCACCAATGTTTGGCCCTTTGAATACTGTATTTGCCATAGCACTTTATTCTTCCCAAAATAACTCGGTGGTGTGCCACCTTGCCATCGATTCTTTCCGTTATCCTCCAGTAAGACAGCCGTCTTGTCGCTCACGGATTTGGTCCCCCCCATCCCGTGTTCAGCTTGCGTTGTTTCCTTGAGGCTCGCAGTGCTACTTGAAATAGTTGAGTCCTGCCACGAGGAAAAATTTCTCCAAGAACAGTTCGGAATCCAGCACCGCGATGTGGGCGGCCCGCCCAATCAACGTGTTGGCCGTGTTTGGCAAGGCGTGAAAGACGTCATGGCGGATTAAAGTGCAGTCCTTTGCCCCGATGACTGGCCGGAGGAGATTGTTGATCATCTCAGCATAAACGGGACCTTGGAAGGTTGACAGATATGGTTGTTTATGCAATGCCATCAACCTGTCTGTCTGTCTGTCTCTCTCCATCCATCCATCTGTCCGTCCGTCCATCCACCTATCATCCATTATCATCCATCCATCCATCCATCCATTATCATCCATCCATCCGTCTGTCCGTCCATCCGTCCATCCACCTATCATCCATTATCATCCATCCATCCATCCATCCATCCATCCATCCATCCATCTATCTATCTATCTATCTATCTATCTATCTATCTATCTATCTATCTATCTATAAAATTTATTAGCCACCTTTCTTCTTTATGGAGCTTAATCACAGATAAAACACATAATGTAAATACAACTACTACAACTACTAGTAGTACTGATGATGATGATACGATGATGATTTGTTTAGACATTTAGGCCACTCTTCCTTCGAAGCAGGTTTCAGGTCTGATTACAACAGAATAAAAACACACGATCCAGGTGAGATTAAGCCAATATTAAAAAGCACAGAATCATAAATAAAAACAGTTCCAAGGTGGTGAATAATTTAAATTAAAATTAAACTGCCCAGAGCCTCGAAAGGTCAGGTAAGGTGGTGGTAGTAGTAGTAGTAGTAGTAGTAGTAGTGGTAGTAGTGGTAGTAGTGGTAGTAGTGGTAGTAGTGGTGGTAGTAGTACAGCAGCAGCAGCAACACATTAGAAACATTAAAAACCAACATTTGAAATCGCTGTTCAGGACTGCTACTAAACTCATCCAAATGCAGTCCTCATAGAACTGTCTTCAACTGCCTCCGAAGGATCGAAAGTCGGGGGGCCAGGTACACCTCCCTGGGGAGGTTCGTTCATAACTGTGGGGCTGCCACCGAAAAGGCCCTCTCTCACATACCCACCAAACAAGATTCTCTGATTGACAGGGTTGTCAGGAAGGCCTCTCCCTGCTATCTGAATTCCCAGGCAGGAACACAGGGTGGAAGACAGTCCTTCAGAATCCGAATTTGCGGAAGCAAAGGATCATGCCTCACAAGCAGATGTGGCTTTTCGAGCATTCAAATCATTTTGCATGCACTGCAAGCCTTACTTACAATGGCCCTGTAAGGAATACCAGTGCTGAAGAAGGAAGGCTGATGGAGGCCCTGATCTGACTGAGGGGACAGTTCAACTGCAATTTATCCATAAACACCTTTGGGAGAATCTATCTGTAAGCGTTCCAATTTGACCGTTGTCTCTTTCCCTTAACTTTTGTTTCTTTTCTATCATCTCTTTTCTAGCTTCACTGTTCACCTTGCCATGCTTTAGCGGGGAGGGGCATTCCTGGGGGGGGGGGAGTATGGAGCATGCTTGCTGGTAACTCATCGCCATAACTTGTCCACTCAAAATGTGCCCCTTGGCTTCTCACAGGAATGACCTTGGAGACTTTCTCTGCTTAGCATACTAGATAGCCACTGTCTATCTTTCACGGTTGGCATAGTAACGCAGGGGCCGAGTGTGATATCTGGGAATGGGGTGTGGGCAGCAGGGTTCCCTCTCAGCTGAGTCCGTGTGAGCTAGCTCACAGCTTTTTAGCCTCCGGCTCACACATTTTTGTCATAGCTCAGGAAGGAGGGCTCCAGCGCAAACTAATTTCTGCAGCAGCCAAATGGCTCACTCACAGCTTTAATGCCAGTAGCTCACAAAGCAGATTTTTTTACTCACAAGACTCCGCAGTTTAGAGGGAGCATTGGTGGGCAGGGCTATTTTGGGGCAGGAACACACAGGAGCAGAGTTCCAGCTGGCTTTTGACTTGGCCACGCCTACAGCCTCCACCCCCCCCCTCGGGTCCCCCAGGCACCTTGCAAGCTGTGGGGTACCTGGGGAAGCTGATCCAGAAATTGCCTTCCTTCCCTCGGGTTCCCCATGCGCCCCACGTGTGGTGGGGCACCTGGAGAAGCTGATACTGGGAGGGAGCTGTGCTTTCAGGGGTGTGGCCTAATATGCTAATGAGTTTCTGCTGTTGGGTGTGGTCTATTATGCTAATGAGTTCCTGCAGGGCTTTTTCTACAAAAAAAAGCCCCGGGTGTGGGGTACTTTGCACCTTTTCTATAATATTGGGGTTTTGGCGTGCTTTTGGCATTCCTGACACAAAAAAACCCCAGTCCTGAGTGAGAATATCTCTGAATAAATCTTTTAAACAAAGAAACTATGGAGAGTGTCTTAACTGGGGACCTGACTCTATCACGGACATTCCAGCGTCTCATTTGACTGGATCCTGAATGCAGAAAGAGGCTTACCTGTATGTCTGTCTTTCAGGGCAGATCGACACATTTCTATTCTCGCAGAATGAAACGGTACGTAGCGGTCCTGGGGTGAGGCTACCAGAACAACGTTTTTGAAATACTGAAGACCTGGGGCAAGGAAATTCATTATGTGCATTAGCTCAGGCTTCTGGAAGGGGAGGGTGTGGAAAATGCAAGCAGTAAGCACGAGATGAGGTTCCCAAAACCGCGTTCTACATTCAGGAAAGGCGGACACTTGTTTTGAGCAGACAAAGAGCTTGACTTCCTTCTCTTCCCACCACTCTTGGCTCCACGGTAGCAGATTTCTGAGGATGCTTTTCAAGTTCAAGCCAGGATAAAAAAGAGACACAGAGCTCCATTTGATGTCCTGTTTGGACACTAGTCTGGTGTATGCTCTCCACCCTGAATGTTTCATCCTGACTGCTTGATAGCCCTGGCATGGATAGTCCAGGCTAGCCCGATCTTGTCAGATCTTGGAAGCTAAGCAGGGTTGGCCCTGGCTAGTATTTGGATGGGAGACCTCCAAGGAATACCAGGGTTGGGATGCGGAGTCAGGCAGTGGCAAGCCACATCTTAATATCTCTTGCATTGAAAACCCCACTGGGGGTTGCCATAAGTCAGCTGTGACTTGATGACACTTTCTGCCACCACATACTACCCTCTCACTAGTTCCCAAAAGGAATCTAACTCAGCATGTTGACCAAGAAGCAAGTTTGTTACTATATATATACAGGGGTCCTTTCGTAGAAAAAGAGCTGCAGGAGCTCATTAGCATAACTCATTAGCATAACTCATTAGCATATGCCACGTCCCTTGACATCACTGGAAGTGTGTCAGAAAGGGAATGTCAGTTTCAGCCCCATTATACCCTATGGGCCATTGAAATCAATGGCAAAAACTCATACAGTATATGAGGGGCTGGAGGAAAGGGGATTTGAGGGAGAGGCTCCAAACTTGCAGGGTAGCTGCTGGGCCCTCTCCTTGAAATACCCACCAAGTTTCAAGAAGATTGGACCAGGGGGTCCAATTCTATGGGCCCCCAAACAGGTTGTCCCATCCCCTCCATTGTTCTCTATGGTGGGAAAAAATGTTACCTTTTTTCTACCATAGAGAACCATGGAGGGAATGGGGGCCACCTGTTTGGGGGCCCGTAGAATTGGACCCCCTGGTCCAATCTTCTTGAAACTCAGTGGGTATTTGGGGGAGAGGTCCCAGCAGCTACCCTGCAAGTTTGGAGCCTCTCCCTCAAACCCCCTCTCCTCCAGTCACTTTTAAAGTTGCTGCCGAATTTCAGCGGTAATTCGGCAGCAGGCTGAATCAGATCAGAGAAACTGATTCAGCCCATGGCTGCCCTAGTGGCCACTCCTGAGCTGGCGGAGCTTCGCTCCACCTCGCTCTGGCCCCAACGGACCCCTGTATATATATATATTCCTGATTGGAAGAAGTGATGCCAGAAGGAGGAGGAGGAGGAGCAGAGGTCCATCAGTGGCTATTAGCCACAAGGTATAGATAGGATCTCTCAGTCTGGGGCAAGTGAATTCTTGGTGCTTGGAGGGAGGGTCAACAGTGGGAGGGCTTCTAGTGTCCTGGCCCCACTGATGGACCTCCTGATGGCACCTGCTGTTTTTGGCCACTGTGTGACAGAGTGTTGGACTGGACAGGCCACTGGCCTGATCCAACATTGGCTTCTCTTGTGTTCTTATGTTCTGAGGAGGAGGAGGAAGAGGAGGAGGAGGAGAAAGATTTCTATCCTGCCCATCACTCAAAGTCTCAGAGTGGCTTACAATCTCCTTCCCTCCCTCTCCCACCAACAGATACCCTGTGAGGTAGGTGGGGCTAAGAGAGCTCTGAAATAGCTGTGGTTTTTTTTTTACAGTTTAGAATATTTTTTAAAAATTTCTGACAAACAAACAAAACATGCATACACAAAAGTTACATAAAACATGTGGAGGACATAGTATTTTTTAAAAAAATTGAAAGTGTTTCTCATAGTATCTATCTATTTATTTATTTAATTCAATTTATTTTTTTATTTTTTTATTTATTTATTCAATTTCTAGGCCGCTCTCCCCACATAGCAGTCTGAATTAGCAAAAGAATGATAAATTGACATAAAAAAAATCAGAGAGAGGGAGAGAGAGAAGTCTACAGTCTTTGTTTGAATAATAGTTTGACTTTAATTGCAGATAGAGTATATATGTGTAGTTGAGTTGAAGGTATATAGTTCTCCAGCCATGTATGGACCATGTATCACTAAAAAAATTTTCCTGTAATCCTTTCAACAATAAAGATAATTTGTCTGTTTCTATGGTCTTCAATGCTTTGTTTATAAGTTCTTCTTTAGTAGGCATTTCTGAAAGAACTGCTGTTGAGAGAACTACTCTGAGAGAACTGTGACTGACCCAAGGTTACCCAACTGGCTGCATGTGGAGGAGTGGGGAAATCAAACCCAGTTCTCCCAGATTAGTGTCCGCTGCTCTTAACCACTATCCCAAACTCTTTTTAAAGAGTTTACCAAAGGTTCAATTAACATGAGGTAGAGGTCTTTAAGGGAACAAATGTCTGTTATCAGAAACAGGGGGCACCTACTGAAAACGGCAGCCTCAAGTTGTATTCCCCACTCATACTAAGCTTCATCATCATCATTATAAAATATATGTCATTCATATATCTACACAGAACTGTCTTATGGGCCCTTGGTTTAGTGGTTTGGTGTAGTGGTTAAGTGTGCGGACTCTAATCTGGGAGAACCAGGTTTGATTCCCCACTCCTCCACTTGCACCTGGCTGGATGACCTTGGGCAAGCCATAGCTCTGTACCAGCTGTTCCCTCAAGGACAGCTTGGGAAAGCGCTCTCTCAGCCCCACCTACCTCACAGGGTGTCTGTTGTGGGGAGGGGAAGGGAAAGGAGTTTGTAAGCTGCTCTGAGACTCTTAAGTGAGTGAAGGGCGGGATATAAATCCAATCTCTTCTTCTTCTTCTTCTGTTATCTACTCAGATTGACAACAACTCTCCAAGGTTTCAGGTCAAAGTCTTTCACATCACCTACTGCCTGGTCCACTGAACTGAAGATGCTGGGGATTGAACCTGAGATCTTCTGCATGCTAAGCAGATACTCTGCCAAAGTGAAGTGTTCTAAACATTTTTATCTGCAATTTCTAATCCCTTCTCTACACATTTGGAAGCTACTTTGGGCTGGTCATCTGAAGAAGGGGGAATCTTCTTGAAGATTTCTTCAAGAAATAAACAATGGACCATCACGCAACAGGATCTGTTTAAAGCAGTATAATGCTAGCTTGACCACAGGAGGGCAACTAACAAATATAAACAGTAATTTTTAAACTAGAACAAGTATGGTTTGAAACTAGAAACAGGTATAGATGGGGGGGGGGGGTTGAAACTAGAATGATTCCAGCAGGAAAGTCAGATGTAGATTTGACCTAAGAAACAAGTAGGAAAGCTACCACCATTGGACAAAAGGGAAATGCCTTGCTGGATGGGGCAAAACATTGTTTAATCTTGGTTTTTTTTAAAAAAAATGTTTTATTAAATTATTTTGCACTGTTTGTACATTGTTCTTACCTGCCTTGGGCCATGGGATGTCAGGATGAAAGGGAGGCATGCCAATACTTTGAATAAATGGGGGGGGGGGTCATGATGAAATCAGCACAATGGGAAAGTATGAATTTGTATGTAAAGTTCAGGGGAGAACGCCACTTTGGTCTGGTGTATCTTAGAACTTGAAGATGCTGTGGCTCAGCAGAAGAGCCTTTGCTTTGCATGCAGAAGGTCTCAGGTTCAATCCCCAGAATCTCCATTTAAAAGGAGCAAGCAGTAGGTGATGTGAAAGACCCTGGAGACTGATGGAGAAGGGCTGGTAGCTCAGCAGTAGAGCTTCTGCTTGGCCTGCAGAAGGTCCCAGGTTCAATCCCCAGAATCTCCAGTTAAAAGGACTAGGGAGAAGGTGATGTGAAAGACCTCAGCCTGAGACTCTGGAGATCGATGGAGAGGGGCTGGTAGCTCAGCAGTAAAGCCTCTGCTTGGGATGCAGAAGGTCCCAGGTTCAATCCCCAGCATTTCCAGTTAAAAAAAGGACCAGGCAAGAGGTGACATGAAAGACCTTTGCCTGAGATCCTGGAGAGCCGCTGCCAGTCTGAGTAGACAAGACTGACCTTGAGGGACCAGTGATCTGATTCAGTAGAAGGCAGCTTTAAATTTTAAGGGTAGGATGGAAGGGAGGGCTAGAAAGAAGTAACAGACACATGGGGAAATTTGCATGCAATCTGTTGATTTCCCCAGTGTCCCTAACATTGCCCAATTGGGCAGAAGTTCAAATACACTCCTTACTCACCTGTTTTTTGGCTCAGCTGATAGAGGAAACACTTCCGCAGGTCTGCATTGTCCCTAAAGGTCAGCTGCAGCAGCGACCCAGACTTCTTCAGCTTCTGCATGAGCCACAGGCCTGGAACGACAAGTGAAACACGCATGCAAAAATGCATTTGATGAGCGAGAGCTCGACAAAATTCATCTTCCTTTCCAAAGTAGTTTATGAGAAGAACCTCCCTCAGAAACCTACTCAAATCCAGGGCTTTTTTTTTGTAGAAAAAGCCCAGCAGGAACTCATTAGCATAATAGGCCACACCCAACAGCAGAAACTCATTAGCATATTAGGCCACACCTCTGATAGCGCAGCTCCCTCCCAGGATCGGCTTCCCCAGGTTTCCCGCGGCTTGTGAGGCTCCTGGGGAACCCCGGGGGGGGGGAGTTTAAACTGCCTTCCCTCCCTGGATTGGCTTGGCTTCTCCAGGCACCCTGTGGCTTACAAGGCACCTGGGGAACCCGAGGGGGGAGGCTGTAGGCGTGGCCAACTTGGAAGCCAGCCGGAACTCCGTTCCTGGGCGTTCCTGCCCAATAATAGCCCTGCTCAAATCTATTCAATGGGGTTAACTCCCAGGAAAGTGTTTGTTGTTGGTATTTCAAGGCCTATAATCTATAGGGCCCTGACTAGCCCAATGGATGGCCCAGACTAGCCCAATGTCATCAGAGCTCGGAAGCTAAGCAGGATCAGCCCAGGTCAGTACTTGGATGGGAGACCACCAAGGAAGTCCAGGGTTGTTATACAGAGGCTGGCAATGGTGAGCCACTTCTGTTTGTCTCTTGAAAACCCTACAGCAGAGGTGTCGAACTCATTTCTCATAAGGGCCGGATCTGTCATTAATGTCACTTCTGTGCCATAAAATGTAATGTTGGGTACCGGAGATATAGACTTTATAAAGGATAACAACTGGTAAGCTCCGAGTTGGTGTGTCCTCACTGCAAGGCCCCGTGGTCCGGGAGGGGTGTGTAGAGGAAAACCCACATGTGTGGACTGGAAAGCCAGCTGTGCAGTGCCAGGCAGATGCTTCCATGCCCCAACGGTGGATTGCCTGCACCCCCAAGTGCAAACACTGATCCCTGAGGCCATCCGGGACACCATCCCCGGAGCTGCAGGCTGAAGGGAGAGGTATGAATGTGGCTGCGGTGGCTCCCAACTTACCACTCCCTGAAGTGAAGGGGTTCTGCTTGACTGCTGAAGACAAGGTAGTCCAGCCATGCTGAAGCCACAACTGGAGTGGCTCCGCCCACTCACTTCTCCCAGCAGCCCCCTGTTCCCTCCCTCGCACCAGTTGCTCGCGGGCCACATGACAGCCCTGGATGGGCCGGTTCCAGCTCCCAGGCCTTATGTTTGACACCTCTGCCCTACAGAGTCATCATAAACCAACTGTGACTTGACAGCACTTTCCACTACCATATGGACCTAGAATGGAGGTCGTGGTGGTGTGTGTAGGCCAGGCCATGGTGATAGCAAGTGCCATCGAGCTGCAGGGATTAACGGCAATCCCTCCTGGGGTTTTGAAGGCAAGAGATGAACAGAGGTGGTTTGTCCTTGCCTGCCTCTGCGTAGCAGCCCTGGATTTCTTTGGTAGTCTCCCATTTAAGTACTAGCCAGTTTGGTGTCATGGTTAAGAGCACAGACTCCAATCTGGGAAAACCAGGTTTGATTCCCCACGCCTCCACATGCAGCTACTGGTGTGTCAGTCACAAGTTCTTTCAGAGTTGTTCTCTCAAGGGCAGTTCTCAAGAGATCTGTTGTGGGAAGGGGAAGGGATTGAGACTCTGAGACTCCTTTGAGTAGTGAAAGGTGGGATATAAATCCAACCTCCTCTTCTTCTTCCTGCTTAGTTTTTGAGATCTGACGAGATCGGGCCAGCGGGCCAGCCAGGTAAAGCAATACACACTACCAAAACACCGACCATTCTCCATTACTTTCATTATCTACAAAACAAGTTTCACTTACAATGGCTCAAGCCAAAATCAAAGAAACATCTAGAACATTACCGCACTAGTTAAGGTATCTCCAGAGTCCTTTTTAGAGTAGCTAAAACTCCCCCTCCCCAATGATTCTTACCTGTACTAACCAGAGTACTGTTGTTGTAAAGGGTTCCTAAGTGAGGCCCCGACAGGGACAGGAAGGTGTGCAGCTTATTGAGGTAATAGCGAAATCTGGGCCGCGTTAATACTGAACGAATGATGACATTGCCGAGAGAGTGACCGATAAAGCTGTTGAGACATGTAAGGAATTACAGTGAGTGTGGTTCTTTCATCTTCATGTACCTCAAACGCTTCTTCCCACATGACTTCTACTTTGAATCTTTTATTCCCAGTCTCCTCCCAGATTAGTGTTGCCAACCTCCAGGTGGTCTCTGTCATTCTCTTGAGATCACAACTGATACCCAGTTCCCCTTTAGAAAATGGCCACTTTGGAAGGTGGGCTCTATGGCATTGTACCCCATCAAAGTCCCTCCCCTTCCCGAACCCTGCCCTCCTCAGGCTCCGCCCCCCAAATCTCCAGGGATATCCCAAACTGGAGCTGGCAACCCTATCCCAGATTCTGAGCCCCTTTCACATTTCATCCCGTCTTGTTGTTTACCTTATCCGTGAGATGGACAGATTATACAACTGGATGTGCTGAATGATCTCATCCAGCAACCGGTCGGTCATTGTATCGAAGTCGGCAAAAGTATCTGTCTGTTAAAGAGAAGATGAAATCGATTGGTTGGTCCCTCTCGATTTTCAGTATCGTCGTGGACAAAAAAAAGAGGATCATGTTGAGACAATAATTACAGAGTCCGGTCGCAATAGGACTGGGGCCCCACAATAGTTTTTTTGAGGGGGATCTTTTTAAAGACTAAAGAAGTATACACCATAAACATTATTCCTCTTTCAGGTCAACATTAACTACATTGGCTACTACATTTGCTGAGTCCACCCTAGAGCTTATCTCAACACTGTTGATGGCAGCAAAACAGGTCATAGCCACGACTTGGAAGTCAATTGACCCTTTAACTCTGCATCAATGGTATATGAAGGTGTGGAAATTTTACGCTATGGAAAAAATATCCATAACTCTACCCCCCTATAATACTGGTAAGGCTCACACGTGGTTGTATACTAAATGGCTCCCTTTTATGGAAGCAAAGTTTAACGATTACATACCTCAGAATTCTATACCTAGAAAATACTTTGAGATTATCTCCTCATTCTAGTTGCTAAGGCTGTTGAAATTGCTTGTTAATGTGTTTTTGTTTTTTGTTTTCCCTTGGTTGTGTTAATTTAATTTAATTTTATTTTGGTGTACTGATAATAGGGTGATTAGGGTTTTTTTTTCTGGGGGGGCGGGGGAAGGGTGGGTGGATAACGTTGGTACGTTTATTTTACTAAGTTTAGTCATCTGTAACTTGATCTTAAATAATTTTTAATTCATCAATGAGATGATTACTCACTATGCTTTGCATCAGGGGAAGGTATTATTGTTCAATACTTATCTTAGACTGTTGTCGTTGGAAATCATTTATTCCTGTTGGCTTTTTGTGATTGCAGTTTCTATGCCTTTCCCTATGTTCTCATATTGATGATAAGTATCTTTTATATGTGATAAAAGTTATAAATAAAACTTAAAAAAAACTACATTGGTCTATAGTTTGTTTGTTTGTTTGTTTGCCATCAAGTCACTGCTGATTTATGATGACCCCACAGGGTATTCAAGGCAAGAGACATCCAAAGGTAGTTCGCCGTTGTCTGTCTCTGTATAGCTACCTTGGACTTCCTTGGTGGTCTCCCATCCCAGTACTAACCAGAGCTGACCTTGCTTAACTTCTGAGGTCTGATGAGATCATGCTGTGAGGTAGGTGCCGAATCAGCAGTTATTCGGGGTATAATCATCTCGGCTGAGCTGAATGCATGCGCTTAGTCAGGGCATAGTTTGAAATTGAATTGAGACGCCCCAGTTCTCCAAAAAGAAAAGCTGGATCTCCCAAGATGTACTAATGGGACAAAATGAAGCACTGGTTCCTACCTGGTGGAAAGAGCCCCCATATGTGATGAGGGCCCTGTGGTAGATCTCATCTCTTGAGGCTCTGTTTAGGAGTATTTATTATTTATTATTTACATTTATATCCCACCTTGCCAGACAAGCTGGCTCAAGGCAGAAATTATCGGAAATTATAATCTGTATTTTAATTTTGTCGTGTTTTAATTGGTTTTAACTATTCTTTGCATATTTATGTGATTGTTGACTTGGTATGATGGAAACCACCCTGAGCCTGCTATACCCAGAGGGCAGGATAGAAATCAAATCAACTAAATCTCAAAAAACAAGGATCGCGAAGATGCGAGGGGAATTGGGGGATGCTGCAGGTCAAAACGCAGCTGCACGACAAGCAGTGGGAAATTGACTAATGCGATTGGGGGAAAGAGAAGAGCCGCTGCTTGTGGGAAATCGGTCCCAGGTGTGTGTGTGTGTGTGTTTGTGTGTGTGTGTGAAACTGAGAAAAGCTGAAATGCTATCAGGATTCAGCCTGATAAACAGTTCAAGGGAGTGAGTCCAGATCTGATTTAGCAGATGTTCGCAATCACATCTAATCAAGATTTCATTGCAGGGAATAGAATTTAAAGAAAGCCATTTTTATTTTATTTTATTTTATTGCTGTCAAGTCACAGCTGACTTTTATAGACCCCACAGGATTTTCAAGGCAAGAGAAGTTCAATGGCCTGCCTTCCTCTCTGTAGTAATCCTGGACTTCCTTGGTGTTCTCCCTTCGGGCTAGCCTGAACTATCCAGGTCAGGGGTAAGGAAAACCTTAGCTCCCAAAAAATCACCCCACCCTGTTCTCTCCTTTGGACCGTAGAGGTCTTACAAACTTTTGACTCCTACTCATTGTTGGCCTATTGTTAACCAAGGCTCCCTCTAAGCTGTGAAGTCTTGTGAGCAAAAATTCTGCTTTGTGAGCTCCTGGCATTAAAGTTGTGAGTGAGCGATTTGGCTACTGCATAAATTAGTTTGCTCTGAAGCGAAGACAAAAAAAAAAGTGAGCTGGAGGCTAAACAACTGCGAGCTAACACACTAACTCAGCTTAGAGGGAACACTGAATCTGTCCATTCCATGAACTCTGATCGGTGCTTCCAAAGTCTGGAATGTACAAGACCAGTTGCCGAACTAGAAATTTCAGAGCCAGAGTTCTGTTGTTGCTTTTTAAAGCAAATTCGTGCCATCCATTTCCATGTATTGGGCAGCTGCAGTTAACATGCATTACTGTTGAATGTTGACCATAATAAAGCTACCACAAAATTGCATCATTACAACAAAACTCCATATTGCATTGGACCACTAATTACTACTTAACGAGGGCCAGCGATGCACTTGGTCAGCTCGTTAGCTTGGCATGAATGTTGCCGTTTGGGATAAATGGAAAGGACAGGAGGAAAGAAACGCATTTAGAGGAACCAGGAAGCCAAATGTCTCTCATTTGGAACTGGGCTCCCCCCCCCCCGGTAATCAAATAGACTGTGAATCAAATTGAAAGCAAATGAGATGCCAGGGAAATAATCATCAAATGCCGGGACAGAAATGCGAGGAAAACATATCTAGTAATTAATGGGTTTTTTGGTGACAAAATCCATCTTGTTAATTGCAGCTCTTTCAAAAGGAAAACACTGAGCATATCCAATCTGAAATACCGCCTTCCGCTAAACTTGCTCGTAAACTAAATATAGGCTTCTGTCTGTTTGTTTTGTCTGTGCAGATAATTAACGAGTTCCTCCAAAGCTTGCGATCTTAAAATCTCACACGTTATTTACCCATGAAAAATTCCATTTAATCAAAAAGTATGTAGTGGAGCCCTGGTTTGTTTTGTTTTTAAATGTTGGATTAATTACATTTTTTATCCTGCTTTCCAGGTTGAATGGAGTCTCGAAATGGCACACCGCGAACAAACTCGTAAAATGGTGGCAGAGCAGAGAGATGGTTGGAGTTGTGACTAGGCCTGAGGAAGCCAGGATTTAGGACTGCCAACTGTTGCATAGAAAATCCCTGGAGATTTGAGGACGGTCCGTGCAGAGAGTAGAGTTTGGGAGGAGAAGGGTGCTGAGTAAGGATGGGGTACTGTAGAATCTATCCTATGCAGTTGCCATTTCCTCTATGGAAACTGTAGTCTGGAGATCAACTGTAAATTCAGGAGATAGAATTCTAGAGTTGGAAGGGGCCATACAGACCATCTAGCCTAAACTCCTGCTCAGTGCAGGATCAGCCTAAAGCATCACTGACAAGATATTCAGGCCCTTCCTGGACACTGGCAACCCTAAAGCTACATCCCCACTCATTGGGTAACACTCAGATCATCACTTGTTATGTCACCATAACCCACCCATAACTCACAAATGTCCTTGCTAGGGATGGGCAAAACCCAGGAAAATGTGGCTCGATTCCTGGTTCATAGCTGAGCCACAAACCGAACCATGAACCAAACCGAGCTGCAAGGCTCGTTCATGAACCAAACCAGTTTGTGTCCCTGCAAACCCCATCGAAAGAGACCATAGTCCCTTTAAAAGGGGTTTTCAGAAAGCCTGAAAAACAGCTGAGCACCTGTTCTGCGGTTTCGGACTGTCTTGTGCAACTACTCAGCTGATTCAGACTGTCCTGTGACGCCCCTTTAACCTTTAAAGGGACCACAGAAGGCAGCCCAGGAAAAAGGTGCAGGGTGGGAGCACCTTCCCACTTCTCAGCTGTTTTTCAAGCTGTTTTCTGCAGTCCCTTTAAACTTTGAAGGGACTTCATAAGACAGCCCAAAAAAGTTGTGGGATGGGGAGCTGTTTTTTGGGCTGTTTTCTGCAGTTATTTTAAAGTTTAAGGAGACTGCACAAGACAGCCCAAAACAGCTGAGTGGCAAAGAAGTGTTTGGTTTTTTGGAGTTTTCAAAGGGAGCAGAAAGCAAGAATTTAAAGGGACTCAGTCATTCAGCTGTTTTGGGCCGTCTTGTGCAGTCCCTTTACATTTTAAAATGACTGCAGAAGACAGGGTCCCTTTAAACTCCTACTTCCTGTTCCATCCATGAACCACCAGAAACTGCCCTAAAAGTCCATGGAGGTTCATGACCAGGAGACCCTCCATGAACTCCTGTTCCCGAACCACAAACAGGGCAAAATTCATCATGAATTTTGCTTCATGGTTTGGTTCTTGCCTAATCCTAGTCCATGCTATATACAAGCCCTTCCCTCCACTCACATATATCAATGTCATAATAATGAATATTTAACAGATTTAGCAATATATCCTTAGTCAAGTTTGTGATTCAGTGTGGATTGCATGGAGTTAGTGGGTGTGTGTGTGCTATGCTTCTATGAGTCTACGCATAAGACTAAAATACCTGATTCCGTTCGGACATCAAGAAGTCAAGCTTTCCACCAGGAAGACCCAATTCGATGAATGTTTTGACCAGCCGGAGATCCGCACTATTACCTTCAAAAACAACACATCACTGTCTGAGTCACTGATTCCATAAGAAAGCACATTATCCATCCACGTGTCCATCTTTGGGTACTTGCCATACTGGCTACTTTTACTGAGAACACTATTTGTGTGATTTCTGTAAGATCATTCCATGGTATTTCCAGTTCCCTGGTCCCCTTCTGAAATCTGAGCCCCAAATCTCCCTGGCAATCTATCTAGTCCCTTCTTTTTCATAAACTACACACACATACATTGTAGACCATTTACGTTTTGGGGACAGTAGGGTTGCAACTCTGGGGTGCAAAACTGCTGGAGATTTGGGGGTGTGGCTTGGGAGGGTGGTATATTCAGAGGGAATGGACCTCAACGGGGTATAGTGCCATAAGGCGGGGAGGGCGGGATATAAATCACATGAAATAAATAAATAAATAAAGTCCACCCTCCAAAGTCCACTGTTTTCTCCAGTGGAACTGATCTCTTTGGTTATTCAGTTAGTTTGATTAATGATCTGTGCCCATCCGGGTAGCAATTGGGAAATACAGTTAAAGGTCAAGGTTTCCCTTGCTCAAAAACCAATCGAATCTGACTCTGGGGTGTGGTGCTCCTCTACCGTTTCCAAGCAGAAGAGCCAGCACTGTCCAAAGACATCTCTGTGGTCACATGGCCGGCATGACTAGACATCGAAGTGCACGGAACGCTGTTAACCTTCCCACCGCAGCACTACTTGCTTTTGAACTGCTAGGTTGGCAGGAGCTGGGACCGGAGATGGGAGCTCACTCCATCACATGACACTTGGGTCTCGAACGACTCGCTTCCGGTCTGCAGTTCAGTGTCTTAACCTCTAAGCCACCACACCCCCAACTGGGCTTCTCTATGGACAGGTAGTCATCAATAAGTCACTTGCTCAATGTTATCTGATTCAAAATAGGAACTGGAAAGGCAGCTCCAATTAGGATCACCTATCACCAGCCTCAGACCAGAAGGGAGGGAGAGAGATTTCTCCCACCAACATTTCCGGATGCCCCTGGAGTGTTATGATCAGCAGAGCTAAAACAGAAGCTCCTAGCAAGAAGCCATTGCCCCGGAAGCCGCCAAACTGATCTCTTTGGACTGGTGATCAGTTGGAATTCTGGGAGATCTCCAGGCCCCACTTGGAGGCTAGAAAGCCTATTTATCAGTCTCTGTGAATATGCAACACCTACTTTGTGAGCAAACCATCCTGGGTATTCACAGCATCCTTACTAATATCTCAGGGTATTGATGCCCACATACCCTATCTAACTGGACACCTTTCACGAGTGTATAACTCTTGACTACCATTTGCAATCATTCCAAATTCAGAAAGCCCAATCAGCTCATGTCTCCCTCCGGCCTTACCATCCAGCCCATGGACACAGATAACTAGGTGAATCCCTTCTTCCAAATTCTCTTCCTCTTCCTCTGGTGGAAAATACGGGACATCAGAAGCTAGGACAGGTAAATCACTGTATAGAAATCCTTCAATCTTCATTTCTTTTTTAAATTCTTCTTTGGCCTGATAAAAACTGGAGAATACACCAGTTAAGAGTTGAACTGGAAACAGAACAGCAAATTTCACTATTCACAGGAATACGGGGCGGAGCGATTCCGGTAACTGTAACGAATACACATCCACCTTTGTATTTTCAAATACTAGTATGAACACCAAACAAATCCAAATTTTCTCACAAAGATACAGCATCTTCCCAATGGTACTACACTCTGTGTGGCCTATCACAAGACAATTTGTAGACTGTTCTCTTAGGAAAAGTGCAATGGACAATCTTCTTGGGAGTTCATTGTCTAGGAAGCCCAATGGGGAAGGACATGTTTTAATATCCTCTCTGCAGCTATTTGCCCCACTGAGGGAAATTATTGGTTAAGATTATGCAGGGGTATCAGGCCCCTGCTGGGGGGCCAGGATTCCCCACACCCAGCCACTGACCATACTCCTACTCAGCTGGCTGCTAAGGGGACTTACTGACAGTGGGGGGAGGCATAGGTCAATGTTGCTGTGACATCACCGATGACGTAACTTCCACCAAACACCAGAAGTGATGTCATTGCACCACCAGCAATGCCAGATGCTCTGGCATTTGAGCAAAACCTCTATGGTAAAAAGGTGTCCACTGTACAGATTTTGCACAAATACCAGACCATCCTGCTTCTCCAGCTATCCGATGACATCACTTCCGGTGTGATCCGGAAACGATGTCATCACGTTGCCAGCAATGTCACTGTAACACTGGCCTAGGCCTCTCTTGCTGCCAGGAAGTCCCCGCGTCCCCACCAGTTGTCAGGAGAGACTTGGCAACCCTAGATGTATGCCCACAAGTTTTATCAGAAAGGGAAACAGAAGTACCCCGGCACTATAGCAGGTTGGGGAAATGGCATGCCGGAGAAGACTTACAACCGTTCTCCATCTGCACCATGGGTCCTATCTGAATTGGCCACTTCCTGGGGCCTCTCAGTGGTTGAGAGAGGCCTGGTCCCCTTCCATTTTTTGAGGCCTTGGGGGAAGTAGTTGGGGGGAGCTGCATGAGGCCCACTGTGGCTCCTGTCCCAGCCTCCTCTGCCGCCACCAGAACCCTGCATGGCTCCCAGCCAGTATGGGCAATGTGGCCCAATAACGGGACACAAGTTTAAAGTTGTATGACGAACATTGTCTTCTTTCAATAATGTCAGTGTATCTCCTCAGTCGCGCCTGTAGCCTCATTTGGAAATCACATCAAAAGGCTAGATTTGAGGGGGGGGGGCACTGAATGTGGGGACCAGGACAAATGGCTCTTCTCTCCACCCTTTGTCTTTTGGATTCTGTAACTAACTTTAAAATGGGGAGAAAGACCCTTAAACATTCTTCCCTAAATTTGAGTCCAGTGCAATGTTCCCTCCAAGCTGTGGATACTTTGTGAGCTATTGGCATTACAGTTGTGAGCGAGCAATTTGGCTACTGCCAAATCCATCCTTCTCGAGCTAAGACAAAAATGTGTGAGCCTGAGGCTAAAAAACGGTGAGCTAGCTCATACTCACTCAGCTTAGAGGGAACCCTGGTCCAGTGGCACTTTTAAGATCAACAACAATTTATACAAGGTATAAGCTTTTGCGTGTATGCATACTTCTTCCGATACAATGAAATAGAAATTGTATCTGAATTAGAGAGATGAAGGGAGATTGGATTTATACTCCGCCCTTCACTTGGAATCTCCGAGCTGCTTACAAACTCCTTTCCCTTCCCTTCCCTTCCCCTCCCCACAACACACACCCTGTGAGGTAGGTGGGGCTGAAAGAACTCTGACAGAAACTGCTCTTTTCAAGGACAGCTCTGACAGAACTATGGCTTGCCCAAGGTCATCCAGCAGCTGCAAGTGGAGGATTGGGGAATCAAACCCGGTTCTCCCAGATAAGAGTCTGCGCACTTAACCACTACTGGACTCAAACTTTGCTCTGCTGCTCCAGACTAACACGGCCACCCCACCTGAATCATTCTTACCTAAGCATTCTTTCATTGGTTCCTTCATCTGTATCTTTGGACTCACAGGAGATGACTCCAAAGGAGCCCACTGGTTGGTGGGTGACGGGAGACGTGGCCTGCTTGGAGGAAAAGCCAGTCATGGGTGGAGAATCTTTGAGGACAGAAGAAAAGGGAAGACACGTTGCTGTGCAAGAAACAGACAAGTTGACCACCTCAACGGCCTTTTTGCTCTCAAGAACCAAAGCCTCTGGCACCATAGAGTGGCCGTTGGCCAACATTCTGAGCTCTCCCTTTTCTGGCTCGGCACAGTATGATTCGGTTCCCGACCTATTGTCCAGTTCAATTTCTTGAAACGTCGGTGTTCCCAAGTTGCACGGTGTCGAGTTGCCATTGGAAACAGGACTACCACAGGAATCCTTTGGGGAGACATCTTTGGACACGATTTCTGACAAGGAAGGAATGGCAGAGCAAAAGTCTGGGGCCTGACCCTCGTCGTGTGAGAAGGACTTCCTGTCTGCAGAATACAAACTCGGGCTCTGGTGCAAATTATTATCCTCCCCATATTCATTGAGCTGAACTGGGCCACCTATATCTAGTTTCAAAACACCAAGTTCTCTTGCACCTTCCGATCTACAATCCATCTCTGAAAAGCCTTCAGCATCTTCAGTTAAGTTAGGACAGCGGCCATTTTGTGTCAAATCAGCGGCCGTGGGCACATATGACCCATCCGTTTCTCTGTCCCCTCGACAGCCAGAAATACTTCCCATTAATGCCATGCTGGCGTACCTTATTTCCACGTATGGTCTCTCGGCAAGGTCTGAGGCAGTTTTTGCATGTTTGGATATATCCTTATCCTCTAGCGACTCCTCGGGGCTACTGATCTGAGGAGCAGAAATCGATTTGGTCAGCTTGTTTGGTTCAACCTCCCTCTCTTCCTCCTCATATGGCAAGGAGCTGATCGAGGTGAGCGAGGCCTGTATGCCGCTGGGCAAACTCGTATTGCTTTCCGTGTGCCCACCCTCCAGAGAGTTCCGGTGGATTGCATGTCTCCTGACAAGATGGTGGAGGATCTCCCGGTCACTGGGCAACTCTAAGGCCTTGCTCCGTGCGTCAGACCAAGCCACTGAACTGGGCTCGCTTTCGATTCCTGAGTCAGAGATCAGCGACGAAGATCTCTTGATGGGTCCCGATGTCGAGCTGAATTCTTCACATCCCTGCACTCTTTGCTCCTTCTGGAAAGAGTTTGTCTCTTCGACATCTTCTGTTTGGCTCAGTGTGTCGAAATGGACATTTATATCGAACGGGCTCAAGGCTGACAATATGGCCTCCCCAACCGGATCGACTGCTTTCTCAAGGCCATTCCGTTCGTTAACTGTGAGTTCGTCTGAGAGGAGACTAGATCCACAATGCTTAGCCGCTTGGCTCAATTCAGTCCCCTCCAAAAGTTTGTGAGGTACGCAAGGGCCACCATCGTAGAGGGCTGTCATGACTAGCACTGGTTCTTCTTCATGGACGCCACTACAAACTGGGTTTCCGTTCAAATATGTCTCCCCTGTTGTGTGTTTACGGTGTTCTGAAAACTCCATGGGTATCCTAAAGCCTTCGGCAGTTTTTTTCAAGAGATCTGATTGCAAATCAGATACAACATTGCTAATCGGGGTGGAAAGATGTTCAGAGGTGTGGGCATCTCCATTCATCGCATACACCTGAGCTGCGCTGCGGTCCTTGAAACTCTTACCCAGGCTGGAATCTTTTTCTGGATAGCTGTAAGTATACATGGATTTCCTATTTATCCTGTCCGTGTGGATGATGAATGGGGTAACTTTTGCGAAAACTTCTTTCGCCAGCTCAGTGTCATCGTTTGAAGAGGGCGTCTCGTTCTTATCCGCCGAGTCCAGTCGTGAATGGTCTACCGTGGGAACCACATTGTTTGACAAAACGTCCAAGCCCTGAACTGAAAAAGACAGTGAAGAAGGAAGAGAAACAGAAGCATTTTAGTGTGTTGGCATGAAAAAAAAGTACACTGTGTATACTCCGCTGCTCCTGCAGAGCACAAACAAGTATTTCAGAAACATTTTGCACAAAAATGTACAAACACCCACCCCCTATCTCAAGAATGTTGCCAATCTTACAGAAAAAGAGAAAGAAACATGGAATTCAGTGCCACAGGAGGTGGTGGTGGCTACAAGCATGGATGGCTTCAAGAGGGATTTGGAGAAACATATGGAACAGAGGTTCATCAGTGGATATTAGCCACCAAGTATAAATAGGAACTCTTGGTCTGGGACAAGTGATGTTCTGTATTTTGGTGCTTAGAGGGCAAAAGTGTCCTGGCCCCACTGTTGGACCTCCTGATGGCACCTGCTATTTTTGGCCACTGTGTGACACAGAGTGTTGGACTGGATGGGCCATTGGCCTGATCCAAAATTGGCTTCTCTTACGTTCTTCTTTAGAGTGGCTTATAATCTTCTTCCCTTCCTATCTCCACAACAGACACCTCGTGAGGTAGGTGGGGCTGAGAGAGCTCTGACCGAGAACTGCTCTTGAGAGAACAGCTTTGGGAGAACTGTGACTGACCCAAGGTCACCCAGCAGATGCATTCGGAGGAGTCTGAAATCAAACCCAGTTCTCCCAGATTAGAGTCCACTCTCTTAACCAGCACACCCAACTGACTCTTTATCTGGCCACATAAGTAAGAGCCAAAAGAGCTGAGCACTGTCTCATCCCTTCCTCCCTTCCTCTCACAATCTGCCTGAAGCCACAGCAGCAGCGATGCTGTCCAATGGCCATCTAGCCTCTGCTCAAAAACCTCCAAAGCAGGAGAGCCCACCACCTCCTGGGGAAGTGTGTTCCATGGAGGAACTGCTCTGTCACAAAGTTCTTCCTAATGTTTAGCCAAAAACTCTTTTGGTTTCATTTTAACCCGTTGGTTCGGGTTTGACCTTCTGGGTCAACAGAAAACAATTCCGCTCCATCCTCTATAGGACAGCCCTTCAAACGCTTGAAGATGTCTATCATATCACTTCTCAGCTATCTCCTCTCTAGGCTGAACATACCTAGCTCCAGGGGTCATTTTGTAGAAAAAAAGGTGCAGAAGCTCATTAGCATAACTCATATGCATAACTCATTTGCATATGCCACACCCCCTAACATACCAGAAGTGTGTCAGAAGGCAACACCCAACCCTCAGGCTCCACTCCACAGGTGAGTGAAACTGACCTGCTCTTCCTCCATTCCCTTCCCCATCCAATACTTTGGGCAATAAAAATAAGCGTCAAGAACATACCCTCATTCTCTTCCTGCTCCCTTGAAACCACCAGGTTTCAGGTAGACTTGAGATACCCAGGACATGTGCACCACCCATAGGCGTCAACTACGGGGGGGCTCGAGGGCTCAAGCCCCCCCCGAAATTTCCCGGGGGGGGCTCAGCCTCCCCCGGCAAAACGAAGCCTCTACCAGGCAGGCTCGCTTGCCTGCCTGCCAGCCCACTGGCCAGCTGCATAGGCGTCATCTACAGGGGCTGGGGAGCTTGAGCTCCCTCCCTCCTCCCCCCTCCGAACCTTTTCAGACGGTGCTGAGCCTCCCCCGGGGCCCAGGGCAAGTTCCAGTTCATTTTGAAAGCAAGGGTTTTTCCCCTCCGCTTTCAGAGACTCCGTTCTTCTGCTAGGTGAGGGGGGGGGGGGAGGAAGTCACAGGAAGCTTGGAAGCTAAGCTCCACCCCCTCTCGGATCAGCCTACAGGAGCCTGGAGGCTGCACATGAAGATTGATTTCCTTGCTTTCCCGGGCTCACCAAACAAAGTAAGGAAGCCAGTGCTGTCTTTCTTTCTCCTGCAGCCCCAGGAACTCTTGTGCTGCAGGGAGCAAGCTGGAATCCTGGGCTCACTTTCTTCTGTGGGGGTGGGTGGCTGCGCTCTCTGTCCCTCTCTCTCTTTCTGTTACTCCATCCTGGGAGAGCTGAAAGCAAGGAGAGACTGGAAGCAAGGAGAGACTTTCCCTTTCACTTTTCTTTCTTTCTCTGGGATACGACATGGAGGCTACCCTCCAGAAACTTGATTTTTTTTCCTAGGGGAAAAATCTGGAAGTCTGGAAATGAGCTGTAATTCCAGGGGATCCCCAGATCCCACCTGGAGGGTAGCATCCCTAGCTCTTGTGCTGAAATTGGAAGCTCTGGTTCTGCTGAGTGAGTTGGTGCATGCAAACCACTGGCATTGGTTTGCATTTGCTAAATCACCCTTCGTGGGTGGAGGAAGGGAAGTTGAAGGAAGGGAAGGGTGTCATTCTACCAAAAATGGAAGGTTTGGGTTTCTCTGTGAATTTGAGGACAGGAACTGGCACTAAAGTGAGATGAGAAAAATGTGTGGCTTTCTGAAAAATCTTGTGCTACAGTAATAATTATGCTACAATACAGTCTGTTTATATTAAAGGAACTACTGAGCTTTTTACTATTTTGTATGTTATGGTAGTGATATGAGAGCCAATTGAGCTGTGGGTCCATCTCATGCTACTGACAATAGTTACATATTAGGCCTTGCCCAAATGGTTCTGGGCATTAAAGCGCAGTTGCCCTGTGATTATGGAAAGTGATAGCAAGTCAAAGTCAACTCATGGTAACCCTGTAGGGTTGTCAAGGCAAGAGATATTCAAAGGTGATTTGCCATTGCCTGACTCTGCATCATGTCCCTGGTATTCCTTGGAGTGAATAAATGTCACTGCTGGGAGACAACAGGCTCTCTGAGTATTTATGAGGGAACAGTGTATCTTGCTTGCTGCTTAGTTCATGTAATTAGGCTCTGAAGGACTGTTTTGGAAATGATCTGCTTAAAGACTCTGATGTGGTGGAGATGGTGTTCTATGTTTCTTATAGGTAAAGGTAAAAGTTTCCCTTGCTCGAAACCCAGTCAAATATGACTCTAGGGATGCGGTGCTCATCTCCGTTTCCAAGCCGAAGAGCCAGCGCTGTCCAAAGACATTTCCGTGGTCATATGGTCGGCATGACTAGACGCTGAGGCGCATGGAATGCTGTTACCTTCCCACCGAACTGGTACCTATTTATCTACTTGCAATTTCTTGCTTTTGAACTGCTAGCTTGGCAGGAGCTGGGGCCAGAGATGGGAGCTCACTCCATCATGCAGCACTCAGGTCTCGAACTGCTGAACTACCGGTCTGCAGTTCAGCATCTTAACCACTTGAGCCACTTGCTTCTAAAAGAGATAGGTTTTGAGTTACAGTTTGGTGTAGTGGTTAGGAGCATGGACTAATCTGGGAGAACCAGGTTTGATTCCCCACTCCTTCGCTTGCAGCTGCTGATGTGACCTTGGGTCAGTCCCAAGTTCTTTCAGAGCTGTTCTCTCAAGAGCAGTCCTCAAAAGAGCTCTCTCAGCCCCACCTGCCTAGTCACAGGGTGTCTGTTTTTAAATGGTAAGCCCATCTGCATGAACAAGATGGGGGGGGGGGGGGGACATGCAGATCAACGTCCTTTTAAAATTTCCTTTTGCTGTGTGCAGCCTGGAGAGAACACTGGCAAGAATTGTGCACATGAAGCTCAATAGTCATGGGACAGAAGAAGAAGAAGAAGAAGAGATTGGATTATACCCCGCCCTTCACTTGGAGTCTCAGCGGCTTACAAACTCCTTTCCCTTCCCCTCCCCACAACAGACACCCTGTGAGGTAGGTGGGGCTGAGAGAGCTCTTTCCCAAGCTGTCCTTGAGGGAACAGCTGGTACAGAGCTATGGCTTGCCCAAGGTCATCCAGCCAGGTGCAAGTGGGGAATCAAACCCAGTTCTCCCAGATTAGAGTCCGCACACTAAACCACTACACCAAACTGGCTCTCTTTTGTGACAAGTCCTTTTGTGGATCAAAAACTGACTAATTAAAAGGAAACAGAGTGAGTATAAATGGGCAATTTTCTCAGTGGAGGGAGGTAAGCAGTGGGGTACTGCAGGGATCAGTACTTGGTCCAATGCTTTTTAACTTGTTTATTAATGATTTGGAGTTGGGAGTAAGTAGTGAAGTGGCTAAATTTGCAGATGACATGAAGTTTTTCAGGGTGCTGAGAACCAGGGAGGATTGTGAGGCACTCCAAAGGGATCTGTCAAGGATGGGTGAGTGGGCATCAACATGGCAAATGGGATTTAATGTGGCCAAGTGCAAAGTGATGCACATTGGAGCCAAAAACCCTAACTATAAATACACATTGATGGGGTCCAAACTGGCAGAGACTAATTAAGAGAGAGATCTTAGAGTCGAAGTAGATAACTCAATGAAAATGTTGAGACAGTGTGCGACTGCAATGAAAAAGGCCAACACTATGGGGGTTATTAAAAAGGGAACTGAAAACAAATCAGCCAGTATCATAATGCCCCTGTATAAATCGATGGTGCAACCTCATTTGGAGTACTGTGTACAGTTGTGGTCGCCACACCTCAAAAAAGATATTATAGCATTGGAAAACATGCAGAAAAGGGCAACTAAAATGATAAAAGGTTTGGAACACTTTCCCTATGAAGAAAGGTTGAAGCGCATGGGGCTCTTTAGCTTGGAGAAACGACGGCTGAGGGGGTGACATGATCGAGGTTTATAAGATTATACATGGGATAGAGCAGGTAGAGAAAGAAGTCCTGTTCTCCCTTTCTCACAATACAAGAACTTGTGGGCACTCGATGAAACTGCTGAGCAGTCGGGTTAGAACAGATAAAAGGAAGTACTTCTTCACCCTAAGGGTGGTTAACACGTGGAATTCACTGCCACAGGAGGTGGTGGCGGCTACAAGCATGGATGGCTTCAAGAGGGAATGGAGCAGAAGTCCATCAGTGGCTATTAGCCACAAAGTACAGATAGGAACTCTCAGTCTGGGGCAAGTGATGCTCTGTGTTCTTGGTGTTTGATGGGAGGGGCAACAGTGGGAGGGCTTCCTGCCCCCACTGCTGGACCTCCTGAGGGCACCTGGTGTTTTTGGCCACTGTGTGACAGAGTGTTGGACTGGATGGGCCACTGGCCTGATCCAGCATTGGCTTCTCTTATGTTTTTATGTTCTTATGTTCATGCTCTTCATTTTGCTGTTACTTAAAATGGTGTGGTATAGTTTCAAAGGGACAATTAACTGGGATGTGTAAAAGGAATGACAGGATTGCCCATTGGAAACAATGGGAGAGGCCTGAAGGCCCATTGGAGATAATGGGAGCCAGGAATGCCAATTGACTTGCATACTGAAATACATTGCAGCACAAAAAAAGTTGCAAAGAAAATATGGAATGGTTTTTCCATTAAGGTCTTTGGGCCCAGATAGGCTACTCTGGGACTCGAATGACAGCTCCCAGAGTGGAATTACGGTCCCTAGGAATAGAATCTGTGCTCTGGGACTAGAATGACAGCCCCCAGAGTGGAATGACAATCCCTAGCAATAGAATCTGTGCTCTGGGATTGGAATGACAGGTCACAAAGTGAAATGACAGCCACCGGGAATAGGTTCAGTGCTCTGGGATTTGCACTCACTCCTAGGATATGAGTTTGAAGTGAGAAGAAGAAGAGATGAGGAAGAAGAGATTGGATTTATACCCCGCCCTTCACTTGTAGTCTCAGAGCGATTTATAAACTCCTTTCCCTTCCCCTGCCCTCAACAGACACCCTGTGAGGTAGGTGGGGCTGAGAGAGCTCTGAGACAACTATCCTTGAGAGAACAGCTGGTTCACAGCTATGGCTTGCCCAAGGTCATCCAGCAGGTGCAAGTGGAGGAGTGGGGAATCAAACCCAGTTCTCACGGATTAGAGTCCATGCACTTAACCATTACACCAAACTGGCTCTCAAGATTGCTGCTATTCTGAACTCTGTACATTGCTCAGAAATAGAGTGCGCAGCAACTGTTTGGTATTCTGTCCTGGCTCAGAGATTTCAGCCATGCATTTACCAAATGAAGGCATCTGTGATGCCATAAGTTAGTACATTTCAGTACAACGTCACCCTTACAAATAAGACAGAAACAAGACTCCTCTAAATGAATGTCCAGGAAAACTTTTAAAATATTCCCCTACAGGCTTTTCTGTGTTGTCTTCCTTACTGTCAAATTTGTGACCATTACTTTGTCTGATGCACATGGTATGTATATTTGCAGATCTATTCTAAAAGTGAATTTAAATAAAGGACACCGCAGAGACCGCTACCACTATAACCACTGGCCATCTCCCACCTTTTCCTGGGTTTGGCCCAGCCCGGGGGCATTGCTGGGGGTTCCCAGGCTCCCCTAAATTTCTGGAGAGCCCCTCCCTAAATCCCACATGGCTCTACCTCCATAGATAGTGACAATAGCCTATGATGTCACTGGCTCCTCCCTATGATGTCACTGGGCCTCGGTTCTTTTAAGGACCTAGCATAGCGACTCTGGCTCAGCCCCAGCCCCCCCCGGAAAATTGAAAAGTCTACGCCCTTGGCACCACCCATCCCTTCCCCTTCCTCTCTCCACAACAAGACACCCTGTGAGGTAGGTGGGGCTGAGAGAGGTCTTTTGAGAACTGCTCATGAGAGAACAGCTCTGAGAGAACTTGTGACTGGCCCAAGGTCACACCAGCAGCTGCATGTGGAGGAGTGGGGAATCAAACCCGGTTCTCCCAGATTAGAGTCCAACTCCTGTTCACTATACCAAACTGATAAGGGGGAAGCTGCTGAAGGGTTGGTGAAATTTCTCCAGTACTTATGTGCCATGTGCCCAGATAAAAAATGGTATACTTAGAAAATGTATATGCCACCTTGAGCAAGTCTCTGGAAAAGCAGCACACAGTCATAAAAGGAACAATGATAAAATTATCAATATTAAAACAAAACATTAAAAACAATAAAGGCCCTAGCAGGGCTTTCCCCGGGGTGCTGCGCCTCTGCACTGCTCAGGGAAGCCGAGGAGGGGGTGGGGCTTGGTCATGTGCCCGCCCCCTGGGCTCCTCACTCCCGGAGCTGCGCTCCTGTGCGCTCCCGCTCCAACAGATCCCTGCCTAGCTCCTTCATGATGTTATCTACCACAATGGTAAAGGAATGTTTGGCTGCATGGCATTACAAAGCCATGCTTGTACTTGCTATGGCCTCTGTCTCAATTCAAAAGCACACCAACCTGAATCCTTGTCACGTATATTAGATATCATTAGCGTAGCTGTCTGAAATACTGCAGTGTTGTCAAGACATTTTCTTTTTACAGATCTGATGAGAATATGCACCCTCCTTATTGTTAGCCTGACTGCTCTATTTATTATCAATATTTGGGGAAATATTAGGTCTTAGCAATATGCAGCCAGCTTTGCGGATCCTGCCTATGTATACAGAGGCTGTGCTAAACCGAGGCTTCTCATAAACTGACACAGGACTCAAGTTAAGAGTATAAAAGATAAGTTGTTTACTAAAAAAACATAATAAAAGGTTTATAAACAATGTTACACGGCCATACACACACTTAGACAGATCTAGGAAATTAGGTAGGAATACAGAGATGTTTGCATGAGCAGGATATTTGATGGTATCCGTCGAGGGTGATATTTACCTCTATATGGATCAGTGAAATCCGTCTGGAAAAAGAAGGGGAGAAGTCTTCGGGCAAAGGACAAAGGACCATGGTTCTGGACCAGCAGAAAGCCACGTGGCAGATCCAAGTGGTGCACCCACGGATCCAGGAGGGAGGATGGGAGGCAAGCAGGAATAGGAGGGGAAAGCTAATCTAACCTGTGACTCTTGGGGAGCAGTATTTATTGAGGGGTGTTCCCAGGAGGATGGCAAGACATGAGGCCATCCCAGGAGAGCCTATAGATGGTCCATTCTCTATCTCTAGCCACTAAGAGGGTCCTATAGGAGTGGTCAATATTCAGATCTACCTGATGGTCAGGACAGGATGTTGACGTCAGCTGCATCTGGCATCTGTCTTCTGGATGACAGCGAGTCCTGGGCAGCAGAACCGGTTCTCAGGAAGCACCCTGCTGTCTTCGCACCCTTGTGTGAAGCCCTCTGATGTATCAAGTGGTGAAGGGGACTTGCAGGAGGGGGTATAAGCCTGTGTGAGTGCATGAAGTTTGTACCTTCATGGAGTTGCTGGTCTATGTCTCTAGCCTCATGGCTTTGTGTGTGAGAGAGCGTCTTTGTGCTCTGTGTCAACCTCCAGGCTGGAGGTGGCAACCTCAGAAAATGGTACTCTGACCCCTTATTGTAGGTATCTGTTCCCATCTTCCCACTGGTCACCTAACACACCTTTATAGCTCACATGACTGGTACCATAGTCCATTCACTGCTCTCCTAAATCATCAGAAAAGTTCACAAGAATGTTTTTTTACAGATCTGATGGGAATATGCGCCCTCCTTATGTTCTTTTTGTTGGCTTTGACTACACTGTCTACTGAACTTACAAGATTCAAAACAATAAAGCATAAAGCAGTCCACTGACATTTAGAAATCTGTTCTCTGTTACCCAGAAGAGCAAATATCTTTCTGCTTTAGGAGCAAAAGATGTCACTGATGCCTGAAGTAAATACGGATTCACACAACTGGTACAATAGAACACATGAACACATGGAACAGAGTTCCATCGGAGAAGGAGGAGAAGAAGAAGAAAAAGAAGAAGAAGAAGAAGAGGAGGAGGAGGAGGAGGAGGAGGAGGAGATATTGAATTTATACCCCACCCTTCACTACCCAAGGGAGTCTCAGAGCGGCTTACAAACTCCCCTCCCCTCTCCACAACAGACACCCTGTGAGGTATGTGGGGCTGAGAGAGCTCTGACAGAAACTGCTCTTTTTCAGGAACAGCTGTGCCAGAACTATGGCTTGCCCAAGGTCATCCAGCAGGTGCAAGTGGAGGAGTGGAGCATCAAACCCGGTTCTTCCAGATTAGAGTCCGTGCACTTAACCACTACACCAAACTGGCCACAAGGTATAGATAGGAACTCACAGTCTGGGGCAAGTGATGCTCTGTATTTTTGGTGCTTGTGGGGGGCAACAACAGCGGGAGGGCTTCTAGTGTCCTGCCCCCACTGCTGGACCTCCTGATGGCACCTGGTATTTTGGGCCACTGTGTGATAGAGTGTTGGGCTGGATGGGCTATTGGCCTGATCCAACACTGGTTTCTCTTACACTGAATCAGACCCCTTGGTCCATCCAAGTCGACATTGTCTACTCAGATTGGCAGTGGCTCTTCCAGGGTCTCAGGCAAACGTCTTTCACATCACCTGTTAGCTGATCCTTTGAATTGCAGATGTCGGGGACTGAACCTGGGACCTCCTGCATGCAAAGCAGGGCTCTTTCACTGAGCCACGACCACTCCCTTAACACTTAGAAAAGTTACTATCTTCTATGAACTATTTTCTGGAGCATATCTCGCACCCAGAAGCCCTCCCCTTGAATAGCCTGTGAGTAATGACAAAGGGAGTGAGTCAGTGGAAGATTCATGGGAGTGAATCAGTGGAAGATTCATAGCAAAAAAAAAAAAAAAAAGTGGTACATGCGACGCACCTTTGTAAGGAAAATCTACATATCTATCTTCAAAAATGATCGGCAGCGTGCTCCAGTCTCCATCGATGTTGAGGCACTCGACAGGTAAGGGCGGCATGCTGGTGAGGTATGCAGAGTTCCGGACTTCTGAAGAAACCTGACTGTGATGCTGGATACTGTGGTGAAAGGGACAAGGGGACGCAAATGTTAATTTTCAGGGCTGTACTGACTCTGCATTTCCAGTTTAATTGACTAATTGTTGGTTTGTTCGCTTTCCTTCACTTTGGACACCCTAGCCGCCTAGCTAGTTAGACCAGATTAGAGCACCTATCTCTTCACTATCCTATCTAGAAATGGAGTTCCTGTCATAAAGTACTCTTGTTAGTTTGAGAAGATACGAGGGGCTCCATGTAACTTTGTTCAGGGACAGCACACAAACTGTCCTGATGCGCTCTGCTGCATTAAAGCCCTGAGCACTCTGCTACCTTACTAAAATCCTCCCTCACCCGTCTCTCCTCTCCACTAGCAGTAGGGTTGTCAGCCTCCAGGTAATGGCTGGAGATCTCCCACCATTACAACTGATCTCCAGAGGAGAGATATCAGTTCACCTGGAGAAAATGGCTGTTTTGGAAGGTGGACTCTGTGGCATGATACCCCACTGAAGCTCCTCCCTTCCCCAAGCCCCGCCCTCCTCAAGTTCCACCCCCAAAACCTACAGGTATTTCCCAAGCTGGAACCCTGCGGAGGGCAACCCTAACTGGTTGAGCCAAAGTCTCATGGTTGGGTACAAGCGCTGTGATCCATTCCACTGGGTTTTCCCCCCTCATCCCATTCCATGTTTTGTGGCAACTTTGCAAAACCGCATAGTCAAGAGTTAAGGGTGGGATCTGCATGAAGAGGGATTCATTTCCAGAGACATTTGCGACAGATTTAAATTTGGTTGCAGAGAAAAGAGTTCTGTCTCTGCTGCGGCAGCACCGTTAGGCTGTAAGAGAAAAAACACATGTGGCGACAGGGGGACTATTGGGGCTCCACCCCCTTCCTTAAAGGGCCAGCCCCCTTCCTTAAAGGGCCCCTAGCTTCTTCCCAAAAGCATTTAAAGGGATCCTTTAAATGCTTTTAAGAGAAGAAGAGAGAAGAGAAGAGATTGGATTTATATCCCGCCCTTCACTCACTTAAGAGTCTCAGAGTGGCTTACAAACTCCTTTCCCCTCCCCTCCTCACAACAGACACCCTGTGAGGTAGGTGGGGCTGAGAGAACTCTTTCCCAAGCTGTTCTTGAGGGAACAGCTGGTACAGAGCTATGGCTTGCCCAAGGTCATCCAGCCGGGTGCAAGTGGAGGAGTGGGGAATCAAACCCGGTTCTCCCAGATTAGAGTCCACGCACTTAACCACTACACCAGACTGGCTCTCCAAGAAGAAGCAGGGCAGCGTGGGCTCCTTTCCCTCCCTCCCACATGATTTAAAGGGTCCGCCAGCTGATTGGCGGGCCACGTGCTCCTTGCTGAGCAGCTGATGGACTATTTAAATCTTGTAGGAGGGGAGGGAGGGTGGTGGGGACCCCCCTTCATTATGGCAAATAATGACAGCCCCACCAGCAAAAAAAAAGAAATTGCCCCACAAGTCACAAAATCCTGGTTACGGGCCTGAAGTTGTGTGTGCATGCATGCTGTTGTGTAGTGAATCCCAATGAACGGCACTGTAAATAGTGATTCGATCATTGACCAAGGCAATCCAAACCTGCAGGAGTTCATGCTATGCCGATTCTACACCACCCTCGTTAGAACTTATTACCATTCTTGGAAATTCCACAAGAGGGGGTGCCCCCATGCCAAAGCCCCACCTAATGCCATTAAAAAAACCCGAACGGGTATCCAAAATTATTTATATGCAGAACAACATAGACAAAGTGCAGCAAAAGTTACTTACAGGCTTTCCTGAAAAGTCAACCCAGCCAGCTTTTCCTGCTCAGTATAAAAGAAAGCCTCAGAGAATCTTCTTACCTGGAAAGAAGCATGTGCGTTACTCTTCATATAATTCTCAACACAGTACATGTTGACGGTAACTACTTCTTAGAGAAGCCCAGTGAATGCAAAAAAATTGAACTTGTCTTGCGAATATTGCCTGTTGTTGTTGTTTTCTCACAGTTAAAATAACCTTGAACTGGTGATACATTTGCAAATCCAAACATAAGAACACCAGAAGAGCCCTGCTGGATCAGACCAATAGACCATCTAGCCCAGCATCCTGTCCCATACAGCGGCCAGCCAGTTCCACAGGAGGGCAAACAACAGGGCAGAGAGGCCAAGGCCTTCATAAGAACATCAGAAGAGACCTGCTGGATCAGACCAATAGTCCATCTAGTCCAGCATCCTGTCTCACACAGTGGCCAAGCAGTTCCTCTGGAGGGCCAGGAACAGGGCGGAGAGGCCGAGGCCTTCCCCTGATAAGAACATCAGAAGAGCCCTGCTGGATCAGACCAGTGAAGGTCCGTCTAGTCCAGCATCCTGTCTCACTCAGTGGCAAACCAGTTCCTCTGGATGGCCAACAACAGGGCATAGAGGTTGAGGCCTTCCCCTGTTAAGAACATAAGAAGAGCCCTGCTGGATCAGACCAGTGAAGGTCCATCTAGTCCAGCATCCTCTCTCACACAGTGGCCAACCAGTTCCTCTGGAGGATCAACATGACACAGAGGCCGAGGCCTTCTCTTGATGTTGCCTCCTGGCTCTAGGATTCAGAGGATAAGTGCCTCTAAATGTGGAGGTTCCCCTCCATCACCATGGCTAATAATCACTGATAAATTTACCCTCCATGAATCTGTCTAATCCCCTTTTAAATCTGTTTATTCCTGTAGCCATTTGCAACAACCTATATTTTGGTCATATGTACTGATTTTGTTGTGAACTGCTTTTGGTGCATGCTGGAAACCAAATAGCAAGCTGTTGTGATACGTAACACTACAAGACAGGCCAAATAGCTTTTGTGAAGCATCCCTTTTGCAAGCCCCCCACCCCAGCCAGTTTTAAATGTATTGGTTGTGGGAAAGACATAAGAGTGGTTAGACTGAAGTCCAAAGGGAACAACAAGATTTTCAGAGTGTAAGCTTTCATGAGTCAAAGCTCCCTTTATCAGACACAAGTAGGAATGGAAATCCGTCTTTGTATCCTAGTCAGGAGATTTTTTTTTTTTTTTGCAGAAAATGCTTGTTAAAGATGCAAAGGTGCAATGTAGAATGCAATCAGCTCGAACAGAGCAGGAGAAATGTCTGAGGGTAGAAAATTAGCATCTGTAGTGGGAGAAGAACCCTATGTCGCTATTCAGCCCTGGGGAGAGTGAATCAACTCAGGTTCAGCAATCTCACATTGTAATTTCCCCTTAAAGTTTTTTTTTTGGGGGGGTGGGAGGACTGCCACTCTTAGGTCAGCAGTGGAATGACCCGGAAGATTAAAATGTTCTCCCGCTGGTTTTTGTCAAAAGTTTCACTTCACTTGCCCCATCTTTCAACTCAGTTGACCAGTTCCTATCCATTTAATAGAAATCAGTGGATTGCATCCTTGAACACAAGGTATAATCTTGGATACATTGGAACGTTTGACTCTGAAGAATCCCTAAAGGTGCATAAAAGAAACTGGTAGCGCCTTAAGATGAACGTAGTACCCTAGGGTTGGATCCAACCAACTTTTCCATTGGTGAAAAGGGGAGGATTGGTTGCCCTTCGACCAACAAAAATGCCATGCCTGGGATCATGGGAACTGAATGGATGAAAGCCATGTGGGGCCGGAGTTTTAACAGAAAGGGAAATTAGGTGAGACTGAGCTAAAAAAATTGGCTGGTTCCAACCCCTAGGAACATTTACTGTATAATCGGACTGTGTTTTGTGGCGTTACCCTTAGAGTGTGATGCTCCTGAACAAGATAGGCCGTGACATCAGGATGCAAAGTTACTGCCTCCAGAAACTGGGTCCAGAGCGCCAAAAGGTGAGAGCAAAGCCAGGTGAGATCTTTGCTGATCTGCTCCGCTATCTTCTCTGGATTATTCAGGATCTAGGACGGCACAACATAAACATTATCAGGTCAAATTAGTAATGACGACCTGAAATAAATGGGTGCTTTCACACATGCTGAATAATGCGGTTTCAATCCACTTCAGTGACCATCTGCAAGCGGGTTTTGCCCTTTCACGCAGAAAGATCTGGTTGCAAAGTGCAATGAAAGTGGATTGAAAGTGCATTATTTCGTGCATGTGAAGGCAAAGGGTATATGGATGAGTCTGCAGAAAACTCAGAATACTAGGACAAATTGAGATGTACTTAGGCAGGAGAAACAGACATCCACTGAAAACAACACCGACAAAGTGAACTCTCCCATTGAAACTAACAGGCCCCGAAGCACTTAGATCTGATGCAGTATTCCGAGTCTTGGGACATGCAGATGATTCAGATAACAGGAAAAGTATTAGATAAGATTACCACTGTGTTCTCCCGCCAACCTAGCAGTTCGAAAGCAAAAAAAAAAAAAAAAGCACGTAGATAAACAGGTCCCACTTCAGTGGGAAGGCAACAACATTCTGTGGGCCTTGGCATTTGCTTATGCCAGTTACATGACCCTGGGAAAACATCTTCGGACAGCGCTGGCTCTTCGGCTTGGTAACAGAGATAAACACCACCCCCTAGCATTGGATTCGACTGGCTTTCAAGCCAGGGAAACCTTTACCACTGTATTGGGGTTGCATCCCACCACACCCTGCGACTAAGTACCGAACCTTCCAATTGTGCAAGGGACTTTCATCTGGATATAGACCTCCCTTGGACAAAAGAAGTCTCCTTGCACTGGATAAAAAAAAAAAACTTTGGAAGGACAGAGGCACTAGAGGAAGTTCTGTATCCAATAATATGTTGTTTTTGGGATGCAACCCCCAAATGTATTTTTTTTTCCATTGGTTTAGCTGAGCAAAATGGTAGGATTCAACCCTGTGGATTGCATACCACCAACTTTTTTGCTCATTCTTACCCAATTCCCTTTCCTTATTATCACTCTTCTTCAGGTCTGAGAATCCCAGCATTTTGGGTGATCAAAGGGGACTCATTCTTGTTTTTGTTTTTTTCCCCCACCAGCACAAAAAGTGGCTGGATCCAACCCTAAATCTCTATGGGCTTCCTGACTGGCAAATGCCTCAACACTACTCTGAGACACATGGAAAGTATCTCTCATTGCAATTGCTGTTGTTTCAACAAAGGGACCTGTCTCCTAACATTCAGCAACTCTAAATGCTTAGCACATTTCTACTTCATTCGTATCTTTATGTTACCTCCCGGAAAACTCTGGAAAGTCACACATTTCTTTATTGTTCTGGACATTTCCCAACCTGTCTGGATTACTAGGAAGTACAGGAAAAGAGAAGAAACATCAGCAAGCTCTTGAAGGCACCTGGGAGATCTTGGATGGTCTCCCATCCAAATACTAACCAGGTCCTGCTTAGCTTTTGAGATCTGATGAGTCTGGGCTCGCCTGGGCCATCCAGGACAGGGCAATTCAGATGGCATTACTGGTAATTCTACTGCCTTGGTGACGGAAGTATTGTTTTTGACATATGTGCGTGTAATTGTGTGTGTAGTTGTAAAATACTGTGTTCACCAAAAAAAAAAAAAAAAACCACCCTGTAGCTTGATGTCAGGATCTCCTGCCTGGAAAAGTCCCTGGTCAAGGAGAAAGAAAGAAGGAAGGAAGGAAGGAAGGAAGGAAGGAAGGAAGGAAGGAAGGAAGGAAGGAAGGAAGGAAGGAAGGAAGGAAGGAAGGACGAAAGAAAGGACGAAAGAAAGAAAGAACGAAAGAAAGAAAGAAAGAAAGGATGAAAGAAAGGACGAAAGAAAGGACGAAAGAAAGGACGAAAGAAAGGACGAAAGAGGGATGGAGGGAAGGCAGGAAGGAAGTAGGACAAGACAGACAGACAGATAGACAGACAGAAAGATTGCAACCTCATAAACGCTTATTACAGTAACGTCCACTGAACTCAGTTGTATTTAGATAACAGTTGTATCTATTTCCAGATAAACAATGACCTGGGTGGGCCTCCCGCATTTGGCCTACTCAATTCTTCTATTCTTTAGACATTCTGACTGCTAAATATAAATTGTCCATTAGATGGTGCTGCTTTCTCTAGAATACAAAATTTCTAGTTTGTACGCAACCCATCCTTTTCTGTTTCTTCCCGTCTTTCCCAGGCTAGTGGGCAGTTTTTAAACACAGACTCTGAAAGGGATGAAGAGTAAAACCACAGAGCCACTGGCAGAGGAACCTGATCCTTGCTCTTCATATTGTAGTCATTTATAACTTCAACTTGGCTTCGGGCATAAGGAGCCTGGCATACAATTTTTATTTCCATATGAAAGGTGCTACAGCATAGACTGCATCCATGCAAAGTTACCAGGATTACATAAAGGACTGAACAAATAATGGTAGGTTAGGTCTACTAAAAGCTCCTTCCTTCCTTCCTTCCTTCCTTCCTTCCTTCCTTCCTTCCTTCCTTCCTTCCTTCCTTCCTCCCTCCCTCCCTTCCTCCCCTCCTTTCCCTTCCCTCCCCTCCCTCCTTCCTTCCTCCTTCCTTCCTTCCTTCCTTCCTTCCTTCCTCCTTCCTTCCCCCTCCCTCCCTCCCTCCTTCCTTCCTTCCTCCCTTCCTCCCTCCCTCCCTCCCTCCTTTCCTTCCCTCCCTCCCTCCCTCCCTCCTTCCTTCCTTCCACCCTCCCTCCCTCCCTCCCTCCTTCCTTCCTTCCACCCTCCCTCCCTCCCTCCCTCCTTCCTTCCTTCCTTTCCACCCTCCCCTCCTTCCTTCCTTCCTTCCTTTCTTCCTTCCTTCCACCCTCCCTCCTCCCTTCCACCCTCCCTCCCTCCCTCCTCCTTCCTTCCTTCCTTCCTTCCTCCCTCCTCCCTTCCACCCTCCCTCCCTCCTTCCTTCCTTCCTTTCTTTCTCCCTCCCTCCCTCCCTCCCTCCCTCCTTCCTTCCACCCTCCCTCCCTCCCTCCTTCCTTCCTTCCTTCCTTCCACCCTCCCTCCCTCCCTCCCTCCTTCCTTCCTTCCTTCCTTCCTTCCTTTTTTCCTTCCTTCCACCCCTCCCTCCCTCCCTCCTTCCTTCCTTCCCTCCTTCCTTCCTTCCCCCTCCCTCCTCCCTTCCACCTCCCTCCCCTCCCTCCCTCCTTCCTTCCTTTCTTCCTTCCTTCCTTCCTTCCCCCAAAAGTTGGCTTGGAACTCAACATAACCCCCCCCCCAAAAAAAAAAACCCTAAGATCATGGCATCCAGCCCCATCATGGCAAATAGAAGGGGAAGTCATGGAAGCAGTGACAGACTTCACCTTCCTGGGATCCAAAATCACTGAAGATGGTGCTGCAGCCATGAAATTAAAGGACGCCTGCTCCTTGGGAGGAAAGCGATGGCTAACCTAGACAGCATTCTAAAAAGTAGAGACATCACCCTGCCAACAAAAGTCCAGTCCAATCAGACGGTATCCCCTCACTCCATCCTGGTCCAAGAGACCTCTTCAGCTTCATGACCCTGACAGTCTTTTTGGGGCTTCTGTGGTGGAATGGGGGAGGGTTTGCTACAATGGCTACAATTTTCCAAGACACTTCAACAGTATAAGAAGCAAATCTGTGGCAAATTCTGACATAGCATTAAAGGTAAAGGTTTCCCTTGCTCGAAAGCCAATGGAATCCAACTCTAGGGATGTAGCACTCATCTCCATTTCCAAGCCAAAGAGCCAGCGCTGTCCAAAGACGTTTCATGGTCATGTGGCTGGCATGACTAGACGCCAAGGCACACGGAACGCTGTTACCTTCCCTCTGAAACGGTACCTATTTATCACCTTGCAATTCCTTGCTTTCGAACTGGTAGGTTGGCAGGAGCTGGGGCCAGAGACGGGAGCTCACTCCGTCACACAGCACTTGGGTCTCGAACTGCCAAACTACTGATCTTCCAGTCTGCAGTTCAGCATCTTTACCACTGAGCCACCGTGGCCCTTGACGTAGTATTACCCTCTACTAAAGCATATACATCCATGCATAAGAAGTATAGCAGCGAAAATAGCCCATGCGAGCCTCAGCTCATCAGAGCTTGGAAGGCTATATAGGGTCACGCTTAGTGCTTGGGCCGCCAAGGAAGACTCGGGTTTCTGTGCTTAGGAAGGCAATGGCAAATCACCCTGCTCATCTGTTGCCTTGAAAATCTCTTTATGGGTGGCCGTAAGTCAGTTGCGACGGACAGCATTTCATTATTATTAAAAGTACAAGAAGGGGGACCCGCAATACTCGCGGGGGGGGGGAGTATTCCCCACAGCTTCCGGCCTGCAGGAGGAGCTCCACAGGATGAGGAAACGGCAGCAAGTGAGCCTTCTCCTTCTTCCCCCCCCCCCCAAGCATTGGTGGAGGCGAGGCCTGAGCGCCTCACAGCCGCTGGGCCTGCCAAGCCTCTCCCCAACGGCCAAAGCATTCTCTGTGCATGTGCAGGGAACGCTTTTACTTTGGGGGGATTTAAATATCCCCCCCAGAGGGTTTTTTTTTTACTTTTAGGATTTTTCTGCACATCTGGGGAGTCTCCCAAGTGTGCAGAAAAATCCCTCTGCCCCCCAAGTGCCCCCTCCGTGCGGATTTAGATATCCGCACGGAGGGGGTGACTTGGCTATTAGTATATAGATTCTGCTTGTCTTGACCTGGGTAGCCCAGGCAAGCCCCATCTCATCAGATCTTGGACACTAAGCAGGGCCGACCCTGGCAAGTATTTGGATGGGGGACCTCCAAGGAAAAGGGCCGGGAGGCAGAGGCAGGCAATATCAAGCCACTTCGCTGAATGTAGAAGTCGCCAGAGGTCACCGTGACTTCCAGGCACAGGGCACACACACACACAAACACACATACGCACAAGCATACAGATCCAAACTGCAACAAAAAAAATCACAAAAGAGTATCAGGGCTATTTTGGGGCAGGAACGCGCAGGGACGGAGTTTCGGCTGTCTTCTGAGTTGGCCACGCCTACAGCCTCCCCCCCATCAGGTTCCCCAGGCATCTGGCAAGCCGTGGGCCACCTGCAGCTGCAGGGCACCTGGGGTAGCCAATCCAGAGACTGCCTTCCTTCCCTCGGGTTCCCCATGTGCCCTGCAAGCTGCGGGGCGCCTGGGGAAGCCAATCCTGGGAGGGAGCTGCACAGTCAGGGGTGTGGCCTAATATGCTAATGAGCTCCTGCTGGGCTTTTTCTACAAAAAAAAGCCCCTGATTCTGCTCAAGTTCTTGTAAAAGCCATCCAGTCTCGATGTTCTGACTGCCCACGCGCAGCAAGAAGGGTCGTCCTAGGAGCAGCATTTTCTTGGGGGCCCTGGAGCTGAGGTCCGGGGGCCAGTTGCTCAAGCCGTCCCTCGAAAGGGAAAGTGCTCCAACCCACAGGTAACAATGGCAGCCTTTGGAGAGCAAACTGCACCCTGATTTTGTGTCCTAATTTAATCTGTATTTCGGAACAGGCACCCCTCAGTGGAAGACAATCAGAATTCCCCCCTCCCCTCCCCGACCCGTTTGTAAACTGCATACGCGGCTGCATAACATCGGACAAGTACCTGAACCTCAGCGGAGAGTTGGGACAGTGTCTCTTCCGCAGCGAGGTCCTCTAGGAGAAGGAAAGGGAGACTGGTTACTTGAGAAGCACAACTGTTGTAGGTGCGGAAGGAACTGCTCTCGGATATGGAGGAGCTATGGAATTACATCTCCCAGTAAGGAAAGCAAAAAGTCTGCAATTCTGACAAAGCAGTTCAAATAGATAAAACGTCACTTCTTATGCAGTCCTGAGGAACCCTCATGATACCCAGAAGAAGAATTGGGTGGGGGGGGGGCTGCCATAGGACAGAGGGGTAAGAAAGACCAATTCCACAGGTTGTACTCCGTTCGGGGTACTTCAGATTTCACCCGGAGCAATGCTCCCTCTTAGCTGCGGAGTCTTGTGAGCAAAAATTCCGCTTGGTGAGCTACTGGCATTAAAGTTGTGAGCAAGCGATTGGGCTGCTGCATAAATTGGTTTGCTCTACAGCCCATCCTTCCTGAGCCGAGACAAAAATGTGTGAGCCGGAGGCTAGAAAACTGTGAGCTCGCTACACACTCACTCAGCTGAGAGGGAACACCGCCCGAGACACTTTAAAATGCTGGAAGCACTGAGGTCACAGCTAAGAACAAAACAAATGCCGTTAATATTTGAGCAGTCCGCACTCAGAGTCAAACTACATGTTATAGGCAGGGACAACCTATGGCCACGGATGCCATTTTAATGAAAATTACACTGTTCAAAAATTCGGGCAGCTCAGAAGGAAAGTGCAATCTTGTCCATTTCCCCTCGGGCCTTTTCAAGCACCAGAATGGCTGTGGAGGGGGAGGGGGCAGGGCACATTTTGTAGCAGGAGCTTCTTTGCATATTAGGCCACACACCCCTAATGTAGCCAATCCTCCTAGAGCCTACAGAGCTCTTCTTACAGGGGCTATTGTAAGCTCTTGGAGGATTGGCTACATCAGGGGTGTGTGGCCTAATATGCAAAGGAGCTCCTGCTACAAAATAACTGAGATAAAAGACTCGTGTCAGTTTTTAAATGGCTAAATTCTTATCTAAAATGGCATAGGTGACCACAGATTGTCCCAGACTATATCCTGTAGTCAGGGCCATGGGAATCAACGCCTTTCCTGGGGGGACATGATTGCCCTCTTTAAGTAGTTTTGTGTAGAGGTTAAGAGTACAGAGCTATGGCTTGCCCAAGGTCACCCAGCAGGTGCAAGTGGAGGAGTGGGGAATCAAACCTGGTTCTCCCAGATTAGAGTCCGCGCACTTAACCTCTACACCAAACTGGCTCTCCAATGCTGGGGGAATGACTGCAGTAGAAAGAACGGCAACCTTTCCCAGCTAGTAGGCCATGTCTTGGCACCGTCCGAAGGGGGCAGAATGGCACAGCAAAAGCAGGCCACGCCCAACCGTTCCATAAAATCGGATCTGCACAGCGTCATCCAGTAAGCAAGAACGGGCCCCTTACCTAGCTTCAGCTGTGGCAAACTGGGGATCTCCTTCACGATGATGCCGTAGTAGAGCCAAAGTCCTTGATAAGCGTTCAGCAGCAGGAGGCAAAGGTCTCTATGCCACTTGTGGGCGTGCTGCATGCAGTTTTCAGACGGCGCGTAGAAGCTGCCCTGAAGGAGACAAAAGACAAAGGAAGGTGGCAGTCTGTTAGAAGATTCATTTCCAAGAGGGCTGTGATGTGTTGAATGGAAGGGGTGGAAGTCCAGCCGCAAAACTTAGTGCTTAAAAAAAAAAAAAACACCTTGTAATACTACATTGCCTTAAAATCCTTGTTTATTTTTACTGCACCAAGCTAACAGGGCTATCCCTTAGGGATCAGGCCCACTGAACATATGAAGCTGCCCTATACTAGGGTTTGGGAGAACTTCCAGTCCCGGGAGAACCGGGTTTGATTCCCCCACTCCTCCACTTGCACCTGCTGGATGACCTTGGGCAAGCCGTAGTTCTGTCAGAGCTGTTCTGGAAAAAGCACAGCTTCTGTCAGAGCTCTCTCAGCCCCACCTACCTCACAGGGTGCCTGTTGTGGGGAGGGGAAAGAAAAGGAGCTTGTACACCACTCTGCGACTCCCTTGGGTAGTGAGGGGTGGGGTATAAAATCCAATCTCTTCTTCGTCTTCTTCTAGGGCCCCCAGTGTGGGGGCTTGGGAATGTCATGGGAATCAACGCCTTTCCTGGGGGGACATGATTGCCCTCTTTAAGTAGTTTTGTGTAGTGGTTAAGAGGGTGGACTCTAATCTGGGAGAACTGGGTTTGATCCCCCACTTCTCCACATGCAGCTGCTGGTGTGACCTTGGGTCAGTCATAAGTTCTTTCAGAGCTGTTCTCTCACAGGTAGTTTTCGAAGAGCTCTCTCAGCCCCACCTACCTCCCAGGGTGTCTGTTGTGGGGAGGGGGAGGGACAGGAGATCGTAAGCCACTCTGAGACTCCTTCAGGTAGAGAAGAGTGGGGTATAAATCCAATCTCTTCTTCTCTCTCTTTCTCTCCTTCTTCTTCTTCTTCTTCTTCTCTCTAAAGTGGATTTCCCCCCCTCCCTCTCAGGAAGTCCCTCGCTTACCAAGCAAGAAGTCTTTCAAATTTGAATTTGATGCAAAGCAGGTTGTAGGGAATCAGCTCTGTAACCAAATTACCCCTCATTTGGATCTTAGGAGAGCAGCTTATTTCATTTTCATTGACCCAGAAAAAGAATGAAAGTCACTTATACCACCCCCCCTTTCCTTTGCCAGGATCCTCAGGAACAGATAAGGTGCAACATGTTTTAGAAGGGGGAACTGATGCAAGAAGGGCAGGGCTGCGGAAATCCCACGACATGCAAACGCACGGGGAGGGGGCATGGCTCAGTGGTAGAGCATTGCCAACAGTGATATCTGCTACCATCAACTAATTCAAGAGAGGGGGAAAATACTTTACATAACCAGAAAACAATCTCTATGCAGAGAATCGCCCCGCCCCCATGTTTTCCATGGAACATGTCACAAACAGCTTTACGGAATCACCAAGTATCATTGAATGCACAACACACATCACTTTCAGTTCCTGAGCTGTCCTGTATTTATCAACCTCATACTTTCAGTAAGGTGACATGTCATCACGGAATGTCGTAAAAGTACAAGCAATGAAGAAATGAGGTGGTAGTACTGCTATCTGTGGTCGGCAATTAACTTGGCAATTTGAAAGAGGTATTTAAAGGGAATGATTAGAAAGGGGACTCTACAGCATGACACAGTGGTTAAAAGCAGTGAACTCTAATCTGGGGAACTGCATTTGATTCCCCGCTTCTCCCCACGAAGTCTGCTGGGTGACCTTGGGCCAATCACAGCTCTCTCAGAACTCTCTCAGCCCCATCTGTTAGTGGTCAGGCCCACCCTCTTGCTGAGGGGCAGTTTATAGCTAGCACAAACCATAAACACCCTTCCTACAATATCATCTCAGGTCTCATAAGTGCAAGACCAAAGTGACACAAATGGGATGCCAGCCAGAGACAATCCTGGACATGTAGTTTAGAAGGGGTAAGAGCGGCTGGCTAGTTAATGACCTCTTCCCCAACCTGGAGAGATGCATAATTTAGAATAAAGGGTCTCCCAAGACCCCATTGCCTCACCTTGGACTACCCTTGAGAACATCCAGCCTCACTTCCTCTCATCCATTTACTCTAATTCAGAAACACTTTTCACCAAACCGGTAGCTTTTCCCATCTGGTATTTACAGGGCCATCAAGCACCATTTACATCTATAGTCCAGTTCAGGAAAACCCATTAATCTCCTCCCAAATCACTGTCCGCTTTCGAAAATCCCATCAGGTTATTGGTTTGGGGGATAATACGTCAGCTTGCCCCAGGGAGCATTTTGCCCCATAAATTGTGGCATTCTGCTCCATAGCAGTGTATGTGTTCTCAGATCCAAAACATCACATCCCCAATCAGTTGGGTCTTCTCTCCTTCTCACCGTGAAACACTGGCTACTTTGCTGCTGCCTCTGTGGACCTCTTTCTTCAAGGCTGGTCATTATAGCCTTCCCCCCAAATTGCTTTCTCCTCTTTCCTCCCTGATTTTTCTCTTAGCTCCCCTTGCATGTTTTGTGACGGTGCTTGTATCCTTTATTTCTGTTTTAATAAAAACCTTTCTGGTTGAACATCTGTCTGGTTTATTTTCAGAGTTCTCTTATGGGAAAAAAATCCCTGTAAACCTTGGTGGAGAATCCCAGTTACCCCTTCTCACTTTGCCTCCTTTAAAGCTAATTTCCCCCCAATTAAATAGAAGGCCGCCTCTTTGGGTAACACATCTACCTCTTAAGGTGCCTATTGCGGGGAGAGGAAGGGGAGGTGATTGTAAGTCACTTTGAGACTCCTTAGGGTAGAGAACTTCTTCTTCTTCTATTAAGGTCAGATTTGAGTTTATGTTCTTGGTCTCCTTGAAAAGCAGCACTGCAGGGGTTTTCTTCACAATATTCATTGTCTTCACTGTGAGTATCAAGGTCACTACTGAAAATTGTCCACAAGGCCTGAATTTCAACAATCAGTTTGAATGACCAGCCAGTGTTTTGCCTTTGCAGCTCTGTGTTATAGATCAAACAGTGGAGGCTTGTTAAAGGACTCGGTCAACCCGTTTCTCAGCAAAACTCCCCCAAAGGTCCATCATTAACAACGAACGCTCTCTCACATACAGCTCTCCACCACTCCCTCTCTGCTCTTAAAGGGGGAAGGATACATCGAAAAGGATATTAGCACCGGATAACATCCTACTTAATTAGGCGTCCAGAAACATCCTCTCCAGATAATAAATAAAATTTGCCCTTCTTCTGCTGTTCAAATGGCTGAGCGGCTCTAGTCTTTTGAAGCACTGTAAGGAACAGTTAAATATCAAGGCGAGGCAAGCCTTTAAAAAAATACGGTTTATTAATAGGGTTGCCAGCCTCCAGGTGGATCCTGGGGATCTCCCGGAATCGCAACTGATCTCTACCCTTCAGAGGTCAGTTTCTAAACCACTGTCATGTGAGGGAAGGTTAGTAAATAAGGGGTGTATGCAAAAAGAAAGAGGAGGGTACTTTGACAATAAAGGGGAGGAGAGGGGGGGAAAGGTAGGGGAATCACCCCCTCCCCTCAAGTCAAGGGCTTGACTTTCCATTTTCCCGGGGAGGGGGGGGGCTGGGTCAGAGACATTACAGGCCATTGTCTCCGGAGGAGGCTCAGCATGTCCTGGAAAAGTTCAGGGGGGGGCTCCAGCTCCCCAGCCCCCCTGAAGTTGACGCCTATAACACAAGTTCCTTGTGAGGACTGCCTGCAACAAAGAAGAAGAATGAAGAAGAAGAAGAAGAGATTAGATTTATACCCCGCCCTTCACTCACTTGGAGTCTCAGAGTGGCTTACAAACTCCTGTCTCTTCCCTCCCCACAACAAACACCCTGTGAGGTAGGTGGGGCTGAGACAGCTCTCTCGAGAACTGTCCTTGAGGGAACAGCTGGTACAGAGCTATGGCTTGCCCAAGGTCATCCAGCCAGGTGCAAGTGGAGGAGTGGGGAATCAAACCGGTTCTCCCAGATTAGAGTCCATGCACTTAACCACAACACCAAACTGGCTCCCCCAAAACTCCCAAAACTGGCTCCAAAGACTGTGGTAGGCCCAAAACACATTATGCAACATTTTGTTGCAGGTCCCCTCTTGCCTTATCCTAATTAGCATATTTCCTGTGTGCATCCCTGTAAGCCTGGCAAACCGATAGATGGGAGTTTGCTCTGACTCCTTTATCTCTTGCTTCCACAGTATTGGGACTTAAAACAGCTACAACATCTCCCGCTTCATTGTTTTTAATGCTACATCATAACAGCCTGGTAATCCTAGGTGGGATGAGGATAGGGTGGCCAGCCCCGAGCAGGCAAATTATGGGAGATTTATTCAGGGAGAGTGATGTCACATCCTCCATGGCGCTCTTCGGATTTCCCGAATCGCTATGGTTAAAGACAATAGAGACTCAGTTCCTAGGGAGTGGTGATGGATGTAACATCCCTTCTAGGTGTAGGTTTCGGTGGATGTGATGTATTTACTGCAAAGACTGGGGAAATTCCTACAGCATCATCATGGGTGGTGGTAGTTAAGAGGGGTGGACTGCAATGTTCCCTCTAAGCTGTGGAGTCTTGTGAGCAAAAATTCTCCTTTGTGAGCTCCTGGTGTTTAAAGTTGTGAGCGAGCGATTTGGCTACTGCAGAAACCAGTTTGCTCTGGAGTCATGCTTCCTGAGCTAAGACAAATATCTGTGAGCTGGAGGCTAAAAGACTATGAGCTAGCTCACACTAACTCAGTTTAGAGGGAACACTGGTGGACTGTAATTTGGGAGAATCAGGTCTGATTCCCCACTCCTCCTCCACGTGCAGCCAGCTGAGGTCAAATCTACATCTGACTTTCCCGCTGGAATCATTCTAGTTTCAAAAAAACCCCGTCTATACCTGTTTCTAGTTTCAAACCATACTTGTTCTAGTTTAAAAATCACCGCCTGCATCCATTAATTGTCGTCTTGTGGTCAAGCTAGCATCACATTGCTTTAAACAGATCCTGTTGCTTACTGCTCTTCAGACCCAGGGAGTGAAATCCGAAACCAGTGTGAAAAGAGTGTAGGAAAAGACAGCAGTCAAACTACTTCAGAGGGGAGGTGTAAATTTGGCCTTAGTGACCTTAAGTCAGTCACAGTTCTCTCAGAGCTGTTCTCTCAAGAGCAGTTCTCTCAGAGCTCTCTCAACCTCATCTACCTCACAGGGTTTCTGTTGTGGGGAGGGGAAAGGAAGGAGATTGTAAACTCCTCTGAGACTGTGAGTGAAGGGTGGGGTATAAATCCAACCTTCTCCTCCTCCTCCTCCTTCTTTTTCCCCTCCCCATATTTTTCTCTCAGTACTCAAGTCATCAAGGGCAAGAGATTGCGGATGGGACGCAGTGTTCCCTCTAAGCTGAGTTAGTGTGAGCTAGCTCACAGTTTTTTTTAGCCTCCAGCTCACACCTTCTTGTCTTAGCTCAGAAAGGATGGCTCCAGAGCAAACTAATTTATGCAGTAGCCAAATCAGTTGCTCCCAAGTTTAATGCCAGTAGCTCACGAAGTAGAATTTTTGGTCACAAGGCTCCACAGCTTAGAGGGAGCACTGGATGGGAGCAAAGAATAAGAACATAAGAGAACATAAGAGAAGCCAATGCTGGATCAGGCCAGTGGCCCATCCAGTCCAACACTCTGTCACACACCCACTTTCAATAGTCAACTGGAAAGCTTACATACAAAATATACATATAAAATAGCGAGCCACGGGTCCTGATTCTGTCATCAAGAAGCCCAAACACAGGAAATCGAAAAACAAGAACGGATGCCATTTAATACCTCTTATTTGTGTCTCTTTGTCTCTCATATATTCAGACAGTCTAGCTTGGGAAGCCATTTTAAAATTCTCATTGGATGGTATTCACTGCTGTGCATCAAATAACTTTTGGATAGCTGGCGTGGTGGCGAGAATTAGCATAAATATTCCACTCCTTCCCCTTGATTTTACTTCCCAGCTCCTGCAGGCATCTGTTGTATTATTCATGGTGCCTCTACTAGCCTTGAAGTCATTTTCAAGAAAGACAATCAAATTTTATGAGCCACAGAATAGTTCACCATTACTTGGTAAGTAATTATACTGTGTTTCCTTTCTCCCAGAGAATTTGTCCAGTGAGTTTTGGTATTTTTTTAAAAAAGACAAAAACGGAGATATTGTGTTTTATTGTGTGCTGCCTGGAACTCCTTGGAAAAATTAGGGAACACAGAGCTGTATTTGGAAACTGTGCCTCTGTCCTGGGATTTGTCTCTCTCCTCTCCTAGATAATGCTGTATATTGGCCCTCCCTTCATTTAGCAAATCTAAAAATAAAAGATAAAAGCATTTTCTCTTACTTCCATAGGCGGGTGGTGCTCCAGTTTTAAGGGAAGAGCTGCTGCTTGGTGGTAGAGCATGCAAAAGGTTCCAGGTTCAGTCCCCAGTTTCTCCAGTTAAAAGGACCAGAGGGGAGGTGATTAGGGATGGGCATGAACTGGCTCGCAAACTAAAGTTTGCGACAAATTTTGGCCAGTTTGCATTTGGCAGACTGAAGCTCGTGGCAGGTCAACTGGCATGAAGTTTCCATGCACTTTCAAGCTGTTCAAGGTGGTCTGTGGCAGTTCGTGGATGGATGCATTTCTAGACAGTCTCTGCTCAACCTAAATGTTCACCAAACTTCAAAGCAACGGAGGGGGGCAGAACATGGATAGCATGTAGGAAAACATCTGGGGGAGGTCCCCTGTGACTTTGATGTCTCTCTGGCTTGCCCAGAATCCATTCTATACGCTCCTGAAACTGTGCCTGTAATTTCCCCAGGAAGCACTTTCCTGGGGGCACCTTCATTGTAGGGGCATAACTTAGACCCCATAAATCCAATCCACACAAATCTCAGAGGGCAGGTACATAAGAACATAAAAACATAAGAGAAGCCAATGTTGGATCAGGCCAGTGGCCCATCCAGTCCAACACTCTGTGTCACACAGTGGCCAAAAACACCAGGTGCCCTCAGAAGGTCCAGCAGTGGGGCCAGGACACTAGAAGCCCTCCCACTGTTGCCCCCCCCAATTAAGAACCAAGAATACAGAGCATCACTTGCCCCAGACTGAGGGTTCCTATCTATACTTTGAGGCTAATAGCCACTGATGGACCTCTGCTCCATATGTTTATCTAATTCCCTCTTGAAGGCGTCCATGCTTGTAGTCGCCACGACCTCCTGTGGCAGTGAATTCCACGTGTTCATCACTCTTTGGGTAAAGAAGTACTTCCTTTTATCTGTTCTAACCCGACTGCTCAGCAATTTTATGGAATGCCAATGAGTTCTTGTATTTTGAGAAAGGGAGAAAAGTACTTCTTTCTCTATCTGCTCTATCCTATGCATAATCTTATAAACCTCGATCATGTCACCCCTCAACCGTCATTTCTCCAAGCTAAAGAGCCCCAAGTGCTTCAGCCTTTCTTCACAGGGAAAGTGTTCCAACCCTTTGATCATTCCAGTTGCCCTTTTCTGCACTTTTTCCAATGCTATAATATCTTTTTTGAGGTGTGGCGACCACAACTGTACACAATACTCCAAATGAGGTTGCACCATCGATTTATACAGGGGCATTATGATACTGGCTGATTTGTTTTCAGTTCCCTTCCTAATAACCCCCAGGATAGCGTTGGCCTTTTTCATTGCAGTCACACACTGTCTCGACATTTTCATTGAGTTATCTACTACGACTCCAAGATCTCTCTCTTGGTCAGTCTCTGCCAGTTCAGACCCCATCAGCGTGTATTTATAGTTAGGATTTTTGGCTCCAATGTGCATCACTTTGCACTTGGCCATATTAAACCCCATTTGCCACGTTGATGCCCACTCGCCCACTGGCTGCTGACTTAAAAGGGCAAGAAACCCTTGCAGGGCTCTCCTTGCTTCCCCCCATTTAGAAGTGAGGGGGGAGTGAGAGGGAGCTCTGAAAAGGCAGCCCGAACTCTAAAGCCCTCCTTTTCGCTCGCCACCCCCTGTGCTTAGAGGGGGGGAGCCAAACTGAGAAATCTAATGGCTGCCCACCAGTAGAGGGGACCTCTCTTTCCTCTTTTTTCTTATTTCTACCCTCCCTCCCTCCCTCCCTCCCTCCCTCCCTCCCTCGCTTCCTTCCTTCCTTCCTTCCTTCCTTCCTTTCCATTTTCCCTTTCTTTCTCCCTTTCCATCTCTTTCTTTCCCTTTCCCCCTTTCTTTCCTTTTCTTTCAAATTATTTCTGCCGTTGTATCCTTTCTTTCCATTTCTTCCTCTCAATTTATTTCTTTTCCTTTCTTTCTTCCCCTTTTCCCCACCTTTTCCCTCCCTCCCACCCTTTCCTTTCCCTCCCACCCTTTCCCTCCCTTTCCTTCATTCACTTTCCTCCGCTCTCTCTCTCTCTTCCTTCCTTCCTTTCTTCCTTCCCTCCCTCCTTCCCTCTCTCCCTCCTTTCCTTTCCTTTTTTCTTTCTTTTTCTTTCTCTCTCTCTTTCTTTCCACCTCCAGGTGGCACCTGGAGATCTCCCAGCATTGCAGTTGATCTCCAGATGACTAAAATCAGTTCTTTGGAAGAAAACAGCTGCTTTGGAGGGTTGATTTTATGGCACTATACCAAGCTAAGGTCCTTTCATTCCCAAACCCCACCCTCACCAAGTTCTTACCCCCCCCAATCCCCAGGTATTTCCTAACATGAAGCTGTCCCCTTAGAAATGGGTAGGGACAGGGTAAGGTCCCTCTCTGTGTTTAGGCTTGCATCTTCTGGGCATCAAACAAAAAAGAACATTTTTTTAAAAAAATGTTTAATGGTGTTTAGTTAAGATTGGGCAGGGGTTAAAAAATCAGGCTGTTAAAGTACTGATGCACAAATCTGTGCCCTATTTGACCCCTTGGCCAAATTGGAATCACACAGTCGGAATATCTGTTTAATGAATTCATAACAGGGAATGCAGAGCTGACGAGTGCCTTAGCACTCCAGCAATTCCAAAGCTGTATTCTGCCATAACCAGGAAGGGCAGAAGGTTTTATCCCCCAAATGACATCACATATAGTTTGCGCATTAAAGAGTCTCTAATTGGGACCAGGCAGTCAACATCCTACAAACATCATTTAACTTTAAGCCTTACTATTGGTCTCTCCTTATACTGGTCAGTTATATCAGTGGTTGCATTCACTTATCTGGTTTCCAGGGCAATGAGAACATTGGAAAACACTGGGTCCCTTTCTGACCTGCATATGGAAGGCTAACTGATTGGGGATTATGAATCACAGTAAACTTGCTTGTGGCATCCTTGCAGCCTACGCTTTCCATTTCTATCGCATCCTAATTCCATCTACAGGGGCTTTTAATAATACTCTTGCTTAATATGGCTTCTTATAAATGCAATTATAAAATATATACGTTCTGCTATAAGTTTCTCCAATCAGAAGCTTCTTGGTTACATACCAGGATCTGGATCTGTTATGATTAAACTTTTGAAGGCACCGTGACAGCTGTCAACATAAATATATATATATATATATATATATATACAGGGGTCCTTTCGTAAAAAAGAGGTGCAGGAGCTCATTAGCATAACTTATTTGCATATGCCACACCCCCTGACGTCACCGGAAGTGTCAGAAGGTCACACACCCCTGACATCACTGGAAGTGTGTCAGAAGGCAATATCCACGCTCAGGCTCCACCCCAAAAATCTCCAAGGTATTTCCCAACTCAGAGCTGGCAAGCCTATCTAATGGCAAAGGAAGGAAGGAAGGAAGAAGGAGGGAGGAAAGGAGAAGGAAGGAAGGAAGGAAAGGAACAGGAAAGAAGGAAGGAAGGTAGGTGGGGGGAGAGAGAGAGAGAAGGAAGGAAGGAAGGAAGGAAGGAAGGAAGGAAGGAAGAAAGGAAGGAAGGAAGGAAGGAAGGAAGGAAGGAAGGAAGGAAGGAAGGAAGGAAGGAAGGAAAGAAAGAAAGAAAGAAAGAAAGAAAGAAAGAAAGAAAGAAAGAAAGAAAGAAAGAAAGAAAGAAAGAAAGAAAGAAAGAAAGAAAGAGGAAGGTAGGTAGGTAGGTAGGTAGGTAGGGGGAGAGAAGAGAGGAAGAAAGGAAGAAAGAAAGGCAGGTAGGCAGACAGACAGACAAAGGTAGGTAGGTAGGGGGAAGAGAGAGAGAAGGAAGACAGACAGACAGAGGAAGGTAGGTAGGTAGGTGGGAGAGAGAGAGAAGGAAGGAAGACAGACAGAGGAAGGTAGGTAGGTAGGTAGGGGGGAGAGAGAGAGAAGGAAGACAGACAGACAAGAGGTAGGTAGGTAGGTAGGGGGGAGAGAGAGAGAAGGAAGACAGACAGACAGAGGAAGGTAGGTAGGTAGGTGGGAGAGAGAGAGAAGGAAGGAAGACGGACAGAGGAAGGTAGGTAGGTAGGTAGGGGGGGAGAGAGAGAAGGAAGGAAGACAGACAGACAGAGGAAGGTAGGTAGGTAGGTAGGGGGGAGAGAGAGAAGGAAGGAAGACAGACAGACAGAGGAAGGTAGGTAGGTAGGTAGGTGGGGAGAGAGAGAGAGAAGGAAGGAAGGAAGGAAGGAAGGAAGGAAGGAAGGAAGGAACAGGTAGGTAGGTAGGGGGGAGAGAGAGAGAAGGAAGGAAGGAAGCAACAGGAAGGTAAGTAGGTGGGGGGAGAGAGAGAGAAGGAAGGAAGACAGACAGACAGAGGAAGGTAGGTAGGTAGGTAGGTGGGAGAGAGAGAGAAGGAAGGAAGACAGACAGACAGACAGAGGAAGGTAGGTTGGTAGGTAGGTGGGGAGAGAGAGAGAAGGAAGGAAGGAAGGAACAGGTACGTAGGTAGGGGGGAGAGAGAGAGAAGGAAGGAAGCAACAGGAAGGTAAGTAGGTGGGGGGAGAGAGAGAGAAGGAAGGAAGACAGACAGACAAGGTGTTTCCCTCCACCCCCTTGCTTGGGCCCCAGCGGCTTAAAGCCACTCAGGCCCAGCTCTTCCCTTACTACCCCCCCCCCCACGACCCAGGAGTGGTGAGGAGGGGGAGGGCTGGGGGCTTGTCCCTGGCCCGGCGGCATGCCTGCTGGCCAGGGAGGGAGATGGGGTGGGTGGGCGAGCTGGGGGCTTCTTCCTTCTCCCGGGTGGGGGGGGGGCTGTTGCCTTCTCCCTGGCCCAGCGGCGAGCCGCGGGCCAGGGAGGGAGATGGGGGGGTGCGGAGCCTTCTCCCTGGCCCAGCGGAGAGCCGCGGGCCAGGGAGGAAGGACGAGGCGGCAGGGCAGACTCGCGAGCGCCCAGGAGACCGCGACGGGCTGGTGGGCCGGGGAAAGCGAGCTGGGGGGGCGGGGCTTGATTATGTACCCGCCCCCCGCCGACTCTCTCCCGGAGCGTCGCTCCGGCGCGCCCCGGCCCCAACGGAGCCCTGTATATATATATATATCAAGGAGAAAGTGTCAGAAATCACATTCCTTTTCCCTTGTCCTACAGTACTGTAATTGGACATGGGGTTGCCACCTCCAGGGTAGATAATTCCTGGAGAGTGAAGGGGTGGGAATAGGGATGGCAGTGTTTGGGAGTGGGAAGGAACTCGGAGTGGTGTAAGGGCCACCTTCCCAAGCAATCATTTTCTCCAAAGGAACTGATCTCCCACCATCATTCTGATAGATGGACACAAATGTCTGGGAAGGGCCAGGGGATCTCCTGCCCCCACTGCAGGCTGGCAAGTTTAGGGACAAACACAATCTGTACACCAAAAATGCATTCATACATACAATCTCATCAAATCAGTTTTTTGGGGGGAAGGATATTGTACATCTGTAATGCAGTGTGCAAAATGAGGCACAGAAGAAATGAACTAAATGTTGGAGTAAGCGACTCAGTACATCTGACTGAAGGGTGCTACATCACTGTGTATAGGTGTTATCTCCTTGAATGGGATGCCTCTTTTTGTCATAACCTGGGAGATGCCATCTGACCCCTCTTCTCTCTTTGTCCGCTCCCTCTCTCCTCGCATGGCCTTCCATGGAGACATATATCCCTGCAGGTCTCTCCTGTAGAGACAATGCCCTCATAACACCACACCCATGTTTGCCATTTGTGTCCGGGAAAGGACTCTTTAGGCTGCAGTCACACACACGAAATAATTCACTTTCAATCTGCTTTCAGTCCACTTTCCAACTGGATTTTGCCAGTTCACACAGTAGAAATCCAGTTGGGAAGTGAACTGAAAGTGGATTGCAAGCGGATTATTGAGTGTGTGACTGCAGCCTTTATATTAAGCTTCTTTCTCTCCCTTTGACGGCAACCTGAATGTGACCTAGATCGACTTAATAAATGTGCAGTCCAAAAGGTCAGTAGCTCAGCAGTTCGAGACCCGAGTGCTGCATGACGGAGTGAGCTCTCGTCTCTGGTCCCAGCTCCTGCCAGGCCAGGAGTCCAGAAGCAAGAAATTGCAAGTAGATAAATAGGTACCACTTTGGTGGGAAGGTAACAGCATTCTGTGCACCTCAGCATCTAGTCATGCCGGCCACATGATCACAGAAATGTCTTCGGACAGCGCTGGCTCTTCGGCTTGGAAACAGAGATGAGCACCGCATCTCTAGAGTCATATTCGACTGGCTTCCGAGCAAGGGAAACCTTTACCTTTAGCTTACCCTTTTTTGCAAAATACTTCTTATTTACTGAGTATCTCAGTATCATGCTTCCATGACCAGGCAAAACTCTGCTATATTAACCAGGTATCCCAATACTAAGGTACCTCCCATTAAGTTTCAAAATTTACCCCTCATTTATGCAGAATTAATGAGAAGTGGAATCTAGTTCACAGCGAGAACTTCTGGGACAATAAAAGACTGGCGCCCAGGAGGCTATCTGCTCATTCCTATTGAAAGGAAGACAAGGAACTAGCAATTAAATCCCTCACTGGGTTCTATTCATGTCAATGCCTCCATCTTTTAAAAGAGAGAAATGGTGATTATAAACTTAGGACATTTTTATCTCGTTGTTCCTCCAGCGAGCTTAGAGCAGTAGGGTTGCCAGGTTTTACCAGCATCCTAGAGGGGAACTCCAGCTGGTCAGCGGCAAATTGAGGGCCCTGAAAGCAGGGGGGGATGCCCCCATCTGGGGGGGTGGCAATCCTAGAGCGCAGGAGTCACCATTTTTTTTCACCTCCATGTTATCTTCACGACGACTTTCAGAAATGGGCCACGCTGAAAGACAGTGACCGGCTCAAGGTCACACTGAAAACTTCATAGCCGAGTCAAGATTTGTCCTTGGATCTCCCAGATTTTTTTAATTGTCAATTGACTTCATTTATTGGCTTACATTTTATCCTCACAACAACCCTGCAAGGTACATTAGACTGTGTGAGGGCCCACTGAGCAAGCTTCCTCAGCAGAGTGGGGATTAAAACCTGGGTCTCTGAAATCCAGGGTTGCCAACTCTAGGTTGGGAAACCCCTGGAGATTTGGAGGGGGAGTGACCCTGGAGGGCATTTTATGACTGGTTAAAACTTAAGGAAATAAGATTAAGTGAATTAAAGTGAAGATTAAGTGAATTAAGTGGAGATCAAGTGATTAAAATAAGATTAAGTGAAGAATAATAAGAATGATAGATGAAGTCGTGGTTAAATTATAATGAAAAGATACACATGCAGAATGTTGAATTAGAGATTTTTAATATTTCTGTATTTTGCTTTCCTCCTTCCTCCCCCTCTCCTTTCTGTATATAAGCTAATATATATACAGGGGTCATTCCGTAGAAAAAGAGGTGCAGGAGCTCACTAGCATAACTCATTTGCATAACTCATTTGCATATGCCACGCCCCCTAACATACCGGAAGTGTGTCAGAAGGCAACACCCACCCCTCAGGCTCCACTCCACAGGTGAGTGAAACTGACCTGCTCTTCCTCCATTCCCTTCCCCATCCAATACTTGGTGCAATAAAAATAAGCGTAAAGAACACACCCGCATTCTCTTTCTGCTCCCTTGAAACCACCAGGTTTCAAGTAGACTTGAGATACCCAGGACATGTGCACCGCCCATCCCTTTCCCTTCCCTTCCCCACAACAAGACACCCTGTGAGGTAGGTGGGGCTGAGAGAGGTCTTTTGAGAACTGCTCGTGAGAGAACAGCTCTGAGAGAACTTGTGATTGGCCCGAAGTCACACCAGCAGCTGCATGTGGAGGAGTGGGGAATCAAACCTGGTTCTCTCAGATTAGAGTACAACTCCTGACCATTACACAAAACTGATGGGGTGGAAGCTGCTGAAGGGTTGGTGAAATTTCTCCAGTACTTATATGCCGTGTGCCCAGATAAAAAATGGTATACTTAGAAAATGTATATGCCACCTTGAGCAAGTCTCTGGAAAAGCAGCACAGTCATAAAAGGAACAATGATAAAATTATCAATATTAAAACAAAACATTAAAAACAATAAAGACCCTAGCAGGGCTTTCCCCGGGGCGCTGCGCCTCTGCACTGCTTGGGGAAGCCGAGGAGGGGGCGGGGCTTGGTCATGAGGAGGGGGTAGGGCTTGGCCCGCCCCCTGTGCTCCTCAAGATAGATTTGGAGGTGGAGCCTGGGGAAAGTGGGATTTGGAAAAGGAAGGGCCATGAGCAAAGACTAACATCACGGAGTCTACCCTCCAGAACAGCCATTTTCTCAAGGGGAACAACTGATCTCTCTAGTCTGGAGATCCCTTGTAATTCTGAGAGATCTCCTGGAAGCTGGCAACATCACTGAGATCCTAACACAGCACTCTAACCACTATGCTACACTTTGCTCCATATCTGACCCATCCAGCTTGGGTTAAAACATAACCTGCCAGTAGGGACACCATGTCCCTCATTGGGGCCAGGTATCCCCTGAACTGAGTCCCTGTTGCCCGTAGCCACGGGGGGGGGGGGGGATTTTTAAAACTGGTGGTTAAAGATGAAGTTACTTCCATGTTTTATCACAGAGTTTCTGGCAATTCCTAGAACTAGCTGCCTCACACTCACGTTTTCCCTGGAAATGACACCAATACTCCCCCAACACCACCCTCTCATAGGACTGCCAACTTGAGGTTGGGGAATACTTGGAGATTATTTTGGGGGGAAGGACCCGTGACAGGGTGGGGTTTTGGGTGCCAGTTTGGTGTAGTGGTTAAGTGCGCGGACTCTAATCTGGGAGAACCGGGTTTGATTGCCCACTCCTCCTCTTGCACCTGGCTGGATGACCTTGGGCAAGCCATAGCTCTGTACCAGCTGTTCCCTCAAGGACAGCTTGGGAAAGAGCTCTCTCCGCCCCACCTCCCTCACAGGGTGTCTGTTGTGGGGAGGGGAAGGGAAAAGGAGTTTGTAAGACGCTCTGAGACTCCCTTGGGGAGTGGAGGGCGGGGTATAAATCCAATCTCTTCCTCTTCTTCTTGGGGAGGGGAGAGATTTCAAGGGGCTACACTGCCATAATTTTTTTAAATTGTTATTTATTTATTTATTTATTGAACAGAAGCACCTTTATTGAGAAAAAAGGTTACAGTGCACAGAAGAAGAGATAGATATGCATGAATTAAATGGGAGCAGTCTTTAAAATGAGTATAATGCTATGCGCAGAACGACAAGTCTTAACATACTGCCTATAAGTAGATTTTTGTAACTGACCCTTTTAACACTTTTCTAACCATAAGAATATATTTTATATTTACAGTAGGAGGTTATTTCACCTTCAGACTTATTGCTATTTATCTTTTCTGGAAAGGGATACCACTTTTCAAGTGGGTTATATAGCTCCCTCCCTATTAACGATCGGTCAAAACACAATGTGCATTTTTCTTCCAGAAAATAGTCCCAGACCTTGTTCCACCAGTGTCTTGTTGAAGGGCTAGTGTCCGATCTCCAATGCTTGGCTATTACTGCCTTTGCGGCTACAAGCAACACCGTGATAAGGTCCCGTATTCGTGGGGGTGGTCTGTTTTCAGACCAGAGGTTGAGTAGAATTATGCTTGGGTCAAGAGGTATGTGATAGTTGACAATGGTCTTGATTTCTGTCAGCACTTTCTTCCAGAACAAGGCTATCCGTGGATAGATCCACCAAGTGTGGTAGTAGTCTGCAGCAAGGCCACAGCCTTTCCAACATAAGGGTGGGATTTTCTGGGTTATATGGGAGAAGGTAAGGGGAGTTGTGTACCACCTTAAGACAACTTTATATTGGAGCTCCTGTACTGATAGTGATTTTGTTGCTATGTTGACAGATGGCCCGAGGGAATCCCATTGGTCATTCGTGATTTGTTGTTGAAGGTCATTGTTCCAAGCAATTTGGTATTGTAGAGGCCTGATGGGATATGCATTCAATAAAATGCTGTAAATTTGAGCTATGAGTCCTTTTTTGGCTGCCGCATATATTAGCATTTGTTCAAACTTAGTTAGGGGTGTTTTAATATTGTTTTTTTATTGCAGGTAGGTCCAGCAGTACACTGCCATAAAAGTCACTATTTTCTCCGGGGGAACTGATCTCTGTCATTGTAAAAGCAGGAGATCTCCAGGCCCCACCTGGAGGCTGGCAACCATACCCTCCCACCATGTCCCCAAACCTTCCTGGAAGTTGCCAGGCTCTGCTGCCAACTACGCCTGCCAGTTGTTGACAAATCAGAGACGGCCACAGCTTTCTCTTATATTGTGGTTTAAAAAAATCTCTCTCTTAAGCAGCCCAACCTCCTGCTGCTAATACCAAGACCCTCTGAATAAATTACACTCTGTGATGTAAATCTGGATGGCCACAGGCCTTGAAATTAAAACCCTGCAGAGATCAAGGGCATGACTAGCTTTATCTAGTCTGAAGCAGGGCAGAAGCCGGTGCTCGGCCTGGAAAAATGCCGAAAAAACCCACATGCTTTCCTCTGTCATTCCAAAAGGTGGAGGATAGACCTCTGGAGTCCACTTCCTTTTTAACAATCACATGAATGAATGGCATCATGCAAGCAAAAGAACATGGTCTTAATATATTTTAATAACAATATATTTTAATAACAATATATTTTAATTATATATATATTATAAAATAAAATATTATATATATATCTAATAGCCAAGTCGCCCTCTCCGTGCGGATATCTAAATCTGTGTGAGGGGGCACTTGGGGGGCAGGGAGATTATTCTGCACATGTGGAGGAATCCCCACATGTGGAGGATTCCCCACATGTGCAGAAAAATCTAAAAAGTTTCAAAAAATATTCAGGGGATATTTAAATCCCCTGAAAAGTTAAAGAGTGTTCCCTGCGCATGTGCAGGGAACGCTCAGGGAACTGCCGGGGCAAGTGGGGGCGGGGGGGGGGAAGAGAGATTGGCGAAGTCCACAGCTCTGCACTGTGTGGGCCTCTCTGGGGCAAGTGGGGGCGGGGGAGAAAGATTGGTGAGGCCCGCATGGCGCAAGGCCGTGGGCCTCGCCAGGGCAAGCCAGGGCAGGGGGTGGAGAAAGGTTGGTGAGGCCCGTGGCTCTGCACCATGTGGGCCTCGCCAGGGCTACGGGAGGTAGGGGGGGAGATGAAGCCTTAACTTGGGCTGCTGCTTCACTGGTGCTCCTTCTCTCCTCCCCCCCATGGATCCCATGGGTCCCGCCTCTTGTATATTTTAATAACAATAACAACAACAACATAAGAACATAAGAGAAGCTAATGTTGGATCAGGCCAGTGGCCCATCCAGTCCAACACTCTGTCACACAGTGGCCAAAAATACCAGGTGCCATCAGGAGGTCCAGCAGTGGGGCCAGGACACTAGAAGCCCTCCCAAGCACCTCCCAAGCACAGTGGCCAAAAATACCAGGTGCCATCAGGAGGTCCAGAAGTGGGGCCAGGACACTAGAAGCCCTCCCAAGCACCAAGAATACAGAGCATCACTTGCCCAAGACTGAGAGTTCCTATCTATACCTTGTGGCTAATAGCCACTGATGGACCTCTGCTCCATGTATTTATCTAATTCCCTCTTGAAGCCATCCATGCTTGTAGCCGCCACCACCTCCTGTGGCAGTGAATTCCACATGTTAATCACTCTTGGGGTGAAGAAGTACTTCCTTTTATCTGTTCAAATAAACAACCACAGCAACCACAACCTGCCTCTGGCATGTCACTTGGTAAGAGTCGGGGAAATCGGACCTGTACAAGCTGATGCTCCAGACATTTAATGGTTCCTCTGGAGGAGCAGGCGGGAGCTGTGAGCCAGGAAGCCTTGGCGTCTGTCAGAACCAGCAGCCCGCCTGGCTTCCCGTGAGCCATATCAAAGCGAGGAAAGCAGCAAGATTGAAACCCATCTCCTTTGCAAACAAAGACAGCAGCAGGGCGGGGATTTTCCGTCTTGTAATAAACAAGCAAGCCGATCAAGTCACTGGAGACATCCGTACGGGCATCAGAGATGTTTCGAAGCGCTCATCCACACTTGTTTAAAACCCCAAATCCCAATTATCTCCCAATTTCATTTCTTGTGTGAATCAAACCTGTGATTTTCCACTGACTTGATTCTGCACTTACTTTATCCTTGCACCAGTTTTTTTTTTTTACATGAATGCTTGTAATAACATTATAAGTGCACCAACAAATCAGTTTTGTACCAAGGGTTGCCAACATCCAGGAGGGGCCTGGAGATCATCTGGAATTACAACTGATTTCCAGATAACAGAGATCAGTTCCCTTGGAGAAAACTGGCTGCTTTGGAGGGTGGATTCTATGGCAAGATACCCTGCTGAAGCCCTTCCCGTCCCCAAACCCCACCATCCCTAGACGCCACCCCCAAATTCCCAGGAATTTCTCAACCCAGAGCTGGCAACCTTCCTTGTACCTTACAGGCAGTGTTCCCCCTAAGCCGAGTCAGTGTGAGCTGGCTCACAGTTTTTTAGCCTCCAGCTCACACATTTTTTGTCTCCGCTCAGGAAGGAGGGCTCCAGAGCAAACTAAAATATGCAGTAGCCAAATCGCTCACTCCCAGCTTTAACGCTAGTAGCTCACAAAGTAGAATTTTTGCTCACAGGACTCCACAGCTCAGAGGGAGCATTGTTTACAGGTATCTCTAGGTTTGCCAACCTCCAAGTGGTGATTAGAGATCTCCTGGGATGACAACTGATCTCCAGGTGACAAGAAATCAGTTCACCTGGAGAAAAGTGGCTGCTTTGGAAGGTGGACTATGTGGCATTATATCTCACTGGAGTCCTTCCCTTCCTGAAATCCTGCCCTCCTCAGGCTACACCCTCAAAATCTCCAGGTATTTCCCAACCCAGTGCTGGCAATCCTAAGTACCATATTTTTCGCTCCATAAGACGCACCTGATCATAAGACACACCTTTTTTTTAGAGGAGGAAAACAGGAAAAAATGAAACAGAAAGAAAGAAAGAGAGAGATAAAGGAAGGAAGGAGGAGGAGAGAGAGAGAGAAAGGAAGAAACAAAGGTGGGGACAGAGAGAGAGACAGAAAGACAGACAGACAGACAGAAAAAAAGGAAAGGAAGAAAGATAGAGAAAGGAAAGAAGAGAGACGTCGGCATGCCATGCAAAGCCAGGCCTTTCTGTGCAAAGTAGCCACGGAGCTTAATCTGTGGGCAGGGCTTTCTGCTGCTGGCTGTCTTAAAGGGGAAAAGCACTTAAAGGGAAAGAGGACTTAGCCTGGTGGGGTTTTTCCTGCCGTTTCCCTTTTAAGTCTTAACAGCTCAGGCCCAGCAGGGAGGGGCGGGGAAGGCTGGGATGCCAGCCTGAATGGCGTTCCCCTGCATTCCTGCTGAAGAAAGAGCCCTGTTACAGGTAAGAAAAGCTCCATATTCGCTCCATAAGATGCACACACTTCCCCCACCACCACTTTTTTGGGGAGGAAAAGTGCGTCTTATGGAGCGAAAAATATGGTATCTCAAATACATAAATAGCATAGACTGAACATATGAATACCGCACAGATATTTATTTATTTATTTATTTATTTTGTTCTATTTATATCCCGCCTAGCCAGCGGACCGGCTCAAGGTGGCTAACAAAACCCAGTACCATGAGGTTTACAATATAAAAGCGTTAAAACATTAAAATTCCCATAAAAATTCCCAAAGATGGCGACTTCTGAGTTTCCCGGTAAGCGAAGGGTGGCAGGGGTACTCCCCCAGGACCAGGGCAATGTTAGTAACCAGCTCTCCACCCGATGGCGGCTCCTATTTGAAAGCCTGGCGGAAGAGCTCTGTCTTACAGGCCCTGCGGAATTGCAATAAGTCCCGCAGGGCCCTGATGTCATCCAGGAGCTCGTTCCACCAGTAAGGAGCCGCCACCGAGAAAGCCCTGGCCCTGGTACAAGTCAAACGGGCTTCCTTCGGACCGGGGCAAGTCAGGCGATTCTGTGTGCCTGACCTCAGTAACCTCTGGGGCTGATATGGGGAAAGGTGGTCCCTCAAGTAGGCCGGCCCCTGACCATAAAGAGCTTTAAAGGTTAACACCAGCACCTTGAATCTGATCCGGTATGCTATAGTCTTACAGGCCCTGCGGAATTGTTGATCCGGTAGTCATATACAATAAGCATATACAATATGAACGAATTTTTTTGAACACAACAGCAAAACAGAGAGACCTGCCAGGGATGATAAACACGGCCAACTCAGTGTAATGGTTATGATACTGGGCTGCGATGTGGAAGACCCAGGTTCGAATCTCCACTCTCTAGCAAATGCTTGCTGGGTAACCTCAACCCAGTCACTCTCTCTCAGCCCGTTGTGAGGATAAAATGGAGGCAAGAATGATCCTGTAAGCCATGTGGTGTCCCGAATGGGAAGAAACATGGGGGCATAGGTGTCTACATAAATAAACAAGCAGAAAGGATTGGGAAACAGTTGCTAATTGCCTGATTCCTACCTTTGACCAAGTTGGGTTTCGGCGAAACAAGCTTTCTGCAAATTTTCAGTATTTGCTTTGGTGAATGAAAATATCCTAAGAAACACGATCTCTAATTGTGTGTGTGTGTATGTGTGTGTTATTTCTATTCTCTCTTTTGGTTCCGTAGCTCCCGTTCTTTTGCACATGCAAATTATACAGTTATGCATACAATGGCCGAGGTCAGACTGGCAGTTTGGCCAATATAGGCCCGCTTTGCAAGTGGATTAAGAGAGCCAGTTCAGACAGCCGCAGCTGCCTGGTGTTGCCGTGCTGCAATCACCTGGTGTTGCCGTGCCACAATCACCAGGTCCTGACCCCAATGAAGCTCCTGAAACTGATAGTTTGCTATTGCCTCCCACATCAGCAACAGCTGATGAGGAACAACTACCAGCAGACAGCCCCCCCCCCGGCTCGCCTCTGAGGGTTGCGCGCTTGAGGGACCGACTCCGCCAGGACTCAGCGTCCAGGAGGCGTGAAGCGCGCTTGCAGAACAAACAGTCATTCAGCCCTGAGTTTTAACAGAAGCTCGGCTGCTCACACCAATCGCTAACTGGAAACAGCAGCAGAGGGATATTTCGCTCCCCACTCTAGGCTGGCTTATTGCGGAAGCATCTAGTCGATCTCGCGACATCCTTGTGCCCACCCCGCTCTCGTTTTTGGACTTCACTCCTGCTCAGCACTCTCAGCTTCCTGACCTCGGCTCTGAACGACTCTGCTCCCGGTTTGGGATTTGGACTTTCGTTATTGGTTCCTGCTTTGCTCTTTGGTTTGCTTTGACCTCGGACTGAACTTGGACTCTCACTGCCCACACCCCGGGCCCTGACACCACTCTTCTTGCCCACCGCCCACCTGCCTGCACACTCTTCCTCTGCCCTCTCACAAGCTCTCTTACCACCTGCCGTCACAGCTGCCCACACAGCCTGCGGTGTGCTAGGAGAGTACTCAGAAAGTGCTAGGAGAGCCACTGCCGTGGCCAGCGGCAATGCTTGAGCTTCGCCCACCACTCACATGTCCTTCTCAAGCGTCTCAAGGCATCACACACAGCTGGGAGCACAGGTGACACAGCACCTGCAAGCCAGCAGTCGGAAGATGAGAGCGCAGGAATCAGAAGAGAGTGGGGAGTCAGCAGCAGTGGGCCCTGTCGGAATCCATGGGCCCTGGCAGATGCCCCACTTCAGAGTATGCTGACACCAGCCCTGCTGAGGACCCATTAAAACATGCAATCAACACTGCAAGTCTCATTCCATTTACAGCTTCTCCTTGTCTGTCTTCGCAGCATCGTTACCTGCCAACAAGGAGGCTTGCTTTTAGCAGCTCTCTTTTTCGCAGCGGCTGTCACATGGAATTCACATCAGGCCGTTGGAGGAGTGGGGGGGAGGAAGGAAGGAAGGAAGGAAAGCAGCGATGGAACGTTAACTAAGCAAACGATCTGCAGTTGATAAACAAGCTCATTAGCTCAATTATCTCGGTAATTGACACCGTCTCGGCAAGCCGGAAAGCAAAACAGATCGTAGCGGGAGCGTCCTCGGCAGTGCGTTCAGAGAAAAATAATAATTATTTTTTTTAAAAAAAAAAATAATAATCATAAATTGTAAGAACTGGGGGAAAATCAAAATTGACCTTTGATGGCTGACATGCTTCTAATTGGGGAGTTTTGTTTCGGCATGGCTGTCGCTTTCTGAATGGCACCAGAGAGGAAACACAGATGTTATAACTGGTAATAGAGTATCTGCTTTGTGAAACACTCTCTTTCTCTCATGGATCCATCTCAGTGGCAAAGCACTTACAGAATCTCCATTACATACCATTTTGACCACCTGTTGTGGACTACTGATAACCAGAGGTCATGTCGTAGAAAAAGAGGTGCAGGAGCTCATTAGCATAACTCATTAGCATAACCCATTTGCATATGCCACACACCCCTAACATACCGGAAGTGTGTCAGAAGGCAACACCCACCCCTCAGGTTCCACTCCACAGGTGAGTGAAACTGACCTGCTCTTCCTCCATTCCCTTCCCCATCCAATACTTGGTGCAATAAAAATAAGCGTCAAGAACACACCCTCATTCTCTTCCTGCTCCCTTGAAACCACCAGGTTTCAAGTAGACTTGAGATACTCAGGACATGTGAACCGCCCATCCCTTCCCCTTCCCCTCCCCACAACAAGACACCCTGTGAGGTAGGTGGGGCTGAGAGAGGTCTTTTGAGAACTGCTCATGAGAGAACAGCTCTGAGAGAACTTGTGACTGGCCCAAGGTCACACCAGCAGCTGCATGTGGAGGAGTGGGGAATCAAACCCGGTTCTCCCAGATGAGAGTCCAACTCCTGACCACTACACCAAACTGATGGGGTGGAAGCTGCTGAAGGGTTGGTGAAATTTCTCCAGTACTTATGTGCCATGTGCCCAGATAAAAAATGGTATACTTAGAAAATGTATATGCCACCTTGAGCAAGTCTCTGGAAAAGCAGCACACAGTCATAAAAGGAACGATGATAAAATTATCAATATTAAAACAAAACATTAAAAACAATAAAGACCCTAGCAGGGCTTTCCCCGGGGCGCTGCGCCTCTGCACTGCTCAGGGAAGCCGAGGAGGGGGCAGGGCTTGGTCATGTGCCCGCCCCCTGGGCTCCTCACTCCCCAAGCTGCGCTCCTGTGCACTCCCGCTCCAACGGACCCCTGCTGATAACAGACTGACTGGCTTTGAAGATATACCTTTCTGTTGCACAAAACTCGAACCCTGCCCTGAAGTAGCACGAGAGCTATTTTTGCCCAGACTGATTAACTTAGAAGACACAAGAAGTGGGACCCATGATACTCATGGGGGAGGGAGTATTCCCCACAGCTCCTGGCCTGCAGAAGCAGGAGGAGGAAACAGCAGCAGGTGAGCCCAGCAGCCAAGTTTCCTCCCCCCACCACCAGCAGTCAAGCCTGAGTGGCTCATAGATGCCAAGCCTTCTCCCCCCTCTACAGTGGTGGTAGTGGCAGTGGAAAGGCCTGAACCTTTCCAAGTGCCCCCAGTGTGCCGATTTAGATATCCGCACAGAGGGGGCATCTTGGCTATTAGTGTATAGATACCTTTCTGTTGCGCAAAACTCATACCCTGCCCTGAAATAGCACAAGAGCTATTTTTGCCCCACCATCATTCCCAAAGAAGGAAGGTAGTATGCTTTGAATAGAGAAGTTAAAGCAGGCGTCTCATGTATCCCAGCCCAATAGGAAAGTCGGACATTCATAGATTCAAGTTGGGTTGCTGAGAAATTCGTGGCGAACAAATTCGCCAGGAGAACATGCAGTTTGAACAACTCCTGATCACTCGTGAGCCAAGCCATGGACCTTCTCACTTTGCTTTGTTACTGTCTGACTCCAGCAGCATGCGCAACGTATCTGTGGCTGCAAAGCAGCTGCGGGATTTCTTCTCCTTCTTCTTGTCACTTTGGAGCCAAGCAGGAACTTGTGGGACCTTCTCAGATAGGCTAAAAGAAGTCCCCTTTTCACCAGCTTCACTTTACTTGGGAAGGAGTGGGCTTGCAAATAGCTATTCCATTTTATGTAAGCCGTCCTGAGCTTGCTCCGGCGGGGAAGGCGGGATACAAATCAAATCAAATCAAATCAATAAATCAATAAAACACAGGACTTGAATCTTGCTTTTTTACTGCAGACCAACATGGCTACCCACCTGAAACCCTCTTTAGTACAAAAACCATGATTAGCAATGTGTCAGCATTTCCTGATTGTTTCTGCAGATATTTTTGGCTCCCTGTAGGGTATTTGGTAGGGTTTATCTGCAAAAGCAGAGATGTAACTGTCATAAGGGTAGGAATTTGCAAATAGTGACTCGGCTTCCTAGCAGACAATGCATCCCCCCCCCCCCATTCAACATTTCGACCACCTTGCTATTCCACAAGGTGTCAGACTGCTACTTAAAGATCAGAGTATTTCACAACCTGGGCCATTCCTGGCAACCGACTTAACTGAACAGTATCTTGCCGAATGAGTCACCCGCTCTTCCCCCGCTCCCAGAGCCACAGTAACTGATGAGAAATCTGTTGCTTTCTTTGGGACACTTCTCACTGCACTTGTCGCTCCGCGTTAATATTTGTGGCATTCATCCCTGGCATGGCTGGGAGGAAAGAAACGAGAAAACCGCCTTGGCTTTTGAATGTCATCCTCACCCACAAGAGGAGGTCTGGAAAAAGCCCGTTTGATGCGGGGATGGAGGAGAAAGAAGAAAGTTTTCAGAAAGTGGGCGATCGGTGAACCAGCTGCCTTGGGGTTAGCTATATACGGGTTCATTTTTCCAGGTCCAGTGCTATTTAGAGAGGTGGGGGAAAGTGCTGGCAAGTCCTAGCTGACTTATGGCAAACCTTTATAAAGTTTTCAAGGCAAGAAATGCACTGGGGTGGTTTGCCATGGGCTTTCAAAAAGAAGAAGAGGAGGAGGAGGAGAAGGAGGACAAGGAGGATGAGGACAAGGACAAGGAGGCAGAAGTGGAAGAGGAGAATGGATTTATACAACACCCTTCACTACCTGAAGGAGTCTCAGAGTGTCTTACAATCTCTAGCTATCCTGTTGTTACCACTCCACCCTGGACATTGGGTAGGGGCTGGCCATTCAGCTAGCAGCAAGCTAGGAGGGAGACCCGAAATATAATTAGAGAATTGCAGCCTTAACAGGACCAATTCAGGTCAACAAAAGCGGTGTCATGCACATAATCATGACAGAATCTAATTCATAAGTAGCAATAAAATACATATACAAAATCATACACATAAATGGTCCTCATAAACTGTGGGACTTCTAATAACTGTTGACAAAATCTTCCGGAATAAACTTCTGTTTCGATGTTCTTCCTCTGAACTGGACCGCATACTGACACAGTGTTGGAAAGGCTTGACTCCAAATAGGAAGTCTTAGAGGTGCATATGGTGTGCTTCACGCATCATCGGGGCATAACAATGTCTTCTATTGAAAAATCACCACAAGTTGCAGTGCCTCTTAATCTTATGAAGGCTAAACCACCATGCTGGACATTTCTACTAGCCTTTCTACTGGCTTCACGGGGTACTCTTGCTTCTGCAGCCAAAACCAGCTGTGGAAGCAGGAAGACCCAGCGAGGTCATGCCCCTCACTCCCTCCCCTCCCCACTTGCTCAGACTCAGCCCTCCTGCTCAGTCTCCCTTAACAACACAGTGGCTGGGGGCGGCGAGGACAGCAGTGGAGTAGCTGCTGGTGTCGTCAATGTGGGGGCAGCTTCAGGGCGGCCTAGCAGGATCCCTGAGGGGGCGGGGCTCATTCATGGAGCAGTGCCTCTGCCACCCCCCCCCCCCAAGCTACGGGCCTGCTCTGTCAGGAGGGTTGTCAACTCTGGTTTGGGAAATTTCCAGAGAATCTGGGGGTGGAGCTTAAGGAGGGCAGGGGCAGGGAGATGTGGAGTAAAATGCCATAGAGTCCACCCTCCGGTGGACCATTTTCTCCAGGGAAACTGGTCTCTGTAGTCTGGAGTAGTGTTCCCTCTAAGCTGAGTTAGTGTAAGCTGGCTCACAGTTTTTTAGCCACCAGCTCACACATTTTTGTCTTAGCTCAGGCAGGATGGCTCCAGAGCAAACTAATTTATGCGGTAGCCATATTGCCTGCTCACAACTTTAATGCCAGTAGCTCACAAAGTAGAATTTTTGCTCACAAGACTCCACAGCTTAGAGGGAGCACTGGTCTGGAGATGAACAGTAATTCCAGAAAATCTCCAGGCCCCACTTGGAGAGGTGGCTACCCTAACCTCTGGGCTGGGGAGGACTGGTAGAGGAACAGCTCACTCCTATTTTTACTAATCTGTAGATCCTCTTTGGGGGAGTCCAGTGCTATCTCTGAGAACTACGGAGCAAAAACGATCATGCGTAAGTGAATCCCCCATACCTCTGAAGCAGCAGGCTTGCAGTAACCGGCGCCAAACACCAGATTTTCAAGGGACATCCCGGTGGGATCCAGGCCTGTTTCCAAGCTGCCCTTCCCAAGCCATGAGCCTTTCCCTGGACGAGCAAAGCTGGACAGCAAAAGGATAACACAAGAAATAAAGTCAGAGGCACCAACGATACAGCGCATTCCAAAGCACTCATCCTCCGTGACTACGCTTCTGACCTAAGAATAGCCAGCTATCTTTTATGGCTCATAACATTTGGCTGTTTCGTAATTGCAACTCTGAAAGATGAATGATCTACCAAAGCTCCTTCAAGTCAAGTGGTTTTCAAATAATACTCTGGGCTTCCTGGTCGGCTAGTTAGGCATTTATTTTGACAAGAAGAGCTGCTAATGGCAGGCACGCTTCCTCGAAAGATAGTTCGTTGGCCATTTTCAGGGATTCAAGAGGATACTTGCTGGGCGGTCAGACCATAACAAATCGAAAAGCAAACTAACGCTATAATGAATCTGAAACAGAAGGTTAATCACCATCGGTAATGTCAGAAAACGTTGGGACTGGTCAATTACTCTGGCTCCGGGTTGTCTGGCAGAGAGTTCAAGAAGTTCAGACACAGAAAAATGACATATGGAGGATACCATTAAAAAACTCAATTCATAATATACAGAAACAAGATGACCCTGCACATCTGATAACAAAGGATCACAATGTTGGATACAAATGTATAGTAATCAAAGGACCCAACGTATTCTGGCCCAAAGGGCCTTCTTCACAGGCCCATAGTGACAGTGGGGGACCTCGGGGCCCGCCCCCCTGAATTACCACCAAGCCCCCTTAATTTCCCATCCAACCCTGCATATCATTATTTTTACCCCCCTTTTTTTTTGGCAGTCTCATTTAATGATAATAAAAAAGCAAATCTGCATATTTTTTAAAAAAAATAAAATGTGTGTGTAATATTTGTTCCTGTCTTATGGCTCTCAAACATCTGACATTTTTTAAAATTTATATTTATTTATTAATTTTATTTATACCCTGCCCTCCCCGCGAACAGTCTCAGGGCGGCTTACAAGAATTGTTAACCAGTTCCTTAAAACCATATACAAAAGTTAAGGCCCAATTTACACCTCCCCTCTGAAGTAGTTTGACTGCTGGGAGCCAGCTTGGTGTAGTGGTTAAGTGCGCGGACTCTAATCTGGGAGAACCGGGTTTGATTCTCCACTCCTCCACTTGCACCTGGCTGGATGACCTTGGGCAAGCCATAGCTCTGTACCAGCTGTTCCCTCAAGGACAGCTTGGGAAAGAGTTCTCTCAGCCCCATCTACCTCACAGGGTGTCTGTTGTGGGGAGGGGAAGGGAAAGGAGTTTGTAAGCCACTCTGAGACTCCAAGTGAGTGAAGGGCGGGGTATAAATCTAATCTCTTCTCTTCTTCTTCTTCTGCTGTCTTTTCCTACGCTCGTTTCACTTTGATTTCAAATTTCACTCCCTGGGTCTGAAGAGTACTAAGCAACAGGATCTGTTTACAGCAGTATAATGCCAGCTCGACCACAGGAGGGCAATTAACGAATGTAAACAGTAATTTTTAAACTAGAACAAGTATGGTTTGAAACTAGAAACTTGTATAGACTTTTTTTTTGAAACTAGAATGATTCCAGTGGGAAAGTCAGATGTAGATTTGACCTAAAACCTACACCATTGAAAACAATCACAAGAATTCTGTAAAGTGCTAGTGATAGTAGTCATCTTCCAGTACTAAAGATGGCATGCTGTATGATATCCTACAAGATCTGCCAGTTCATTGGTCTTCAGGCTCACATGATGGCATGGCTCAATTTCCAGGCCAGGGCAGACCCATTAGCACAGATGTCAATAGTGGTGGTGTTAATGGTGTGGCGGCTCATAATTGAAGGCCTGGTGGAAGAGCTCCATCTTGCAGGCCCTGTGGAACTGTAAAAGGTTTATTCTACATGGCTCTTACACTGAGCAAGTCTGGCCACCCCTGGTCTATCCTCCCACCCGCAGTATCAGTGCGTATGTTTCTTTCATGGACCTTTACCTGATGAGGGGTTGGTGCAAGGCCACCAGCGAGGCATGCACCGTCACGGAGATTGCAGACAGGTGGAAGTAGTCGAACATGACCGGGACATGGTGGTGCAAGCCCCTCCTTGGGTGGAAGTGAAGCCCCAGCATGCGACTGCTGATCACAGGGACTGTCGAGACGTCTCTCAGCCTGGAAAGAAAGTGGAGAAGGGCCTTCCGTCAGCTTGGTCTGCAGCAGTGGTATGGCCCTTGAGGTGATGCTGGTGTGGGTGGGATTTTGATCACGGGGCAGGGATTCCCTCGGCAACCAGGAATATTTCCCGGGGCGCTTTGCTCTTAATTGTTCTGGTAGGAACACGACATGGCTGTATTATGACATGGCCATAAGAAACCCAAAGTGACTTGAGTTCCCCGATTCACAGGCTCATTCTGCATCTAGCCCTCGCTCCGCTGTTTTACCAAACCCATGCTGGAGCAGATATTCCCCTCTACAATGCATGCCATTTTCACTTTCCTTGATTGTCAGATTTTATGGTAGCCTCCAGACCGTGTGCCGGTTTCACTTCCTTTCACCTGCCAGTCAAAATAGACAACTCTAGCCCTGACCAGGCTAGCCTGATCTTGAATACACACCTGAGGTTGCTGTACCAGATCCTTGATCCATTAAGGTCAGTATTGTCTGCTGATACCAGCAGCGGCTCTCCAGGGTCTCAGGCGGAGGTCTTTCACATCACCTGCTGCCTGGTCCTTTATTTAACTGGTGATGCCAAGGACTGAACCTGGGACCTTCTGCGTGCCAAGCACAGGTTCTACCACTAAGCCAAAGCCCCTCCATTGTCAGAACTCAGAAGTTAAGCAGGGTCAGCCCTGGTTAGTAAATGGATGGGAGATCACCGAGGAAGACCAGGTTTGCTACGCAGAGGCAAGTGGTGGCAAACCATCCCCATTTGCCTGCTGCCTGGAAAACCCTACAGGGTCACCAAAATTCAGCTGTGAGTTGACAGCACTTTTCATCACCAAGTGGCTTCCAAAATTATGTTATCGACTACTGAAAAGAGGAAGTTGATTAAAAATGGTTTGGCATGTGCCTCAAGTTGCTTGAATCATGTCCAGAGTAAACAAATCGACTGGACAGATGAAACTGGAATGCTCTGTTGTCAAGCTTCACTTCCTCTAGAGTAAGGGGGTTCATTTGTGGTCTTTTCTCCAAGGCCAGATCCTGAAGGTTGCAGCTGTACACATAGATCGATTCTGCATCTAGCATTTGCTCCACATTTTCTCAACTGGGAGGGGAAAGTGCAGCTCAAAACCACATTCAGATACCCCGGGCCAACTAGGGCTGCCAGGTCCCCCGGGGAGGGGGGCAGGGGGTTCCTGCCGAAACAGCCCCCAATCCGCCAGTCCGGATCAGGCTGGTGGGAGGAACCCTGCCCCCAAAGTGCCCGGTTTGGGCCGATGTGCCCGGCACGATGACATCACCCAGAAGTGACATCATCACGCCAGGCACATTGATGGCCAACGCTCTAGCAACCAGCCTGAAAACTCTATGGTACCATAGAGTTTCCAGGCTGATTGCTAGAGTGTCGGCCGGCAATGTGCCCCACGTGATGACGTCACTTCTGGATGACATCATTGTGTCGCATGTGAATGTTCTAGAATGGGACCAACTCTCCCCTGCTGTGGAAGGTAAATCACTTGGCAACCCTATGGCCATCGCTGTACTGACTGCATAGTTACCACTGTATGGTCATAAAATGGCCATAAACCCATGCAGAAGGTATCATAAAATCCGATGATCAAAGGAAGTGAAAGTGGCATGCAATGCAGAGGGGAATTTCTGTTCCAGTGTGGGTTTGCTAAAACAATGGAGGGAAAAGCCAGTGCAGAATCAGCCATGATGGTTCCCTTAGAACCTTTCAAGAGTGATACAGGATCTCCTCATCTGTCCCCCAGAATGACAGTGTTGGAAACCTTAATATCCAATGCCCCTTCTCAGACTGGATAGACATCTTCTTTATCACATGCATTTGAAAAGAATTTTAGCCTTTGGGGAAACATGAAATTATTTTGTGGCTCGCAAGGTTCCATATCCCATAATCTATTTTGAGAAGCAGATCGAGCAGCGAAAGCGTGGGTGGCTCACACAGGAGGAAGCCAGATATAAATTTGGGAAAGCGAAGTGGGCAATTTAGGTCACCAGAGAAGGGAGCAGCCCTCTGAACGATGCCTTCGGCAAGTCTTAAAATGGCGCGCTCACTGTTGCTCACTGTCTGTAAAGAGCAGGTCCAGCTTGAGTTGGAAATCTGCTTCACTGATGGCCTCTTCCACCTACACAGACAGGGGGAAAAAACATCTTCCATTACAAAACAGCTGACAGGGGAAAGAGAGATGTCGAGGAGAGCATGATTAAATGCAAGCTGAAGTGGATATGAGATCTCTCTCAAAGGGTTCGGATAAATCGCTAAACATTTACCCAGACTAGCCTGAGTTCATCAGAGCTTGGAAGCTAAGCAGGGTCAGTCGGGGTCAATACTTGGATGGAAGACCATCAAGGAAGTGCAGTTCTGGAGGCCTCACTTCCCAACCCTTCTGAAAAGTAATTTAAGGAAGCACCCATTCCCAGCTCCTGAGGGAGTTCCTGCATTGGGGGCCACAGCTGAAAGAAGACCTCCCTGGAGTTCCCACCAACTCAGCTAAAGCTGGTTCTTGAAGGAAGGCTTTCTAAGTTGACCTCATGCCTCAGGTTGGTTTAGATAGCAGGAGGTGATCCCTCAGGTTCTCTGGGCCTAAGCCATTTTAGGCTTTAAAGGTCAAACCCAGAACTTTGTATTGTCCCTGGAGACAAATAGGAAGCCAGTGTAAACTACATAACACTGGATTAATATAATCACTCTGGCAGATGCTTGGAAGGACCATAGATCAAGGAAAGGTGTTCAAGCCGGGCCTTCACGGGTTTGGATAGCAGTCATAAAAGAACATAAGAGAAGCCAATGTTGGATCAATCCAATGGCCCATCCAGTCCAACACTCTGTCACACAGTGGCCAGAAATACCAGGTGCCCTCAGGAGGTCCATCAGTGGAGCCATGGTGGCTTGACAAGGCTTGACAAGGAGACTTAGTGCTGAGCAGCGTCTGGCAACTCCTAGCAGCACTGCATGCGGCACCGCAGCACTTCCAATAAAATCCTGGAAGTGACATAGGGTAGCTCTAGGAATTATCCAAAACCATAGAGTTTCCAGAAATCCCTAGAGCAGGGGTCCTCAAACTATGGCCCGTGGGCCACATGTGGCCTGCCGAGGGCATTTTTCTGGCCCGCCGGGTGTGCCGCCAGGGGTCCGTTGGAGGGAGAGCTCACCAGAGTGCCGCTCCGGGAGTGACGAGCCTGGGGGGAGGACACATGATCAAGCCCCACCCCCTCCCCCCAGTCGGCCAGGAGGAGGCAGAAGGAAGAGGGTAAGCGTGCAAGGGCAGGCGCTCCAGCCGGCCCCAAGTCCCCTAGCCAGCTCAGAGGCCTCTGAGCCGGCTAGGAGACCTGCGCCAGTCCCGGGCGCCCAGGAGCCGGGTGGGGATGTTTTCCAGAATGAAACATCTGAAATCTCCAACCAGATCTAGACTAACTGATGCACGCTTGCATCACTTGTTACGACTAGCAGTGACAAATATGGAACTGGACATTGACCATCTCATTAGCCAAAAGCAGGCCCATAGTTCCCACTGAAATACTGGCAAGTTTGTTGATTTAACTTTACTTGTTCTTCATTTTAAATATTGTATTTGTTCCCATTTTGTTTTTTTACTTCAAAATAAGATATGTGCCGTGTGCATAGGAATTTGTTCATAGTTGTTTTTTTTTTTAAACTATAGTCCGGCCCTCCAATGGTCTGAGGGACAGTGAACTGGCCCCCTGTTTAAAAAGTTTGAGGACCCCTGCCCTAGAGCGTCCCTATGCCACTTCTGGGTTTTCACCATAGGTGATGTCATGCCTGTGCTGATGGCCCCCACCATGTCCCCACCACCAGGCAGTCAACCCTACTAGCTGCTCGAGTGAAAAATTGGTGTTGCTCCCCGGTTGCTGAGGCTTAAGGCTTCACCACAGTCTTCTACGTAGGCTAAGTGAAACGAAACCGGTGATACTACTGGCTACAGTCGCCAGCAAGCCTGGAGACAAACGCCCTGTCTCTGTAACTGAGTATTTGTGTGTGGAAATGTATGGCCGAAGCTTTTGATAGCTTGGAGGTAAATAACAATACCTGAAAAAGGACATCCCGCTAAGGTTCACTTAAAGGGCCCAGACATTTTCTTTGTTCTCCAGGGCTGTCCTAGTGCTGGATGAGTTTGGAATCAAGGCTGAGCGGCCTGGTGAGGATCATAACTTACGGATTCCGTGGCTGTCATTAACTGTGAGCAAGCTGTGAGTTTTTACAAGTTAGCTACAGCCTGTTTGGGCTGAGGAGCACAGCTTTTTTTTTTTTTTGGTAGGAAAAGCCCAGCAGGGACTCATTAGCATAATAGGCCACACCCAACAGCAGAAACTAATTAGCATATCAGGCCACACCCCTGACAGCACAGCTCATTAGCATATTAAGCAGGGGGTGGGAAAGCACAGGGCAGGCATGGAAGCTTGCCTTCCCCCCCCTTGAGCTTCTTCACCCCACTTCAGCATTGCCTTTCTAGTCTTCCAACCCTCCCTCCGAACCAGATGGCCCGGGAAAGGTGCTGCTGAAGTGCCTGGGATCATTCAGTGCCTGGGATCATATATATAAATGATGCAGATCAGCCATTCCTAGCCTAGTTTAATCTCCGTTCTGGTTCCTTGAGTCTGCATCCCAGGGGCAAAAGGAAATACCTCACCCTTTCGCCATCCAAGAGAAGGTGGACTTTGAAATTCATGCATTCGTTGATGACAATCTCTTCGTTCCTGTATAGGATCTGGAACACTCTGCTGTAGACACTGTTCTCATGGACGCAGGCTGAGCAAAGGATGGATTCTCCTGCAAAACAGAATAACGGACAGTGGCATGCATGTTAAGTACATCCCAGTCACAGACCTTCTTTGCCTGACATTCCGACATCCAGGATCAAATAGAGCTTATTGTCCGTTCGTTTACACTCAGCTATTTAGATTCTTAGTAAAAAGATGTTCCGGAGAAATTTGCTGCCAGAGAATGTTGTGATGTCCAGATGCATAGTCAGCTTTAATGGGGGAATTAGGGAGATTCATGGAGGAAAGGTCAATCAGTGGCTGCGGTCACACATGCCATTTAGAGCAGAGGCAAAGCGACCCTGTTTCCACTGGAGGAATTTGACTCTCAGTTGCAAGATCGCACATCCCTTTGTGCTGTGGCCTCAGCCCATCACTGTGGGATCAGACGCCACCATGTGAGAGTGGAGCTTTTTTGCCATTTGTTTCCCATGCACATAAATGAGGATAGCACCTCCACACTGAGGGTTCCCCATGGAGTATTCAGTTATGCGCATACTGTTAAGTGGGCGGGGGAAACAGCACCAAGATGTGATGGAATGATCAGACCATCCCAATGGCTTGAAAGCATGCTTGAGTGATCTGACAGGTGAAATGCAACCCGTGGCCCATTGGCAAATGTTAGAACTGGGCTTTCCCCGGTGTCTTTTAGATCCATTTCTATGGCAGAACAGCCCAGGGTGCCGATGACTGTGGGACCTCTCCCAGATGTTGCTGTCTGATCATGCCCTTTAGATCCATCAGGCATTTACAGCTATGTTGGATCTAAAGGTGTGTCTGATTGCAGCCAGTGGCTACTAGCCACAATAACTAAAAGGAACCTCCATGTTCAGAGGCAGTAATCCTCTGAATACCAGTTCCGGGAGGGAGCATCAGGAGAAGGCATTGGCTTCTATGCCCTGTCATTGGCCTTCCACAGGAACGGGTTGGCCACTCCAGAACATACAGGATGCTGGACTAGATGATCTTACAGGAACCCAGTTAGCACCAGCTGTTCCTAAGGCTTATTCTCCATAAATGATTCACCAAGCCACTGACTAGCTGTGAAAATTAGTCCCAGATTTACCAAATCCACTTGTCATAAAGAGAAATCGTTCTTCTTGTTTATGAAGACAAGCTACTATTTGTTTTATAATGATATTTTTTTTTATCGTTGGCAAGTCCTTGTAGAATCAAATAATAATTTTTAGAGAAATTGTACTGGGCCCTCTTAATGTTTTGTTCTAACTTGCCAATCTCATGAGTAACAAGTCTTTCAAATGTCTGACTAGGAGGATCATTACATGCTGGTATGAAAGTGGATTTAGGTCTGAAACTATTATACTCTCAAACTGGCATATATGCTCATAAAGAAACTATTTTAACTTTAGGGATCTAAATAATTCAAAGTGGTCTGCTCTGGTTTGAAAAGGATTATATCTAAGGGTGGGTACATATCCCAAAACCTAGACTTAAAATACGGTGTTCTGCAATCGTAAGTATCCTAGAAGATAAATTTATGATCAGACCTTGGGCAAACCATAGTTCTGGCAAGGGCTCATTTCATAGCAGGAGCTCCTCTGCATATTAGGCCACCCACCCCTGATGTAGCCAATCCTCCAAGAGCTTACAGTAGCCCCTGTAAGAAGAGCTTTGTAAGCTCACAGAGGATTGGCTACATTAGGGGTGTGTGGCCTAATATGCAAAGAAGCTCGTGCTACGAAATGAGCCCTGGTTCTGGCACAGCTGTTCTTGAAAAAGAACAGTTTCTGTCAGAGCTCTCTCAGCCCCACCCATCTCACAGGGTGCCTGTTGTGAGGAGGAGAAGGGAAAGGAGTTCATAAACCACTCTCAGACTCCAAGTGAAGGGTGAAGTATAAATCCAATATCATCTTCTTCTGTTCTTCAGAAGTAGCTCACCAGGGGGAGAGTTTACATGGTACTTTCTCCCAAATATATTTTTTTTTATTGGAGGGAGCTTGAAGCATTTAATTCCCCCACCTGTAGTCTGAAATTGTACAGCTCAGGAACCGATACATCAGGCTGGGCTTCTGCTCGTCGGTTTGGTTGGAGACAGGTCTTGAATACAAACAAACCCTTTCAAGAATGTTCCACATCATATAGTGAAATGCTTCCTTGTATGCCCCCCCCCTTCAGACAAGCAATAGAATAGAAGTGTGGAGAGCAAAAAGAAAAAGAAAAGAAAAGAAAAACTCATTTACTTTGCTTTTCTGCGGCAGGAGGATAAAATGTGCAGGCCGGATAACAGGCAGGCAATGCCGTCCTATTTATTTTCATTTAAATCTCATCATTCGAGACTCATTGGGCAAATTGCATTACAGATCAAATGTATTCTTCTCTTCGATTTGGCGGGACCACAAAGAAAAAGCAATTATTAAAAAAAAATCCTAAAGAGAGTTGAAACGGATGTACTAGCGCTCTGCAGATATGTAGAAGCTAATGTGATTGTCTCTTTCAAATGCACTCCTGGCTGGACTTCCACCAATGCATAATTGGTGCCATAAGAGGCATTATTTAAACTGGACTTTGGTCAAAGGGTGCTCTCTGCATAAGTGTAGCATCAATGGGGCTTTTGTGGTACCAAGTTTACAGTGTGTGCCAGGCCAGATTAAGGCCCTCTCTGCACCCGCATTTTGCCTCAGTTTCTGAGCGCATCCTATTCTTCTGTTCTGCATTTCCTCCCACTTTCACTTCTGGTTTGTGTCGGGGCTTTTTCTTGATTCTGAATTTGCTTTACAGGAATCCGCATCTAGACTGCTTCCAGCACACTGTTGCCCCGCAGTTACCAAAACTCCTTTTGCAGTGATTCTTTGTTCTCATCTGCTTTTGAATTGCTAATCCTTTCTAAAGTTGAATTGTTTCTGTGGATATTTCAGTGCTGCCCACTGCTCTCCACCCATTCCCGCCTCTCTCTCTTGAGGTTGATGCTCCCTCTCCGTTCTGTTTTCTTTCCCTCCTTTTCCAAAGACAAAAGAGGATGTGTCCTCCAACTCAGGCTGACTTTAAAAAAGCCAGAGAGAACATAAGAAGGAACCAGTAAATATAAAGGACTAGGGGATTCCCTGCTCTCAAACGTGTCAGTCTCCCTTCCCTTCTTTTTGCAGAATCATAGAGGGAGGGAGGGAGGGAAGGAGGGGTGCTTAAAGGATTTGAAAGATGCTTGCCTTTCTCTTTATCTTAGACAAAGAAGCCAGTTAGCTCCAAAATTGTGATTTTTGCTTGTAGATGCAGAATGCATACAGAATACACAAATAAATAAACTGGGGAGAGGGGGACAGTGCAGAGGGAATGCATGTGACTGCAAAGACAACCCTTAAGGCTCACTGATACCGAAAGCACAGCCCAATAATAAAGCCCCTCAGCCCTTCCATTGCTTAACTGACAAAGCATTAAGGCTCAGTAAGTGCTGAAGGTGAAATAAGAGACTGAAAATTCAGTTTTCTTCCGAGTGCCGCATGATGGAGTGAGCTCTCGTCTCTGGTCCCAGCTTCTGCCAACCTAGCAGTTCAAAAGCAAGAAATGGCAAGTAGATAAATAGGTACTGCTTTGCTGGGAAGGCAACAGCATTCCATGTGCCTCAGTGTTCAGTCATGCCGGCCACATGGCCCCGGAAACATCTTTGGACAGCGCTGGCTCTCTGGCTTTGAAACAGATATGAGCACCGCCCCCTAGAGTCGGATTTGACAGACTTTTGAGCAAGGGAAACCTTTACCTTTACTTAAAAGAAGGAAGCACCGGATCTCTGTCTTCTAACCTGCTCCTCCCATACTCAGGCATGGCCTCATTATTTCTTTCTCTCCACAGGACAAGATTAATAAAATGGAAACGTTTACATGTAAAGGGATGACAAACTGCATCGTAAAAGCAGAAAAATTAAAGGAAGGGGGGGGGGTCTCTCTCCCTCTACCTGCTGCTCTTTCTTTTATGGCAGACATGATTCATTTTTTAAAAAACTGGAAGCATCCTGCATCTTTACTTCCCCAAGGCTAAAAACAGCAGGAAAACAACTCTGATTATGCAAAAAAGATGTAGTCCCTTGACTCTGAGATCTCCCATCATTAAAAAAAAAAGAGTTCCTGCTTGAGAATCCAGGAACAAAACATCACTCATATTACTTTACGTGGCCAGCACTGTAACAGCATCTTGAGGAGCACAGGGACAACCACAGGAAGGTTTATTTCCCCCCTCAGTCCCTGTAATGTTCTCACACAAAATATTACTGCAGAGAGCATATTGTCGGTGACTGTTCCTCAAATACGACAAGATGGGTTTGCATTGCAGGTGGCTAGTAGAATGTTTTTTATGCTTGGATTGGCTAGCAGAAGAAGAAAATTGGGCCACCAAAGAACACAGTGGCTAGACACCATAAAAGTTGACACCAGCCTGAGCATGGAATGACTCAAAAAAACAGAAGAAGAGGAAGAAGAAGAGGAGGAGGAGAAGAGATTGGATTTATATCCCGCCCTTCACTCACTTGGAGTCTCAGAGAGGCTTACAAACTCCTTTCCCTTCCCCTCCCCACAACAGACACCCTGTGAGGTAGGTGGGGCTGAGAGAGCTCTGAGACAACTGTCCTTGAGAGAACAGCTCTGACAGAACTATGGCTTGCCCGAGGTCATCCAGCCAGGTGCAAGTGGAGGAGTGGGGAATCAAACCCGATTCTCCCAGATTAGAGTCTGGGCACTTAACCACTACACCAAACTGGATCTCAGAAAACGTGGAGAGAGCTGACCCATAGCATCACCAAGAGTCGGACACGACTGAATGGATGACAACAACTACAGCAGCAGCAGAGTGTTTGGCAACCAAGAGCAAGATAATTCATACCACATTATTCCCCATAGGGTTGCCATTCCCCCGACAGGGGCGGGGGTTTGCCCGCTTTTACCACCCACGATCTTCTGACCCCAATCCAGTCGGCAGGGGGAACCTCACCCCCTAAGTGTCCAATTCGCACCAACATACCTGGCATAATGACATCACCTGGAGGTCATCACACAGGGCATGTTGCAGTGGGGAAGACAATTTATCTAAACAAATGGATACCATAGAGGTCCTGGAAAGAGAGAGGGACCTCCTGGCCAACAGTTGGGTAAAACTTGGCAACCCTAATTCCCCATTACTATGTCTGGGTATGAAAGTTAGACAATGAAGAAAACTGACAAGGAGGAAGTTGATTTGTTTGAAATGGGGTGTTGGAGGAGAGTTTTAAGGACAGCATGGACAGCCATAGAAAGACAAATTAGTGGGTCCATGATCAAGTCAAGCCTGAACTCTCCCTAGAAGCTAAAATGGCTAAACTGAGGCTATCATACTTTGGTCACATTATGAGAAGACAAGAGTCTCTGGCAAAGACAAGAATGCTAGGCATCTGATATCAAGAATCACAAGACCGAGGAACCTGTAGGAGAACAACCTTCCAGGACATTCAACGGGTGACCTCAAAGTAGCTGTTTTATTGCAAAAGAATTTCAGGAACAGACTGGAAAGGGAAATTGCTGAACTACAAGTTATTGCACTTGAAACAAAAACCTCCCCAGGACTCAACAGGGATATTGGTTTCTTATCTCACTACATCTGCTAATCTCATTCAGTCCTTATGTCTGTATTCTCAACAAGAAGGGATATACCTCCTCTCTATTTTATTGTATTTCTTATTTGGAATAGTAGATTGGAATAGTGATTGTGATGTAATGTCATGAACAGCAGAACGTAATGTAATTTGCAATGGTAGATTGTAATGTATTTCTGTGTTCTGGTGACGGAGGAGACATAACACTGCACAGCCAGTCTTAAAGAAAAGGATGCTGCTATTTACGTCATGCTTGAGGGAAGATGGATGGAGTGTAACAACAGGGTCTCAGTTAATTACTCTCAGCATTCCACAATTAAGAAGGGTACATTTACACATCAGTCTCTAATTCTGATATACTTATTTGCTTCAGTATGTCCTCCCACCTGAATTAAATCCAAACAAATGGTGACCATTTAAACTAGAAGAAGAAGAGATTGGATTTATACCCCGCCCTTCATTCCCTGAAAGAGTCTCAGAGCAGCTTACAATCTCCTTTTCCTTCCCATTCCCTCAACAGACACCCTGGGAGGTAGGTGGGGCTGAGAGAGCTCTTTTGAGAACTGCTCATGCAAGAACAGCTCTGAAATAACTTATGACTGACCCAAGGTCACACCAGCAGCTGCATGTGGAGAAGTGGAGAATTGAACCCGGTTCTCCCAGATTAGAGTCCGCGCTCCTAACCAGTACACCAAACTGGCCCACCAGTTATTCCTGTTTGATCCTTGCCTCTGTTAAACATCTGCATTATGTTGTATGCTAATTTGCTGCTCACCCTATACCGCTAGGTATGGAATGGTAACTTCCATTTCATTGTATCTGAAAGGTGTGTGTGCACGCAAAAGCATATATCTTGAACAAAACTCTGTTGGTCTTAAAGGTGCCACCAGACTCAGATTTTGTTCTGTTGTTTCAGACCGACACGGCTACCTGCCTGAATCCATTCCCACCAAAGTCACACCACTCAGTGATCAATCCATCATCTCAACCTTGCCTTTTTGACATTTCCAATTAGCCTCCTGGCAAGAATGATTGCTAACTGCTTCTCTCACGCTATTCCATTATGTGAAGACAGAAGAGTAAGATACCCCTATTCATTTCCTCACGGGGAAGCCAGTTATATAAATGAAGTCACTTATCTCTGTTATGTTTCATGAAAAGAAAGTTCATTTTTCAAGGTGATTGGAACTGGACGTGGTCAAACATGAACGGGAAAGCGAGTGTTGAGAGGTCCACACCCTGGCTAGCTCTTCCCGCCACTGCTCAGGCTGGGAGTCAGGAAAAAAAAATAATGGGAGAAATGGATGGCACCGGTGTCATGCCAAAGCCATTACATCACTTCCGGTGTGACCCAGAAGTGATGTCATTATGGTAGGCGACGTTCTAGCATTCACCTTAAACTCTATAGTCAAACTATAGAATTTGGGGTGGATGCCACAGCATCACTGGTGACACAATTTTATCACTTCCAGGTCATGCCAGAAGTGACATCACCATATCATTGTTAGGTGAGTTCCCCACAGGTTGCAAGCCTTGGTTCTATTTAAAGAAGAAGAGAGAAGAAGAGATTGGATTTCTACCCCGCCCCTCACTACCCCAAGGAGTCTCAGAGAGGCTTACAATCTCCTTTCCCTTCCCCTCCCCTCAACAGACACCCTGTGAGGTAAGTGGGGCTGAGGGAGAGCTCTTTGGAGAGCTGTTTCTGAGAGAACAGCTCTGAAAGAACCCATAATTGACCCAAGGTCACACTAGCAGCTGCATGTGGAAGAGTGGGGAATCAGACCTCCCCAGATTAGAGTCCATGCTCCTAACCACTACACCAAACTGGCTCAGCGAGAGCAGAGTGCCAGTATTACACATGTTGAACCAGAAATCCTGATGGTTTAACTATTATGGGGATCAGCAGATGGGATGAGAACATGCCTGACCCTCCCTGACCACTTAACAAGCTTACCCCACTGCTGACATCAATGGTCATTCATCCAAAGTGGTGTAAAGTTTTAATAGGGTGTACTGTGCAATGTACTCCACATTCTCTACATGGGGCTGCCCTTGTGCCAAATCCGGAAGCTGCAGCTAGTGCAGAATGCGGCGGCGCGGCTGTTGATGGGCCTTCCTGTGCGGGAGCACATCCAGCCTGCGCTAAAAGCACTGCACTGGCTGCCTATAGCATACCGGATAAGGTTCAAGGTGCTGGTGCTTACCTATAAAGCCCTATATGGCTCAGGACCTATCTACTTGAAGGACCGCCTCTCCCCATATGTTCCCCAGCGAGCACTTCGGTCTGGTTCGCAAAATCGCCTGACCCTCCCAGGGCCAAAGGAGGCCCGGTTGGTGGGTACAAGGTCCAGGGCCTTCTCTGTGGCGGCCCCGTACTGGTGGAATGAGCTCCCGAATGACATCAGGGCCCTGTGGGACTATTTACAGTTCCGCAGGGCCTGCAAGACGGAGCTCTTCCACCAGGCTTTCGGGTAGAGGCCGCACAGTATTGAGATCTACATCTGGCCCTGGACCGATTTCACCCGCCAGTTTGTAGCTGTTTTAAGGTGGTATTGGGTGCTGCGCTGAATTTGAGGATACGCCATCTGTATGATATTATGTTGGATTATATGTTTTAATGTTTTTAATGTTTTAAATTATGTATGTATGGATATGCTGTTAGCCGCCCTAAGCCCGTCTTATGACGGGGAGGGTGGGATATAAATCCCATTAAATAAATAAATAAATAAATAAATAAAATAGGCCTGCTCCACATGGTTGACTTCCAAAACAAAAGCTGGACATTGGCCTCACGAATTCAGCAGACACATAATCGATCGTTATGCACTAGAACACTACGCCATCACACAGTCAACCAGTGGCATCAGATGCAATCTTGTTCTGGAAAAGTGTGGAGTAAGATTCCCTCTGACCTGCCACTCACAGTGGGTAGGGGTGCATTCTGGGTCCATATTTTCCAGTCAGGCGTCACAGGTAGAGTATTTGCTACCTTAAATGTGAGCTAGAGATACTCATGCCTTCTTTGGTGTAGTGGTTAGGAGCGCGGACTCTAATCTGGGAGAACCAGGTTTGATTCTCCACTCCACCACATGCAGCAGCTTGTGTGACCTTCAGTTAGTCACAAGTTTTCTCAGAGCTATTCTCTCAAGAGCTGTTCTTGAAAGAGCTCTCTCAGCCCCACCAACCTCACAGGGTGTCTGTCGTGGGAAGGGGAAGGGAAAAGAAAGGAAATTGTAAGCTGCTGTGATACTCCTTTGAGTAGTGAAGAGCGGGGTATAAATCCAATCTCCTCCTTCTCCTCCTCCTCCTCCTCTTCTTCTTCGTCTGGCCCTTTATATAATAAGCAGGGACTTAAAAAAAAATCCAGCAGTTTTCTAACTGTGTTCTGGGGTTTCTTAGAATTTCAGTCATGGAGGAGAAAGTTCATAGCGAACTTCGCCCCGAAATGTCCCACAAGATAGCATTAGGTGACTCATAGTAGACATTTGTTTGTTCCCCGTGAGTTTCAGCAGATCTAGCCATTGTCCTGTATGACCTAGAAAGATGTTAGAATTGTGTGAAAGGCGCACAGTTTCTGTGGCTGAGAAGTCAATGTGGAAAGGACCCCCACCAGGTAAGAAGCTCGAAACCCACTGCTTTAACCTGCTTAGTTCTTCTTTTATTTCAAATGTTCATGCCCTAACTCTTTGGGGAAATGCATCCACCAAGGTGATCTCTCAGTAAGGCATTATCTGTGATGAAAGAAGCATAGGCGTAGACTACAGGGGGGCTCGAGGGCTCGAGCCACCCCCAAAATTTCCCAGGGGGACTGAGCCCCCCCTGGAAAATGTAGCACCTGCTGCTGCGCCTCCCCAGGCCCTTCCGAGGCCCGGCAGTTGCTGCTGCCAGTGCCTCTCCCACCGCCCCGGGCCTGGCCACTCCTCTGTCCTTCTCTCTCCCTCCCTCTTTTCCGGACAAAGGGAGAGGGAAGGAGTGGCCGGGTGGGGAGAGAGAGGCACTGGCAGCAGTGGCTGGTGAGCCTCGGAAGGGCCTGGGGAGGTGCAGCGGTTTCCTGGTGGGGGGGGACATCACCCCAGAGAGCGTGCACGCAAAGTGTGCATGCTAAAGAGCCCCCCCAGAATTTACAAAACTCTATGCCCCTGAAAAGAAGTACCTGCCTAGTGAAGAGCTAGATCTGAGGCCAGTAGCACCGTAGAAACCAACAATATTTGGGGGTACCCTGAAGGGAGCTGTGACTTTCCAAAGCTCACACCCCTAAAAATCTGTCATTAAAGCAAATGCCTTTTTGGATCAGCTTCAAAACCCCGAGAAAGCATCAGATCCAGCAGCAGAAGATGGAGCCTCACACAACCATAGCGATGGAAGCCCAGCATCTACATCATCTGGAGAACAGTCTCGTTCTGAACTGGGGGTGGCAGCCCCAAGAATCTCCCAAAATAAAAGGCAATATGAACTTAGAAACAAAACAGATAAGCTGCAAACATGAGCACTTTTAAGTGTATCTGAATTCTTGGACACTCTTTGGTGTTAAAACAAAAAACTTTGGTTTAATCTTGCAATAATCTTTCTTTTATATATACATGGCTATTTTGGGGCAGAAACATACAGGAACGGAGTTCCGGCTGGCTTCCAAGTTGGCCACGCCTACAGCCCCCCCCCCCGGGTTCCCCAGGCACCTTGCAAGCTGTGGGGTACCGATCCAGAGAAGGAAGGCAGTTTAAACCACCTCTCCTCCTGGGGAAGCCGATCCGGAAACTGCCTTCCTTCCCTTGGGTTCCCCATGTGACCCACAAGCCACGGGGCACCTGGGGAAGCCAATCCTGGGAGGGAGCTGTGCTGTCAGGGGTGTGGCCTAATATGCTAATGAGTTTCTGCTGTTGGGTGTGACCTATTATGCTAATGAGTTCCTGCTGGGCTTTTCCTACAAAAAAAAGTCATATATATCTCTATATCTAATTCCCAAGTGCCCCCCTGCATGCGGATACCTAAATCCGTGCGGGGGGGCACTTGGGGGGTGGAGAGGGGGTTCTGCAGATGGGGGGTGATCCCCCCATTTGCAGAAAAATCATGCATGCACAGGGAACGAACTTACCTGTCGTGTGGTTGTTGCTGGCGGCGTGGCGGCGGTTCCCTGCGCGTGCAGACTTGCAGGAGTGCTGGCGGCGCTGGCGGCGGATGAGTGCGGCTGGGGGGGGCGGGAAGGGATGGTGCCGGTGGGGAGGAGGGAGACGCTGGGCCTGAGTGGCATTAAGCCACTCAAGCTGCGGCAAAGGAGAACGGGCGGGAGGGGAACGCGAGGGCGAGGGGGGAGGAAGGGAATGGTGAGGCTCCTCCGGCACAAAGCTGCGGGCCTTGCTGTGCCAAGCCAGGGCAGGACGTGGAGAAGAGATGGCGAGGCCCACGGCTCTGCGCTGGAGGGGCCTCGCCTCGGACAGGCTGGAACGCGGGGGGAAGGGGGGGTGGAGGAAGGAGGAGCAGCTGTCAGCTTCTCCCCCCCCCGTGAATATCGCGGCCCCCCCTTGTATATATATATATCCAGTTTATGGTAACAAAACCTTTGCAAGTGATTTATACCCCTGAAGCAACTGTATAAGTTACTGACCATCGTTTCTTGGGTTTTTAGTGGTTTTCTTTACTTTCTCCCCTAGTATGTAGTTTTCCCCTTCCTTTTGATTTCTTGTAGATTTTAGGATAAAAGCAATAAACATATTTTTTTTAAAAAATCTTGTTCTTTAAGGTGCTACTGGACTTGAATCAAGTTGTCCTCCTGAAGACCAGCATGGCTAACCCCTGAATGTTGCCTATTGAAGCATCCCATCACAGTTCAAATCAGCCGCACTATTCTAGCAGTTCTTCGCTGGCACACCACCTGAGATTCTGGGAACAAGGATGCTTAACAATCCACCCTCTACCTTTTCATCGGCTGCTTCAATCATTCTTGTCCAGTCCGGTGCAGAGACTTGTTGCCAGAGACCGTGAGTTATTTACCTGGGACCTGACGTGACAGGTGTCCCTGCAATACATCCCTTTCCCTGTGGTGGCTTGAAATTTATGTTCGATCACTTAATGAGATTGCCTGCAACTTTGGAGTTCCGTGTCATCAATTTGCCGGCGACACCCAGCAATATATTTCATCCAGAAGCAACTGTCTCCATCCCAGGTGGCTCCCTGGATGCGATGGATGAGTAGCAGAGGGAAGGGCCCTGGCTCAGTGGCAGAGCGTCAGTTTTACCAACAGCAGAAGAGCCCTGCTGGATCAGACCTGTGGTCCATCTATCCAGCATCCTCTCTCACACAGTGGCCAACTAGTTCCTCTGGAGGGCCAACAACAGGGCATAGAGGCCGAGGCCTTCCCCTGATAAGAACAGGCCTGTTGGATCAGACCAGTGGTCCATCTAGTCCAACATCCTGTCTCCCACAGTGGCCAACCAGTTCCTCTGGAGAGCCAACAACAAGGCTTAAAGGCCTTCCTCTGATAAGAATATAAGAAGAGCCCTGCTGGATCATAACAGTGGTCCATCTAGTCCAGCATCCTGCCTGACTTGGTGGCCAACCAGTTTCTCTGGACAGCCAACAACAGGATATAGAGATCAAGGCCTTCCCCTGATAAGAAGAGCCCTGCTGGATCAAACCAGTGGTCCATCTAGTCCAGCATCCTGTCTCCCACAGTGGCCAACCAGTTCCTCTGAGTGGCCAACAACTGGGCACAGAGACCAAGGCCTTCCTCTGACGTTGACTTCTGACACTGGGAGGTTCTCCTCAGTCACCATGGCTAATAGCCATTATCCTTCACAGATCTATCTAATACCCGTTTAAAGCTGTGTATCCCTGTGGCCATCACTACATCCTCTGGCAGCAGATTCCACATTTTAACCACTCTCTGTGTAAAGTACTAGTATTTCCTTTTGTCCCTCATGAACCTACTGTCCAGCAGCTTCACTGGATGTCCTTGAGTTCTAGTTTTTTGGCAGGAAGAAAAAGTGGTTCAAGATTTGATTTTTTTTTTTAAAAAAAAACAATGTTAGGAATATTTTTTTTCTCCAAGTCATTTGGCTAGAGATCCTGGAGGGGTTTTTTGGTCATCTTCTGGGCATGGAACAGTGGTCACTGGAGGCATGGATTTGTATTTATGAATTTCCTGCATTGTTGGACTAGATGGTCCTGGAGGTCCCTACCAACTCTATGATTTTATGATTCTACGATTCTCTCCACCCCATGCATAATTTTATAAACCTCTATCATATCCCCATTAGTCATCTCTTTTCTAAAATGAAAAGTCCTGGTCTCTTCAGCCTTTCCTCACAGGGAAAGTGCTCCATCTCCCTAATCATCTTGGTTGACATTCTCAGTTTTGCATGCAAAAGGCCCCAGGTTCAATCCCTGACATCTCTATTTAAAGGGCCAGGCAGTCGGCCCTCTTATCTTCATACAGGGACATGTCTCTGTGATAGAGAATACAGAAGGTCCCAGGTTCAGTTCCTGGAATCTCCACTTAAAAGGACCTGGTAGTGGGTGAGAAGAAACACTCTTCTCTACCTGAGACCCTAGAGCATTACTGCCAATCACATCAGGTAATACTGACCTTAGAATCAAAGAATCTTAGAGTTGGAAGGGATCTCCAGGTTCATTTTATTTATTTATTAGTTTTGATTTATATCCCGCCTTACCAGGGACCGGCTCTAGGTGGCTAACAATATAATATAAATATACAAAGTTAAAACACGTACAATTCCATTAAATCACATTAAAAGCTAAGCAATCAATCACAGATGGTAGCAAGTACAAAACCAACATCCAATACCAGTGCCTGCTTTATTTCCCGCCAGGAGACTCCCACCTCAGATGTTCTAGCGGCGATTCATCATGCCGCCTACTAAGGGCCATTCCCTCCGGTGGCGGCCCCAAAAGCCTGGCGGAAGAGCTCCGCTTTGCAGGCCCTGCGGAACTGCAAAAGATCCCGCAGGGCCCTGATGTTCTCCGGGAGCTCGTTCCAACAGTAGGGGGCCGCCACCGAGAAGGCCCTGCTCCTGGTAGCTGTCAACCTGGCCTCCCTCAGGCCTGAAAGGGTCAGGCGGTTTTGAGTGCCTGACCGCAGCACTCTCTGGGGTACATACGGGGAAAGGCGGTCCCTTAGGTAGGCAGGCCCCAGGTTCATCTAGTCCAACCCCCAGCACAATGCAGGAAATTCACAATACCTGCCTTGAAGAAGGCAAAAAAAAGAAGCAAAACCACCCTCCAGGACCCCCAGCCAAACTAGGCTGGAGAAAACTGCTGCCTGACCACCAAAGTGGCAATTGGCATTTCCTTAGGCGTGTAAAGAAAGAGCCACGAGAACTGAGGCAACCCTTCCTGCCCTCCCTTCTTGTGATCTGCCTAAATTCACAGAATCAGCATTGCTGTCAGATGGCCATCTAGCCTCTGTTTGGAAACCTCCAGAGGAGGAGACCAAGAGTCTGTTACACCAGAAGCCTCTGCATGATAGATGACGTGAAAGATATCTGCCCCAAACTCTGGAGAGCCAGTGTGTTTCAAGTGGTGGAGCATCTCCTTGGCATGCAAAAGGTCCCAGGTTCAATCCCTGGCATCACCCTTTTAAAAGGATCAAGTAGTAAGTGATATGAAAGACCTCTGCCTGAGACCCTGGAGAGCCACGGCCAGTCAAAATGGAAAATATTGACTTTGATAGGCCAATGGTCTGATTAGGTATAAGGCAGCTTCGTGTGTAGAAGCTGACCCTGAAGCCAGAAATGATGGAGATGATCCTGGGAAGAAAAGCTGATGGTGAGGAAATATTTGTATGGTTGACTCTGGTGGGAGAAGTCTCATCCCTAGCATAAACAGAGTCAGAACACATTCAGGTTTGGACAGCATCCGTTGCTTTCAACAGGGGGATTGATTCTGCATGGACTTTTCCCTCCGCTGCTTTTACCAAAGGTGCAGCTCAAAATCATATTCAAATACCCCGAGGCAATGCCATACGGACTGTGAAGTCACCCCTGAATGGCCATAAAACTACGCAGAAGGTATCATAAAACCCAATGATCAAAGAAAGTGAAAGGGGCCTCCCATGCCGAGGGGGATTTCTGTTCCAAGGTGGGTTTGCTAAAAGAAGAGAGTGAAAAGCCAATGCAGAATTGCCCAGGACGCTCCTTACCATTCTTCAGTCTCTAGCCAGGGCTGGTTCTACAGAGTGCCTCAGATGATAGTGGGAGAGGCAACATCCATCCCACCGACCTGGTAGCAGTTTCCTGACTTCCCCATCCATCCCTGCTGCCATCACCTTCATTACCCCCATCCCCATCTATGAACTATTACATCTCACTCAGCCAGCCCTTTTTCAAAACAGATCACCTAGGTTGTCATCCGCTTCCCCTGACTTCTTCAGGCCACTGTTTCAGTGGTCAGCCCCCCAAAGCTCTAGCAATTAACTCTGACTCTGCAGTCTATCTTGCTTCAGTTCAGCTCTCTTGATGGTCAGCGTTGACTTCTAGCACTCCACTATTGAAACAGCGTCCTGAAGAAGTCAGGGGAAATGGATGACAACCTAGACAATCCGTAGCTGCTTCATCTGTGACTGTGTTCAGAGACAGAGGGAGGGATTGATAACTTCTGTGAAAAAGAACGGTAAAAGAAAATACTAATTCATTTTAAGGACACTATTTATTGTCTAATAATTTATCTCTACTGTTTTGTATGTTTTTATGGTGGTTTGCATACTTTATTGATTTATTCGATTTATATTTATTATTATTTATATTAGGTGCCCTGTTCCTGCCTTGGTGGGGAAGGCAGGGTATAAATCAAATAAATAAATAAACAAATAAACAAACAAAATACTTGCATATGCTGTACATCCATTGGTGGTTGATATTAACCTCCAGGCGGTGGCTGGAGATTTGCTATTACAACTGGTATATGAGATAACAGGTTTACGATGTTCCTTTTAGGCCTGAAATTATATTCTTGGATTCTTGGCCTGACCCCTCTATTCCAAAAATTAGGAAAGACCTGATTCCAATGCTATTGGAGGCAGCAAAAAATTGTCATTTCCTCCAGGTGGGAAGCTGACTCAGTGCCAAAGCTAGTGCTGTGGTTTGAAAAAAAATGGGAAGTCTATGAGATGGAAAAGCTAACTGATTGCCTATTATGATACAACTTGTTTTCTTGATGTTATGTATTGACCATGTGGTCGCCATGTGCTCCAGTAATGGCGACCGCCATGTGGCCAGAGCACATGGCCAAGAAACTACCTGAGCTTCAGCCCGGTAGAACAAAGGCCAGGTGGATTCAAACTGGCCACCAATCATGTACCTAGGTTTCTCCCAGGGAACCTATGAGATGTAAATAGACTGATAATAGCCGATCAGGCCAGTTGGGCGAGGTCAGGGGATTATCCCTGACCAGCATAAAAGGAGGGCTCGGAGCCCTGGGTTGTACGTAGGGCTGCCAAGTCCCCCGGTGGGGCGGGGGAAACACTGATTTTTAGTGCTTATCTCCCGCTTTTCCAAAGTTGGCCACCGGGGGGACAAAATGGCTGCCTTAAAAGGGAGAGAGCCTGCCCTGCAGTAAAAAGCCTCGCCAGACATTTCCCCTTTAAGAAGTCAGCAAGAGAGCTTCTTCCACAGCAAGACAGGTCCGCCCAGAGATTAAGGAGGGACTGAAGGAGCTGCTTTTGCATGTGGCTGGCAAGGTGAGTTTCTCTTCCAGCTCTTTTCATTCTCTCTCCCTCTTTCTTTTTTCTGTCTGTCTGTCTGTCTGTCTCTGTCCTCATCCAGCAGAGGTCTATCAGTGGCTATTATAGCCACAAGGTCTAAATGGAAGTGCCTCTGCCAGTTTTTTTCCCTTCTCTCTCTCCCTCTTTCTTTTTTCTGTCTGTCTGTCTGTCTGTCTCTCTCTCTCTCTCTGTCCCCATCCAGCAGAGGTCTATCAGTGGCTATTATTAGCCACAAGGTCTAAATGGAGCCCTTTGTCTGGGGCAGTGATGCTCTGCATTCTTGGTGCTTGGGGGGCAACAGTGGGAGGGCTTCTGGAGTTCTGGCCCCGCTGCTGGACCTCCTGAGGGCACCTGGTATTTTTGGCCACTGTTGTGACACAGGGTGTTGTACTGGATGGGCTGTACTGGATGAGCCGATCCACTGTGGCTTCTGTCCTGTTCTTATGATATGAAAATCATATTTAGCACTTGTGTAGCACTTAGTGCTTCATATTCTGCCGAGATGAGGAAGGATTCAGTAGGGCTGTTGCTCAGTGCTAGAGCATCTGCTTGACATGCAGGAGGTATCAGCCTCTTCAGCTAAAAAAGGATCAGGTAATAGGTGACATTAAAGATCTCAGCCTGAGACCCTGGAGAGCCACTACCAGTCTGAGTAGTCAATACTGACCTTGATGGACCAATGGCCTGATTCAGTATTAGGAAACTTCATGAGTTCATGTGTCAGCATGTGGAAGCAACATCACAGGATGTGACATCACAAAATGATGTCACTTCCTTTCTCCTGACTCCACCCCCAAAGTCTCCTGGCTCCACCCCCAAAGTCCCCAGATATTTCCCAAGTTGGACTTGGCAGCCCTAGTTGTACGCTTCATCTGGACCAGCAATAAAGATCTAGCTGTTTCACTGTTCCATGGACTCCCGACTCCAATACTTCTCACTTGATCTTCAGACTTTACTGAGAAATGGTATCCCGTTCTGGAGTACATGTCAAGACATGGATTACTTCCTGCAAGGTCTGCTTGTCTAAAACCTACTGATCACTCTTAGTACTATTGATTAGCTGTGAATGTTGTTTACCGATGTTTCCAAGTCAAGTCTGAAATATCCCTGTAGGAATGAATTTTAGTACTATATACCTTCCCCACTGCTCTGTTACTGAAGCATCCTGGGCTTTCTGTATGCTAATTACTGTTAGGGACTGATTACTGTTGTTTCTATTTTAATTGATTCTTATAGGCTTATGTTGCCATTGTTATGTTACTGTAATGTTCCTGCCACATTGTTGCTGTAGTATATTGCACATCTTGTAAGCTAACTATTCCTAGGGGTTAATTATTATTGTGTAAGTTAATATTTTATTGTATTGTATTATGTTAATATAGTAATGTATGGCTGTGAGAGTTGGAGCATAAGGAAGGCTGAGTGCTGAAGAATAGATTCTTTTGAATTATGGTGCTGGAGAAGACTCCACAGAGTCCCTTGGACTGCAAGGAGATCAAATCAGTCAATCCTAAAAGAAATCAACCCTGACTGTTCCCTGGAAGGCCAGGAAAACAACAACAAAGTTCACCTGGAGAAAATGGCCTCTTCGTAAGTTGGACTCCATGGCACTTTGCCCCAAACCCCGCCCTCCTCCAGCTCCAGCCCTCAAATCTCCAGGTATTTCCCAACCTGGTACTGGCAACCCTTGGTCAAGGAGCCCGTCCGATACTTTTGTTGAAACCATCTGTCAGCGGCAAAATGAATTTGTCTGATGACAACAGTGCTCTTAATACAGCTGTCTACGCCTTTTAAAAAACCTCTAACCTGTAAATTCTTTTATATTGTTCCAGTGGTTTTATTCAGCCCTCCAAAACAAAAATTAGGAGGCGGTCACTCTGCCTCCTCTTTCTTGCTTTCTGAAAGCCCGTAAATCCGCTTCCATTTGATGGAGGCAAGAAAGTGCTTCCCCAAGTGTTATTGAAGCTAATGGCAGCAATCTGAGACAATTCCCAGTCTCGATTCTCTTCTTGCTCAACTGACCAACAAGTGGCATAAACTTGTTGGGACAGCATTCAAGGCCTCATCAAACACATCTTTTGCAGAATGCAACAAACAAACAAACAAACAAACAGAATGGTCCTTCACTGAATTGTATTTAAATCAGCAGACAGGAAGATTTTGTCCAGATGCAAACCTGTATTAAAACGAGACGGCCTTTAACATTCACAGAATCCAGACGGAGTTAATGGTGCACTGAACTACACCTTTAATGCTGATGATATGGAAGTACATTCCATGGAAAAATAATAGGACCTCCTTCCTAGTAAATGGGGCGGGTACAATAGGGTTGCCAGCCTCCTGCTTTTACAGCTGATCTCCAGCTGACAGAGAGCAGCTCCCCTGGAGAAAATGGCTGCTTTGAAGGGTGGACTCTATGGCATTGTACTATGCTGAGGCCTCTCCCCTCCCCAAACCCCGCCCTCTCCTGGCTCCACCCCCAAAGTCTCCAGGTAGTTCCCAACCCAGACTTGGCAACCCTAGGGTACAAGAACTTCTGCTCTGGGGCTTCTCAGAGCCCCTTCCCTTGGTAGGGCTGCCATCTCAAGGAGGTGGGTAGAGATCTCCCATTATTACAACTGATCTCCAGGTGACAGAGGTCAGTTCACCTGGAGAAAATGGCCACTGTGGAAGGTGGACTGTATGGCATTATACCCCACTGAAGTCCCTCTCTTACCCAAACCCCACCCTCCTCAAGCTCCACCCCCAAAATCTCCAGGTATTTCCCATCCTGGAGTTTGCAACCCTTTGAATGGTTGATTCACATAGTTAATTGGACGGGTCGTTAGAGACTGTTGTATACACTTGGAGTTGCCAAGTCCCTAAGACTCACGGGTGGGGGGATGGGGAGAACTTACCAGAAGCTGGAACAATGGAGCTGGAAGTAAACACAAAGTGCCTATGTCATCTGGAAGTGAAGTAGGCACACCAGTGATGGAGGGGGCAATGCTCTGGATTTTGGGCAAAATTCTGTGGTTTGAATCTAATTCTGCGATACACATGACATTTGATAAAATTTATATTACTTATCCAAAATAGCAATTTGTTCAACCTGCTTAACTTGACAATATTACAAAATTTACAATATAACAATGAGCGCCCGGTTTAAACTCATTTCCACAGTAGTCTGTGGAATCCTCTATTCTCCCCGGCTAAAAAGCCTTCAGTTTTCAAATGGCTGGCAAATTCTCTCTACACTAAACAGAATCAGATTTAATAATTCCATACAGCTGCAAGTTGAACATTTCCTTCTTCAAGTTACATAACTTTTAACACAAGTAAGACAGGCTCTAAATATTTACTGAGAAATCCTTATTATCAATGTAATTAAATATATTAATACTGTTGAGTTCATTTAGTCTATATCCCCAATAAAGTCATAACAAGTTGAAAAGCGGGGGTCACAGGTATCAAACAAGAAAACCACACAGATCACACTGCGATACACTAAGAAGTTTGCTCCTATATATATTTTTGAACTGGATCAAGAATCTGACACCTCCTTACAAAATACAATAATGAATTACTCCTGAGGAAGACTACTGTGGAAATGAGTTTAAACCGGGCGCTCGTTGTTATATTGTAAATTTTGTAATATTGTCAAGTTAAGCAGGTTGAACAAATTGCTATTTTGGATGAGTAATATAAATTTTATCAAATGTCATGTGTATCGCAGTGTGATCTGTGTGGTTTTCTTGTTTGATACCTGTGACCCCCGCTTTTCAACTTGTTGAATCTAATTCTACCAGTGAGTTTTGCCCCAAAAACCAGAGTGTCGCCCCCCCAACATCACCAATGTTCCTATGTTACATTTACTTCTGATTTCTTGCCTGTTTTTTTGGGGGGGAGGGGGGTAATTCTCCCCCGCTGGATCAGGCCAATGGTCCATCCAGTCCAACACCCAGGTACCATCAGGAGGTCCACCAGCAGCTTTAAGAACATAAGAGAAGCCATGTTGGATCAGGCTAATGGCCCATCCAGTCCAACACTCCATGTCACCCAGTGGCCAAAACCCAGGTACCGTCAGGAGGTCCACCGGCGGGGCCAGAACCATTATGCTTGACTTCCATTTAGATCATCTCCCTCTCTTTCCCCCTTACCTGTTTGCTCTACCACCGTCGCTGACAATCGGTGTGGAATCCTGGACGGGACTCTCAGGCTCGCATGCAGCAGGTAATACCTACAGAAAACAGTCAGGAAAAAAAAGAACACTATTATAAAAATGACAGTTAGTAAATAAAACTTTAAAAAAAAAAAGTTTCCTACAGTTGCCACCAAATTTTACCAAACAGTGAAACTTAAAAAAAAAAAAGAAGAAGAAGAAATCTCCAGGGATCTTCCAACCTGAAGCTGGAAACCCTATGAGACATCTGATAAACAGCAAAATTTACTGCCAGAGGATGTAGTGAAGACCACAGGAATAAACAGCTTGAAAAGGGGACTAGATAGATTCATGGAAGATAGGTCTATCAGTGGCTATTAAGCATGGTGGCTGAGGGGAACCTCCACATTCAGAGGCACCAAACCTTTAGATCCCAGAGCCAAGAGGCAACATCAGGGGACAGCCTCAGCCTCTGGGCCCTGTTGTTGGACCTTCAGAGGAACTGGTTGCCCCCTGTGTGAGACGGGATGCTGGACTAGATGGACCACCGCTCTCAGGGCTCATTTCATAGCAGGAGCTCCTTTGCATATTAGGTCACACCCCCCCAATGTAGCCAATCCTCCAAGAGCTTACAGAGCTCTTCTTACAGGGGCTACTGTAAGCTCGTAAAGGATTGGCTACATCCAGGGGTGTGTGGCCTAATATGCAGAGGAGCTCCTGCTACGAAATGAGCCCTGACCGCTCTCATCCAGCAAGTCTCTTCTTATGAAACAGAAACCCTCATTCTCTACTCAGACTTCTGGTGCCACACATATTTCATGCAGAGATTTAAAGGTCAGAAGGGAGACAGAAATCATCTACTTTGGTGATTTCCTATCCCCTTTTAGGAAATTGCTTATCCCTTCCTGGACACACTGAAGCGGCACACGCAGAAAGCCAGCATAAGGAAGGATACTGATAGACACCCACTGCTGTAAGCAAACATCTCCAGGACAATGGCGGACCACATGGATACAGACCAGGGCCATCAGGTTTACCAACCCACCCATTTCACCATCCAGTGGTCACCTGCTAAATTTCTACTGGTTAGGTATCTCTTAAAGTAGATGTAGGACTGCCAGGCTCCAGGTGGGACCTGAAGATATCTTAGAACCACAACACATCTACAGATGAGAGAGATCAGTGGTGGTGGCTACAAGTACAGACAGCTTCAAGAGGGGATTGGAGAAACATATGGAGCAGAGGTCCATCAGTGGCTATTAGCTACAGGGTATAGATGGAACATTATATCTAGGGCAGTGGTGCTCTGTATTCTTGGTGCTTGGGGGGCAGCAGTAGGAGGGCTTCTAGTGTCCTGGCCCCACTGGTATACCTCCTGATGAAACCTGGGTTTTGGCTACTGTGTGACAAAGTGTTGAACTAGATGGACCGTTGGCCTGATCCAACATTGGCTTCTCTTATGTTCTTATGTTCTCCCGCAGGAAATGGATGCTTTGGAGGGTGGGCTCTATAGCCCTGTACCCCACTAAGGTTCCTCCCCTCCCCAAATCCCAAGCTCCTCCCCTCCCTAGGCTCCACCTCCAAAACTCCAGGAATGTCCCAACACAAAAGCTGGCAACCTTCCTTGGATGTTTAGCACCCTACATTCTAGTGGCTCTCCTTAATAAGCACACAGCAATGTATGCCAGCACCCAACACACACAAAGTTTGGCAGAACCAATAGTGGAATCTGACAGTCTCATGCTCTTCCGAGCCGCACAGGTGACTGACAGCAAGTCTGAAAGGAACAGAAAAGAATCTTGCCTCCCTTGGGTTGTCAGGTGTTACCTGATTGCTTGCCTGGGGGTGTGTGGTCCAGACTTCCTCCAGGTGACATCGCTGCACTGGGCACATCGGGTGTGACACTCTAGCATTTGAGCAAAAAACCCTCTATGGTTACCACAGGGTTTTTGCCTAAATGCTAGAGCGTCCCCCGTGCAATGTGTCTGGGCACAATGATGTCACCTCTGGGAGATGTCACCATGCCGGGCACATTAGACAGGATGGGGGTCTTTGAGGGTAGGGCTCCCCCCTGCCAGCCAGGTGGCTGGCAGCGGATTGTGGGCCCTGAAATCTGGAGGACCCCCACCCCCATGGAGGGGATGGCAACCCTATGTCTACCTATCCATCAACCAGAAATGGAAGTGTGGCTCAGAGGTTTCCTGTGACTTCAGTTGGCTTGCCAAGCTTGCTATTACCAGGGTCAGGGCCTTTTCAGTGGTGGCCCCATCCTGGTGGAATGAGCTACCGGAGGAGAACAGGGCCCTGCGGGATCTTTTACAGTTCCACAAGGCCTGCAAGAGGTTTTTTTTTTTTTTTTTGGCCTTCCTCTGGGCATACAGTGTGTTTGTGGGGGTGTCACGGGGAGAGTGGGGGGTAGTTGTGAATGTCCTGTGCTGTGCAGGGGGTTGGACTAGATGACCCTTGAGATCCCTCCCAGCTCTGTGTCTCAAAGTTTATTGGTTCTCTGAGAAAGTGAGACGAGATCAGTTTCCGAAATCTCAAGCGAGATGCTAATACGAGACCTTGGGAGATGGCTTTGATTCATCTAGATATTTCTTGACACCTTTGGTGTCAGCCCTAGGTCTGTCCCTCCCCCCCCCCCATGGCTTCTTTTCGAGATCGCTTCTCTCCTACACTGTTGGGGAATAACAAGTGTGCACCGGAGTCATCTGTCACCGGCGTGTGGCAAGGTTTGCTGTCAGAGTAGCGATCTGTCGGGGTGATGACATTCTGCGATCACAACAGTGCTTCTCGTGGCATCCCGCCAGATGATAAAAGTGTTGTGTGTCACGGCAGAGTGCTTTCCCCCCCTTTGCTCGGATTTTAAAGGCTGGAAGTTCCAAATGTGAAGGGAGATGAGAACTGCACGTCGTTCAAGCGCTATTTTGTGGTCCAGCGTCTTTATTTTTAATAGATTTAGAGAATTCTCAGAACACTTCCAAGTTTAAAGCATGTCTGCCACCATTTTCTGGGAGCCACTGTAGGACGAGCTGGAGTGCTAGATTTTTACTGGACAGACCCTGAAATCCCGACTCTAGCACTCAGTTGATCCTAGACTTGTCAGTGTCTCCAAGCCTAACTTTTCTCCGAAAAGGGAACCCTATGTACACTACCCTGAACTATTTGAAGGACAGTGGGATAAAACTGGGATAGATTCTGTTTGTTTATATAAATTTACTGGTCGTAACTAGAGAAATGTTTGAAAGAAGCGGCTCTCAAATGACTCCCTACAGGTCATTGGGGTGGAACAGCATGGTTTCTTACCACATTTTCTGGTATCATAGGAACGTCACGATCTCATGAAAGACGGTGAACCAATCTAGGAAATAGTCACAGGAAGCAACTGCTGTGGCACTATGTACCACCAACATGAGAATTCTACCAAGTTTTTTATCCCCCATGGGAGAGACAAAGTGGCCAGGACGTCCTTTTCCTCTCCTCCATTTTATCCTTAGGACAACAGTGTGTGTTGAGGGCCAGTTCTCGCAACTTCTGCTCAAAGTAGTCAAGGATCAGATCTTTGTTGATGAAACACAGTTCTTTATTTCCAATCTCTACATTGGTACAGCTTCTCGGATTATTGTCAGAGATAATACATATGACAGAAGCAGGTCTATTATACCTTTCTAGGCAGTTTGAATTACCCATATGTAGCCAATCACTACAAGGGAAAAAACAGCGGGCAAAAGGGGCTCTGGCCGTTTGCTTCCCACAGGAAAGAAAGTGAGGTGTCAAGTTGTAAATTTCCCTTCCCAAACCAGACCCTTCAGATGTTACCATTTCACATAACAATCAATGGCCTCGAGGCTTTCGCACGTTGATAAGAGATGAGACTCGTCCTCCCTTGGAGTCCCAGCCGGGACGAATGGAATGCGGAGGCAGGAGTGTGAGAGGCCCGTTGTTCCCATACTTTGAAGTTGTCATCCTCCCGCTCTGACAGTTACACAGACCAGGCCTGGTCAGGGCCATAAACCTGGGGTCACATATTCTAAATACATGCTGACCAAAGTGGCCTAAAGGAGGGGTAATTACATGGCAGGTGATATGGAAGCAGCTAGCATACATACATGGCAATAGGAATATAGAAAGGCATACAGACATGACAGGGAGAACCATGGCCATAAAACAGAAGACATAGCTGTAAGCAATAGAAAGACTTTGTCTGAATCAGCAGATTCTGACAAACAGTCCTGTGAGGTAGGCTGGGCTGAGATAGACTGACTGACCCAAGGTCAGCCAGGGAGCTTCCATTGCAAGAATGAGAATTCAGATCTCCCAGGTTGTAGTCTGGCATTCGAACCACTATGCAAAGATGGCTCCTTTGGCTCCTTTGGCTATCAGCTGAATAAAACTTGACTAAGCTTCTTTGCAGAAGAGCACATCCCTTCTAGGATGCTCTATGAGTGTCCTCCACCCTCAGGATTTTAAACATTTATATGTTATTTATATCATAGAATCACAGAATCAAAGAGCTGGAAGGGGCCATACAGGACATCACGCAGTGCTCCCTCTAAGCGATGGAGTCTTGTGAGCAAAAAATTCTACCTTGTGAGCTACTGGCATTGAAGTTGTGAGCGAGCGATTGGGCTACTGCATAAGTTAGTGTGCTCTTGAGCCCTCCTTCCTGAGACAAGGCAAAAATGTGTGAGCTGGAGGCTAAAAAATGTGAGCTCGCTCACACCAACTCAGCTTAGAGGGAACACTGAACTCTACTCCAACCCCTGGCTCAATTCAGGATCAGCCTAGACTAGAGCATCCCTGACAAGTGTTTGTCCAGCCACTGCTTGAAGATGGGCAGGGAGGGGGAGCGCACCACTTCCCTGGGCAGCTGGTTCCACTGTTGAACTACTCTTACCGTAAAAAAGTTTTCCCTGATATCTAGCCGGTGCCTTCCCGCCCTTAATTTAAACCCATTCTTGCGAGTCCTCTCCTCTGCTGCCAATGGAAACAGCTCCCTGCCCTCCACGAAGTGACAGCCCTTCGAAGACTTCAAGAGAGCTCTCCTGTCCCCCCTCAACCTCCTCTTCTCCTCCCAAGAAGTCCCTCAGCCTTTCCTCAGAGGGTTTCTTGGTCTCCAGGCCTCTGATCATCCTCGTCGCTCTCCTCGGCACCTGCTCCATTCTGTCCACATCGTTTTTGAAGTGAGGCCTCCAGGGCTGTGTTCACACACACTAAATAATCCACTTTCAATCCACTTACAATGCACTTTCCAACTGGATTTTGCCAGTTCACACAGTAAAATCCAGTTGGAAAGTGCACTGAAAGTGGATTGAAAGTGGATTATTTAGTATGTGTGAACACAGCCCAGAATTGCACACAGTACTCCAGGTGCAGCCTGACCAATGCAGTGTACAGCGGGACTGTGACATCTCGCGATTCGGATGTTATATCAGGAGTATATGATCTTTCTATCAGGATGATGTGATTTATAGAAGAACAAAGCCTGAGTCCAGTGGCACCTTCAAGGCCGACAAAGTTTTATTCAGTGTAAGCTTTCGTGTGCGCAAAGCCCACTTCTTCAGACAAACTGGAATAATTTCAGACAAATTGGAATAATAATTGGAATAATTCAGACCAGCAGAGCCACCCACCTGAGTGTTATTTATAGTCGGCCTTTCTCACAGGGACTCAAAGCGGATTACCCAGAATGAGTCAGTACAATCAACGAAACGGGACGTTCAACAACGATTCTAGGATTCTAGACATTTGGAAGCACCAGAAAGAATTGGAGTACAACATAAGTATTAACATGACACATTTAGTGGTGCGGAACTCAGAGCTCGTTTGGTGAAGCGGTTAGGTGCATGGACTTTGATTCCCCACTCCTCCACATGCAGCTGCTGGTGTGACCTTGGGCCAGTCACAAGTTCTCTCAGAGCTGTTCTCTCAGGAGCAGTTCTCAAGAGAGCTCTCTCAGCCCCACCGACCTCCCAGGGTGTCTGTTGTGGGGAGGGGAAGGGAAAGTTTGTAAGCTGCTCTGACTCCAAGTGAAGGGCAGGGTATAAATCCAATTTCCACCTCCTCCTCCTTTTTTTCTTCTTCTTCTTCTTTATTAAATGTTTTATTTAGATTACTCAGAAAATTACACAGTTAAACAAAGCTACAATCAAAGAATAGATAAACTGGTAAGTATTAAAGTACAGTATATACATAACAAATTAACTTGAATGGCAACCGTTATACAGATAGGTAGATTACTACCTATGAGAGCCAGTTTGGTGTAGTGGTTAAGTGTGCAGACTCTAATCTGGGAGAACCGGGTTTGATTCCCACTCCTCCACTTGCACCTGGCTGGATGACCGTGGGCAAGCCATAGCTCTGTACCATCTGTTCCCTCAAGGACAGCTTGGGAAAGAGCTCTCTCAGCCCCACCTACCTCACAGGGTGTCTGTTGTGGGGAGAGGGAGGGAAAGGAGTCTGTAAGCCACTCTGAGACTCCAAGTGAGTGAAGGGCACGATATAAATCCAATCTCTTCTTCTTCTTCTTCTACTAACTATTAACATGTAGTGTGTTCATAACGAATTAACTTAAACCAGGGGTGGGCAAAGTGTGGCTCAGGAGCCACATGCGGCTCTTTCACATATATTATGTGGCTCCCGGCAGGGCGGCTGGGGAAGCTAAATATCATTAGCAAACAAATATCATTGGACAAATTAATATCATTATCAATATCTGCTTTTACCCCTTTTGTTATTATTTTTGGCAGTCTCATTTAATGTTAATAAAAAGCAAATCTGCTTATTTTCCAATAAAAGCAGGTCATATTTGTTCATGTCTTGTGGCTCTCAAACATCTGATGTTTATTCTATGCGGCTCTTACCTTAAGCAAGTTTGGCCACCCCTGTTCTAGGTGGCTCGTACGCTGAGCAAGTTTGCCCACCCCTGACTTAAACGATAACCATTACACAGATTCAAAATAATTGGAAGTTGACACGTCTGACTCAGAACGAGAAGAACTTGCTCTTATTCAATTGCTAGAATTATGTGATTTGTAGTCTTTAATGCTCTATTTCTTGACCTATTACATTGGAATCACTGGTTTAGAAAGGGGGCCTTCTCCTCCTCCTTAAGGCTGCCAAGTCAGCCCGGGGGGCGGGGGATCCCCCGCTACAGGGGTTCCCAATCCGCCGGCCAGCATTCGGCTGGCGGGGGGAACCCCACCCCCAAAGTCGTCCTGTCAGGACGATGTCCCCATTGTAATGACATCACTCCCAAGCCCTGCCTCTAAGCCCCACCTCCAAGAGTGACCACCCACCCAGTCATTCCCCTCCTGCCCCTTGAAATTACATGCTGCTATGTGGCAAATTAAGATAGCTGGGAAAAAAACATCAACAACCTCAGATATGCAGGCAATACCACTCCAATGGCAGAAAGCGAAGAGGACCTCAAGAGTCTCTTACTAGAGGTAAAAGAGGAGAGCGCAAAAGTTGGCTTGAAACTCAACATCAAAAAAACTAAGATCATGGCATCCAGCCCCATCACTCCTTGGCAAATAGAAGGGGAAGTTGTGGGAGCCGTGACAGACTTCACCTTCCTGGGATCCAAGATCACTGCAGATGGTGACTGCAGCCATGAAATTAAAGGACGCCTGCTCCTTGGGAGGAAAGCGACGGCAAACCTAGACAGTATAACAAAAAAGTAGAGACATCACCCTGCCTACAAAAGTTTGTATGGTCAAAGCCATGGTATTCCCAGTAGTGATGTATGGCTGCGAGAGTTGGACGATAAGGAAGGCTGAGTGCCGAAGGATAGATGCTTTTGAATTAAGGTGCTGGAGAAGACTCTTGAGAGTCTCTTGGACTGCAAGGAGATCATATCGGTCAATCCTAAAAGAAATCAACCCTGACTGTTCCCTGGAAGGCCAGAAACTGAAGCTGAAGCTCCAATACTTTGGCCACCAAATGACAAGAGAGCACTTACTGGAGAAGACCCTGATGCTGGGAAAGATTGAAGGTAACAGAATAAGGAGACGGCAAAGGATGAGATTGTTAGACAGTGTCATTGATGCAACAAACATGAAATTAAGCAAACTCCGGAACAGAACAGGAGGGCCTGGCGTGATGCGATCCATGGAGTCGCAAAGAGTTGCACTCGACTGTGCAACTGAACAAAAACAAACGTGGCAAAAAACCCCAATGTGATGTCAGTGCATCAACTGGCAGTGTAGAAAATCTGGAGAGTCCCTTGGACTGCAAGGAGATCAAATCAGTCGATCCAAAAAGAAACCAACCCTGACTGTTCTTTGAAAGGCCAGATCCTGAAGCTGAAGCTCAAAGACTTTGGCCACCAAATGAGAAGGGGGCTCTCACTGGAGAAGACCCTGATGCTGGGAAAGACTGAAGGTCAAAGAAGAAGGGGACGGCAAAGGATGAGATGGTTAGACAGTGTTATCGATGCAACGAACATGAAGTTGAGCGAACTCGGGAGCACAACAGAGGACAGGAGGGCCTGCTGTGATGTGGTCCATGGGGTCGCGAAGAGTTGGACTCGACTTTGCGAATGAACAACAACAACAATTCCTTAAAGTGTTGCTATAACAGCTCTTGCTGCTGCACACAACAAAGCTGCTTTCTCAGTTGCAAGAATATTAACACCATGCCAAAAGTTTAAAAGCATAAGCTCGGGTGAAGGCTTTAGTCGATGACCAATTACATGTGAAATCATCGATGTTACCGAATGCCAAAAAGCTTGTACTTGTGAGCGTTCCCACCAAGAGCGGATGGAGGAGTCCAGTGCCTTTCCAGCATGTTGGTTTCAGTTTTGAATTAATGTGATTTAACTTAGTGGGTGTATAATACCACCTTGCCATTGTTTTAAATGTCTGGTATCTTATCTTAAGAGCGTTGGTTGTAAGAGATGAAGATTGCCATATCTGTTGCCATTGCAATTCTGTAAAAGTCTTTCCACAGTCTTTATGCCAATTAATGCTATAATTTGGTAATGGGGATCATTGATAGATAGTACTTTTTTAAGCCTTTAACAACTAAAGCCTGGTACAAAAAAAATATGGGAATTCTTGGAAACGGAAAAGGTTGCTCTTCCACTTGAACCATCAAATCCAGAAAAAGCACTTTCCTCCTTTATAGCAGTATGATATCCTCTAATAATAGATTATATATCGAAAAATGTTGACTCATTAAATTTTTCGTCACCCTTTGATATTTTAAGAACGTCAAAATTTGGAGAGGAGGAGGAAGAGGAGATTGGATTTATACCCTGCCCTTCGCTTGGAGTCTCAGGGTGGCTTACGATCTCCTTTCCCTTCCCTTTCCCTTCAAAAACACCAAAATGTCAGCCTTGGAAGGAGAAGGAGACGAGGAGTAGGAGGAGGGAGGTATAAGAAAGAAAGAAAGAAAGAAAGAAAGAAAGAAAGAAAGAAAGAAAGAAAGAAAGAAAGAAAGAAAGAAAGAAAGAAAGAAAGAAAGAAAGAAAGAAAGAAAGAAAGAAAGAAAGAAAGAAAGGAGGAGGAGGATATAGGATTTATATCACACCCTTCACTCAGAGTCTCACAGTACCTTACAGTCTCCTTCCCCTTCCCCTCCCCACAACAGACTCCCTGTGAGGTCGGTGGGGCTGACAGAGCCCTTTCGAGGACTGCTCCTGAGAGAACAGCTCTGAAAGAACTTGTGACTGACCCAAGGTCGCACCAGCAGCTGCGTGTGGAAAAGTGGGGAATCAAACCCAGTTCTCCTAGATTAGAGTCCGCGCTCCTAACACTGCACCAAGAAGTCCCTGGGTTGGATCAGTCGTGATAGCAGTAGATCTCCAGCCGCCGCCTGGAGCTTGGCAACCCTACTCATCCCTGCTGAGCCAGTCCTGTGTGCACCCCCTGGGAATGCTTTTGGAAATGCAGCAGCAACAACCTTAACCTTAGTTGCAACAGGCAGAGGCTTAACCTTAAGCCTCTGCCTGTTGCAACTAAGCTCCAAAACAGGAGGCTAGGCTTTCAGAACGGAACGTGGGCAAAGCCACAGACTGGATCTTTTTGCTATTATTCTTCGCTTTGAAAGCAAACAGCACTGGGCCTTCAGGGACTTGCATTCCCAGGTGTCAGAAAATAACAGCCCTTGCCCCCTCCTGCGGTTCTCCGAAAATGGCATGAACAGGCTTGCTTGGAGACACCTTTCATGCTCACCTCAGGAGCCGTTGCCCTTCTCAACACAGGGCTGTAGCCAGGCCAACCTTTTCTTTCTTTTCTCTCCTGTCTGCTTTTGTATAACAGCCTACCCTTTGCTTCCATTCTGGATGCTGAGCAAAGCAGGGGACAAAGAGAGGAGGGGGGGAATAATAATAATAAAGAGAGAAGGATGGGAGGCAGAATGGAAACATATAAGAAAAGCCAGCAAGAACCCTTTGATTCCTGCATGGGCGAGGAGGCAGATCAGAGAAGAAAGGGCATACACATGAGAACTAACAAAGCCCTTGTTGTGGGAGGGGTTTGTGTGTGTGTGTGTGTGTGTGTGTGTGTGTGTTGATGTATAAGTAGGGTTGCCAATCTCCAGGTGGAGCCTGGAGGCCTCCCAGAATCACAGCTGGTCTCCAGATGACAAAGATCAGTCCCCCTGGAGAAGATGGTTGTGTTGGAAGGTGGGCTTTGTGGCATCACATCATAAGAAGACGAGAACATAAGAGAAGCCATGCTGGATCAGGCCAGTGGCCCATCCAGTCCAACACTCTGTGTCACACAGGGTCCAAAGCCCAGGTGCCATCAGGAGGTCCACCATCGGGGCCAGAACTCCAGAAGCCCTCCCAGTGTTTTCTTCAAGCTCCAAGGATACAGAGCATCACTGCCCCAGCTATAAGAAGATAAGAGAAGCCATGTTGAATCAGGCCAGTGGCCCATCCAGTTCAACACTCTGTGTCACACAGTGGCCAGAAACACCAGGTGCCCTCAGAAGGTCCACCAGTGGGGCCAGAACTCCAGAAGCTCTCCCAGTGTTGACCCCAAGCACCAAGAATACAGAGCATCGCTGTCCCAGACAGTGTTTCATCTAGACCTTGTGGCTAATAGCTGCTGATTGACCTCTGCTCCATATAAGAACATAATAGAAGCCATGTTGGATCAGGCCAATGACCCATCCAGTCCAACAGTCTGTGTCACACAGTGGCCACCACCCATGTGCCATCAGGAGGTCCACAAGCAGAGCCAGAACTCCAGAAGCCCTCCCTCGAGAGCCAGTCTGGTGTAGTGGATAGGAGTGTGGACTCTGATCTGACAGAACCGGGTTTGATTCTCCGCTCCTCCACATGAAGCCAGCTGGTGTGACCTTGGGTCAGTTACAAGTTCTCTCAGAACTGTTCTCTCAGGAGCAGTTCTTAAAAGAGCTCTCTCAGCCCCACCTACGTCACAGGGTGTCTGTTGTGGGGAGGGGAAGGGAAAGGAGATTGTAAGACGCTCTGAGACTCCTTTGGGTAGTGAAGGGTGGGGTAAAATCCAATATCTTCTTCTTCGCACTGTTGCCCCCCAAGCACCAAGAATATAGAGCATCCCTGGCCCAGATATAGAGTTCCTTCTATACCTTGTGGCTAATAGCCACTGAAGGATCTCTGCGCCAAATGTTTCTCCAATCCTCCCTTAAAGCTGCCATCCCTGCTGAGGACCCTCCCATCATCAAACTTTGCCCTCCCCAGGAATGCCAGCCTCCAGGTGGGACCTGGGGATCCCCTGGAATGACAGCTTATCTCCAGACTACAGAGATCCATTCCTCTGGAGAAAATGGCTGTTTTGGAGGGTGGACTCTGTGGCACTGTACCCCACTGAGGTCCTTGTCTTCCCCTGGTTCAATCCCCAAATCTCCAGGAGTTTCCCAGCCTGGAGATGGCAACCCTAATGTAGGAGGAGAATGAAAGAAGAAGAAGAAGAAGAAGAAGAAGAGATTAGATTTATACCCCGCCCTTCACTCACTTGGAGTCTCAGAGCGGCTCACAAACTCCTTCCCCTTCCCCTCCCCACAACAGACACCCTGGGAGGTGGATGGGGCTGAGAGAGCTCTGAGACAACTGTCCTTGAGAGAACAGCTGTGCCAGAGCTATGGCTTGCCCAAGGTCATCCAGCCAGGTGCAAGTGGAGGAGTGGGGAATCAAACCCGGTTCTCCCAGATTAGAGTCCGTGCACTTAACCACGACACTAAACTGGCTACACCGTGCTTAATTTCCTCAGTTTTCTCAGAATAAACCATTTCTTTTTAAAAAATATGTGTGCATGATGTATGTGTGTGTGTTTAAGAGCATAAGAACATAAAAGAAGCCAATGTTGGATCAGGCCAGTGGCGATCCAGTCCAACACTCTGTCACACAGTGGCCAAAAACACCAGATGCCCTCAGTTTGTGTGTGTGTGTGTGTGTGTGTGTGTGTATGTGTGCACGCGCACGCGTGCACCTGGAAGTCATGGCAACCTCTGGTGATTGACCCCTACTGGGGGCTTGAAGGATATTTAATCAGGTGGCTGAATAAAGCCTGCCAGTTTGGTGTCCTGGTTAAGAGAATGGATTCTAACCTGGGAGAACTGGGTTTGATTCCCCACTCCTCCATGTGCAGTTGCTGGTGTGACCTTGGGCCAGCCACAGTTCTCTCAGAGCTGTTCTCTCAAGAGCATTTCTCTCAAAGCTCTCTCAGCCCCACCTACCTCACAGGGTGTCAGTTGTGGGGAGGGGAAGGGAAAGGAGATTGTAAACCGCTCTGAGACTCCTTCAGGTAGTGAAGGGCAGGGTATAAACTGCCCCCACCTCCTGACTGCTAGTATTCCAAGGGGGTCTCCCATCCAATTATTTGCCAGAGTCTACCCTGCTTGGATTCCGTGATCTGACGAGTTCAGGCTGGCCTGGGCTATCCCGCTCAGGGCTACCTTTTCTTGGCTAAAGAACAGCCATACGTTTTGCCTGGAAGCTCTGGCCGCTTGGTTTCCAGGCTTATTAGATCATCAGGATCCAGCCCCCCCCCCCCCCCCGGCCAAATACAACACCCCACTGAAGTATTCCTGTAGTGAGAGCACCTCCCCATTTAAGGAGAGCCAGTCTGGTGTAGTGGTTAAATGCGCGGACTCTAATCTGGGAGAACCGGGTTTGATTCCCCACTCCTCCACTTGCACCTGGCTGGATGACCTTGGGCAAGCCGTAGGTCTGTACCAGCTGTTCCCTCAAGGACAGCTTGGGAAAGAGCTCTCTCAGCCCCACCTTCCTCACAGGGTGTCTGTTGTGGGGAGGGGAAGGGAAAGGCGTTTGTAAGCCGCTCTGAGACTCTTAAGTGAGTGAAGGGCGGGATATAAATCCAATCTCTTCTCTTCTTCTTCTTAAATGGGATTGCTGACCAAAGAGCTCCGTAAATACGGAGCACCTTGTGAAACTGCAAGAACATGATGTACAGCGTGTATCCGAACGCTGCCAGCCGTGGATTAGAATATGCTGTCCTTGTCAGGCATTAAAGTTGCAAGGTATTAAAGTGCCTTTTTTGCAGTCATGGCGCGTCATGCACAAAGCAGGGGCATGCATTTTAATGTTCGAGGCGCCATTCCTTTGGGGGCAGACCTATCCACTTAGGGCGAGCAAGACAATCCCCATGGGACCGCTGCACAAAGCCGTATGTCAAGACTGAACAGAATGGGGAAGGAGGAGACACCTTTCCCTTTGGCAACCCGGAGAGAAGAGAAGAAGAGGAAGAAGAGCAGAGACTGGATTTATACCTCACCCTTCACTCACTTGGAGTCTCAGAGCGGCTTACAAACTCCTTTCCCTTCCCCTCCCCACAACAGACACCCTGTGAGGGAGGTGGGGCGGAGAGAGCTCTTTCCCAAGCTGCCCTTGAGAGAACAGCTGGTACAGAGCTACGGCTTGCCCAAGGTCATCCAGCAGGTACAAGTGGAAGAGTGGGGAATGAAACCCTGTTCTCCCAGATTAGAGTCCACGCACTTAACCACTACACCAAACTGGCTCTCGAGGGCATTTTGGGTCTCTTCTACGAGTAGGGTTGCCAGATCCGGGTTGGGAAATAGTTGGGGGTGGAGCCTAAGGAGGGAGGAGTTTGGGGAAGGGAGGGACCTCAACCACCAGAATGAGGAACTCCTGGAGATTTGGGTACAGAGCCTGGGGGGGGGGGCAGGGACCTCAGCAGGGTACAAATGCAATGCCGAGTCCGCCCTCCAAAGGAGCCATTTTCTCCAGGGGAACTGAGCTCTGTAGTCTGGAGATCAACTACAACACCAGGAGATCTCCAGGCCTCACCTGGAGGTTGGCATCCCTATCTACTAGACATGGTACTTCAGGGGAAGGTTCTTCGATCAGGAGGAAAATGGAATAAACCTGGGGAGTATTTTATTTGTTGGGCCTTCTTTGTACGCAGCTTTTCTCCTGGAACAGAGGACTCAAAGTGGTTTACAAATGTCAGACATAGCAAATCTAAGGATTAGATAAAAGATAAAGGTTTGCCTTGCTTGAAAGCCAGTTGATTCGACTCAAGGGTCGGTGCTCATGATTAGGAGCCGCCACCGTTGCCACCAACCATCGCTACTAACATCATGGTCATGTGGCTGGCATGACTAGATACCGAGGCGCACAGAACTCTGTTACTTTCCCACCAAAGTGGTGCCTATTTATCTACTTGCAATTTCTTGCTTGCAACAGATAAGTTGGCAGGAGCTGGGGCCAGAGATGGGAGCTCGCTCTGTCGCACGGCACTCGGGTCTCAAACTGCCCATCCAGTCCAACACTCTGTCACACAGTCGCCAAAGATACCAGGTGCCCTCAGGAGGTCCACATAAGAACATAAGAGATGCCAATGATGGATCAGGCCAGTGGCCCATCCAGTCCAACACTCTGTCACATAGTGGCCCAGAATACCAGGTGCCATCAGGAGGTCCACATAAGAACATAAGAGATGCCAATGATGGATCAGGCCAGTGGCCCATCCAGTCCAACACTCTGTCACACAATGGCCAAGAATACCAGGTGCCATCAGGAGGTCCACATAAGAACATAAGAGAAGCCAATGATGGCTCAGGCCAGTGGCCCATCCAGTCCAACACTCTGTCACACAGTGGCCAAAAATACCAGGTGCCCTCAGGAGGTCCACCAGTGGGGCCAGAACTCCAGAAGCCCCCCATTGTTGCCCCCCCCGAAGCACCAAGAATACAGAGCATCACCTGTCCCAGACTGAGAGTTCCTATCTATACCTTGTGGCTAATAGCCACTGATGGACCTCTACTCCAGATGTCTATCTAATGCCCTCTTGAAGCCATCCATGCTTGTAGCCACTGCCACCTCCTGTGGCAGTGCCATAGAACCCACCCTTCCAAGCATCCATTTTCTCCAGGGGAACTGACCTCTATCGTCTCACTTGGAAGCTGGCATCCCTAACTTTGTAGGGTGGGCTCTATGGCATTACCCCCTTTAAAGTTTGTCCCCTTTTCAAACACTCCCTCCCCCAGAATTCATTTCAAAAATCTCTCCAGAATTTCCTAGCGTGGAGTTGGCAACTGTAACAGAGCTGCAGCACTGCAGGTGGAACAAGAGCTGGTGGTTGGCAGGCCAAAGTAGTAATTGACCTGCAAGTCTCTGGTAATTACATTAGACCTTCCAATGCGAGGGCACCTGAAACTTCATTCAATTCCTTGTTTTTATTAAAGTCCCAGTTCCATTTGGAACCGTGCTAAGGAGATGGCTGGAACTCCTCCAGCCTCACCTGTTGTCCGTTCTGAAATTTTGGCAAGCGTGCCAGGCAGAGTTATTATCTTCCTCCCCCTTCTCTTTGAGCAGAGTCAACGTCTCAAAAAGTACATTTAGTGCTGGTGAGAAATGCCAGCATGGAGACTCGAGTCTTCTGTTTCCCATATGATCGATGCCTCCCGGAGAGCCGCGCTGCAGTTGTTCCTTTGCCAATATGACTCAATAGTGCGCTGCCGAAAGTTCTTCCGTGAGGAGTGAAGGGAAATGCATCCTCCAGAGGGGATATGGGATCTTGGCTCCCAATTCTGGCATGCCAAACAGGACAGCATATTTCAATGAGAGTTACTGATATTTAGAGACTCAAATATGGGTCTTCAGTTAGACCAAGGGATGTACAACACCCTCCTCCCCAGTTTTAACCAAATCAAAATATTTTGGGCCAGAGATGATGAGCAGGGCTATTTTGGGGCAGGAACGCACAGAAATGGAGTTCCAGCTGGCTTCTGAGTTGGCCACACCTACAGGCTCCCCCCCCCTCAGGTTCCCCAGGTGCCTCGCAAGCCACAGGGTGCCTGGGGAAGCCAAGCCGATCCAGGGAGGGAAGGCAGTTTAAACTGCCTCCCCCCCCCAGGTTCCCCATGAGCCCCGCAACCCACGGGGCACCTGGGGAAGCCGATCCTGGGGGGGAGCTGTGCTGTCAGGGGTGTGGCCTAATATGCTAATATGTTTCTGCCATTGGGTGTGGCCTATTATGCTAGTGAGTTCCTGCTGGGCTTTCTCTACAAAAAAAAAAAAGAGCCCTGATGAACACCATCAAAGGTCTCTGGAGAATGAGTCCATCTGGGCTTCTCCTCCAAGCACCAAGACCCAATTGAAATATTTTACCTAAAAAAAAATAACATTACTTAGGCTGCGGACAGACTGGCAGCTTGGAGTGATATGGCACCACCACTATTTGTAATGGTTTAAATAGGTGTAGGAAGTTTTGATCAGACATCCCACTCTGAACCAGCTTCACTCTACATTTGCCCCATGGTCAATAGTGCAGATTACTGAGGCAGTCTTTTTCTTTTCTTTTCTTTCTTTCTTTTCTTTCTTTTTTCTTTCACCCATGCGCATAAGTGTGTATCCGAAACTCTGGCTCCTTTTTGAAAGCTCCACAACCTCTCTGTCAAGTACTCCAGCCCCTTTCATCCTCCTTCCCTTCACCTCTCCTTTGTGGAATACATTGGGGGGGGGGGGGAGGCAAAATGCAGGTTTACATGAGAGTAGTCCCCTTGATGTCATTGCATCTACCCCTGAGTCAGTCATGGGATGCTCTCAAACTCTGACACAGAAGCAGGAGAGAGGGGTTGGGGGGGGATTTCTCTCTCAAAAAACAACTCCCCTAGGGACTCCCAATCCAGAATGACTACTTGACATCAGTGATTGACAACGCCAGGGGTGGTTATGCAAACACTGCTACCTGATTCCCCCCCAAAAAAAGAGATGGAAATAGAAGGGGAGGTTCAGACTTGTTGTAAACCACCCTGCACCAGCTCACGAGGACAGCGGTATATAAATTAAATAAATAAATAAAACCATTGAGCTCAACTGGACTTCCTTTTGAGCAAGTATGCTCCAGATTATATAGCATGTCTCTTAAACTGATCCTTAGCACTAGCACTATTCCCTCGAGAACTCTGATTTTTATGTGTGTGTGTGTGTGTGTGTGTGTGTACCTGAATTCTGAGAGTGACATTTGAAACACGAAATGTCAGAGAAATGCCAAGATGCTGCCAAATTGGTCTGAGAAATTGCACTGCAGCTGGAACAAATGTGTCTGCTGCTCCACACAAGACCAGGCTGTGTAGAGCTGTCATCAGGAACCAGTTCCTTGGGGCAAGTTTTGTAATCCAAGGCACATTCCTTGTAAGTGTTACGGAGCAGAGAGGGGATAAACAATTATCATGGCACTTCCTGCCAAAGAGCTTTATTCAGAGGAAAACGTGAAATTGAGCCCTCGCCCACTTGACGGGCATTCACAGCACCGCAGCCCTGCTGGGATTTATTCTCTACATCCATAAAGCCCACACCAGCCTTGCCAAACTCCAGGTGAGGGCAGCAAGCTAAGAGAACCACAGCCCGCAAGACTGGAGAATCAAAGACAGAGGAAGGCTGTGTAAATAACACTAATGTAATTTATAGCTACAGTGCAAACATTAAATACTACAAACTATAATATACAAATACAAAATGCAAGGGCCCATAGCAGGCTGTAATGGTGACGAGGTTCTCCGGAATGAGATGTCGTTTCAGTAACCTTCTTCCGAGCAGTACCAGTTCTTACAAAATTAATAACATTAGAATAGGAATACATAGGAATGCAAAAGCTCATAAAATATACATTATAATAAAATGCACACATACAGTTAAACAGAGGATTCACATCCATATGTCCAGGTAAAGGTCAAGAATACATTGTTTCGCACTGGGCTTTTTTTTGTAGAAAAAACCCAGCAAGAACTCATTAGCATAATAGGCCACACCCAACAGCAGAAGCTCATTAGCATATTAGGCCACACCCCTGACCATGCAGCTCTTTCCCAGGATTGGCTTCCCCAGGTGCACCGCGGCTTATGGGATGCATGGGGAACCCGAGGGAAGGAAGGCAGTCTCTGGATCGGCTTCCTCAGGCGCCCCGTAGCTGGGGAACCCGAGGAAGGGAGGCAGTTTAAACTGTCTTCCATCTCTGGATTAGCTTGTCTTCCCCATGGCTTACAAGGTGCCTGGGGAACCCAAGGCGGGGGGAGGCTGTAGGCGTGGCCGACTCGGAAGCCAGCCAGAACTCCGTTCCTGTGCGTTCCTGCCCCAAAATAGTCCTGGGTTCACACATTTCTTAGCCTTTCTGTTAGGTCACATCTCATTCCGGAGAACCTCATTAACATTAACAGCCTGTTATGGACCCTTGAATTTTGTATTTGTATATTATAGTTCATAGTATTTAATGTTTGCACTGTAGCTTTAAATTACATTAGCATTATTTATTTATTTATTTTTCAAATTTATATCCCGCCCTCCCCGCGAGCGGGCTCACATATACACAGCCTTCCTTTGTCTTTCAAACTCCAGGGGAGGCCTGGAGTTCTCCTGGAATTACAACTGATCTCGGGATGTGTTTCTTGCATCTTTCATTTCACTCCGCTCATTTGCACCTCCCCCACAATTGTCTCCACTGGGCAACTGATAAAACCCTGCAAAAAAAGCATTGCTGGTGTTGTTGTATTTACTTATTTATTTGCTTTATTTAGAGCCCACCTCTCACCTGAACGGGGACCCAAAGCGGCGTACATTATTCTCCTCTCTTCCATTTTTATCTTCACAACAACCCTGTGAGGTAGGTTTGGGCTGAGAGTACATAACTTGTCCAAGGTCACCCAGCAAGCTACCACGGCCCCAAGTGGGATTCGAATCTGGCCTTCCCAGATCCTAGCTTGACACGGTAACCACAACACCAGATGAATACGTGCACATGATTAAGATAAAGGTAAATATTTCCCTTGCTCGAGTGGTGACTCATGAAAGCTCATCCCCTGCCACAACTTTTGTTACTCTTTAAAATGCTACTGGACTCTTGCTCTGTTCTACTGACTCTGAGTGTGGAGGTTACCTTTATCCATCAAAGCTAGGAGTGACTCAAATGCATGGTGGCAGTGGCTAGAATTATCTACATGGCAAAATGGAAACTAGCTGTTTGTCTGCACTTCGAAGAATGGGAAAATAAACTTGCGGAATATGTAGTAATGGCAAAATTAACAACTTATATGAGAAACAGATCAATTTTGAAATCTGGGGAAAGATGGAGTGTTTCCCATTCAAGCAGGAGATAAAATTAGAATGAGAAGCAGTTTAAAATATTGTAAATAAATGTATTGTAATGAAGAAGCAGAATGAGAATCAGTTTTAAATGTAACATCATGAATAGAAATGTGTATCAGGGCTTTTGGGAGAAACATCTTTCATCTTTTATTTTCTTATTACAAGATGTATAACAGACTTTCCTTCTATTGTTTTTTTCCCCCTATATTACCTACTTGTTAAAACTAATAGTGAGCATGCAGAAGAATAAAAAAATAACATGCAATACTGAGTATCTAGCAATGATGAAACTAATACTGTAGCTGCAAAATAGATTAGTTATTGAAATTCGAAATGTCAAATGTCGAATACAGATGTACCCCAACAAAATTAAGTGTTATTGTGTTTTATAGAGAGTATCCCAAACACTTTTTGATGTAACTAAGAGGATGTTGTGTAGATTATAACCACCCTGTCTACAAGCTCAATAAAATTCTACTGCAGTGCTCTATACAGAATTAAGATTTTTTAAAAAGCAATGGACAATTCCTAAAACATTTAAAGACATAGTTCGGGAACCTTCTGTTATCCAGTTTACTGGAACCTGTTTCTCTTTTTCAGTTGTCCATGAATTATTTTTGCTCTGCCCTTGGTTAACTTTTTATATACTTTACGACACCAACGCAGAGAGAGTGTTCCATGTCCATAAAGATCAAAATGACTTCAGAAGAAAAGGGATGAAATGAAGACTCTTGACCCAAGCAAGCAAATCAATTAATTGATCCCTGGCAGGGGCGGATAACTTTATTTCCCAGTTTATTAAAGGATGTCAGAAGGCCTAAACTAATTTTGCTGGAGGCTTGGTTGTCACCAACCATTAAATCACAGGTGATGGGGTGAATTCAGGGGAGGAGGGGAAGGTCCAGTAATGCTTTGCCTTGCAAAAACAAAAAAAATGTCATACAAGACCCTTGACCTCTGGAACCAGGCAAACGAATCTCACCTTTGTTGTTTATAAACAAAAGAAGTTATTTCTCCCTCGCTACTATTTTCTGTCATGTTTGGTCACTGACACAATTATACTTTAGCTGAGTGTTTACTGGTGGAGTGAGGGACTTAGCATGCCTAGGCTTGGGTGGGGGGGATACTACATCACTCTGTGTGTACAGGTGTTATCTCCTTGAATGGGATGCCTCTCTTTGTCTTAACCTGAAAGCTGCCCTCTGACTCCTCTTCTCTCTGTTTCTTTGCCCTCTCCATCACTTCGCATGGCCTTCCATGGAGGCACATGTCTCTGCAGGGCTTTGTCCTCTCCATTACCTCACATGGCCTTCCATGGAGACACATGACTCTACAGGTCTCTCCTATAGAGACAATGCCCTCCTCCTCCCACACACACGATGCCAGATTATCTACTTGAATAAATGTAAGTTTACCTTTTTTGCAATAAACTTCTTGGGTGTTTCATTTAGTTCAGTAGCATACAGATCAAATTAGCATGCTTTTGCTTTTTTCCACAGCGCATCACCGTATGTGCCCGCTCCTGGGCTTGTTACTCTCGGAACAGCGTTCCTGCTTGAAATGACCCCGATTTTAAGTATTTTTAATCACAGAGCATCCAATTTGCAATCGCGACAAACTTGTGTCGTTTTGGGGACATCTCCCCCCCCCCCAAGCATCAGTCTTATTGAAATAAAAGTATATAATTAAGTACATCCCCCCCCCCCATTAAACCATGGAGACAAAAACAGGAATTCTGAGTGAGGCACAGAAGATGAGAGAGGAAAGCGCCACTGTCCAGATGATCAGAGAAACAATGGTGGCCCAGCCCCCCATCTATCGAATCTGACACTTTTCTATAGCCTGATGTAACATTATCCCTTCTGCACTAATAGCAGGTCATTATAAAAAGGTGCCTCTGGCTGAGCGTGTTTGTCCATGTGGCAGGGGCAAAGTAGAAACGATCAAACACAATTTGCTTGGGTGTCGTCTTTACAAAGAAATACGAGCTAAATTTATTCAACCTATACTGGCAAAATTGATGGGCCTCCTGGACTCTGAATTGAGGAATATGCTTCTGGCGGATTCTAACCCTCAAGTTACACTCGCTTGCTCCAGATTTTTGGCTGCAGCCTCGAGAATCCGCAAAGAATATATAAAGGAGTGATATAAATGTCCCCTAGACTTTGTACCTTTCCCCCCTTCTTCTTTTAAATACTTCTTTCTTAAGTATTCACACGTTTTATTATAATATTCCCATACAAATGGTTGTGTGCCATTCGTTTACATGAACTACTTTGCTTCAATCTATGCTGGCCATGGGCTGTAATAATAATAAACTGGAGAGTAGAAGAGAAGAGATTGGATTTATATCCTGCCCTTCACTCACTTGTAGCCTCAGAGTGGTTTACCAACTCCTTTCCCTTCCCCTCCCCACAACAGACACCCTGTGAGGTAGGTGGGGCTGAGAGAGCTCTGAGACAACTGTCCTTGAGAGAACAGCTGGTACAGAGCTATGGCTTGCCCAAGGTCATCCAGCACATGCAAGTGGAGGAGTGGAGAATCTAACCCAGTTCTCCCAGATTAGAGTCAGCGCACTTAACCACTACACCAAACTGGCTCTCCAGTTGTACTGAAACAATGTACTGAAACAATGGCGGAACAGAGCAAGAGGATTCATCCATATATTTGGCTGTTCTACCAGCCATTCTACCCCTTCCCCCTCCATTTTCTGAATGTGCTTTCTTCCTGGCCACCAAATCTCTCTCTCACACACACACAGACAAAAGGAAATGAGAAGAATCAGAGCTCAATCATTGAGACGCAGCATAGAGAAGACAGCTTATTTTTGTTTAATCTGTTGAGTTATTTCCCCTCTGTATATGAGAATCCCATGGAAGGGGAGAACTTGTGTTGCATGGATGTTCTCTCAACCCATAGCTTAAGCTGCGCACACACTTTTAAGAACTTTTAAGAACATAAAAATGTCTATGCTGCATGCCATTGTCCACCAAATCGAATGTTTCCAAAACCTCAGAAGTAGCACAATTAACCCCTTTCAGCCTGTGGGCACCTTTGGATTTCTGATACAGTGCGGTGGGTGCGGCCACAAAATGGCTGCTGCAGGAGGCGGAACCAACCAGAAGATGGCTGCCACAGTTTACCTTCCATCACATAGTGAAGATCCTTGTGCTGCACCGACAGCCAAAGCTGCATCTTTAAAAATCTGCTCAGCCGATCAAATTTTCAAAGACCAATCAGAAGCTTTGCTGGGCAAAAGCCCCACCTGGCCCCGCCCACTTTCCAAAAACAGTTGGTGGGTACCAAAAAAGGTGTGAGTGGGCCCCTTGGCACTCACAGGCACCCACTTGTGGGCCCCTGACTTACTTGCTCTTTCTCCCCACAACTGGGACTTACAGAAATCCACACCTGAAATACGGAAGGATTCCAGGATACGTTGGTCTTCCCTGTTCACCAACTTTACCTATAACACCAAGAATAGATAGACTCACCCTCTCTGGAAGAGATCCACATTATGGAATTTGTGTAGCTCCACCGAAAATTCGACAGTGCCCTGGACCTCCGTCATGATGTTTTCAGGTCATCACCCCTAATGAATGAAAGGGGTAGAGTTTACACAGGTGGAAAAGGTGCCACGCGATAGCAGACTCTTTCTGCAATGTTTAATGATGGCATTGGGGGCATGGTTCAGTAGTGGAGCAGCTACTTTGCCTGCCCAAGCTTCCAGGTTCAAAGCATCAGGTAGCAGCAGGTGATATCAAAGACCTTTCCTTGAGGCCCTGGAGAGGTGCTGTCGGAGTAGACAATACTGACTTTGATAGACCTAAGGTCCGACTAGGGTTGCCAAGTCCCCTCCTCACTCTGGTGGGGGGATTTGGGGGATGTTCTGGGGGTGGGTGGGGTTGGGTGGGGATGCGCCCACCCTTGAGAGTGACCACCTGCCTAGCCACCCCTCTCCACCCCCCTCAATTTAAAGGGCTTCATGTGGCCCACTGACCAGCGGCATGGCCCTTTAAATCCAGCAGGAAGGAGGGAGGGGGAGGTCCCAGGTGCAGGCTCCACTAGTAAAAAGACCCCTTAAAGCAGGGTGTCAAACATGTGGCCCAGGGGCCAAATCAGGCCCCCGGAGGGCTTCTATCAGGCCCGCCCTGGAACTGGCCATCTCCTGCTTCCAGTTCTGTTGCCACAGCTGCATCATAGCTTGCTTTGACAGACTCGCTCAGTCGCTCAGCCATTTCGTGTTTTCCCCTGGGTCCTAGCCTCAGAACTCTGAGCGTGAGATTTCTGTGGTGAATGCCAATAAATCAAAAGTAGGTTTGCAGCTGACAGTGACACACCTGAACAGCTGTGCAACAGCACAAGCATTTTGATGCAATAATTCAGAGCAAGAGGTGTCGATTATCAGAGACTGTTAAATAAACAAAATATTGCAAGAGTCCTGGTTTAAGCATGTTTTTATTTTAAGTAAAAAAAAAAATCTTTTGTGCTTGTGTTCTTTATAAAGTTTATATCTCCGTTACCTGGCATTACCTTTTATGACACGCATGGCCCGGCCCAATAAGGTCTCATTTATGCCAGATCTCATAACAGATGAGATTGACACCCCTGCCTTAAAGGGTCATTTTGCGAGTGGGGTTTGATTGCTGTGGCATGTGGGGCTGGGGGGGGGGGGAATCAGCAATTGGAGGAATAAAGAAAGATGGAGGGGTGAAGCTATAAGAATTTCCTCTGCTCTGCTTGCCCTCAGTCTGCTTCCTAGGGCTGCCAACCTCCAGGTGGGGCCTGGAGTTCTCCCAAATTTATAACCGATCTCCAGGTAACAGAGACAAGTTCCCCTGGAGAAAATGGCTGCTTTGATGGGTGGACTGTATGGCATCACATCCCTGCTGAGTTTCCTCCCCTCCCCACACTCTGCCCTTCTCCCCCAAATCTCCAGGAATTTTCCAACACAGAGCTGACAACCATCTCTTATCAACAGGGCAGAGAGATCTCTGGCTTGTATTTACTCTTCGAGCCAGTGCAAAATTTGGAATTTGCCGTATATGCCAAATAGGAATAGGGGTAGGAATTTCACCAGCATCTGTCAAATTTTTTAGTTCTCATGATGGGAGATCTAAGACTTCCAGGTCTGCATATAGAGACTACAAAAATGATGACTTTTTTTAAAAAAAGAAAAACAATTTTGACACGGGCAGAGACTAAAGCATCTGGCGCAGCAGCCGCCAAGGCTGGATTTAGAACCAGGGTCAATCTGATTCTTTCCTTGCACTAAGAGCGCAGTCCTAAAGTTACCTTGCTGGGAGGACATCCCAGCCTCCAGGTGGTCCAAGTAATACAAAAGATCAAACCGCGCACAAATAATGAAAAACATATTCAACATTCAGTGAGTATAATCAGGGGTCCTTTCGTAGGAAAAGAGCTGCAGGAGCTCATTAGTATAACTCATTAGCATAACTCATTAGCATATGCCATGTCCCCTGACATCACCAGAAGTGTGTCTGAAAGGGAATGTCAGTTTCAGACCCATTATACCCTATGGGCCATTGAAATCAATGGCAAAAACTCATAGGGTATATGAGAAGCTGGAGGAAAGGGGGTTTGAGGGAGAGGCTCCAAACTTGCAGGGTAGCTGCTGGGGCCTCTCCTTGAAATACCCACCGAGTTTCAAGAAGATTGGACCAGGGGGTCCAATTCTATGGGCCCCCAAACAGATTGTCCCATCCCCTACATTGTTCTCTATGGTGGGAAAAAAGGTTAACTTTATTCCTACCATAGAGAACAATGGAGGGAATGGGGGCAACCTGTTTGGGGGCCTGTAGAATTGGACCCCCTGGTCCAATCATCTTGAAACTCGGTGGATATTTCGAGGAGAGGCCCCAGCAGCTACCCGGTAAGTTTAGAGCCTCTCCCTCAACCCCCCTCCCCTCCAGTGGCTTTTAAAGTTGCCAACAAATTTCAGCAGCAATTCGGCGGTGGGCTGAATCAGATTAGAGAATCTGATTCAGCCCGTGGCTGCCCTAGTGGCCACTCCTGAGCTGGCGGAGCTTTGCTCTGCCTCGCTCTGGCCCCAACAGACCCTTGAGTATAATAATCTAAACCTATATAAACAGTCTTTCAAAAATGCAACATAGTAGTCAGAAACTCAAAAATATATTATCCAACTACAAAAACAGTCCTATTCATCCACCTTCAGAAATCAAACAAGTCAAATTCCTCAAACAGTGAAAAATCCAAATATAGAGCACGATCACATGCACAATTCGCCCCAACATAGGCACGAATGCCGGGCAGATTAAAGGAGCGTGATCAGACGGCAACATCTGGGAAGCGTCTCGTAGTTGTCAGCAACCCATTTTGCTCTGCCGCACAAGTGGAGTAAAAAAAACACCATGGAAAGTCTTGTAGCAAACGGGTTGCTACGGGCCACAGATGGACTTTTGTGTGTCTGATCATGCCAGCGCACTTCCATGGTGTCAGGATAGTCTGATCAGGCTGTCCTGACTCCATGCTGTTGTTTTTCCCCCGTTGCAGTATGAGCATCAGTGCACTCCCTCCCGCACATGCACATTCCATAGGGAGAGGTGCCAATCACTGATCCTTGCGTAAGCACATCGGGAACAAACGGTTGAAAAAAACCCTGACTCATCAGCGGTTGCGTCTGATCATGCAGTGGCAGGCTGTGCCTGCATCTACCAAAACTCGTCTGATTGCGTAACAGTGGGTCAACTTCCACTGGAGGAAATAGCTTCGCTTCCCTCCACTTTATAACGCCTGTGTGACCGCAACCATAATTGTTTATAATTCCTCTTCACAAAATCTCGCCTCGCCACACATCACAGCCCTGCCAGCTACAAGTTGCCTTATTGCCTTGCTTCCTCAAAAGGGGAACACCAAAACTGCCCAGCTCCAGTGTTGAATAACACACAGCATCTTTTTCGTTTTTAATGTACATAAAACCAATTACTGGGATGTATCACGCTTTTCAAGCTGGTGGCTGGAGATCTCTTGAGATTACAACTGATCTCCCAGTGGCAGAGATCAGTTACCCTAGAGAAAATGGCCACTTTGGAGGGAGGACTCCATGGCCTTTTACCTCACTCAAGCCCCTCCCTTCCCCAAACCCCACATTCCCCAGGCTCCACCCCCCAAGTCTCCAGGTATTTCCCAACCCAGAGCCGGCAACCCTACAACACCAACAGCTGAGCCCCATTTTCTGTTTTCAGGTTGCGCAAACAGATTCATTGCAGTTGAACACCACAGACTGAATTTTTCACTTCTTCCCCAAGGCAGCACCTTTCAAATGTGTCAATCCACATCTCGCCCTCCCAGCAATCACTCCCAGAAACCGAGCAATGACAAGCATGTCCGAACCAGGCTGTTCCCGATCCACCCTCACCCCAAAAAAACTGGCCAATCGAAAAACACAACAGACTCGGAATAGCCCCAGCAAGCCATATTTACCAACCTGCAAATCAGTCTGTCAAGCGCTATGATTACTTTTCATCATTTTTTTTTTTAAAAAAAGCCCTGCTATTTTGGTCACACTCATCTGTTCCGTCCCCACATTCATCTCCACAAAAGACGGGCGAGCCAAACGAAACAGCCCAAGACATGAGGCGAGGGCTCCAAGAGATAAACAATGTTTGCTTCCTCACTTGGGAAACACGCAGGTCTCCGTAACGTATTTTCAAAGGCACTGTGTCGCGTCCGGGTTCCCTACGAGGCTGAAGGTTGGTGGAAAAACAGAATATTTATTTAAAAAACCCTCCCCCTTCAGGCTTATGAAATATGGCATCTCTCATTCTCTCAATCATTCTGGCTGTGCGCGCTGCTTGCACAGGGGGAAAAAGAACCACAGTGAAGTCAGATTCAGAGGGCCCAAATAACAAGCAGCCTTTAAAATAAAGGGCAACAGTGACTCATGAGCGAAGACGTGCTTACCTACAGGAAAGCATTTGAAAAACTGAGCAGAGCTATTCAGGGTTGCTGTGTTTTTTTTTTAATATGGCTTTTATTTTTTGAATTATTCCTCAGCCATTGCCCTCGAAATCCCCTCTTTCCCGCAGTAGCATCCAACGTTCCCTCTAAAATGAGGAGCCTTGTGAGCAAAAATTCTACTTTGTGAGCTTCTGGCATTAAAGCTGTGAGCAGCCTATTTGGCTACTGCAAAAATTAGTTTGCTCTGGAGCCGTCCTTCCTGAGCTGAGACAAAAATGTGTGAGCTGGAGGTTAAAAAACTATGAGCTAGCTCACACTAACTCAGCTTAGAGGGAACATTGGTAGTGTCCAGTCTACTAGAGGGAGGACTGATCTTACAATGGCTGTTAGCTGTGATGAGAACAAAATGGAGCCTCCATGTTCAGAGGTAGTTTATCCGCAAATGGTAGATCTGGGGTTCTCAGTCTCAACCCCCAGGTGGAGCCTGGAGATCTGCCACTATTACGCTTGAGTGCCAGACGACCCTGTTCAGGTCCTTTGGAGAAAATGACTGCTTGGCAGAGTGGACTCGATGGCATTTTACCCTCCAGAGGTCCCTTCCTTTCCCAAACCCCTCCATCCCCAGTCTCTTCCTCCAAATTTCCAGGTATTTACCCACCCAAGAGCTGGAAACCCTAGAAGAAGTAGAAGAAGAAGAAGAGGAAGAGGAGGAGGAAGAAAAGGAAAAGGAAAAGGAGGTGGTGATGGTGGAGGAGGAGGGGGAGGAGGAGGTGGCAACCCTAGAAGAAGAAGAAAAAAAGAAGACAAAGAAGAAGAAGAAGAGGAGGAGGAGGAGGAGGAGGAAGTGATTGGATTTATACTTGGAGTCTCAGAGTGGCTTACAAACTCCTTTCCCTTCCCCTCCCCACAACAGATACCCTGTGAGGTAGCTGGGGCTGAGAGAGCTCTCTTGAGAACTGCTCTTTCAAGAACAGCTGTGACGAACTATGGCTTGCCCAAGGTCATCCAGCAGCTGCATGTGGAGGAGTGAGGAATCAAACCCAGTTCACTCAGTGTTGTGTATCAAGGCGACCGCCATGTGGTCATCGCACATGGCCAGAATCTACCTGAGCTTTGGCCAGGTAGAACAATTGCTGGTCGGATCCTAAACAACCACCAATCATGAGCCTAGGGCTCCCTCAGGGGACCTATGAACTGCAACCACTGACTTAAGTTCCTATCAGGGGATTATCTCTGACCAGCACAAAAGAGGGCTCTGGGCCTGGGGTTTCTCATGTTCCATCTTGACCCGAAATAAACCACTATGCTGATTTCACTGTTACCGGCCTTTCGACTCCAATACTTTCCACTGCGATTATAGTCCATGCACTTAACCACTACACCAAACTGGCTCTCTCTAGGTAGATCAGGGGTCTCCAATGTGGCACTCATGTGAGCTGTGCTGCCTGCTGACACCTTTTCTAGTGCCTATCAACTGCTTTTCAAAAGAAATTATACAGTAGGGCTTCTGGATGGCCACCAGACAATGAATTAGCAGTGCAGATTTTTAAAAGCTGTTTTAGTGGCATCCACAACCACAACCAGTTGGGGATGGGGGGTGGCCTGGTTTTGTGGGCTCCTGCCTGCTACCAGCCAGCTGGCCAGTGGGAGGAAATTCCCCCCAACAGCAATGTCACCAGAAATAAACTTGACATGCCTACATCATCCGGAAGCAAGGCTTTTTTTTCCCTGGGGGAATGCACCAGAACGGAGTCTTATGTTATAGCCAGCATATTTTTATTTATATATACATAAAGTTGGCCTTTGAAGTTAAGTCACTAAAACTCTTCTAAGTTGCATGTATATTGTAAAAGCTGTCAACGTCCTGGGTAACGCTATGTAATTGCATTATACTATATTTTTTTATTGTATTGTATTTGTTATTTCTCAGCTATGAATGTTACTCATTATTTGTTATCAATAAAAGTTGAACTTTAAAAAAAAGAAGAATGGTATTTTGGAACCTCTTTGACAAAATTCTTTTAAAAAAATGTTTAAAAGTTCATGAGTTTTCCGTATACAGATTGAAAACTTCATTTCCATCTTGAGAGTTCCAGCACCTCTCATTAAAAAAAAAGAAAAAAAGCCCTGCCCGGAAGTGATATTGGCACATCAGAAATGTCAGGGGGCAACACTCTGGTTTTGGGCCAAAACTCTATGGTTTGAGACTGATGGTACCATAGAGTTTTGCCCAAAAACCAGATTGTCACCCCCAATGTCACCAATGTGCCTACATCACTTCCAGGTTACATAGACATGCTGTGCAACATCACTTTCTGCACCTGGAATGTTCCCCCATCTCTTTGTCAGCATTTTCGACAGACCTGGCAACCCTACACTGAAGTGTTTATTTCATTCACTCTCACTCCTCTTTCCCAGTGTAGTTCTAGGAATTTCTGGAAACTCTAGCTCTAGGAATTGCCAGAATCTCTACGGCATTACCACAGAGTTTCCAGTGATTCCTAGAGCAACGCTATGTCACTGCCAGTTTTTAACAGAAGTGATGTTGACACTGCAGCTGGGAGGGAGGAGTGAAAACCGTAAAGTTTTGGTAAATCCCTGAACCTCTAAAGATGCTGGTGTGCTAGTGTCAGAATCTGTCTATTCAGTCAATGTAATCTTGCATGCATACTATGTAACCTTGTAGCCATTATGTATTGGACCCTGTATTAATCCTGTTTTGGTCGGGAGGGTGACAACCCTTAAGGGTGAGAACAAGGAGGCCTCTCATCCCTGCCTCCACATTCCAGCTGCCCCGGCAGTAACTTCAAGGGGAGGACGGCTCTCATCTCTTATCTCATGCTAAAGAACCTTGGAGCCATGAATTGTTATGTGAACTGAGGGGTCTGGTTTGAGAAGGGAAATTTACTGCTTAACACCTCACTTTTTTCCTGTGTGAACCAAACGGTCAAGACACCTTTTAGCCCGCCAATTTTCCCTTGAGGGGATTGGCTACCTATGGGTAATTCAAACTCCTTGGAATGGTATAATAGACCCGCTTGTATTATTTGTCTCATCTCTGACAATCTGTGAGAGTCCTGCTCAAAGTAGTCAACTGTGATTTGGGTAGTAGTTGACACTTTTTCTAAACAAGCCCATTTCACCCCCTTCAAGCAATTGCCCACAGCCAAAGGGATGGCTAAAGCTTTCTTCAACCACGTGATAAAATTACATGCGTTTCCGAAGAGGGTGGTTTCTGACCGCGGAAGTCAGTTCGTTGCCACCTTCTGGCGGGAGCTTTTGAAATTAATGGACATAGAACCTGCCTTAAGCTCGGGTTACCATCCAGAGACCGACGGCCAATCCGAGCGAACTAATCAAATTCTCGAGCAATTCCTAAGATGTTACACAAATTACCACCAGGATAATTGGGTGGAATTGCTGCCCTTTGCAGAATATAGCTACAATAATGCAGTGCATTCCTCCACTGGGGTTTCACCGTTCATGGCAGTGGGAGGCTTTGAAGGGAAACCACTCCCTACCCTTAAGGAGGACCCCCAACCCCCCCCCTCGGATTTTAAGAGTTGGTGGTCCAGCCTCCAGGACTCCTGGCCATTAATAGGGAAAGCCCTGGACCATGCCAAAGAGGACTACAAGAAGTATGCAGACCGAGGGCGAGCACCGGGATGGGATCTTCAACCCGGGGACTCCGTTTATCTCTCTACTAAGAATATCCATGGGCTGCAGCCCAGCAGAAAATTGGGATGGAAATATGTTGGACCTTATAAAGTGCTACGTAAAATCTCTGATGTATCCTTTGAACTGGAACTGCCTAAATCACTGAGTTCTGTGCACCCTGTGTTTCATTTCAGCCTGCTGAAGAAAGATCCTGGGCCGAATGCATGGCATCCAGTTCCTCCAGCTCCTCCTCCACTGATGAAGGAGGGGAGTCCACACTACGAGATAACTGAAATCCTTGACTCCAAGATGAAAAGGGGCCACTTGTATTACTTAGTTAGATGGTTAGATTTCGGCCCGGAGCACAATGAATGGATTCGTTCTGAACATGTTCATGCCCCCAAGTTGACTAAACTGTTTCATAAAATGTTCCCTGATAAAGCTAGGTGAAGAGAATTATGGGGAGGGCAGGGTGTCAGAATCTGTCTATTCAGTCAATGTAATCTTGCATGCATACTATGTAACCTTGTAGCCATTATGTATTGGACCCTGTATTAATCCTGTTTTGGTCGGGAGGGTGACAACCCTTAAGGGTGAGAACAAGGAGGCCTCTCATCCCTGCCTCCACATTCCAGCTGCCCCGGCAGTAACTTCAAGGGGAGGACGGCTCTCATCTCTTATCTCATGCTAAAGAACCTTGGAGCCATGAATTGTTATGTGAACTGAGGGGTCTGGTTTGAGAAGGGAAATTTACTGCTTAACACCTCACTTTTTTCCTGTGTGAACCAAACGGTCAAGACACCTTTTAGCCCGCCAATTTTCCCTTGAGGGGATTGGCTACCTATGGGTAATTCAAACTCCTTGGAATGGTATAATAGACCCGCTTGTATTATTTGTCTCATCTCTGACAATAACCCGAGATGCTGTACTAATGTAGGAATAGGTAATAAAGAACTGTGGTTAACCAACCGAGATCTGATCCTTGACTACTTTGAGCAGGACTCTCACAGCTAGGCCCTGTTCCCCAGTTTATTTATTTATTTATCTGTAGCATTTATAGGCCAGTCTCCCCACACACAGGCTCAGAGCAGCTCACATAGCTAGGCACAAAGCGCCAGGATTCATAAAACAGTTAAAATCAATACAATTAAAATCACTTAATACCAGAGCTATTTTTGGGCAGGAACGCACAGGAACAGAGTTCCGGCTGGCTCCTGAGTTGGCCACACCCAGCAGGAACTCATTAGCATAATAGGTCACACCCAACAGCAGAAACTCATTAGGATTGCCTACATTAGGGGTATGGGGCCTAACATGCAAATTAATTCCTGTTACAAAAAAAGTCCTGGGATTTGACAACAAAGGTAAACAGAATAAGAAGCAAAAGGTGGGTGTGGCTGGATGACCACTCTTCTGGTAACATGGAGGGGTGGCCTAATATGCTAATAAGCTGTGCTGTCAGTGGTGTGGCCTAATATGCTAATAGGTTTCTGCTGTTGGGTGTGGCCTATAATGCTAATGAGTTCCTGCTTGGCTTTTTCTACAAAAAAAAAAGCCCTGCTTAATACAATCCACAATTTCAATTAAAGTGCTCACAGTAGTTGATAAAAACAGATGGCATGCCATATATTACAAGCTCAAAACGCCCCACTCAGCAGTCTCCTGTTCTACAAGATGCCACAGATTTTAATAGTGGCCATAGATGGTAATGTAAGGAGGGGACTGCTCCTAGTTGAAGGCCTGGTGGAAGAGCTCCATCTTGCAGGCCCTGCAAAACTGCACAAGGTCCCGCAGGGCTCTGATTTCCTCCGGGAGTTCATTCTACCAGTAAGGAGCCACCACTGAAAAGGCCCTAGCTCTGGTGGCAGCAAGTCTAGCCTCCCCAGGACCTGGGATCACCAGGCAATGTTGCGTCCCTGACCATAGCATTCCTCCCCATCATTCCTTCAAGCGGCAAACCTATTCCAAAAACAGAAGGCAGCCCCTGGGTTTTTCCAAGACTGAAAACCGCAGCTGTAACACTTTGCAGGCTGATTGCAATTCAAGGCCATCAGAGTTATCGGAAATGCAATGGAATCCACATGTTTTGTATTCCAGCAGGATTATTTTTATCCAAGCAATCATAGTGGTTAGCCAGCACTCCTATCGATCCATTGTTGAGCTGATTTTTTTAAAATTATTTTGCTTTCTGTAGGAGAACGGTAAAGCCTGTGTGATATAAGCAATTTCTTTCTTTGGAAGGGCAGTCGGAACTCCTAAATATGATTAAAGTTTTCCTGCCGTTCCAAGCTCCTGAATACTTTAAGGTTTGACACAGTGCAGGGAACTTAAAAGTGGGGATTAAAAAGCAATTCCATTCTTTACTCACCTGATAATAAGAAGGTCTGGGCACCATGATTTTTTTTAGAGAGGGGTAGAGCCCAGAATCTCTCAGCACCAGAGATAGCAGGCAAGGCACAGCACAAGGACTGTATACATTTCTGGTCACCACACCTCAAGAAAGATATTATAGCACTGGCAAAAGTGCAGAAAAGGGCAACTAAAATGATAAAAGGGTTGGAACAGTTTCCCTAGGAAGAAAGGTTGAAGCGCTTGGGGCTCTTTAGCTTGGAGGAATGACAGCTGAGGGCTGACATGATCGAGGTTTACAACATTATGCATGGGATACAGCAGGCAGAAGAAGTCCTTTTTTCCCCTTCTTACAATACAAGAACTCGTGGGCACTCGATGAAATTGCTGAGCAGTCGGGTTAGAACAGAAAAAAGGAAGGACTTCTTCATCCAAAGAGTGATCAACACATGGAATTCACTGCCACAGGAGGTGGCGGCGGCTACAAGCATGGACGGCTTCAAGAGGGAATCAGATAAACATATGAAGAAGAGGTCCATCAGTGGCCATGAGCCCCAAGGTGAAGATAGGAACTCTCAGTCTGGGGCAAGTGATGCTCTGTAATCTTGGTGTTTGGGGGGGCAACAGTGGGAGGGCTTCTAGTGTCCTGGCCCCACAGCTGGACCTCCTGAGGGCACCTGGTGTTTTTGGCCACTGTGTGACACAGAGGGCTTTTTCCCACTCACATTGTGCCGGCGTTCTGCCTCCGTTTGTCCTGGCGCTGGGTGTCAATTTCACACCCTTTGCTGCGACGCGTGTGTTAATACGGGGCTTCGCGCCATTTTCTCCGCACCTTCGGTAAACCTTAAAAAAAAAAGGTTTACCGAAGGCGTGGAGAAAATGACGTGAAGCCCCGTATTACCACACGCGCCGCAGCAAAGGGTGTGAAATTGACACCCAGCGCCGGGACAAACGGAGGCAGAACGCCGGCACAATGTGAGTGGGAAAAAGCCCAGAGTGTTGGACTGGATGGGCCACTGGCCTGATCCAGCATTGGCTTCTCTTATATTCTTATGACGTATGAATCTACCATTGCCATTTGTTTTTAGCTTTTTAATGTTGTTAATGTGAGCCTTTCCATTTTTACCAGTTTGGGTGGGTGTGGCCGGCATTCCCTCTTAATTTGCCTCTTCGATACCATTTTAACACAATTATTATTATGCCGTCCTCCATTCCCCAAGGGAGTCTCAGAGCGGCTTACAAACTCCTTTTCCCTTCCCCTCCCCACAACAGACACCCTGGGAGGTAGGTGGGGCTGAGAGAGCTCTTTCCCAGGCTGTCCTTGAGAGAACAGCTCTGACAGAACTACGGCTTGCCCAAGGTCATCCAGCCAGGTGCAAGTGGAGGAGGGGGGAATCAAACCCGGTTCTCCCAAATTAGAGCCTGCGCACTTAACCACTACACCAAACTGGAAGGTAAGCTCGGCCGGCTCTGGTTAGTATTTGGATGAGAGACCCGTGTCCCTGCTCAGAAGCCAGTAGGAGGCTGAACCTCATTGCAAGCAGGTGATCAATGCAGAGTTTTCTTTAGGCTCAGTCATTTCATTTGATTATTCATGAATTCAAAGATCATTCACTCAAGATGAAGCTGGTGAATGCCTGGCAGAGCTCATCTTTAGTGATTAGAGTCCATTATATAACTTTGGTGGAAAGAAGATGATCCTGTATGTTTTTTTTCCGCTAGTGATTTTCTATCGAAGAACGGACTAAACAAAGACTTTGGTGGTCTTGCAAGCTACCGGAAAGGGAACCGACGTGTAGCCAATAAGAAAGGCTGTTGTGGAACATCTGATCTAAGGGGGTTAAGGAACTACAGTTCTCATCATGCCTTACTTTAAAGGTAAAGGACTTATTTTCCTGTTCTAATATAGTCTGCTTGATATATATCCTACTGGGGCAGTACACGCCCCACCTGGTATTCTATGGATTCCACCATCAACATGCTTTGCTAGTGGAGCACGATGACAATAATTACACATATATGACATGCTACACTGCTAACTAATGCTCTAGGCAGAAACTAAGGCACGCAAAACTTGAGTTTCGGTCTTTGTGTTCATTCATTGGTACAAAACAGAACTGCCACCTGAAAACAAGTGGAAGCTCAGACATGCACAGGCAAATACTTCTGGATTTGATTTCTGGAACGTTAGGAAGGGAGAAAGGGATGGTGTCTGGATTTGTAAACTGCCCTGTCCCCCTCCCCACACTTCCCTCGCTGTGACTGCACTCTCTGGTGTAGTGGTTAAGTGCGCGGACTCTAATCTGGGAGAACCGGGTTTGATTCCCCACTCCTCCACTTGCACCTGGCTGGATGACCTTGGGCAAGCCATAGCTCTGTACCAGCTGTTCCCTCAAGGAACAGCCCCACCTACCTCACAGGGTGTCTGTTGTGGGGAGGGGAGGGGAAAGGAGTCTGTAAGCCACTCTGAGACTCTTAAGTGAGTGAAGGGCGGGATATAAATCCAATCTCTTCTTCTTCTTCTTCTTCTTCTTTGTCAGTCAGTTTGGTGTAGTGGATTGGTGTAGTTTGGTGTAGAGCCAATTTGGTGTCGTGGTGAAGTGCGCGGACTCTAATCTGGGAGAACCGGGTTTGATTCCCCACTCCTCCACTTGCACCTGGCTGGATGACCTTGGGCAAGAAAAAGAGCAGCTTCTGTCAGAGCTCCCTCAGCTCCACCTACCTCACAGGGGGTGCCTGTTGTGGGGAGGGGAAGGGAAAGGAGATTGTAAGCCGCTCTGAGACTCCAAGTGAAGGGTGGGGTATAAATCCAATCTCCTCCTCCTCCTCCTCCTCCTCCTCCTCCTCCTCCTCTTCTTCTTTCAGGGTGACTGGAATTTAAAAATCTCTTCTTTTAACTTTTCTTCTTCAGGCACCTTAAATCAAACTGCTTCCCCCGCCCCCCCCCCCCCCCCGCCCCATGCTGTATTTAGGGACAGGACAACAGGCTGCCTTTTCGTTCCCCTCTTTCCCAGCCTCTATTTTACAAGTAGCTATCTTGCCCAGAGAGAATTCCAGGAACTCAACACCTGGGGCAGGATAAAATCCCCCCTCCTGCTTTTCCAAGGTGCACCAGCTCCTTCCAGCCTTGCAAACAACATATGGGGATGCCATGCCTCCAGGTGGGACCTGGGGATCCCCTACACTTACAGCCAGTGTTCCCGCTCAGCTGAGTTAGTGTGAGCTAGCTCACAGTTTTTTAGCCTCTGGCTCACACATTTTTGTCTTAGCTCAGGGAGGATGGCTCCAGAGCCAACTAACTGATGCAGTAGCCAAATCGCTAGCTCACAACGTTAATGCCCGCAGCTCACAGAGTAGAAATTTTGCTTGCAAGACTCCACAGCTTAGAGGGAGCATTGCAGAGTTACAGCTTATCTCCTGCCTACAGATAACAGTTCCCAAGCATAAGGGAAGGCTGTGGAAGGAGGGCTCCATGGGATTGCACTCCATTGAAATCAGTGTTCTCCCAAGATGTAGTGATCTCGGCTGTGGTCACACGGAACCAGACTTTTGTTTTCCGATTTGTTTTCTTCTGGGTTGGGATGTTCATACATCCCAATCCTGGCAGCGGGGGCAGTGGGGGGAGGCACCCTTCCTGCTCGCAGGAGAGCGCTCTACACCCCCCTCCATTACTGCTGCCAGCCGCTGCCACCACCAGCCACTGCCAGCCGCTGCTGCCGCCGGACCCATTCTGGTTGTCTGGCTCACCCCGTGCTCTGCTCCAAGCCCTGAGCCCCACCAGCCGCCGCTTGGTAATTTTTTTGGGTTAGAGAATGCGAGGGGGGGCGAGGCGGTGGCGCCCAGTGGGGTTCAGGGCCGGGAGCAGGGCAAGGTTTGTTTTTTTTCCCCCCATTTTTGCACTTGGGCACTTGAGTGCCCAAGCGCACAAGTGCAAAAATGGGGGGGACGGGACAGGGAGGGATGATCTGAACAGCCCTCCCTCGCAATCTGTTGTGTACTAGGACCACGATCGCATGGTCTCCCATAATGGCGACCGCCACGTGGTCAGCGCACATGGTCAGACGTCGCCGGCCGGGGTACTTGAAAGACTATGTTTGCAAGGGGGAACTGGACTATGGGGGGAGGGGTGTTGTGTACTAGGACCACGATCTCATGGTCTCCCGTAATGGCGACCGCCACATGGTCAGCACACATGGTCAGAATCTACCTGAGCTTCAGCCAGGTAGAACAATAGCCAGTTGGATCCTGAGTGACCACCAATTACGAGCCTAGGTCTCCCGCTGGGGAACCTATGAACTGCAACCATGGACTTAAGGTCCTATCAGGACCTGGGGGTGAGTTCGGGGCATTGTCTCCGGCCGGCATAAAAGAGGGCTCTGAGCCCGGGGTTCCCCATGTTCCATCTGACCCTCAATAAAGAGCTTTACAATGTAATCACTACCTCTCGCCTCCCGACTCCAATACTTTCCACAATCATTACGAGAGAGGGCTGTTCAGATCGGCTCAATCGCAGATTCCTCACATTCACACCCGGGAAATACTTGTTTTTCCAGGGGTCCTTAAACGCGGGAGAAAAGTGGAAGGGTTGCGCGGGTGAGCGAGCTTCAGCGCGGGATCCGTATGAACAGGAGATTAAAAAGCGAGAGGAAACAGCACTAATTCCCGCGGTAAAGTCCCGTGTGACTGCACCCCTCATATATCTCAGTGGTCCAGGAGTCCCAATGGGGTCGCTATTGCACTGTTTTGGGACTGTGTTACAGCACCATAGCACTCTAAATCAAAAGTCCCCCCCTCCAACAAAAAAGACAGAGATCGCCTCTGGCGGCAAAAAAAGGGCGTGGAAACCTCATCATCAGAGGAAGCACTACAGGGACATTTTACACAGCACTCCATAGTGCTTCAGGAACGGCAGAGGAAACTGAAGACCGCTTGGAAGCAGTTTTCATGTAAAATGGCTCAGGAACGCTTCTCTAATGGGACAGAGGTGTTCCTGTCTGAAAGGGGAAATATATTCCGTCAGAGACAGACAGAAACTGTGAGTGAACAGTTGCTGAAACGGAACATATTGGCTGTCTGAAATTCCACATAGTGACCTTGGGTTCAAGGCCTCTTTTGGTATTTCTGTCTGGTCTGATCTTGCAATGTAGGTTGGTTGTATTTCATCGTACATTTTTCTTTCTTAAATTTTATTTTGAATGTTGCCAGCCAGTTTATACTGCAAGAAGATGGACTGGAGCCTGCATAAACCAGGAAATCCCGTTACTACCACTGATCTCCAGCCAACGGAGATGAGTTCCTCTGGAGAAAATGGTCACTTTGGGTGCTGGTCTCTGTGTAGTTACACAACACTGAAGCCCTCCCCTCCCAAAACTGGGCTTGCCAACCTCCAGGTGGTGGCTGGAAACTTCCTGGGATGACTAGTCATCTCCAGGTGACAAAGAGCAGTTCACCTGGAGAAAATACCAACTTTGGAAGATGGACTCTATGGAATTATATCCACCCGAGGTCCCTTCCCTCCCCAAACCTGGCCCTTTTCAGGCTCTGCCCCCAAAGTCTCCAGGTATTAACTGAGCTAGAGCTGGTGATCCTATCAAAATCCAGCCCTAAAACCTCCAGGAACTTCCCAGATCAGAGCTAGCAGCTCTAGTTTAAGCAAAAGAATTAGCTGAAACATCTCAGGAACATGGATTAGCACTGTTCTTTTGTGTCAGTAAGATCGTAACTGCTTCAGTGCACACACACTTTCCCATTTGTTGCTGCCATTTTGGATGTTTCACCAAGATAGCAGAAAAACACTTTACAGCATGTGTTAGCATTTCATCCAGTGTACCATCTGGCTGGTGATACGAAGCAGGGGATGCAGTCAGGTAGACGTTCACGAGGGATTTGGTTATGCAGAAAATAAAATTAGCTGTGCTGGAATGAGTCCAACATCACCAGAAGCTGATTATGCTCTGGCTAAAAAGACCCTGGATCTCAACCACTTTTCAGTTTGCACTGCTAAAGAGAAGCAAGCAGGGATAAATCTCTCTTCTGGGGGAACACCGGTAAGTGGCTGGGTCATGTTTTGGGCACAGAAGGCACTTCTCTTTCCTGACCAAATGACACAGGACCAGTGTCCCCTCTAAGGCTGCAGACAGACTGGCAGCTTGCGGCAATATAGTGCTGCCTCTAACAGACCCTGTTTAAAATGTTGCAGGACCTATCAGCTGCACAGCACACCCTACTGCGGGTTACCCATGGAGACATCCTGTGGGAAAGCATCCACATTATTGTAGCACATCAGCCATGGAGCGTACTGTAAAAACAGCCAAAATTCATGCATGTGCAAATGTGCGCACGTGCGCACATGCGCACATGGGGTTTTTTTTAAAGCCACTTCCCTAGCAGCAGAACGGATCTGCAAGTTCAGATTGCCAAATCTGTTCTGTGTGCGCTCTTTCATGTTCAGACAGCCGGCCATGCGCGATGAATGTGGGAGGAAACAAAAACTCTACTTTGGAGGTGGTGGCTTTTTAACCCAGCTCCAAGTCATCCTCTGATGGGGTGAGTATGCCCAGGGAACACCTGGCAGCTGTAGCTGTGTGAACAGGGCCACTTAATCAGTTTGTGAAAGATGCCTGTATCTGGCCAAACTGCCAGTCTGATCACAGCCTAAGCTGAGTTAGTGTGAAACTCACAGGTTTTTTAGCTCCCAGCTCACACATTTTTGTCTTTGCTCTTAGGAAGGATGGCTCCAGAGCAAACTGATTTATGCAGCAGCCAAATGGCTCGCTCACAACTTTAATGCCAGCAGCTCACAAAGCAGAATTTTTGCTCACAAGGCTCCACAGCTTAGAGGGAGCATTGCATGGGACTTTGAAGTTCAATGCTGACATTATAAATGTCTTTGCTTTCTACAAGCAAAACTGCAAAAAACACCCAATACTAAACAGAAGCAATTTACACGCAGGGTTGTTAAGAACATAAGAATATAAGAGGACTTATCTATCTAGGTATCAGTTGTAATTTTGGGAGATCTCCAAACCCCACGTTGAGGTTGGTAACCCTATCTAGACCACCCTATTTATCTGGTAATAGTGAGCATGGTAAGAGTCCCAGTGAAAGTCTTGGACCTTGACCCTGGGGTTTTGTGTGTGTGTGTGTGTGTGTGTGTGTGTGTGTAAAGTTAAGTCAACTTGCGGCCGAGTTATAGAAATCTCTATAGGGTTTTCAAGGGACAAATCAAGGTGGTTTTCCATTGTCTGCTTCCATGTAACAACCCTGGACTTCCTTGTTGGCCTTCCATCCAAGTGCTAACCAGGGCTGACTCTAGCTTCTGAGATGTGACAAGATGTGGCTCACCCAGGCAATTCAGTCCAGGGTATTCTTGAGATTAAATACTGGAATAGGCAAGGTCTATTGTGCATAGATAAAGAAGATGAAAAGAATATCCTGCAGGGGGCAGCAGAGAGGACAACTAGTTAGCATAGTGAGAGTAGGAACTTTCTGCTATTTTCAAATAGTCTCCTTCCTGTCTCCTCATTGGTTTTTTCCTGCTCCTGCTGAGACCTGTTAGTCTGTTGACTCTCTCCTATCTAGTTAGACAGACTTCTCTCTCTCTCCTCTTACTTACAAAGTTTGCTCTCTTCTTAATAAACAAACATTATTCTTTAAACAGTTTATGCTCCGCTTTACTGCATATCTAAACTCTGCCAACATTAAGAAGGTGGAAAATCTATTTAAGAAAGCTGACTTCATTGTCAGCCAGGCCATTCCATAGCACTGAGGCCACAACGGAAAAGTCCTGAGGTCTGCCTGCAGATCTCACCACTCTAGGAGCTATCAAACCCAGAAACTGGAAGGGATTGTTTTTATTTTCTACTTGAATTCCCCCCCTCCACAACTTTGATAGCAAAACCTAAGATACTTGTGTAGGGTACCTCCCTCTCAGTGGTAGTAGGAGAAAAAAAATAAAAATTAGAAAAATGGCATGATGTTACTTCCAGGAAAACCCAAAAGTGATATTACACCTCTCTAAGAAATGATGGTAGGGGCCTGGGGACCCCATCCCCAGATGACAGCAATCAGTTCCCCTGGAGAAAATGGCAGCTTTGGAGGGTGAACTCTATGGCATTATGGTCCCTCCTGTCTCCAAATCCACTTCCAGATCTCCAGGAATTTACAAGACAGAGGCTGGCAACCGTAGTGCGGACGTTGCCGTCTAGACACATGCATCAGCAAAAAAAAAACAAAAAAAACCCCTTCCCTTCCATGCAAGAATGATAGGAAAGGGAAGAAAGCATCATTCAGCAAAGCATGAAGGCTCCCCAATCGAATTTACATTACCAGCCAAGCACTACAGTGCATTCCGGCCTCTGGCCTGGAAACATAAATGGAATGTTTCCCTTGTAAGCAATCAATTTGCTTTGTGCTGCAAATTGCTTGACCGAAACAAACAGGATAACCTCCAACCCTGCAAGGGATACATTTCAAAGAAGCACAGAGCAAGCCTATCTGAGCAGGGCCCATAACCCAATAGTCCAGAGCAGGAAAGCTTTTAGAGTGCAAACAGCCGTTTCGGCTGCAGTGGATGCGGCAGATTTGTATTGGACAGGCAAACAGGGTGCTGAAATCAGTGTACAGGGTGCTGAAATCAGTGTTGTTCGATGCAGAATTTGGCCTTCTGAAATTATTGTGTTGGCTTTTTTCAAATGTTTCCAGTCCTAATGAGAACATGGGATACTGTCTAGCTACATTTGTATAGTACCAGCATTTCTCTGCTGCCCTGGGTCAGTTTGCCAGCCTTCAGATGGTGTCGACAAAACAAGGGGAAAGCGCTGGTCCTTTCCACGTCTGCCTGCCACTCTGGTTTTTTTCAGTGTTCAAGTTGAGGCAATTTAAGTCAATGGCAAAACAGCATCCAAATAACCCCGGGGCAACAGCAGGCTGAAATTGGACTGACCACTGAAGGGATGGAATATAGTGCAGAATTGGGGGGGGGGGGAGAATAAAAAGAAGGTTGAATTCAATTTTAGTGCAGAATGGGGAAGAGGCAGGGACCGATTTCCTACAAAGCGCTGCTCCACCACTGCTCTTCCCTTTCCCCCGACGGCGTGCATCAATTTCCCACTGTTTACACCATGCCGCATTTTGACCTGCGGCTTCACCTGTTTCCCCCCACGGCTTCACGATCCTCAAAAAACAGGGTTGCAAAGCCGCAGGGGGAAATGGGCAAAGCTGTGGGTCAAAATGTGGCACGGGGCAAATAGTGGGAAGTTGACACATGCAATCAGGGCAAAGGGAAGAGCGGTGGCAGAGCTGCGCCTCGTGGGAAATCGGTCCTGGATTTAAAAGACGGCTGAATTCGATTCTAGTGCAGAACTGCTTGGAGGACACCGCGATGAATGTGGATTAAAAGGAGAGTGCTGAAAGGACCACAGTGTGTCGATATGTCAGGAGGACTGACATGCTACACTGAAGCGCTTGATAGCTGGGAGCCCACTGGTTGAAAGAAATTTCCTAGAGCATTGGTTCCAACTTGTATTTTGATCTCCACAATGGAAGGGAGATATGGCTTTGAAAAAGAGGACAGAAACATGTTCCCATGCCTGGGATACATGTTGCTGCATAACTTCCAGTTGTTGATCTGATCTGTTCAGTTTGGTGTAGTGGTTAAGTGCACAGACTCTAATCTGGGAGAACCGAGTTCGATTCCCCACTCCTCCACTTGCAGCTGCTGGATGACCTTGGGCTAGAAAAAGAGCAGCTTCTGTCAGAGCTCTCTCAGCCCCACCTACCTCACAGGGGGTGCCTGTTGTGGGGAGGAGAAGGGAAAGGAGATTGTAAGCCGCTCTGAGACTCCTTCAGGTAGTGAAGGGCGGGGTATAAATCCATTCTCCTCTCCTCCTCCTCTTCTTCATCTCCAGAAATTTGTCACAGCAAGAACTTGGGAACTAGTAATATCACATTGCAGCCTTGATTTATGGCTCATGATTGTTGCATTTTGAGAGTTTGGGAACTTCATGTATTTCATTTTGTAACTCTGGCTTGGAGCTTTCTATTAAGTACTTTTGGAACTGGCAACAAGAAAACCCCGATAACTGAATATTCCGTAAGAATATTCACTCTTTCGGTATTTCAAAATATTCATTTAAAGGGGCTGCTGTTAGACTTGTTAATTGCATCAGCCTTCAGGTGGGGCCTGGAGACCTAGAATTATGACTGATCTCCGGACTACGCAGGTTAGTTCCTCTGAGGAAAACAAATTACTGCTTTGGAGGTACTATTCCCCATTGAGGTTCCTTCCCTCCCCAAACTCCGCCCTCATCAGGCTCCACCCACAAAATTGCCAGGTATTTTCCATCTCAGAGCTGGCAGCCCTAGTGCTGGGTTAGGGTGGCCAGGAGGGTTGCCAGCCTCCAGGTGGGGCCCAGAGATCTCCCTGAATTACCACTAATCTTCAGATGATGGAGATCAGTTCCCCTGGAGGAAATGTCTGCTTTGAAGGGTAACCCCAGAGCCTGCCTTGGCAGGGAGGGTGGGGTATAAATCAAAAATAAATAATATTATACCCTGCTGGTCTCGCTCCCCTCCCCAAATCCTATCGAACCCTAGGCTCCACCCCGAAAAGTCCAGGAATCTCTCAATCTGGAGTTGGCAACCCTTTGTCCTTTTCCCAAGAGTCATTCCAGACATGCAGAAATGGATATGGTGCAGTCTGCTCCTAGGACTGTACCACTTCCAGTTTCGTGGGCAGGGTGGCCCATCTGAAATTCCCCTCCACTCTATGACTTTATACCCCGCTGAGATTCATCCCCTCCCCAAATCTCCAGCCAGTTGCCAACTGGCAACCCCAATTAGGGGGGAAGTAGATCATTCTGTGCAATTTGGGGTGCCAGGCTCTAGGTGGGACCTGGGGACCCCCTGGAATTACAGCTCATCTCCAGACTACAGAGATCAGCTCCCCTGGAGAAAATGGAGGCTTTAAAAGGTGAACTCTATGGCATTGTACCCCACTGAGGTTCAGGGATGCCAGTCTCCAGGTGGGAGCTGGGGATCCCCTGGAATTACAACTCATTCCCAGACTACAGAAATCAGCTCCTCTGGATAAAAGGGAGGCTTTGGAAGGTGAACTCTATGGCATTGTGTCCCACTGAGGTCCTTGCCCTCCCCAGGTTCCACCCTCAAATCTCCAGGAATATCCTGCCTAGGACTTGGCAATCCGACTTGGGGAGAATCACAGATACTTGTAGCATTTCTATTCAGAAGTCACTAACAAGAGAATTCTTCTTTCTCCTCGTCTGATAGCTGGATACCCAGATGTCAGGTCAGATGCAGGGCGGTATGGCCAAACATCCCAAAGTAAACCAGCAAGTCTGGCCACAAGAGATGCATCACCTCCCTGCGTGCTCTCTGCACCAACCTGTATGTCTGGCTATTAATCTTGGTACACCAAAATGTAATGACACCATCTAGGTAGCACCTGTTTCCCAAGCAGTCCACCATCTGTGCTGGCAGTTCTCCCCAGACCATGACAGGGCCAGTGTTTGCTGAGCAAACGCTGAAAACAAAAGATATCCAGCTCCACGTGGGGGGGGGGGGGAGGCGGGGAGGGGGAGGTGACCGAACTAGAGGAGGTGAAAGTTGAAAAACTCATTTGTGTGCTCAGAATCACAGTGGCCGATTTCGCACTAGCGTTTGCCCCAGGTTTGCCCTCATGGTTGCATTGGAGCTTCTGATTGATTTCACACCAGTTGCTCCGGGCTAACTTTTTGCTCTGGAGTATCGCCCTGCTGCACCGGAGTTTCCCTGGAGCAAACAAATCCTGTTTTTAGAGGATTTTCCTGTTTGCTCTGCGGGAGAACCCAAAATGAAAACATGCCCACTCACCCACCTTTCATCAGGGCCGCCCCATTGTGGGAGTTTCTAATTTTTTTTGGAGAAAACCCTTCATCACGCTATATCGAAAGAGCTGAGGTTCCACATGGGAAAATGAAGAAAATACTCCGGAGGAAACTGGGAGGGGAAATTCCGGAGAGAATGAGAGACAACTGGCCAGTGTGAAATCGGCCAGTGTGTGGCAGTTTGAAATCCATATTGGACAGTGGCTATTCCCAAGTCTTTCAGCCCTGGAGGACAGTTGTGGAAGAAGAAGGAGGAGGAGGAGGAGGAGGAGGAGAGATTGGATTTATAGCCCCACTTCACTCGGAGTCTCAGAGCAGCTTACAAACTCCTTTCCCTTCCCCTCCCCACAACAGACACCCTGGGAGGTAAGTGGGGCTGAGAGAGCTCTGACAGAAACTGCTCTTTTTCAAGAACTGCTGTGCCAGAACTACAGCTTGCCCATGGTCATCCAGCAGCTACAAGTGGAGGAGTGGGGAATCAAACCTGGTTCTCTCAGATTAGAGTCCGTGCTCCTAACCACTACACCAAACTGGCACAGAGGTATTCATAGAATCATAGACTTGGAAGGGATCTCCAGGGTCATCTAGTCCAGCCCCCAGCACAATGCAGGAAATTCACAAATACCTCCCCCCACACCTCCAGTGAATGCTGTTTCATGCCCTGAAGATGGCAAAACCCCTCCAGGATCTCCGGCCAAACTGGCCTGAAGAAAAATTGCTTCTTAACTCCAAAGTGGTGATCAGCATTTCCCTGGGCGTGTAAGAAAGGGCCAAAAGAACTAAGCACTGAGGCAACCCTTCCTGCTCTCCCTCTCATGATCTGCCTCAGTTCACAGAATCCGCATTGCTGTCAGATGGCCAGATGGCCTCTGTTAGAAAACCTCCAAAGAAGGAGAGCCCACCACCTCCTGAGGAAGCCTGTTCCACTGAGGAACCGCTCTAACTGTCTGGAAGTTCTTCCTAATGTTTAGCCGAAAACTCTTCTGATTTAATTTCAACCATTGGTTGTGGTCTGACTTTCTGGGGCAACAGAAAACAACTCTGCACTATCCTCTATCAGACAGCCCTGAAAGGACTTGAAGATGGTGATCATATCCCCTCTCAGTCATCTCCTCTCCAGGCTAAACATACCCAGCTCCTTCAACCTTTCCTCACAGGACTTGGTCTCCAGAGCCCTCCCCACCTTCCTTGCCCTCCTCTGGACATGTTCCAGCTTGTCTATCTCCTTCTTAAATTGTTGGTTGTGACTTAACTGCACTTCACACACACACACACATACAGAGAGAGAGAGAGAGAGAGAGAGTCCTCCTGTTACTTAGCACTTTCATCCAAGTCATGCACAGTTTTTAAACAAAGTCCCGCATGTGACTCTTCTGAGTGCTGAGAGACCGCAGAGTTGAAGGCGTATTTCCACACGCCACGCTCGTGTCAAAACAGAAAGGCAGCGTCTTCTCAATTAAATGGGTTTCTCTCCTTTCACTGAGAAAAGCCTTCCATGTGTGGTGTGATCGCTTGCGATGCCTTACCAAAAGTTAGAGTTGCCGATTTCCAGGAAGGGCCTGAAATTCTCTCAGAATTACAACTGATCCCCAGGCTAGAGAGAAGAATTCCCCCGGAAAAAATGGCAGCTTTGGTCGATAGACCCTGTGGAATCACAGCACTGCCAAGATCCCTCCCCCTCCCTGAACTCCACCTTCCCCCAGTCTCCACCCCCAAAATCCCCAGGAGTTTCCTAACCCGGAGCTGGCAACCCTACCAACAGGTTATTAGGTGTTCAGTCAAGTGCTGTGACTCCCCATGTATGTGTGAACCAACCCTAAGAGGTGACTCTTGACTGACCACAGATCTGTCGGATATTGTACCTCTGCATGCAAGAGGATCACGTAGATGGTGAGCTTCTTTGATCATTGCTTGCCTTCTGTTTTTCATTTTATATAGGACCTCTCTTCTTCTCCCTCTTATATGGGCTTGGAGCTGTAGCCAGTTAACCTTTCTGAAGTTAATCTGTTCACAATGAGTTAAATGCACCTACATAACTATGTCATGTAAGATGTGCTTCTATTTTTGTAAATAAAATTTCTTTCTCTTATTACCATTGGAGTCAGATCATCTTTATAATTTGTTTTATCCCCTTAACTTGTTAGATGTTGAGCCTCTTTGGCTATTGCTTGTCTTCTGTTTTACATTTTATATAGGACCTCTCTTCTTCTCCCTCTTACCTGGGCTTGGAGCTGTAGCCAGTTAACCTTTTTGAAGTTAACCCGCTCACAACAAGTTAAATGTACCTACATGAATATGTCATGTAAGATGTGCTTCTATTTGTGTAAGTAAAATTTCTTTCTCTTATTGCCAGTGGAGTCAGATCATCTTTGTAATTTGTTTGAACAACATTTTCCCCTTAACCGGTAAACGTGGAGGATCAAGATTACCACGTAGCACTTCTGTGCTTCCAAAGCAATTTTTTTTAAATCATTTAACCCAATAAGATCTTTGTGAGACTCAGGGGGAGGAGATATATTTCCAAGATCTATTGGCCCAGAGCCAGTTACAGGCTTTAGGCTACACCTCAGCACCTTGAATTCTGCCAGGATGTTTTAGTGCTGATCTGACAGTGGCGGAATAATGGTCACCTGGTGACTCACCTTACAAGGAGGAGCACGGGTGGGGGTACCACTTTCTATGGCAGTGAAAGCTTCTGAGTAAACTTCAAGGACAACCTCCAACCAAATGCATGTAACGTTCCAGGAATTACAGCTGCCATTTCTGAATGTTTTGTCCCAGCCTCCCTCATCTGGATCTGTGCAAACAGCACGTGAAAGGAAGGGCAGCTAAAAAAAAAGCCATCCCAATTATGCAAAAACACACGCACACCCGTCCTTTCCCGGTACCTCAGCTGACCCCCCTATTCTATGGTAATTAACAGAATTAATGTCCGCTGCAGGAATATAAAACAGATGAAGCCAGGAAGAGCTGGAACAGAGCCCAGCAGAGGAGTTATACAAAGAGGATCTTCCGAACGTTGCAGTCAACAATTCAGCTCTGCTGCTGGTGAAAAAGGGATTGTGAAGAGAAAGCGGGCCGCAGCCTGAGCATTTGAAAATGCTTTTAAAATGCCGGGGGGGGGGGGCTTATGTACAAGAGGACAGCTACAATCTAAGCTATCTAGGACATTTTGAAGGTTATTAATTCACTAGGTCGGCATAAGTTGGAAGGAAGAGAAGAGAAGAGAAGAGGGGAGGGGAGGGGAGGGGAGATTGGATTTATACCCCGCCCTTCACTCGGAGTCTCAGAAGGGTTTACCATGTCCTTTCCCTTCCCCTCCCCACAACACAGATACAGAAGGGGGGAAAGATATTTCATATACCTCCTCCCCCCAAAGAAAGCTTCTTCTTTCTCTTCTTCTAGTCTCTCCCTTCAGCAGAGAAGCTCAGGCGCCAAAAATGCTTCTCCACTGCAGAATTTTGGGACAGCAGCTGCCAAACTCCTGACCAATCCGGAATGGCCTTTGCACCTTGCCAACATCTGATTCAGCCATATTTTCATCCAAAACCGGCTTGCAGACTGCCAATGGCCGGGGGTGGGGGGGTTTGATAGTAATTATCTCCCCATCTTAATGCAGAAGTGGCAGCACCTTGAGGATTTCAATCTGTCTGACTGCATGACGATGAATGCGGAACTTGGTTTGAGACAATAACTGTGCAGCACTAACAGAAAAGAGTAAGAGTCCAGCGGTGCCCTAAAGACTAACGAAAAATTGTGGAAGGATATGAGCTTTTGCGATGTGAAGGATATCTTCACCCAGGTCTCACTTCGGATAGGAAGAAGTGATCGGCGACTCACGAAAGCTCATCCCCTGCTAGGGCTGCCAAGTCAGCCCGGGGGGGCGGAGTATCCCCCGCTACAGGGGTTCCCAATCCACCGGCCAGCATTCGGCCGGCGGGGGAAACCCCGCCCCCGAAGTTGTCCAGCCTGGACGACTTCCCTCACGTAATGACGTCACCCGGAAGTGATGTCAGCACGTTGGGGGCGTTGCCAGGGCGACGCTCTGGCAACGCCCCCAATGCACTGACGTGACTTCCGGTGACGTCAGCCAGCGCGTGCGCGAAGCGTGCACACTGATGAAGCTCCCGGCTGGCAGAGGACTCCCCCCCGCCGGTAAGCTTGAGGGACTTGGCAACCCTATCCCCTGCCCCAAATTTTCTTGGTCCTTAAGGTGTTACTGGACTATTGTCTTCACCACCGCTACAGACAGACTCGCACAGCGACCCATCTTGATCTATCTGAAGAAGTGTGCAGTGACTCACGAAAGCTCCTCCCCTGCCACAGATTTTGTTGGTATTTTAAGGAGTTACTGGACTTTTGCTCTTTTCTATGGCTACAGATACACTAACATGGCTGCCCATCTTGCTGTATCCGAAGAAGTGAGTCGTGACTCACGAAAGCTCATCCCCTGCCACAGATTTTGTTAGTCTTTCAGGTGCTCCTGGACTCTTGCTCTTTTCTACTGCTACAGACAAACAAGGTGACCTACCTTGTTGTATCTGAAGAAGTGAGCCGTGACTCACAAAAGCTCATCCCCTGCCACAAATTTTGTTAATCTTTAAGGTGCTCCTGGACTCCTGCTCTTTCCTACTGCTGCAGGCAGACTAACAAGGCCACCCATCTTGATCTGCCTGAAGAAGTGAGCAGTGACTCACAGAAAGCTCCTCCCCTGCCACAAATTATGTTAGTCTTGAGGGTGCTCCTGGACTCTTGCTCTTTTCTACGGCTACACACAGATTAACACGGCGACCCACCTTGATCTGTGCAGCCCCACGTGGACTTCGGCTCACTGAAGGCTTGGGTGGATGTCACTCAATTTAGGATCGCATTACACATCCTGGATGTCGGACCTGATGCAGGTAAAGTGACATCTTCTTTTAGGCTAAAACAAAAAAAATCTATGGCTCTAGTAGGAAGCTGACTAGAAGATAGTTTTATCTTACAGCTCATCGTCCTGTTTATTCTCCTATCTCGGGGCCAAACCAGGCACATGAATCTGCCTTCTGGTGTAGGGGTTAAGCCGCTCTGAGACTCCAAGTGAGTGAAGGGCGGGATAGAAATCCAATCTCTTCTTCTTCTTCTTCTGAATCAGAGCATTGCTCTGCTGCAGTCTGTTGTCTCCTCATAACTATGGCGCCGGAGGGGAGTTTTATGCATAGGCGTCAACTACGGGGGGGGCTCAAGGGCTCGAGCCACCCCCAAAATTTCCCGGGGGAGACTGAGCCCCCCTGGCAAAATGGAACACCCGCCACCATGTCTCCCCGGGGCCTTCCTAGGCCCGCCCGCCTGCCGCCGCCTCTCTCCCCCCCCCCGCCTGGCCACTCCTGCCTCCTTCCCTCTCCCTCCCTCCCTCCCTCCCTCTGTCCGGGGACCAGCTGGGCAAATGCCCAGTGTGATGGTGTCACTCGGAAGTGACTCTATCACACTGGGCACGTTGCCAGGGCGACGCTCTAGCAATCGCCCTGAAACTCTATGGCGCCTACCAAGACTGGCAGCCGCTCTCCAAGTTTTCAGACTGAGGTCTTTCATATCACGTACTGCCTGGTCCTTCTAACTGGAGACAGTGAGGATTGAACCTGGGACCTTCTGTATGCAAAGCAGTTGCTCTACCACTGAGCCACACTGGCCCTCCAGGAATCTCAGACTAAGGTCTTTCACATCACCTGCTTCCTGGTCCTTTAACTTGGGGATGTCAATGATTGAACCTGAGACCTTCTGCATGTCAAGTAGATGCCCTACCACTAAGCTACAGCCCCTCACTGCTACAGCCCCTCACTTCACGTTTATAAGGAGTCAACACCAACTAAATACCTCTGAAATAAGCCAAGGTTTCATGCAATCTCTGACCTGAAAGACTGTTTCTCATGTTCCAGCCACACTGAAAAATGGCCTGTCCCTCTCCGCCCTCCGTTTGGACTCCTTGAAGCAGAATGGATGACCTACAATAGCAGGGCCTTCTGACATAAATCCTGCTTTTCTGAGCTACTTTCCACAGTGGGTTTTTAAAGAAAGACTGATGGTCAATTAGTGACCATTAAGAAAGCAAGTAATGTCCACCCGACAACCACTAGATGTACCCATAAAGTAAGAACAGAAGGATATGGCTGCCCACTTGAAACAACATAGTCTATGATATACTCCTTGCTTTCCTGGCAGAAAGTTTCAGGGATCGCCTTCTAAGCAGCTGCACGTGGAGAAGGAGTGGGGAATCAAACCCGGTTCTCCTAGATTAGAGTCCGCGCCTCCAGCCACTACAGCAAACTGTCTCTCTCATCAAGGTGGTGGAATGGGTGGGATAACAGGGGGTGGTGGATTCCAGCTTTGCTATTCCTTTGCATGAAACTGTTCCACGCAAGTAGGGGGAAAAAAACTGATCGGCAGAGACAAAGCTTTTGCATCCTCTCTTGTTTGCAGTGAGTTTTTAACACATTCCAAAATGCAGTCATCCCCCCTTCCATTTTCAGGAAGAAGAAGAGGAGGAGGAGGAGGAGAAGAAAAGAAGAGATTGGATTTATATCCCGCCCTTCACTCACTTGGAGTCTCAGAGCAGCTTACAAACTCCTTTCCCTTCCCCTCCCCACAACAGGCACCCTGTGAGGTAGGTGGGGCTGAGAGAGCTCTGAGACAACTGTCTTTGAGACAACAGCTGTGACAGAGCTATGGCTTGCCCAAGGTCATCCAGCAGGTGCAAGTGGAGGAGTGGGGAATCAAACCCGGTTCTCCCAGATTAGAGTCCGCGCATTTAACCACTACACCAAACTGGTCCAGTCCATTCTACCACCTTTGGTTGTCGATCCTGTCACCCTGTCACATGTGAATGAGGACCAGGGGTGGTCTTAGTGACTCCAGGGGCCAAGCAAGGGTGGTCCTCACCCAGGCATGGTGGGCAAGAGCCATTACTGCTGCTGGAAGCCATCTGCCTGATCCCCAGATGTGGCAGGGGTCAGTGGCAGGGTAGGGGCATGGGAAGTTGCCTTCCCCCCCAAGTATGGCATCTGGGGTAGCTGCTTCTGTTGCCCATTGGCTAAGAGTTCCAAGAAGGAGGAAGAGGAGATTGGATTTATATCTTGCCCTTCACTACCCGAAGGAGTCCCAGAGTGCCTTACAATCTCCTTTCCCTTCGTATAATAGACACCCTGTTGAGGTGCTGAGAGAGCTCTTTTGAGAACTGCCCATGAGAGAACAGCTCTGAAAGAACTTGTAACTGACCCAAGGCCACACACCAGCAGCTGCATGTGGAGGAGGAGTGGGGAATCCAGCCCGGTTCTCCCAAATTAGAGTCCGCACTCCTCACCACTACACCAAACTGGCTCATCCACACTTCCTCACACTTTCTCACCAGCTACCACGCAACCAAGTGAAGGGGCAGCAGGTGCCAGGGTGCTGTAGTGGTTTAAGAGTTGGATTCGCATCTGGGAAACCCAGATTCAAACCCGGCACTGTCACATGGAAGCTGGCTAGATGGCCTTGGGCCCATCACTCTTCACCTAACCTATCTCGTCATGTTGTGAATGTCGGACATTGTAACTCTGCATGCAAGAGGATCAGATTGAGCAAATTCTCTCACTGGGATACACACGGTAGTTAGCCCCATCCTCTCTTGGGTTAGATGTTGAGCCTCTTTGGCCCTTCCCTGCCTTCTGTGTTTCATCTTATATAGGACCTCTCTTCTCCCCTCTCTTACCTGGGCTTGGAGCTGTAGCAAGTTAACCTTTTTGGAGTTAATCTGTTCACAAGAAGTTGTTAAATGTACCTACATGAATACATCATGTAAGATGTGCTTCTATTTTTGTATGTAAAATTTCTTTCTCTTGTTACTGTTGGAGTCAGACCATCTTTGTAATTTGTTTGAACAGCATTTTCCCCTTGACCAGGAAACGTGGAGGATCGGGGATATGGGATAAAGTTTCTTTGCTTCCAAGGTAAATGACTTATATATTTTTTACATTTAACCCAATAGTTATGGGGATAAAAGGGAGGAGAAGAGAACAACATAAGGAACTCGGGGCCCTCATTTGGAGAGAAAGGAATCATAAACATAAGTAAATAAAAAGCACCACCCTCCCCATTTTCTTTGCTATTACTTTATTCTTCTATTTAATTCATTTATACCCCACCTTTCCCCCCAGATTGGAACCCAAAGCAGTTTATGTCATTCTGCGCTCTTCCATTTTATCCTCACAACAACCCGGTGAGGTAGATTAGGCTGAAAGTGGGTGACTGGTCCAAAATCCCCCACTGACCATCGATGGCATGAATGGGGATTTGAACCTGGGTCTCCGAGATACTAGTCTGACCCTCCGAACCACTACATCGCAGTGGCCATGAACGATACAGGGGGAGAGTTCTTTCCCCCCGTTCATACGGGAATATTATTCAAGTGCATCCGAGTGTCCGTGAGGAACGGCTGAGGGAGACGTACATTTGATAAGATCCCGTCTGCGTGTGAAACCTCCAGAGCCCGTTGTGATTAATCAGCGCGAAGCCAGAAGACACGGGAGGAACATCACGGCAGACTCGCTCCTGTGGGCCGAACGGGGGAGCCAGGGAATGGCACCCGGCCAGGGCTATAATTGAATAGAGGAAAAGAGTACAAATGGACCACGGAAGGAGAATCAATTTTAATGTAATCCCATTTACTAATCAAAAGGGGAGTAAGGGATTATGTTGGCAAGCGGACGTCGACGTATACTTGTCAGCCTAATTGATAAAGAGGGCTTCGTTTTAATTAAGATACAAAGCGTACAATCCCGGGCCTAATTTTAGCTCAGAAACAATCACTTTGTTGAGGGGGAACGTGTTCAAAGTGTTAAATGTTCCCCACGTATTACGTGGCTTGCAACATTAGTAACCCAAGCTAGAATTTGGCTTGTAGTTCAATCATCAGGTGCCCTACCATGGTGAACCTCACGTTTTATGATGGATTGATTTAGAAATTTTTTTCCCTGCCCTTCTGCCCTCCCAAGGGACATTGAGGTGGCTAACTATTTAAAGGTAAAGGTTTCCCTTGCTCGAAAGCTAGTTGAGTCTGACTCTAGGGGGCGGTGCTCATCTCTGTTTCCAAGCCGAAGAGCCAGCACTGTCCGAAGACATTTTCGTGGTCATGTGGCCGGCATAACTAAACACCGAGGCGCACGGAACGCTGTTACCTTCCCACTGAAGAGGTACCTATTTATCTACTCGCAATATCTTGCTTTCAAATTGCTGGGTTGGCAGGAGCTGTGCCAGAGATGGGAGCTCACTCTGTCATGAGGTAACAGGGTCCTGCCAAGCTAGAAACCCTCCAGTCTGCAGCTCAGCCTCTTCACATACACAACAAAACCACATTTTACAGCCATTAAAATTACCCCCACTATTCTGCCAGAAAATACTACAGGTACCCCCATTCCGGTACTCGATAGATACCTCAGGAGAAACAATCTTACTCATTTCCTTATTTAGAAGCTCTACCCTTCTAAGCCTAAAAGAATACCCCCAAAAGCTTATAATAGTAAGGTAATAGTAAGAAGAAGCATCATAAAACATGACATAAAGAGGTCATAAATGCAACATCAACAAATGAATCAAGCTTATACCCTGCCAGTATGAAACAATAAAATAACCTTGCAGACCAAAAGATGATTAATTACATTTATTTTAGATGCAAGTGGATGGATGGATGGATGGATGGATGGATGATCAGGGCTCCGTTGGGGCCGGGGCGCACAGGAGCGCCGCTCCGGGAGAGAGGAGGCGGGGGGGCGGGCACTTAAGAAAGCCCCGCCCCCCCCGCTCGCTCTTCCCAGGCTGCGGCAGGCTGCTCTGCCGCCGCCGGCCCCTTCCCTCGCCCCCCCCCAGTCAGTGTTCCCGGGACCGGCGGCACTCCGCCGGCCCCAGGCAGGAGAGGCCCCTTCCTCCCCCCTCCCCTTGGGGCCGCGGCAGAGCGCCGCTGGCCCCGAGAAGTCCCTTCCCTCGCCCCCCCCCGTCAGTGTTCCCGGGCCGGCGGCGCTCCGCCGGCCCGGGCAAAGGAAGCCCCTTCCTCCCCCCTCCCCTTGGGGCCGCGGCAGAGCGCCGCTGGCCCCGAGAAGTCCCTTCCCTCGCCCCCCCCGTCAGTGTTCCCGGGCCGGCGGCGCTCCGCCGGCCCGGGCAAAGGAAGCCCCTTCCTCCCCCCTCCCCTTGGGGCCGCGGCAGAGCGCCGCTGGCCCCGAGAAGTCCCTTCCCTCGCCCCCCCCGTCAGTGTTCCCGGGCCGGCGGCGCTCCGCCGGCCCGGGCAAAAGAAGCCCCTTCCTCCCCCCTCCCCTTGGGGCCGCGGCAGAGCGCCGCTGGCCCCGAGAAGCCCTTTTCCTCCCCCCCTCAATACTTCCTCCCTTCCTTCCTTCTCTCTCTCCCCCCACCTACCAACTTACCTTCCTCTTCCTTCCTTTCCCCCTTCCTTCCTTCCTTCCTTCCTTTCTTCTCACTTTCTCTCCCCACCTACCTACCTACCTGTTCCTTCCCCTCTCCCTTCCTTCCTTTCTTCTCTCTCCCCCACCTACCTATCTACCTGTTCCTTCCCCTCTCCCTTCCTTTCTTCTCTCTCTCTCCCCACCTACCTGTTCCTTCCCCTCTCCCTTCCTTTCTTCTCTCTCTCTCCCCCACCTACCTACCTACCTACCTTCCTGTTCCTTCCTTTCCCCGTCCTTCCCCTCTCCCTTCCTTCCTTCCTCCCTCTCTCCCCCCTTCCTTCCTTCCTTCTCTCTCTCCCCCCACCTACCTACCTTACTGTTCCTTTCTTTCTTCCTTCCCCCCTTCCTCCCTCCTTCCTTTCTTTCTTCTCTCACTCTCTCCCCCCCACCTACCTACCTTCCTGTTCCTTTCCTTCCTGTTCCTTTCCTTCCTTCCCCCTCCCTCCCTTCTTGCCTTCTGACACACTCCCGATGACGTCATCACTTCCGATGACGTCAGGGGGTGTGGCATATGCAAATAAGTTATGCTAATGAGCTCCTGCACCTCTTTTTTTACGAAAGGACCCCTGTGGATGATAGATAGATAGATAGATAGATAGATAGATAGATAGATAGATAGATAGATAGATAGATAGATAGATAGATAGATAGATAAATTTGGAAGGGATCTCCAGGGTCATCTAGACCAACCCACAATGCAGGATATTCACAAATACCTCCCCCCACACACACACCCATGCTGTTCCATGCCCAGAAGATGACAAAAAACCTCCAGGATCTCCAGCCAAACTGGCCTGAAGAAAAATTGCTTCTTGACTCCAAAGTGGTGATCAGCATTTCCCTGGGCGTGTAAGAAAGCGCCACAAGAGCTAAGCACTGAGGCAACCCTTCTTGCCCTCCCTCTCATGGTCTGCCTAAGTTCACAGAATCCGCATTGCTATCAGATGGCCATCTAGCCTCTGTTTGAAAACCTCCAAAGAAGGAGAGCCCACCACCTCCTGAGGAAGCCTGTTCCACTGTCTGGAAGTTCTTCCTAATGTTTAGCTGGAAACGCTTCTGATTTAATTTTAACCTATTGGTTCTGGTTCGACCTTCTGGGGCAACAGAAAACAACTCCGTACCATCCCCTATATGAAAGTCCTTCAAGGACTTGAAGATGGTTATCATATCAACTCTCAGTCTTCTCCTCTCCAGGCTAAACATACCCAGCTCTTTCAGCCTTTCCTCATAGGACTTGGTCTCCAGACCCCTCACCAGATTGGACGGACAGATGGATGGATGGATGGATGGATGGATGGGGATGGGTGGATGTGTGGGTGGGTGGGTGGATGAGACCTGGAAGTGACATCCATGGATTGAATGACACCCTAGGCATTTCCCTGCCTTAGATTCCCATGATGTAAATATCTGGGAGGAGAGTGGGTCTAGGGTTACCCAATGTGGGTTGGAAGTTCCTGGAGATTTGGAGCCAGAATGCCCAAACTCTGCCTTTCCAGGCTCCTCCCCAAAATCTCCAGGAATGTTACAACTCAGACCAGCAACCCCAGTTGTAGTTCAGGGTCCTGTTTCACACAGCAGCCAAATCAGTTATCCTGGAAGGGTAACAGGGCGCAGAGGCCAAGATGTTAGCGGTTTGATGGTTCTGTATATGATTAGATTGGGACTGCTCCATGAACTTCATTGGGACTTGTCCAGTCACTCTCCAAACAGCCTACCTCACTGGAAAAATACTGAAGTCCTGTAGTACCTTAAAGACCAATAGGACGTCTAGGAGATAAACTTTAGACTTGACCTGGATAACCCAGGCTAGCCCAATCTCATCAGATCTCAGAAGCTAAGCAGGGCCGGCCCTGGCTAGTATCTGGAAGGGTGACTTCCAAGGGATACCAGGGTTGTGACACAGGGGCAAGCAATGGGAAACTACTTCTGAAACATCTGTTGCTTAAAAACAAAGTCTAACTTGCCACCTAGTGGTTCATGATGCTAAAAAGAGCTTGAACTTGTGGTTGCCAGACAATCTTAGGATCTCCTGGCTATACCACACACACTGCCATACGATAATTAATTTAATTAGCTGTAGAAAGTCAAAGCTACAATTACCAAGGTACAAGGCACTTATATCTGACAAAAGAGCCTTGATTCTCAACAGAGAGGATCAGAGATCCTTTTGGTCTTTAAGGTACGACTGGCCTCAGATATTGTCAGTCTGGTGTAGTGGTTAGGAGCACGGAGTCTAATCTCCCCACTCCTCCACTTGCAGCTGCTAGTGTGACCTTGGGTCAGTCACAAGTTCTTTCAGAACTGTTCTCTCAAGAGTAGTCCTTGAAAGAGCTCTCCCAGCCCCACCTACCTCACAGGGTGTCTGTTGTGGGGAGGGGAAGGGAAAGGAGTTTGTAAGCCACTCTGAGACGCCTTTGGGGAGTAAATCCAATCTCCTCCTCCTCCTCCCTCTTCCACAGACCAACATGGCTACCCACCAGAAACTACCCTGTGGGTTTTTTGTGAGACCAAAACAGAGGCAGAGGGAAATTAAGGGTGAGAGCAGAATGAAGCTTTATAATGTGTGAAACAGGACCTGATAAGCTGTTTGGCTCCCTGATAGGCCAGCCTGTCTGATTAGGGCTTTAAACCGGGGAGCATTAGGGTGTTAAAGCCAGAGAACATTAGGGAAAACGGTAGGGTGATTTTTTTTTTGTCCCATCCATTAGTCTAATACACGGTTTTCTAATGCCTCCCAGTGTTCTTATTCCATCATTGTTAACAAGCACAACCCTGCCAAAGTTAAGAAATTTTAAGCCATACTAAGAAACGCAGATCCTTCTGTTGTACCAAAATCCATGAGGGATACATGTGCTTAACTAAAATTGGGTTGCCCTTTTTTTGTTGGATGTTCTGTATTGCCGCCATCTATTGCGGTTTTATTCTGCTGATTTTATTTAGTTTATTTCCATTTTTAACTGATGAGTGGTTGTTGATTTTAACTGCTGTTAGCCGCCTAGAGCCGGCCTTGCTGGTTAGGCGGGATATACATTTAAAATAAATGTATAAATAACAGGGCTGTCGCCATTCCTATTTCAAGTCGATGAGGTTCTAATAGGCACGAAGCCCTTTTAAATCCCACTGACACAGTCGCGTTGAGTTAAGCGCATGCTTGCATTATTTACTAAAATTATAAATCCTTTCCCCGTATTATAAATAAAAGTTGGGTACACCATTAAAAGAATACAGAACAGAGGTGGAAAGTGAGGTTAAGTGGCAGCCGACTTACGGTGACGCACAGGGTTTTCTAGGCAAGAGGCGAACAGAAATGGTTTAAACCGGGGGGGGGGCAATTGTTTTGGCTCGGGGGCCTCTTTGTGGGAGCGGAGGTTAGCGGAGGGCCGCACCTTTTAAAATGACTGCATTCATTCGTTAACTTTGCTGCGGCCCCGGGAAGAGGAGGATGGGGGAGGGAAGGTAACTTACCTTCCTTCTTCTGCCTCCTCGTCGCCCAACAGGGCTGCTGGGAGCAGGGGGTGGGGCTTGGTAATGTGCCCGCCCCCTGGACACTTCACTCCCAGAGCACCGCTTCTCTGCGCTCCGGGCCCAACAGAGGCCTGACTGAAACCACATGGCCGACTGTCCTGGTGGGCCACAATTTGCCCACCCCTGGTTTAAACCAAAACCATAGATTATGTTGGGGGGAAATAATCAAAAATACTTAAATACTCAGAGTTTGCAATGGATCTTGGCTTCACTGGAGAGGAGACATCTCTTTCCGTTTAAAATGCTTGATTTCTAAGGGTAAAAGGTACACCGGAAGCCTACAAACAAACAAACCTATCTCAGCTACATCTTGCTTGCTACTGCTAGAGACACATGGTCACAGAACAACAATGGAGAATCTGCTTCTTTTTGACCCCTAGAAGGAAATCACCTGAATGCCTTAACCAATCAATACTCCTTTACATCCCTGGCTTTTCTTGTATTGGCTGTCTGCCAGGTTTCCTTCCAGGTCAGTCTACACAATAGCACTGAAGGTAAACAGGTTAACCCTGTAATGACTGGAATCTGGACCTTGCAATTCATACATTTCCAACAGTGTACACCATTAAAAGAATATAGAACAGAGGTGGAAAGTGAGGTTAAGTTGCAGCTGACTTAGAGTGGCCCCATAGAGTTTTCTAGGCAAGAGACGAATGGAAGTGGTTTAAACACAAAACCATTGATCTGGAAAGGATCTCTAAGGACCACCTACTCCAACTCCTGCACAATGTAGGAATTTCACAGTTACTTCCCCTGCAATCCCTTAAGGACCCCTGCTCTATGCTTAGAGGTTTGTAATTGCCCATCTCAGCGTAGCAACTAGGGAAGCAAGACTCTAGGTTGGGACCTGGGGATCCCCCAGAATTAAAGCTCATTTCCAGATGACAGAGATCAGTTCCCCTGGAGAACATGGCAACTTTGAAAGGTGGACTCTATGGCATTGTACCCCACTGAGGTCCCTGTCCTCCCCCGGCTCTATCCCCAAATCTCCAGGAGTTTACCAACCTGAATCCGGCAACCCTACCCCCATCCCCTGTCTGGTGTAGTGGTTAAGAGCATGGACTCTAATCTGGGGAAAACCGGGTTTGATTCCCTGCTCCTCCACTTGCAGCTGCTGGTGTGACCTTGGGTCAGTCATAAATTCTTTCAGAGCTGTTCTCTCAAGGACAGTTCTCAAGAGAGCTCTCTCAGCCCCCACCTACCTCACTGTTGTAAGGAGAGGATGGGAAAGGGATTGTAAGCCACTCTGAGACGCCTTTGGGTAGTGAAGGGCGGGGTATAAGTCCAATCTCTTCTCTTCTTCTCTTCTTGATGGCCAGGGGGGACCTGGCAACCCTGGACTTCCTTGGTGGTCTCCCATCCAAGTATCCAGGCTGACCCTGCTTAGCATATAAGATTTTGCTAGCCTGGGCCATCCAGAAAAAGAAAGACTACAGAACATAATCAGGAAAAAACAAGTATTCATAGAATCACAGAGTTGGAAGTAACCTCCAGGGTCATCTAGTCCAACTCCCTGCACAAAGCGGGAAATTCACAAATACCTCTCCCCATACCCCCAGTGGACCCCGTTCCATGCCCAAAAGATGGGTCACTGGGGGTGTTGGGGGGAGGTATTTGTGAATTCCCTGCTTTGTGCAGGGGGTTGGGCTAGATGGATTCGTGGAGTCAATCGAAACAACCAACGGAATTTCAAAAAGCCACATAATCAAATCTAAAAGTATCAGTCCAGCCGAGGTCTCCTCCTCAAAGGCCCACAAAATTAGAATGTTTTTGCTCACCTTCTAAAAGGAGCTAGCAAATGGGGTCAAACCCACCTCCTGAGGGAGAGTTTAGTTTCCCCATTCAAATCAATAAAACAGCTTAACATTGGCTGGAACGCGTACAAAATTCGTCCTGCTTCCTAATGAGTTCTGCAGGCATTCTCTGGCTGCTTGTAATTGTTGGCTTCTTCGGGGGCTCCCGTGAGCTGGATGGAAATAAAGGGCTGGATCCTACAGCTTCATAACGGCAATGCTTTGCTTCAGTGCAGGGACCTTTTGCTGAGTGAAGCCCTCTCCCTCTTGTGTTAGCAAAAGGCTCCTTGTGGTGGTGGAAAGTGCTCTCGAATCACTGCTGACTTACAACAACCTCATAGGGTTTTCAAGGCAAGAGACATTCAGAGGTTGTTCCCCAATGCCTGCCTCTGCATAGTGACCCTGGGCTTCCTTGGTGGTCTCCCTGTCCAAATACTAATCAGGGACGACTCTGCCTAGCTTCTGATATCTGATGAAACTGGGGTAGTCTGGGCCATTCAGGTCAAGGTGATCATTACCGTAGATAGGTCTCCCTTGACAGTCATGTTCCAACGATGTTCCCATCATACCACCCAAGTGGAGACACCCAAGTAGAGACACTGGCGCCAACCATCAACAGTAACCACCTCAAATGCAAATGGTGGTGTGAAGTGTGGTCAAGCCGCTGGCGACCTTATAGGATTTTCAAGGCAAGAGACGAACACAGGTGGTTTGCCATTGCCTGCCTCTGCGTAGAAACCCTGGACTTTCTCGATGGTCTCCCATCCAAATGCCAACCGGGGCCAACCCTGCTGAGCTTCTGAAATCGGACAAGATCAAGCCGGCCTGGGCACTTCCAGGTCAGGGCAAGTCTCTTTGCACTGAACAGGGATACAGGATTCAATCCACTGAGAACATAAGAGAAGCCAGTGTTGGATCAGGCCAGGGGCCCATCACTGGACACGGCCGAATTATCCAACGACTGGCCAGTGTCCAATTTACCCTATTTGGGTAAATTAATTGAGACGGCGGTGGCAGACCAATTGCCGGGCTTTTTGGATAATGCCTCCGTATTAGATCCATTCCAGTCCAGTTTCCGACCAGGACACAGGACAGAGACAGTGCTGGTCGCCCTCACAGATGACCTCCGGAGACATCTGGATCGAGGCGGCAGGGCGGTGCTGATGCTGTTGGACCTGTCAGCGGCATTCGACATGGTCGACCATCAGCTACTGGCCTACCTCCTCGCCAACACTGGGATTCAGGGGTTGGCCTTACAGTGGCTCTCCTTGTTTCTCCAAGACCAGGGACAGAGGGTGGCGATTGGGGGACAGCTCTCCCAAAGACACCCGCTGACTTGCGGAGTGCCACAGGGAGCAGTACTTTCCCCAATGTTGTTTAACATCTACATGCGCCCCCTCGCCCGGATTGCCCGGAGGCATGGGCTGGGCTGGGTTGTCATCAATATGCTGATGATACCCAGTTCTATCTGTTGTTGGGCGGCCAGTCGGACTCTAGTCCAGGTGATCTGGACCTGGCACTGAAAGCCATGGCTGGGTGGCTTAAGCAGAGCCAACTGAAATTGAATCCGACAAAGACGGAGGTCCTATGCCTGAATCGGAGTGGACCAAAGGTAGGGATCCCTCTCCCGACCTTCGACAGGGCGCCGTTGGTACTGGCGTTGGAGGTTAGGAGTTTGGGAGTGTTCCTGGACCCCTCGTTATTGATGGAGGCCCAGGTAGCAGCCACAGCAAGGTTGGCCTTTTATCATCTACAGCTGACCAAGCAGTTGGTTCCCTTCCTGGAACGCGATGATCTGGCTACAGTGATCCATGCTCTGGTCACCTCAAGATTGGATTACTGTAACACACTCTACATGGGGCTGCCCTTGGCCCAAATCCGGAAGCTGCAGCTAGTGCAGAATGCGGCGGCGAGGCTGTTGATGGGTCTCCCCGTGCGATAGCATATCCAGCCCACCTTAAAAGCACTGCACTGGCTACCTATAGCATACTGGATAAGGTTCAAGGTGCGGGTGCTTACCTACAAAGCCCTATATGGCCAGGGACCTATCTACCTGAGGGACCGCTTCTCCTCATATGTGCCCCAGCAAGCCCTTTGATCGGGATCCCAAAATCGCCTGGTTCTCCCAGGGCCGAGAGAGGCCCAGCTGGCAACTACAAGGGCTTTCTCGGTGACGGCCCCACACTGGTGGAACAAGCTCCCAGATAACACCAGGGCCCTGCGGGACCTTTTGCAGTTCCACAGGGCCTGTAAGACGGAGCTCTTCCACCAGGCTTTCGAGTAGGAGCCACCCCGACTCTTCGTAGCCCTAGCCCTACTAGTGGAATCCGCCAACCTGGAACATCTAGCACCGACTGAATTGGTTACCACCTGTGACGCTGCTCTGAATGTGGAACCGAGGCCATCTTGGAATGATTCTGTTGTACTGTATTGTTTGTTTTATGAAATTGTTTTTATGATTTTCTGTTATCAAATTGTTGGTAGCCGCCCTGAGCCTGCCATAACTGGTGGGGAGGGTGGGATATAAATCCCAAAAAATAAATAAATAAAATAAATCCAGTCCAACACTCTGTGTCACACAGTGGCCAAAAACACCAGGTGCCCTCAGGAGGTCCAGTAGTGGGGCCAGGACACTAGAAGCCCTCCCGCTTTTGCCCCCCTTCAAGCATCAAGAATACAGAGCATCATTCAGAACTGACATTCTTGTGAACTTTGTAGCACTCCCCAGATTACCATGAGTAGATACCACCATGTTTTATCTGCCTTTGCTCACACAAGTAGATTGAACCTCTTATACTGAATCAGATAACTTGTCCATTAAAGAGGAAGAGAAGAAGATATTGGATTTATACCCCACCCTTTACCGCCTGAAAGAGTCTCAGAGTGGCTGACATCTTCTTTCCCCTCCCCTCCCCACAACAGATGCCCTGTAAGGTAGGTGGGGCTGAGAGAGCTCTCTCAAAAACTGCTCATGAGAGAACAGCTCTCAGTATTGTCTACTTAGACTGGCAGTGGTTTTCCAAGGTCTCAGGCTGGGGTCTTTCACATCACCCTCTAACTCAGGGGTGGGCAATTGTTTCGGCTCGGGGGCCACTTTGTGGGAGAGGAGGTTAGCGGAGGGCCGCGCCTTTTAAAATGATTGCCTTCAATAATTAGTTAATTTTGCAGTTCAGAAAAGGTATAAATTGTATCATAAAAATCAATAAATATAAATTAAATAAAATAGCGGTAGTTTTATTCAATTTATGTATTGTGCTCATTTCATATCATCTATAGCTGCAAGCACATTTAATTTTAGAATCAGTTTAATGAGACACATGTACCCTGTCACACTTTTCTACTTTTTAAAAAAAATCAGGACTGAGATTGCTTGTTGAGATTCTCATCACGGCCTGCAAGTTAATGTCTGTGGCTGACTGTCTTGGCGGGCCACGGAACACTCTGCGGAGGGCCACATGTGGCCCGTGGGCCGCAATTTGCCCACCCCTGCTCTAACTGATCCTTAACTGGAGATGCCGGGATTGATCCAGGGACCTTCTGCATGCCAAGCGGTTGCTCTGCCACTGAACCACAGGAGGTGGGGCGGGGGGGGGGGGAAGCAATAACTCAGTAGTCTCTATGAGTAGGTCATCCCTAAACCGGAGTCAATGAGAGGGTAAAAACATAGCCTGCAATTGTAACACCCAAGCCACCTGCATGCGCTTTCATTCCTGCTCAGTGCAAAGGACACCATCCAGAATGTTAACTCGGTAAATACTTTTATCTGCCTTTATCTGTCTGTGCCTAAATTTGATGCGGGGGAGGAAGGCGGGGGGGGGGGAGAAATATTTCAGGCTACATACTTAATACCAACAGATGGCTAGGGGAAGTTCTCACGTCACTTGGAAAACCCAGTGAAAAGAAAAAGGAAGGGAAAGGCGACAACCCAGCAGATGGTATTTGTCTCAGAGATTCTCCGAGAAACTGGTATTTTATAGCTGCCTCCTACCAGGGAGGAGCAACATCGTTTTTATTAATGGGGTTTTTATCCCTCCATCCCGCTGAGGAATCCGGGGCACTTCCCCTCTACCCTGGCCTAAATTTCATCCACGCTGCAACCCTGTGGTCTAGATTCTTCAGCTTCCCTTTGGTCGTCCCGGGACTGATCGTCTACCCATGCTGCCACTCTAGAGAGCCAGTTTGGTGTAGTGGTTAAGTGCGCAGACTCTAATCTTGGAGGACCGGGTTTGATTCCCCACTCCTCCACATGCAGCTGCTGGTGCGACCATGGGTCAGTCACAAGTTCCCTCAGAGCTGTTCTCTCAAGGGATTGGATTTATACCCCACCCTTCACTTCCCAAAGGAGTCTCAGAGCAGCTTACAATCTCCTTTCCCTTCCCCTCCCCACAAGAAACACCCTGTGAGCATAGGCGTAGAGTACGGGGGGGGGGCTCGAGGGTTTGAGCCACCCCTGAAATTTCCCGGGGGGGGCTCAGCCACCCCCAGGAAAATGGAGCGCCTTCTGCTGTGCCTCCCTGGGTCCTTCTGAGGCCCAGCCACCGCTGCTGGAGAGGGAGAGGGAAGGGGTGAAGGGGGGGGGAGAGAGGCACCGGCAGCAGCAGCTGGCGGGCCTTGGAAGGGCCCGGGGAGGCGGGGCGGTTTCCCGGGGGGGGGGAGAACATCGCTCCAGTGAGTGCGCGTGCAAAGCACATGCGCTAAGGAGCCCCCACCCCCCCGGGATTTCCAAAAGTCTACGCCCCTGCCTGTGAGCAGTGCTCCCTCTAAGCTCTGTTGGTGGGAGCTAGCTCACAGGTTTGTAGCCTCCAGCTCACACATTTTTGTCTCAACTGAGGAAGGATGGCTCCAGAGCAAACTGATTTACGCGGTAGCCAAATCGCTTGCTCATGGCTTTAATGCCGGTAGCTCACAAAGCAGAATTTTTGCTCACAAGACTCCACAGCTTAGAGGGAGCACTGTAATGCCAGTAGCTCACAAAGTAGAATTTTTGCTCACAAGATTCCACAGCTTAGAGGGAGCATTGCCTGTGTGGTAGGTGGGGCTGAGAGAACTCTTTCGAGGACTGCTCCTGAGAGAACAGCTCGGAAAGAACTTGTGACTGACCCAAGGTCACACCAGCAGCTGCATGTGGAGGCGTGGGGGAATCAAACCCATGCTCCTAACCACTATACCAAACTGGCTCCTTGCCTGAAAAACATTAAGATTTCAAAGGACTATGCTTCAATGGATTCTGTCCTGAATTGGGCATTACAGCTTCTTCTTCCACAACGACTGGCCCTTACCTTTTTAGTTTTGTGGCATAAAGCGACATCAAGTCGCAGCCGGCCGATGGCGACCTGTAGGGTTTTCAAGGCAAGAGGTATTCAGGAGTGGTTTGCCATCGCCTGCCTCTGCATAGTGACTCCAGTTTTCCTTGGCGGTCTCCCATCCAAGTACGAACCACGACCAGCCCTGGTTAGCTTCTGAGATCTGACAAAACCGAGCTAACCCGGGCCGTTCAGGTCAGAGGCTGTTTCGTTTTTTTCCCCCCAATCTAATTCTAACTAAACCCATTTGTTAGGAAGATATGGTTCAGAAAGTGGTCCACGTTGTCAAACAAGAATGCAAACGAAAACCAAGCAAGGCTGCAGCTCCCCAGGTGATTTTGGAGGTGGAAGGGCAGCGGAGGCTCAACAAAAGGTGTTCCTTGAGACTGCCCACCTGGCAAACTCCCACCAGTTTCCATCACCCCATTCCACCTCTACTTCCTTCCACCTCTTTGAGGTACTTGAAAACTCAGAGCTCCTTCCTTCCCTGTTCTCTGGGCACCAGTCAATTCCTCTTTCCTCACAGCCTTTGGGTTTTCTCCTCCATCTTCTTGCCTTTCTCCTTGCTGACCCTTTGTATCTCCGTTCCAGAGTCATTTGGATAGACTCTTCAGCTCTGGCCAAGAACCAATCCACACATCGCTGGATACTGTGCTATTGTAACCCTCCACCTCCTGGATTTTTCAGTCCATGCAGTATCCAAAGATATGTGGATTCCACCAGCCTTTATCTTCAGCTTTCCTTTTCTGGATGCTTTCCCTCATTCCCACTTTTAAAGGTCTCCCTTGATGGTCATTTTCCAGCTTCAGTCCCCTTCGTACCAGCTGGCAGGGACCAGCACTAATACCAGATATCAACAATAACTTCTTCGAATGCAGGGCTCATTTCGTAGCAGGAGCTCCTTTGCATATTAGGCCACACACCCCTGATGCAGCCAATCCTCCAAGAGCTTACAGTAGCCCCTGTAAGAAGAGCTCTGTAAGCTCTCGGAGGATTGGCTACATCAGGGGTGTGTGGCCTAATATGCAAAGGAGCTCCTGCTACGAAATGAGCCCTGTTCGAATGTAAATAGTGGCGGGAAGCACTGTCAAATCATAGCCAATTTATGATGATCTTATGGGGTTTACTAGGGATGACATTCAGAGGTGATTTGCAATTCAGAGGAGGAGGAGGAGAAGAAGAAGAGGAGGAGGAGGAGGAGGAGGAGGAGATTGGATTTATACCCCACCCTTCACTCGGAATCTCAGCATGGAGTCTCAGAACTCCTTTCCCTTCCCCTCCCCACAACAGACACTCTGAGGTAGGCGGGGCTGAGAGAGCTCTTTTGAGGACTGCTCGTGAGAGAACAGCTCTGACGGAACTATGGCTTGCCCAAGGTCCTCCAGCAGCTGCATGCGGAGGAGTGGGGGATCAAACCTGGTTCTCCCAGATCAGAGTCCATGCACTTATCCACGGCCCCAAACTGGCTCTCCTACACCAAACTGGTTCCATGGAGCAACTCCGGCATTCCTTGGTGGTCTCCCATCCACCTTCCAACTGGGGCCAAACTTGCTTAGCTTAGCTTCTGAGATCAGACAAGATCAGGCAAGTCTGGGCCACCCAGGTTAGGGCTCGGATGTAAACCCTTCCCCTGGAACTATGACCAGGGGTCCGTTGGAGCAGGAGCGCACAGGAGCACAGCTCCGGGAGTGAGGAGCCCAGGGGGCAGGTACATGACCAAGCCCCGCCCCCTCCTCAGCTTCCCAAGCAGTGCAGAGCAGTGCAGAGGCGCAGCACCCCAGGGAAAGCCCTGCTAGGGTCTTTATTGTTTTTAATGTTTTGTTTTAATATTGATAATTTTATCATTGTTCCTTTTATGACTGTGTGCTGCTTTTCCAGAGACTTGCTCAAGGTGGCGTATAAATTTTCTAAGTATACCATTTTTTATCTGGGCACATGGCACATCAGTACTGGAGAAATTTCACCAACCCTTCAGCAGCTTCCACCCCATCAGTTTGGTGTAGTGGTCAGGAGTTGGACTCTAATCTGGGAGAACCGGGTTTGGTTCCCCACTCCTCCACATGCAGCTGCTGATGTGACCTTGGGCCAGTCACAAGTTCTCTCAGAGCTGTTCTCTCATGAGCAGTTCCCAAAAGACCTCTCTCAGCCCCACCTACCTCACAGGGTGTCTTGTTGTGGGGAGGGGAAGGGGAAAAGATGGGTGGTGCACATGTCCTGGGTATCTCAAGTCTACTTGAAACCTGGTGGTTTCAAGGGAGCAGGAAGAGAATGAGGGTGTGTTCTTTATGCTTCTTTTTATTGCACAAAGTATTGGATGGGGAAGGGAATGGAGGAAGAGCAGGTCAGTTTCACTCACCTGTGGAGTGGAGCCTGAGGGTTGGGTGTTGCCTTCTGACACACTTCCGGTATGTTAGGGGGGGTGGCATATGCAAATGAGTTATGCAAATGAGTTATGCTAATGAGCTCCTGCACCTCTTTTTCTACGAAATGACCCCTGACTACGACATAGCCTTAATGATGATCCCAGGAAATGTCTGCACTGCTGCGATATCCCTGGGAACCTCTCCAGCACAAGTGTGATGGCTGAGAGACACAGGCGAATGTATCACCTGCTGAGGACTGCCACCATAATCCTTCTAATGCCAAAGGAGAGAGGAACAGTTGACGTTTTAATGCTGCATAGAGACAGCTTGGACATTTTAGATAAGAGCTTTCTACGCCGAGGACGCCTGCTAGGCAAGGCCAGATCTAATCAGCAAAAGACCCCTTCCTCTTGTGGAATGAGCCTCAGTCCTGCTAGCACTGCTGGTCATTACTCAGGGAAATTATGCATAAAGGAACATTTGAAAACGGCTTTACCGGCTGCGCTCGGAGGGGGGTTTGCAGTGCGATCCAATGCAAAGCTACCCCAGTCGATGCTCACTGCAATAAGTGGAGTTAGGTGAGAGTAACTGCGCAGGGTTGCACTGTTGAGACCAGGGGTCATTTTGTAGAAAAAGAAGTGCAGGAGCTCATTAGCATAACTGATTTGCATATGCTACACCACCTGACATCACCAGAAGTATGTCAGAAGGCAAGAAAGGAAGGAAGGAAGGAAGGAAGGAAGAGCAGGCAGGGAGGGGACAGCTACTAATCCAAGCCTAGGGTTGCTAGCCTCCAGGTGGAGCCTGGGGATCTCCCGCTTTTACAACTGATCCTCAACTGACAGAGATCAGCTCCCCTGGAGAAAATGCCTTTGGAGGTGGACTCTATGGCATTGTACCATGCTGAGGCCCCTCCTCTCCCCAAATCCCACCCTTTCCTGGCTCCACCTCCAAAGTCCCCAGGTATTTTCCAAGCAAGACTTGGCAACCCAATTAAGCCTCAGAAATAGCACTATTCTGGGAGGATAGCTTCAGTAGTGGCTGATGCCTTCAAAAGGCTGGTCAGAGGAACAAAGACCTTTCCAGGGGGCGGGGTCATTTTGCTGCAGCCATGACACAAGCAGGCATTCCCCCGCGGGGGCGGGGGGCTGGCACCAACTCCCGGAGCTGAGATCCCCTGAGCTCCTGCTCGAAATGACCCCCGGCTGAGACCCTTTGGTCTGCTCTTCTATAGAGTCCCATGGCAAAACCTGACACAGGAGTTTCATAACTGGAACAAAGACATATTTGTCTCTGTCTCTTTCCCCTATTGCACAATCCTAAACAGAGTTGTGCCCTTCTAAGTCGATTGAAGTCAATGGGTTTAAAGGTGTAACTCTGCTTAGGAACTCACAAGATTGTCCTTCGGTTGGAAACGTGGTTGGGGAAAACAAGTATGCCATCCTGAGATCCCTGGGGGAAGGATGGATGATGAAGAAGAAGAAGAGATTAGATTTATACCCCGCCCTTCACTCACTTGGAGTCTCAGAGCAGCTTACAAACTCCTTTCCCTTCCCCTCCCCACAACAGGCACCCTGTGAGGTAGGTGGGGCTAAGAGAGCTCTTTCCCAAGCTGTCCTTGAGAGAACAGCTGGTCCAGAGCTATGGCTTGCCCAAGGTCATCCAGCCAGGTGCAAGTGGAGGAGTGGGGAATCAAACCCAGTTCTCCCAGATTAGAGTCCGCGCACTTAACCACCACACCAGACTGGATGAAGAATGAGCCACTAGGGGATGGGCCTTTTCGGTGGCGGCCCCTTACTGGTGGAATGAGCTCCCAGAGGAGATCAGGGCCCTGCAGGACCTTGTGCAGTTCCTCAGGGCCTGCAAGACGGAGCCCTTCCGCCAGGCTTATAAATAGGGGCTGCCGCCTCCTTTGCCTTCCCCTCCATCCCTGTTACGACCATCATGATCTCAGCCGAGGCCTTGGAGGATTGTGAGTAACATCAGTTGGGTATTTATTACGCCATCTATGCATCTTGAGCTCACTTCATCTTTTTATTGTCATCTGTGATGTTATGTTGGATTTTATCTGTTTTAAATGTTTTAGTGTACTTATCTGTGAGCCGCTCTGAGCCCGCTTGGCGGGGAAAGCGGCATACAAGTCGAATAAATAAATAAATAAATAAATAAATAAATAAATAAATAGCCGGATTCTTCAGCAAATCATTTGCAAGGATGACAACATCGCAAGTTTCTCATTTGTAGAACGTTGGCCGTGAGAGAGCAGTATGCCCAAAGCCAAGTCATAGTGACAGAGACAGATTAACCTAAATCCAGCTTTCTACTTGCAGCTGGTTGTACGTATTATCTGAACAGTGCCACACTTGATCATTTGGAAACTGTGAGCTCATTGGCCATCTCCATTAGTCATCAGAACCTAAGAATATAAGAACAGCCCTGCTGGATCAGACCAACGGTCCATCTAGTCCAGCATCTTGTCTCACACAGTGGCCAACCAATTCCTCTGGAGAGCCAACAAAAGGGCATAGAGGCCGAGGCCTTCCCCTGATAAGAACACAAGAAGAGCCCTGCTGGATCAGATCAGTGGTCCATCTAGTCCCGTGTCATGTCTCACAAAGTGGCCAACCAGTTCCTCCAGAGGGCCAGCAACAGGGCAGGCTGAGGCCTTCCCCTGATAAGAACACAAGAAGAGCCCTGCGGGATCAGACCAGTGGTCCCTCTAGTCCAGCATCCTGTCTCACAAAGTGGCCAGCCAGTTCCTCCAGAGGTCCAACAACAGGGCATAGAGGCCGAGGCCTCCCCCTGATGTTGCCTCCTGGCTCTGGGATTCAGAGGCTCTGAATGTGGTGGTTCCCCTCAGCCACCATGGCTAGTAGCCATTGATAGATGGATCCTCCGTGAATCTATCTAGCCCTCCTTTTGAACTACTCATTCCGTTGGCCATGACAACACCCTCTGGCAGTGAATTCCACATTTTAATCGCTGAGCTGACTCAGCCTGGAGTTTCAAGTTTTGCCTCTCTCCCTTCGATTCCGTTATAGATAAGACACTAATATGCTTATTCCATCACAGAGGAGACACTAAGCTCCTACCACCTAGCTCTGATCGGCAGAAGGGCAGACTGGCATGCTGAAAAGGAGCAAGCTTCCCTAAAGCTCTGAAGTACTGGCTGTAATTCTAGAGGTTCCCCAGGTCCCACCTGGGGGCTGGCATTCCCATACCAAGCACAACAAGGGGTATCTTCCCTGTCATCCCCTCACCCCAAGCTATACAAACATAAGAACACAAGAGAAGGCAATGTTGGATCAGGCCAATGGCCCATCCAGTCCAACACTCTGTCACACAGTGGCCAAAGATACCAGGTGCCCTCAGGAGATCCAGCAGTGGGGCCAGGACACTAGAAGGCCTCCCACTCTTGCCCCCCCCCCCCAAGCACCAAGAATACAGAGCATCACTTGCCCCTGACTGAGAGTTCCTATCTATACCTTGTGGCTAATAGCCACTGATGGACCTCTGCTCCATATCTTTATCTAATTCCCTCTTGAAGCTGTCCATGCTTGTAGCCGACACCACCCCCTGGGGAAGTGAATCTTTGGGATCTTTTCCACATCTAGTACTTTCTCGCTTGTGCCTCTCCACTGGTTGGGAACTGGCTTGGGAATGCCTTGGAGGGGAACTGGATTGAACACAAATCTAAGCGTGCTTCTCACGTATCGACCAGAGTTCTGGAAGCCATGAGTAGACCACGTCATACCATGCAGAAATCTCCCTTTTTCTGCACATCAAGGGAAAACACAATACTGTCCGTTATCTCTTTTTGTCTCAGTTTCCACCAGTGCACCAGTGTCTAAACAGTTCTTTTGTCCACGTCTTTTACTTGTTTTCTTCTTTTTACTTGCTTTGTTTTCTTCCCTTCTCTCATTGTTTCTCTTCTTCCTATGCAGCTGCAAACAAAGAGTGCGGAGACGGGATGTGCAGGGAAAAAAAATCTCCGAAAACTTGAGTCAGTTGGCCAGTTTCCAAGGAGATCCTTACTTTGAGGTTTCGAATCACCCTTGCAGCACAGAGCTGAGCAGAAAAATAAAATAAAAAGACACTTGGAAAGGATCAGGAAAGGTGTTGGCGGGCACCCCAGCGCCCACAGGCGACGTACTGGGGAGCCCTGGCATAGAGGGTCCCGTTCATACCAGAGATTATTTGTATGTTCACTAAAATATTTCGAGGAATATATGAACTGGGGTAGGAACTTGAGACCTACCTTGTAACAAAAGTAAATGAGACTGTTTCAGAGTCCCTTATTGTGACACTGTGATGGCCACACTTGTTGAATACTTACTCCATCTTCTAGGGATCCCTGGAAATTGAACAAGGCCCTGATAACAGATCCTTTGCACCTTCAGCAGATCAAAAATCTTTAGGATTCTTTGTGGGAAGCCGCAACAGCTAATATGGCATACGATTCATACAGGCTTGTCATGGGGCATATATGGACTGGAGGAGAGTGAATGTTCTCCCAATCTTCAAGAAGGGTAAAAGACAATTAAATGAAGCATCTCCACCCCCTATTAGAAGCAGATTCCGAGACAAACGGGAACCAATACTGAATCACCTATCGAGAGAGCAGATGGCACCGGGTGGCTGGGCGGAACTTCAAAAATGGATATAGGTATGCGCTTTCTTTTTAAAATTTTTAGAATGATAATGATCTCATTAGAACTCAGTACGGATTATCAGATATATAAGATCAAGCAATCTTTGGCCTCCATAGAGTATGCAATATCTAAACAAAGCACAGATGTGATTGAAGAAGAAATATTAAAATGAAAACAAAACAAAAAAGTATGTATAACAGTTTATGACAGGATTGTTATACACATTCTTTATTATATTTCTGTATTTTTCTAAAAAAAGAACACAGTGAGAAGAAACTGTTCAGTTATGACAATTGTTAAAGTAGTAAAGGAAACTGTTTGTATTGTGTTGGTAAAATAAAAAATAAAAAATTGTTAATTTTTAAAAAAAGAAGGGTAAAAGACAGAGCCAGGAAATTACAGGGCTGTCAGTTTGACATCAATACCCGGAAAGTTCTAGAGCAGATTATTAAACGCTCTGTCTGTGGGCACCTTGAATGGAAGGAGTTCATTGGTAGTAGCCAGCATGGGTTTATCGAGAATGCCAGACAAACTTGGTTTTGACAGAGTTACTAAAATGGTTGACTCTGGCAACGCTGTGGATATAGTGTATCTAGATTTCAGTAAAGCATTTGAGAAAGTTTCTCATGATATCCTTGAGGATAAACTGGTTAAACGTGGGCTGGATGGTGCAATCATGGGATTAGGGCTGCCAAGTCAGCCCGGGGGGCGGGGGATCCCCCGCTAAAGGGGTTCCCGATCCGCCGGCCAGCATTTGGCCGGCGGGGGGAACCCCACCCCCGACGTTGTCCAGCAAGGGCGACGTAATGACGTCACCGGAAGTGACGCAGCACGTTGGGGGCATTGCCAGGGCGACGCTCTGGCAATCGCCCCAAAACTCTATGATACCATAGAGTTTTGGGGCGATTGCCAGAGCGTCGCCCTGGCAACGCCCCCAACGTGCTGCGTCACTTCCGGTGACGTCGATGGGCGGCAGGAGGGCTCCCCCCGCCGGTGAGTTTTCAATACTTGGCAGCCCTACGTGGGATGGATTCATGGTTGGTTGAAAAATCGTACCCAACGAGTGCTCGTAGATGGCTCTGTGTCTACCTAGAGGGAAGTCTCGAGTGGAGTGCCACAGGGCTCGGTCCTAGGCCCCGTGTTCAATGTTTTTATAAATTATATGGAGGAAGACAAAGAGGGGATGCTTATCAAATTTGCAGATGACACGAAGCTGGGTGGGACTGCTCATTCTGAAGAAGACAGAGTCAGGACTCAAAATGATCTAGATAGGCTGGAACAGTGGGCGTGGACGAATAAAACGAATTTCAGTAGAGACAAGTGCAAAGTCCTACACTTAGGTACAAAAAATCAAAGGCACAGCAATAGAATGGGAGGGACTTGGCTTGACAGCAGCACACATGAAAGGGATCTAGATGTTCTGGTTGATCACAAGCTGAACATGAGCCTGCAGTGCGATGCGACTGCGAAGAAAGCTAATGCAATCTGAGGATGCATTAACAGAAGCATGGTGTCCAGATCACGGCAGGTGGTAGTTCCACGCTATTCTGCTATGGTCAGGCCTCACCTGGAGTACTGTGTCTAGTTTTGGGCACTGCGTTTTAGCAAGGATGTTGACAAGCTTGAGTGTGTCCAGAAGAGGGCAACCAGGATGGTGAGAGGGTTGGAATCCAAGTCTTATGAGGAAAGGCTGAATGAGCTGGGTATGTTTAGCCTGGGAAAGAGAAGGCTTAGAGGGGACACGATTGCAGTCTTCAAATATTTGAAGGGCTGTCCTGTAGAAGATGGAGCAGATCTATTCTCTCTTGCTCTGGATTGCAAGACTAGATCTAATGGGTGGGAATTATAAGGGAGTTGATACCGGCTAAATATCAGGAGGTACTTCCTAACTGTAAGAGTGGTTGAGCAGTGGAACAGACTGCCTCAGGAGGTGGTGGATGCTCCTTCACTGGATGTTTTCAAGCGGAGGCTGGACGACCATCTTTCGGGTATGTTGAAGGGCTATCTTTCAGCTATGCTCCTGCAGAGTGCAGGGGGGTTGGACTAGACGACCTGCAAGGTCCCTTCCAACTCTTAACATTCGATGATCGTATGCTATAAAGTTGTTGCCTTCATCCCCACCTTTCAACCACAGGGGTACAACAGGAAGCGGCCATGCCGATGCAGTGACATCACTTCCTGTTTGAAGTCGATCTCAGTTTGGTTGGCTCTGCCTTTAGATAGCCCACATGCACAAATCCAAATGCTGATCATCTCCTGCTTACTCTGAGTTAGAAACGGGGCTGCTCGACTGATTAGCACAAAGTCCTTTCCTCCTGCCAAGAGAGCCCCTTGCAGCTAAAGTGTGCCACACAAACGTATGAGACATTCTAAATGCATATTCTCAGCTATAAATGCCAGCTTCGGGCTTGCATGCTATTTGCAGCAGGTGTTAAAGAACACAACTCTTATTTTAAGGAGCAAAGCTGTAGGCTTGCTCGCTGGGGTTGTTTGTAACATTTCACACAGATTGTTCATTAGGTACCAAAGATATCCTGAGAAGGGAAGCTGCCACATTATGCTTGTCTTGGATCCCCTCTGCGGAACAAGACTCACTCAGGTAGCTCTCCTGGGTTGGCATATTTCTGACAAAGGTTCACAATGTCTTGAGTCCGGTGAGCTCCCATCTCTGGCCTCAGCTCCTGCCAACCTAGCAGTTCAAAAGCAAGAAATTGCAACTAGATAAACAGGTACCACTTTGGTGGGAAGGTAGCAGCGTTCTGTGTGCCTCAGCATTTAGTCATGCCAGTCAACATGACCATGGAGAAATCTTCAGACAGCGCTGGCTCTTCAGCTTGGAAACAGAGATGAGCACCGCCCCCTAGAGTCGGATTTGACTGGCTTTTGAGCAAGGGAAACCTTTACTTTTACCTTGTATTGTAACTGTTGGGACCTGCCCTGAGCCCAATGGCAGGGAGGGCGGGATATAAGTCCAAATGATGATGATGATGATGATAAATGTTGCCGATAAATGTTTCTTTTTAAAAGGGCTGTTGATAGTATGTCCATGTAAAGTATTGTCAAGTCACAACCTGTTGGAGTGGGCGACTCAGCATGCCTGGATGTTGGGGGGCGCTTCGTCACTTTAAGTGTGTATAGGTGGGATGCGTCTCTTTGGGATGCCTCCCTTTGTCTTAACCTGTGAGCTGCCTTCTGACCCCTCCTCACTTTGTCCTCTCCATCACTTCACATGGCCTTCCATGGAGACACATGTCTCTGGCCTTCCATGGAGAAACACATCTCTGCAGGGCTTTGTCCTCTTCATCACTTCACATGGCCTTCCTTGGAGACACACATCTCTGGCCTTCCATGGAAAAACACATCTCTGCAGGGCTTTGTCCTCTTCATCACTTCACATGGTCTTCAAGGGAGACACACGTCTCTGCAGGGCTTTGTCCGGCCTTCCATGGAGACACACGTCTCTGCAGGGCTTTGTCCTCTTCATCACTTCACATGGCCTTCCATGGAGACACATGTCTCTGTTTTCCCCCACCATAGAGAACAATGGAGGGGATGGGGCAACCTGTTTGGGGGCCCATAGAATTGGACCCCATAGTCCAATCTTCTTGAAACTTGGTGGATATTTCAAGGAGAGGCCCCAGCAGCTATCCTGCAAGTTTGGAGCCTCTCCCTCAAACCCCCTTTCCTCCAGCCCCTCATATACTCTATGAGTTTTTGCCATTGATTTCAATGGCCCATAGGGTATAATAGGGCTGAAACTGACATTCCCTTTCTGACACACTTCCGGTGATGTCAGGGGATGTGGCATATGCTAATGAGTTATGCTAATGAGCTCCTGCACCTCTTTTTCTACGAAAGGACCCCTGCATTTAACCTTATTAATAATACCAATCAAGAAATCATGTATCTACTTCACCCATAGCTCAGATTTTCACACACACACACACACACACACACACAGACTATTACTACTACTACTACTGGCATTAACTCCTTTCACTGCCTTCTTTAAATACGGCAATATGAGTCAGTTTAAGGCTTCAGTATTCCAGGCTCCACCAAGCCGAACAGTAATAGAGGGTTTATTATGCTAAAAATGTAATGCTCTTTTATAATTGCAGTTGATCACTGCAATTGCTAGAACATTGTAAGGTTCACGGGTCGCCAGTGGCAATTGTCCCCCATTTCTGGTTTAGCTAATTTACCGTGACTGAAAAGAATGTATGCTCTTGGGGATATTGGAATAGCAAGATATAGCGCTGTAGGGAGCAATTCTGAACAGGAGCGTTTCATGGGCCTTACTCCCAGGAACGTGTACTGAGGATTCTAAATGAATCAATATTTTAAAACACCCATGCGTATAAACGCCAGGGCTAGCCAGATTTCATCAGATCTTGGAAGCTAAGCAGGGTTGGCTATCCTGGTTAGTACTTGGATGGAAAACCACCGAGGAAGTCCAGGGTTGTGACGCAAAGACAGGCAATGACAAATGACCTCTGAATATCTCTTGCCTTGAAAACCCTGCAAGGTCACCGTAACTCAGCTGTGGTTGAGGTCACATGCACCAGAAAACCCGGGGAGGGGGGGGAGCGAGGCTACTTCCTCCAGCAGAATTTGACCCGCAGTTGCATGATCACACCTCCCTTTGAAGCTGCAGGCACAGTCTGTGAGTGTGTGATCAGACGCAACTGCGGGTGAGTTGGGAGGGGTTGTCCTGTCCCCCCCCCATGTGCTGAAATGAGGGATTAATGAATTGCACCTCTGCACTGTGGGATCCCTATGGAGTTTGCAATTACGTGCATACTGTGAGCGGGGGGGGGCTGGCATGGAGTTGGGATGGCCTGATCAGACCATTCTGATAACATGAGAGCACGCTGGAGTGATCAGACGTGGGAAAGTCCACCCATTTACTACCAGTTTTTCCCTGGTGTCTTTTTACTCCGCTTCTGCAGTGGAGCAAAACAGGCTGCCGATGTCGTCTCATTGCTTCCTTTAAATCCACCCGGTATTCATGCCTATGTCAGTGCTATTTGTGTGTATGATTGCAACCTAAGTGACTTAACAGCAACAACAACAAAATAGATATGGTGGGAAATACATTTTTTCTAGACACCAAAGTTTTGTAAGAATGGAAGTCTAAAAGGGGAGAGCCCTCTACTTAAAAACAAACTAACAAAGCAAAACCAGAATATCTATAATTCCCCTTTTAAGGCAAACTGGATTTTTCTACATGCCAAATGACGATAGCTCGTTAATGTTTCAAACAGCTAATCTTCATTGTTCTTTCCCCCCCCCCTGCCCCATTGCTTATATCAAGGGGAAAGGACATAAGAACACAAGCGAAGCCATGTTGGATCAAGCCAGTGGCCCACCCAGTCCAGCACTCTTTGTCACACAGTGGCCAAAACCCAGGTGCCATGAAGAGGCATAGGCGTCAACTTCAGGGGGGCTGGAGAGCTGGAGCCCCCGCACCCCGAACTTTTCCGGGATGTGCTGAGCCTCCCCCGGAGACAATGGCCTGTAATGTCTCTGGTCCAGCCCCAGCCCCCCCCCCCCCCCGGAAATTGGAACGCTACCTATGTTTATCCAATCCACCCTTAAAGTTGTCTGCGCTTTTAGCCGCCACCCCTTCCTGCGTCAGTGACTCCCATGTGTTAAGCCCAGATAATTTCTCCCTGGTAATTTGCTGGCTAATGTTGACTCTTTTGAGTGTTCCCAGCTAGAAGCTTTTTTTGCTGCATGCGGTAAGAAACAATAAATACCGGGGACCAGATCACTGGAAGTCATTGCTTTGTGATCAATTGCTTCCAAGAAGTTGGTTGACCAAATGCCCGAGGGAAAGGAAGGCAATCCAGGCGCGAGATCTAGCCCTTTTGATTTCAGAGGGAGCTTCTTTCACACTTGTTATCTTTCGCACTGAGAGCCGGTGTGGCAGAGTGGACAGAGAGAAAAGACCAAGCACCCAGCAGTGCCTTCAAGACTGTCAAAACTTGTGACAGGGGATGAGCTTTCGTGAGCCACTGCTCACTTCTTCAGGAGTGGTTAGGGTGTTGGGACTAGGATCCAGGAAGATCTAGGTGCAAATTCCCACTCTGATGTGGAAGCTCGCTAGGTGACCTTAGACCGGGCATACCCTCTCAGCCAGAACTTCCTTACAGCGCTGTTGTTATTTTTTTTTAAAAAAAAATTTTATTTGATTTATACCCCGCCCTCCCTGCCGAAGCAGGCTCAGGGCGGCTTGCAACGCCATTTGTCATCATCAAATGACATAAAACAATTGGAATACAATACACAATACAATTTAAAACAATTAAAACAGTTTAGGGTGCGTTCAGATGGGCAGCTAATCCCGCCATTGGCCCAGCTCTGATTTGATCTAGATCTTTTAAATCCAGTGTTGCACGACCAGACAGCTCCCCTGTGAATTGCCTTACCACGCATGGGCTCTGTGGTGGATTGTCTAGACGGCATCCACCTTAGAGAGCTGTGCGGTTGGCTTTTTAAAAAAAAAAAAAATCCTGTTTGCGCATGTGCATATGTGCCTCATTACATACTTGTTTTTCCACGCATGCCCAGACTGAAATGGTACCTTCCTCTAGGTACCATTTCAGTTAATAAAGCTGATAAAGTTCATGGGACTGTCAGAAACAAAATTGTCCTGATCGTTCCAGCAGAGCTCTGCAGATGTCGCATGTTTACGCAGTTATGCATGCATCGCTAAGAATTTTTTAAAAAATGGCAGCCATTCAGGATGGTCTATGTTGCTGTCGGGACGTGCCCTTTAAATCCACCAGGCACGTGTGCCTGGGTCGGATCAAAAGAGCCGTCTGAAGGCGACTTTGAACAACGAAGAAGAAGAAGAGGAGGAGATTGGATTTATTCCCTGCCCTCCACTCCCCAAGGGAGTCTCAGAGCGGTTTACAAACTCCTTTCCCTTCCCCTCCCCACAACAGGCACCCTGTGAGGTAGGTGGGGCCGAGAGAGCTCTTTCCCAAGCTGTCCTTGAGGGAACAGCTGGTACAGAGCTATGGCTTGCCCAAGGTCATCCAGCCAGGTGCAAGTGGAGGAGTGGGGAATCAAACCCGGTTCTCCCGGATTAGAGTCCGCGCACTTAACCACTACACCAGACTGGCTCTCACAGGGCTCTACAATATAAACATAAAGTGCCATGTATAGTTTAACTAGATGTCTCAGGAATAGGTAGTCTTGTCTGCAGGGCTCATTTCATAGTAGGAGCTCATTTGCATATTAGGCCACACACACACCCTGGTGTAGCCAATCCTCCAAGAGCTTACAGTAGCCCCTGTAAGAAGAGCTCTGTAAACTCTTGGAGGATTGGCTACATTAGGGGTGTGTGGCCTAATATGCAAAGGAGCTCCTGCTACGAAATGGGCCCTACTTGTACGGCTATTCAGATCCAGGCCACCAATACATAATCTACTGGAGGTGGGGTGAGGAAAGGGACATCCTCTGCCTTAATCAAAACCCTGGTGGAAGAGCTCCATCTTACAGACCCTGCACAATATATATATTGTGTCGTTGCCATCTGTTGCAGCTATGAGGAGGACACACAGAAATCATCCCTGGGCAGAGGCAGTCCGCCCCACTTCAGACAGCAGGTGGGACTCTCCAAGCTCCCCCTCCACACATACATATATTTAAAAGTCCCTATCACAGCATTAGCATGTTGGGGAAAAGCCTTATCTATTATTGTA